>OX439479.2:17236421-18436421 GCA_949320105.2 Crepidodera aurea
ATGTAGCCATCCGACGTATATACTTTATAGATGACAGGGCATCACCACATTTCTTAGTTGCTGTTGGTCAACATCTTCATGCTACTTACGGAAATAGGTGGATAGGACGCGGGGGGGCTCAAGCATGATCAACTAGATCCCCTTACTTTAACCCTATCGACTATTCCATATGGGGTCGATTGAAAGAAATAGTTTATCCAGAAAATATAAATAAACGACAAGAATTGATTGACAAAATTATTGATTCTTGTAACATTATTAGAAATGATCCTTTAACACTCAGGAAGTCAATTAGACATTTGATGTTCCGACAAAGCAGCAGGTGGATTTCATTTCGAAAATCTGCTATAAAATGTAAAAGATTTTCTTTTTGGTTTTCGTTATGTCGTTTTAGTTTTTTTGTGCCTTATTATTATTGTCTATTCTTGTATATTGTAATGTAAATAAATTCGTTCATTCTGAATGTTTTATTTTCTTTTATTGAAATTATAAGACGATCCAACTGTATTTTTTTATAGATAAAATGACAATACCGATGAATCACTAAAGAAATGTTATACAGAGCGATGTTTTAGTATCATTCAAAACAGCTTGTACATTTGAAAGCCAACTCTGAAAATTAACTAAGACGGTTGTAGGTATTATAAAACCACTTGAGAATGCTCTTCTAGCATTGCCATAGACCGAACAAATTGTAATGAAAGTATTAATAAAATTTTAGATTGACAGTTCTTATTCAAATCAATACAGCCACAGTCTACTCACTTTTACCAAAATCGTCATTCCCTATGTGTCTACTTTAAATTCAATGTCATTTCAAAATTTTCATATTTTGGATCCCATTTTTTATTTATTTATTTATTTAAACGGGCTCACCCCTCTTTACAAAATATATACAATACAATATGAGAAGATATATAAAACGAAAGTATAATAAAAGTAAAATAAAAGTAAGAGTAAAAGTAAAAGTAAAATATTTCACAAAACATCACAGAGTAGCTACTCCATTTAGAGTTTTTTTAAAAGTACAAAGGCTAACGCCAGTTATGCATACACCTTTAGCATTAATTAGATTACCTAGTCTCATAATACGAGATATGCTGCTATTGTAGCCATAGTTAGTATGATGAAAGGGAATACTGAAGAGTTCACAATTTCGTGTAAGTATTCTAGGAAATCTAAAATTAATTTGTGCCAACAGTTCTGGGCATGATGTCATCCCATTAATTAATTTATGTAAAAGAATTAAATCAGCTTTATTACGGCTAGTTTCTAAGGTATAAATTGGAAGGTGCTCTAAGATCTCAGAATAATTGTATGTACCATGACATAAGCCCATTTTGTAAGCAATACATCTCAAAAACTTGTTTTGGATACACTCCAGATGGTGTATGTGAATTTGGTAATGATGACTCCACACAGGAGAAGCATAATGAAGACAGGAATAAATGAGTGACATGTATAATGTTTTTGTTGAAAGAATTGACAATTGTTGTGTATTTCTAAGAACAAAACCTAGTTTTCGAGAATAGTTTTTCATCAAATAATACTCCAAGGTCTTTAACAACCGATACTCTTTCAATGATCTTATTGTCAATAAGAATAAGGTAGTTATTTTGAATTTCAGCTTTTGTTCTACTAAAAATAATACATTGGCATTTATCAGGATTCAATACCATTCCATTTGATTTAGACCAATTTAGTAAGGAATTAAGATCTTCTTGTAATTTATTACAATCAACTGGACTAGAGATGTCCGTATATAATTTTAAGTCGTCAGCAAAAAGGAGGAATTTACAATTTTTAAAAATGGTTCCTAAGTCATTGATAAAAATGTTAAACAACAGGGGACCCAAGTGTGATCCCTGTGGAACACCTGATGTGACAAGGATAGAATTAGAAACAAAATTTTTAATTTTAACCAATTGATGTCTATTATAAAGATAGCTTTCTAACCATTTTGTCAACCATGGTGGAAAGCCAACAGCGGACAATTTGCTGATCAATAATTTATGATTCACTTTATCAAAAGCTTTACTGTAGTCAGTATAGACAGAGTCGATTTGATTATGTTGTTCTAGTGCATTGAAAATATCCTTTTGATATAATAACAAGTTAGTTACTGTTGATCTACCTTCTACAAAACCATGTTGTTGTTCGATAATTAGATTTTTACAATAATAAGAAATGTGGTTTACTAGAAGTTGTTCAAATAATTTTGGTATTGTAGAAAGTTTACTTATTGGTCGATAGTTTTTGATTTCCTCCTTGGAACCATTTTTGAAAATTGGCGTTACGTAACTGTTTCGCCAGACGCTAGGGAAAACTTGATTTTCAAGTGACAGATTGAATAAAATTTCTAGTGGTTTGCTCAAAGAGTAAACGCACCTCTTGAGTAGGTAAGAAGGAATTCCATCAGGGCCATTACTCAAATTTTCTCTCAATTTCATTATCCCATTGAAGACTTCCGGAATGGCAATCTTCAATGGGAGGAATCGATACAATATTATTTATATTCAAATTTTCATAATCGGCGTCAACCTTCGTATTGCAATATACACTTCCAAAGTGTTCAGCAAATAAACTCACAATATCTGTACCACATCTCGCTACTTTGTCATTGTATGTCATGATATTAGGAATTCCATGGTCTTTCTTTAAAGAATTGATATAGTTCCAAAAATATCTGGGATTAATTGATATGTTGTTGTCTACCTTAGCTAAGTAGTTATCATAACATAATTTGGATACATTTTTACATCTAGTTCTTAAATTACAAAATAGAGCATAATCATTGACATCAGAAGTATCTTTGTATCCTTTATGCGCTATTTTCTTTTCTCTAATTAGTAACTTCAAATCTGAATTAAACCAGACTGGATAATTTGAGGATTTGAATTTACGAAAAGGTACAAAATTTGCTAAAGCATTATTGAAAATTTGATAAAAATTAGTAACCGCTGATTCAATGTTACCATTCAAGAATATATCCCAGTTAATAGCAGCAAAGTAATTATTTAGACCAATGTAATGACAATTTTTAAAATCATGGTAATGCATATCAAATTTCATACACTTAGAACTATTAGATAATACTAAGTCACATGCTAATGCAATATGGTGGGGATTGTTAGGTAATAGCGTATCACTAGCAGCACTCACTGATATAGAGTTCTGAACATTAGAAAAAATTAGGTCCAAAAAAACATCATTATTATTAGGTATCGTATTAACTTGTCTGAGACCACAAAACGAAAAATGTTCATTCAATATCATTGCTGGATATCCATTGGACAATACTGCAATAGTCCATCCTGATCTTGTGGGGTCCAGATGGCCAATGGCAAATTATAATCTCCAAATAAAAATACAGAAGAGTTCATATGGTTGAATAATATGTTTTCGACTGACTGACAGTGGCTTTCGTAGATGGCATCCCCGGAGGTCGGACGAATGTATGTTGAACCAAAAATGAAACTACATTTGTTATGAATAAGATGAACGAATAAATGTTCAACATCAATATTCGATCCATCGATTTGATATACTTGTAAGTCGGTTTTAAAACCCATCAAAACCCCACCACCTCTTTTAAGGTTGCTAGTTAATTCATTTCTATCGCATCAAAATACTTGATAATTTTTGAGACCAAGCTCAGAGGTATGAGGTAGCAAATGAGTCAGTCAACCAAGTCTCAACCAAGATTATGACATCATAGTCACAGCAAGCCACAGCGTTCTGCAATTCAATTAATTTGGTTCTCAATCCTCCTATATTCTGAAAATACATTTTTAAATTTTTTAGAGGGGTTTCACTTAGTTTTTTTGGGGAAGTTTATTCTCGATAACCGGATGACCTGCTCTGTACCGAATAATCAAATTTTGTTCACCATTTTCCCTACGTGCTTTTAAGTCATTGTGAACCTTCCTAAATGCATCTTGTTGTAATTTTGTTCTGTCGGGGCCGATACTATATCTAGAGGATGATAATACTCTTCCTGACTTCAAGGCTTGAGCAACAAAATTTGAAGGTGTTCTCGAAGAGATACGGAGGGGCACATCAAACCTAAGATTACTTTTTGATGCTCTATCAATATCTGAAGTTAGAATTTTAAAATCAATACACACACACAGATCGAATTTAGATACCGAACAATTTGAAATCTATGGTTCATTTTGCTAAATTTTTAATTTATAGTTTAATTTGATTTTTTATTACAAATTGAGTAATCGTGTGGGGTCAATCCATATCAAGTGGTCCAGCACTAGTTGCTTGACCATCTCAGAAAAAATTGATATTTGGTATGTAGATTCCAATATGTCTCGGAGGTTCAAAAATATTTTTTCAAAATTTTTATTGTGTACCATTTGGCCATGGCGGCCATATTTGTTTTAGACCGCACGCGTTTGCAGGCATCTACGATTTTTTAAATTGTACAGCACTAGATCGTCCTAGCCTTCTCAAATAAACTGCATTGAGTTCAATACGCTGTGGCCTACAAAATAAAACCATAATTACCTAGGTATATGTATTTATTGAAGGGTAATTTTTCAAAGAAGGAATAACTTCTCAGCCTTAGTATTTTTTTTTGCTGTTACACTACACAGTATAGTTACTTTTCATAAAGTATTAATGGTACACAGTAAAAGTTTTGAAAAAATATTTTTGAACCACCAAAAAAAAAGGGAATCTACCTACCAAATATTAATTTTTTCTGAGATGGTCAAGCAACCAATTATTTTTTTATTGGACCACTTGGTATGGATTGAACCTGTGGGGAAAAAATAAATACGCCATTTTTGTTGTATATTTGTGTACTTTGGAAGATCCTTATTAGAGTTTTCAAAAACCATATCCAGGGTGAAATTCACACAACTCCCCCTGTATATAATTAAACAATACGAGGTAGAAATATGTACAGTTCCTCATTACTCACTCTGTATAATTTATATCCAAGCATCTGTAAAATGAATAAAGGATTTCAACAGTAAATATATTGATGGAAGATACAAACCGTTGTATACAGTGTGTTGCTAAATTGTGGAATACTCTATTACTTCAGTTGAGGATTCACTTTTGCAAAAATTCAGAGACATGTCGATTTTTCTTTCCAATTATGTATATTTTTAATTGTTTATGGTCTACGGGACAGTTTGACATTTCTTACTTGGAAACAGACAGTTGTTATTTTTTAAATATAATTAATTACTGTATTTCAGGGTTGCCATGATTTCTTTTATTTCACAACTGCATCTTTACAATCTGCTCTCATTGGAGCAATAAGTAAATGTGTTATATGAAGGTGACTTGAAAAGAGAAATCATCCAGTGACAAACCTCTTATCGATACCGTGGCTGGGGTTGTGGGTTGTTGGCTAAAAATTAATCCTAGTCATATATCTACTGCATGAGGTCTGTGGGCCACTGTTGTTGTAATCTTCTTGTGACGTTTGGAGGGATGTATAGATTTTCGTTGTCTTGTAATCTGTTGTGATATAGTCTTGAAAGCCTTTTTATCTCATCTGTGGCGAAAAGAACTTGTAGGTCATTGTGTAAGGTGATGTAAATCAACAAAATTAGAATATGCATCTATTATTTACTGCCAACAGCCCCAAATATATTTAGATTGGTTAGAAAAAATCCAAAATAAATTCCTTCCCTTATAAATCATTTTATTAAAATGATCGCAGAACTCTATGTACATATTCCACATTCATATATCTGCTCGGCTTTCGCCAAACAATTTTACATTTTGTATGCATCGTGCACTACAACATCTCGGATTTGCAATATAAAAAAAATTGGAATAACGTAATCGCACGCGCTTTCTTGCGGCCTTGAAATTCTGGTTTACATATCATTCCGTTTAATAAATTATTGTCCAGGTGTAAAGGTTCGAGAGCTACATAATTATTAAATGCAACCGAAAATGCATTGGACAAGGCGCCAATTGAGAAAGTCGATAAAGGTGCATAATATATTTTTTTTTAAATTTGCGTAATGCAGTGAATTTTTTTCCTTATTTGGAGCCATAGAAAGTCACTACGTTAATGAAGTGTGCCATCATATCAGACGTCTACAAAACGTACTTACAAATTTTGAATTCACCATCGAAAACCAAAAGTATATCAATTTTAGTTGCACATATCTGGTAGGCGATGATGCATCATCTCAAATGATGGACCGAAATTCTCTTGTTGGACATTATTATTGAACTGGTATATATGTCCCTTTACAACATACTTGAGTTTGATTTTAACTTGATGACTAATTAAAAAATTTCCATTTATTTAATGATAGTTTGATCACGTTATATCAATAAAGTATTAATTACATAAATATAGATAATTAAAACTAACGAACTTTTTATACACTACATTATAAGAAAATGCGTTTGATGTCAAGCAAGCATACTAATTATACAGACGCTTCTAAATAACCTGTTGCAATAGTTTTTGTATTTATTACACTCGAACATGATGTGATTTAAGTCTCCTATTTGATTGTAGTTTTTGCAGAAATCATTGTTCTTAATAACAATAACAAGTCTACAAAATGTATTGAAATCGTAATTCAAATTAATTAATTAATTTATGATTCTTAAGCCAAGGAAAGCTTGGAATATTAGGTAGCAAAAGTTTAGAAAATAAAGCGTTAATATCTGAACTGTACAATTAGTTTTGATATCGATATGCTTTAACCTAAATAAGTAAACAATTCAAATACATTTTTTGTGATTTTAGAGATTCCCATTCTCTAAGGATTTTAACACAAAGAAAATCAGGCGAAACTAGGACAACATTACTCATTAGTGTTAACAATATTGATTTTCATAGAATTTTACATCCAATATCGTCTGCTTCCAGGCTAAATCTTTGTAGCTATCAGGAAGTCTGCCGAAAAACTTCTTTCACCACTGAATGGTATTAAACCGCGCCTTCCTCGTACGAACTCTTCTTTTGAGGTTCACTCTTTCCTCGTGAATTGAAGGGCGTATATAATTATTATTGTTATATATCAAATACCCTGTATAAAGTAGTATATGGCAGAAAAGTAAAGCCAATACTTTCATTGTATTAATCATTATGAATGAACTGGCGAATTCAAAAATAGTTTTAAATAATTATATCTTACTCCTGTATTCATGTTGAATGATAACCTTAGCTAATACTAATTTTAAATTTTCATTTAAGTACATTGTAGATAAAAATGTGCAGTTCAATCAAAAATCTAATGCAAGAATTGGGTACGTAAAATAATATTGGAAAAAATAGAATACATCCGGCGAAAGTGACCTTTTACTCTTCAGATTAAAGATTTAAGCAATTGAATTAGGCCTGTGGAAATGCTGAACGGTGTGGTTTTAGTTCCAGGAAAAATCGATAAGTGAACATCGTTTTAAAATGTTATAGTAAACCTAAAAATAGAGTCACGTGTATATATATTACTTGTAACATTGAGATAATTGTCGATTCTTAAAATTTAATGGTCCATTATAGTACGGCATACCGTAACCAGAATTTTCAAGTATTTTTCATCAGTTCTCGGAGAATTGAAAGACACAAATAATTTTTGATGCCCCAAAAGTACGTTTTCGAAAATTCTTTTTGAGGGTGAATCGCGTCTTTCACCGGCAAAACTAATGTAACCCTCCGTTTTCGAGAATGCTGACATTTCTTTTAGATTTGACCCCATCTCTCAAACGACCAAAAATCGCCCCCGAAAAGGTGAAAAATTTGGTTTTCGCTATAAACCAGAAAACCCACGTCATCTCACATTTTTGAGAATGATGAACGCGATGTCGACTCCATTCCCCAAATCACCCTAATTACTTTTGCCGCTGAAAGACGCGATTCACCCTTTTGCGGGTGGTTTCTGGCCATTTGGGGGGTTGGGCCAACTCGAAAAGAATTTTAATCCACGCCATCGTGTTCAACATTCTCTAAAACGGGAGGGGAGGCGTACTTTGGGGGCATAAAAATTTATTTGTATGTTCGTTCGAGTCACCGAATGCAGCTGAATTGACTGCAAAAATGCGACTCTATATGTAATTTCGTGTAGCTGCGTGCGGTAGAAAATGTCAGTGAAATTTATACAATGAATTGAAAATGATTCCTGTAACCCCAATAAAGGACCAGGCAGCCGGCTTATGGAGAAATGGGTTCCGGTTAATTTGCCTGAATTTTTGGTATGTTGAAGATATCGACTTCCTGAACAATAGTGTCCATGGGCACAACTCAATCCTATGGCCAGTTTTCAACTTACAGGGTGATAAAGTTGAAAAATGGCCATATTTTAGAACGTATTAAAATGTAATTTTCTTAATGTATTAAGGATTTTTTGCTGTAATAGTATTCTAATAACATCAAATAATATTGCTTTGTGTAGAAAAAGTATTATTTGATTCAAGGGTGATTCAAAAATTACCAAGAAAATTGTTGATGCTGAGTATTCTACTTTACAGTGGGAAAATGAAAATTTTTATATTTGGTCTGGACTTATATTATAACAAGATATAAAAACATTTTATACAGAGTGAGTCAAAAAGTTGATCGACACTGCAGGTTATTTTTAATACAATTTTATATATATATTATATATATAATTTAAAAATTAAATACAGGGTGATTCAAAAGATATTTAAGGTAGAAAATTACGAAAATTGATTTTTTTTGCGAATCACCCTGTCATTTAATATTTCCTCCGTTAATTTCTCTAATTTTTTCTTATTGTCTTTAATTTGAGTTTGTTAGTCTCCTATAGAAGTTTTGCGAAGTTACTATGATCAGTTTTTTTATATCGACTTTGTGATTACAAACCTGTCACAATGTATACGCTTATAGGTACCTGTGCTCATAAATATGTTTTTATTTTATTTAATCATGATTTATGTCATTCTAACGTTATTTGTTTAAGGAAACAAATAATAAGTAACATATAATATCAACAAATAATGTATTAATAGTGAGCCAAAATATTATTAGTGAGCCCGGTCCTTTTTAGTAGGTGAGTAATACATAATTTGTTACTTATCTTTTTAAATCTTACGTATTACTTAATTAGATTAGTTTGGTTACAAAAACTAATATTAAAATTGGGTATATGTCAATAGCGCGCGGCGGTCAGTTTAATCCGTACAGATTAAAATGGCTCCAAAAGGAACAGGTCAATTGCGCGCGGACAAGACATTAGTACCTGACCCTAATAGCTGGGTTTTCCCAGTCTTATGATTGTACACACCAATATTCTATAAATGTACCTTCAACAGAAAATAATAATAATTATTATAAGGTTAGGTTAGGCTAGGTTAAAAGTTTGTGATGGCTTTTCTTTCTCGCTTCAGGTGTTTTTCGCGCAATTGACCGATCTACCGAAGGTAACCCGCACGAAATTGACCCATCTATCTATCTGTGATAAGGGTGTCGATATACTGCGACCTATAAGATCTATTGTGCCCCCTACTGCTGCCCAATCGTTAAGGATGTCTTAACGATTAGAGCAGTTCCTCCAGTCCTATTGCTTTCAAAAAGTTCAGGATGTCGGTAGACTTCAGGTTAGGTAGATCTCCCTCTTCTATTTGATATTCTTCGAGGTGTCGTACCTTTGGATTTTGCAGGGTTATGCATTCTGAAAGAATATGGATAGAGGTTTCTTCCTCTTTCTCGAAAAATCTGCTATTCTTCCTCTACTAATCCGAGTTTCTTTAGGTGCCCTCTCAACCGGCTTGTTTTTACCTTTGCTGATGCCGACGTCTGATCTCTTCTGGTTATAGTTTCCCAGTAATGTCTTGGCTTGCCTCATTCCTTGTAGTCCTATCCAGTATTGAGATTATTTGTTATTTACTTCTCTCCAATTTCATCAGGTATTGTACTGGTGCTTATTCAGTGCCTAGTTCGTTTACTTTCTCTCCCAAACCATCTTGGAGTTGATTATGTGGGAGCATTAATGGCTGCTTGGCTGCCTGACATGATGATGATCTCTTGTCTACAAGAATTTCTTTCTATGTTGAACTGGGCACATTTTCCGATGGTGTAGATTTCGGCTTGGAAAATGCTCGGAGATTTGCATAGACTTTCGAAATATTTATCTATTGTGCCCCCTTCTGCTGCCCATTCGTTAAGAATGTCTCAGAATCTGCATTCTTCTTTGTCTACTAATCCGAGTTTCTTTAGGTGACCTCTCAGCCGGCAGTGCCCTGTTAGGATACCCGTTAGTATTCTGAGCTTATTTTTACTTTTATTGACGCAGTCGTCAGATCTCTTCTGGTTATAGTTTCCCAGTAGTGTCTTGGCCTGCCTCATTCCTTGTAGTCCTATCCAGTATTGGGATCTTTTGTTATTTACTTCTTTTCCAAATTCATTATGTATTGTACTGGTGCTTATTCCGCAGGAGGGTTCAGGTCCCAGAAATGGTGTTTCAGCCCTTTTTTTTGCGAGTACGTCTGCTATTTGATTACCCTCCACTCCAGTGTGTACCGGAACCCATAGGAGGGTAACAGTGTTGTTCTTGCCGAGTTCGTTTAGATTCTCTAGGCACTCCCAAACCATCTTGGAGTTGATTACGTGGGAGGCATTAATGGCTACTTGGCTGTCTGACATGATGATGATCTCTTGTCTGCGAAAATTTCTTTCCATTTATTGACCCATACAATTTCAGTACCTGGAAATATTGCTGACCACCGCGCGCTACTGTCCGTTGCCCTTAAACTTGGGAGGGTTATCCAAAAAGTAAAAAATATATAGGGTATTCAATTAAAAATGAAAGTATGTGTCATAAAAATGAAAATATTTTAGTTTAATGGAGTATAAACGAAAATCTAAACATACAAGTTTTCATAGATGCCACTTGAATAGTTTGAAATATTCAAATAGTTTAATCTCGTCGTGAGACACATATACTTAACAATTTACTTTCAGATCAAATTATTTATTCTACCATTTCACACGTTTAGTAACATCGGCAAACTTTGAACTTAATCAAGCAAATTAAAAATTTTTGTAGTAATGTTACATTTGTTTTCATCTCTTATATAAATGTTTATCAAATTTTATCGTAAACTTAGATTTTTTTTCCTAAACTATTTTTGATTAAATCACATAATCGCATTTTAATAATAACTTCATTCGTTTCAATTAATTTAATAAATTAAAATGATTGATGAATTTTAATTTATACTTCACAAAATCATAATCACTGATTCAGATAAAATATTTAGAATATTTACAGTATATCCAATAACAATGATTTGTATTTAGAATGAATTCATCGATCATCAAATTATTCTGGTCGAATTGACATTTAAGTATTACATAATCTAATAAGAAAACAAAAACTACATCCTAAAATGTTTCCTCAATTTATTTTTAAATTTTATTGGTTATCACAAGGTTAATATATAATTAAAAATAATAAAAATACCTCAGGCACCATTAGACATAAGGTATTTTCCAATGACCTATCAAATGACTACTACTAGTTTAAAAACTAACGTAAGGTGGAACTGTTTGGCACAACCAACACTAGAAACACTGTTTTACCAGTTACACAACTTATTTTTTGTATACTCGACACGAGTACCATCTTAGTTATTTATCCTTTAGTGTTTTCTTTATCGTTTTTCTTTTGGTAATCAATAAACGGGGAAAGAAGAGAGGAAGAAAGGAGAAAGTAGAGTGCAGCTAAATAAATCAGTTAAAAAAAAGAAAGAGAGGATCAAAGAGAAAATACTTCTCAAATGGAATCAGTAGTGAGGAAGAAACTACATTTGTCAACAGCTTAGATGATAGTGAAGCCGATGATCCCCGGCTTGTACGAATTCAAAATACAAAAAAAGAGGAGGAAGAGAAAGCATAGATGTTACAACAGTTGCAGTCAACTGGCAAAGGTGATAGACTCTCATTTATCCTATTTGGTGATAGAAATGAGATACTTCTGTCTTTAAAGCACATAATACTTGTCATTTGATTCAACAGAAACTTAGAAAGTAACTGCTGTATTTCCATGTTGCTATCATATACTTGAAATTATGATTTCATATGTCTTTCAGAAGTGCTTAGGCACATATTTTATTATTTAAGAGTTTCCAGGACAATTGGTGCCACATTAACACCACATAGTATGAAATCAGTTCCAAAGAAACAATAAAGCAGAAAGTAAGAGAGAAAATTAAGTTAAAGAAGCTGATGCTTTGATCAAGTGGAAACCAAGAATCGACTACAGAGCTATTCATCATATTCTTGAATGGGACACCTTCCCGTGGGACATCATGGAACAAAAAGGGTTTTGCATATTTATGTATTGTAAAATTAGCCAGTTTGTTGAATAAAGATTTTAAAACAAATAACGATGGAACTTGGCGCAATATATTTCTTGATTTTCGAACTAGCAAACTCGGATTTAAAACCGATTTCTGCTTCTGTTTATATCAAATGGAGTATGGACAAAATATTATTGTTTTTGGTATTGTTAATCTTTGTTATGAACATTGCAAAAATTCATGTAGGAATCGTAAATTTTAATGATCTCTGTTTATGGTACATTCAGCTATTTTCTATTGATATGTCGCGCTTTAAATTTTCAAGACATTGTCTATGGTTTTAAAAATAATAATTACCAACAAAATTCCCGCCTTAAGTATATAAAATATTTTTTTGCAAGCGTTTCAACTATTTTATATCATATACATTTATTAAGAAGGAATCTTTTATATCACGCCTAAAAATATCTTAATTTTATACTCCATGTACAGGGTGGCCAAATAAGAATGCGAGGTACTGTATCTGGGAAACCATCCATCGTAGAGGATTGCGGAAAAAAACTAAAACTAAAACGGCCAAGAGAAAAACCTAGAAAATAGTTTCTGAAATGGCCGCTAGGGGGCGTAACTGCAATCTTGAATCTAAGAAAGTGATGTTTCTGTGAATTCCGCTATATTAACCTAACAAAAAAATACCCGATCTTTAAAGTAGAGGATAATCTGAACCTTTTTTGTTTGACAATTTTTACTGTATCTCTAAAAATAAAGTGGTGGGGGGTATTCAAAGGTATCAGTAAAAAACTCCCTGTAAATTCTAAACGGCTGAGCCGATTTTAACAAACTTAGGCTAGTTGAAAAGAGATATTCTTGTGCTACAAACGTTACAATATATGAAGTTTTTTTAGTTTCACATGTCGTCGCCAGAGGGCTTTTTTCGAAATTTCGATAGAAATGGTTAATTTTCTCAAAAAAATTAAATACATTGGTATGATTTCTTTTTCATGAAAAAGTAGCTAAATTATGCCTAAACAAGCTCGCGAAAACCACATCTCGATATCATGTTCCTAACCTAAAATTTATGCCAAAGAAAATTTTATACGGAAATCCCTTAAATTTTTATTTTTTAAACTAATTAATTCCTTTTATTATGTAAGTTGTGGCCCTAAAAAGGACCGATTTAAAAAAGAAAGCTTTTTAATGCCTCCGTAAATGCTCTAAATGCTGACCATCACGCTCTATGCATTGCTGAAGCATCTCATCGGTAGACAAAACTGCAGCTTCAATTTCGCCTCTCGGTATGTTACGTAATGCATTACGAATTCGGTTTTTCATATTTCTCTCGTTGTAGGTTGTCTAAAAATCAAGACAAGTTAAGTCTGGTGATCACGCAGGCCATGGAAACAGACTTCCTCTTCTAATCCACCGCTGTTGTAATACTGCATTAATAGGCTCTCGCACAATAATGGAGAATTTTTATTTCAAATTATTTGGACCGATGAAGCCACCATTAAAATCTGCAAAATATTATTGGTCTGCAGAAAATCCACATTGGTTGCGTGAAGATCAGCACCAAGGACGTTGGAGTTTAAATATGTGGTGTGGAATACTGGGAGGCCGAATTATTGGACAATATTTTTTCGAGCAATCCCTAAGCGGCATTATCTTTCTTGACTTTTTGGTCAATAAATTACCGTTGTTGTTGGAAGACGTGCCACTGGAAACACGTCAAAACTTGTTTTTGCAGTTGGATGGTTGCCCAGGGCATTATGCTATTATTGTGCGAGAGCATATTAATGCAGTATTATAACAGCGGTGGATTGGAAGAGGAAGTCTGTTTCCATGGCCTGCGCGATCACCAGACTTAACTTGCCTTGATTTTCAGACTCAACCTACGACCAGAGAGATATGAAAAACTGGATTCGTAATGCATTACGTAACATACCAAGTGCCGAAATTAAAGCTACAGTTGTGTCTACCCATGAGAGGCTTCAGCAATGCATAGAGCGTCTTGGTCAGCATTTCGAGCATTTACGGGGGCATTAAAAACATTTAATTTTTAAATCGGTCCTTTTTAGGGCCACAACTTACATAATAGAAGGAATTAATTAGTTTAAAAAATAAAAATTTAAGGGAATTCCGTATAAAATTTTCTTTGGCCTAAATTTTAGGTTAGGAACAAGATATCGAGATGCGGTTGTGGCGAGCTTGTTTAGGCATCATTTAGCTACTTTTTCATGAAAAAGAAATCATAGCAATGTATTTCATTTTTTTGAGAAAATTAACCATTTCTGTCGAAATGTCGAAAAAAGCCCTCTAGCGGCAACATGTAAAACTAAAAAAACTTCAAATGTTATAACATTTGTAGCCCAAGAATATCTCTTTTTAACTAGCCCAAGTTTGTTAAAATCGGCTCAGCCGTTTCGAATATATAGGATGTTTTTTACTGAAACCTTTGAATACCCCACCACTTTATTTTTAGAGATACAGTAAAAATTGTCAAACAAAAAAGGTTCAGATTATCCTCTACTTTAAAGATCAGGTATTTTTTGTTAGGATAATGTAGCAAAATTCACAGAAACATCACTTTCTTAGATTCAAGAATGCAGTTACGCTCCCTAGCGGCCATTTTAGAAACTTGAAAATATTTTCCAGGTTTTTCTCTTGGCCCGTTTAGTAATAACTTTTTTTTCCGCAAGCCTCTACGATGGATAGTTTCCCAGATACAGTACCTCGCATTCTTATTTGGCCACCCTGTACAATAATGAAAGTCCATTAAATTTACATTTTCAAGGTGTCTCCATCAATCGCATTCCAGTGTAAACACATTGACTTACCCATCGAGTCGCCTTATGCCTTTATTAACATAAATTTTTTTTGACAGTTAAAGTTAACCTAAAATGCTCTCTCAAGTGAAATTAGCCCAGGCTGCGAACTCTGGGCTCAGCTATAATAAGAGAGTTCTCAGCCTGTTAGATAATATTATTACTATCAGCATAGCCTTCTTATTTGGGTAATTGAACAATTCGCAAAATTAATTCTTATTCAATAATCTGATGACCTTTTTTATCCTGGTCCTCGTGTTTTTATTAGTTATTCCCTTGACACTTTGGGAAAAATTTTAAAAAGGTTAAAAAACATTCAAAATATAAAATTATGCAATGAAATTAAACGATCGTGGCAATTTAACAAGATAAAGAAAATGTATAGTTTACATATTTAATTTGGTTATGAATATGTATTTTTTCGATAACTGATAACATAATTTAAATATTAGTTAAAATGTATATTGGTCATTTAAGTTATTAATATGCGATAGTATATTTATTTTAATCCACAAACTAGATTTTTTCAACTTTGGATGTAACATTTAACTTTCTGTTACACTTTGTATATTTTTATGATCAATTATTATTATTATTTCCAATGAATTTAAAGATTAATTCTATGGGAGTAAAATAAGATTTGCATGTACTTTTATAAAAAAGTTATGACCAAAAAAGATGCGCCTTTTAAGGATGTGAACTCGGGATAATCACATAACAGTTATTTTTTACCAAAGCATTTTTTGCAGTGAAAGTTATTGCCCTAGGCGAAGTCGAAAACAGAAACATAATCACAGGTTAATTAAAATATCACTTTGTTGTACAGGGAAGAGTGTAAATAAATTTTGGTACAAAGAAACAAAGCACGTCTGGGATTAGTGGAAGAAAGGAGTGAAAATAACAAAGGCATAGTAAGATGTAGTAGACTGGCCTGGGTGTCTGTGGTATCAGGGTATCGATGGTAATGAGAAATCTGACCAACTCGCAAAAAGGGGATCAGGAGAAATCGTAAGAGTTAGTAAGGAAAGAGTTTAAGAAAAAGACCATACTCTGACAGCCAAGCGGCTATAAAAGCAATCAGCTCCATGCAAGTTAATTCCAAACTTGTATGGGACTGCCTAAAAACCCTACAAGAGTTGGGCAGTTAAAACAGATTGTCTTTAGCCTGGGTACCTGGCCATACAGGTTACAAGGGCAATGAAGAGGCTGACTCACTAGCACGAAAAGGGGCAAGATGTGCCCCGATTGGTCCAGAACCTTTTTGTGGTATAGCTAAAGTACTGAGAAAAACATATAACACCACCTGGATGAAAAACCAATCTCAAGAATGGTGGACCAAGGCGCCGAGAACGAGACAGGCCAAGCTGAATTGTTCCTATTGGACAGAAGTAAGCTGAGAATGATAACAGGACTCATGAATGGTCAGTAAAAGAGTTCCTAAACAAAGTAGGACTGTGAGGTATTGGATCGCAAGAGGCAAACACTTTTTGGACAATCAACGGTAGATCCAGAAAGTTTTAACAAAGACCCAGCAAAAGAACTGTACAAACTATAGCATAGGGTACAAAAATACTGGACTGGGTGGAATAACAAAATGGGCAGGAAACGCAAAAAGCCAGTATAGGCTTCAGCGATATCGGAGATTTTAGATCAGACGGGCCCAGAATGGAAAAAAATGTAGTAGGATGAAAAAGAAGAAGAATCCTTTACCAATAATGTGTGCTGACTTCTGCAAATTCATAGAATCGAGTTTTTATACCTCGAAAGCAGTCCGTTTAAATATTTACGAGGTTCAAGAATCCCCAACATTTCCAACGCCTGGCAATGTACAACATTATAAAGCAAGAATATAAAAAGACTCTTAATTAAAAAATAATAATAATATAGTACAAGTAAATAGGAAAAATCGTATTGCTGTCTATTATCACAAAATTTTTAATTTTAGTACAAGTGACCCCTCACTATCTACCAACATAATTAACTTTCTACTTTTATAATATATAAATAATCGAATACTTCTGTAAATAACCTGTGACTGTGGGTGACTGACTGCAATATTTGCATTTGTTTTGAAGAGATAAAATTATATAATAACATGTAATCTGCAATATTATATGCACAGGCACTTAAAAATTTCGTTATCGTTTGTATAGGTCCGTTAAAATTATCAAAACAAACGATACACATGTTTTTATTTTTATGATTATTGTGTCATTTTTATTTTCGTAGTTTTGTCTTCAATTTTTTGTTTTGGCTATTGAAATGGATTTGTTAGACATTTTTATTGCAATAAAATAAATTTAAAATTTTTGCAGATTATACCGTTAAATTTTAACTTTCCTGCTACTACAAACGGCTCATGTCACATTATGTTTATGTTAATCTAGTTATAGTATCGTTCTATTATCTATTGTCACGAATCCCAAATATATATAAAATAATAATTTGCGAAAAAACAAAGTCAAAAACATTTAGGAGTTTTATTTATCAAAATTATTTTAGTTTAAATTTATTTACTCAACCCGAAGAGATTGCCTAATTAAAAGACTATAGTAGAAGTAAATGTAAGGCAATCTATCGAAATTACGAACTCTGTACTGTCAGCGATTTTTTCCTAAAAACTATTGATTGTCGGCTGAAGAGTCAAGGGTTGGCTAAAAGTTTGGGAGATTATTAGTGTCCGGCACCAGAGCCAAAGCCAAAGTTAGTCCTTTAAATAAGAAGAGCCAATAAGGGAGTAGTGACAAGCCCCTAGTATTAAAATATAATAACTGCTAAGTATTCAGGGAGAGACCTCTTCAACTTCATAAAGGTCGAAAAGACGAATAGCGGACTACGTGACACTATTTATTTATTTATCTATTAGATGTGAATCAGAGGACTAAATATTTTTATATAATACTAGGAACAAGTGAGTAAAATAGCAAAGGCATAGTAAAATGTAGTAGACTGGCCTGGGTGGTCTGGACATCAGGATAGCGATGGTAATAAAAAAGAAGAAGAATCCTGTACTAATAAAGAAATAAAATTCTTAATTGGGAAGTAAAAAATGGAAAGGTCATAACTCCAGAAGACCCCATTATTTGAAAACTCAGGAAGGGGGAAGGAAAAGAGTTGGAACGAAGATTGTGGAAGATAATAATACTATAAGTGCACCCACTAAATAAGAAGTATAAAGCAGCTTTCAAGAATGCTGGAGAAGAAGGAAGAAAACATGCCAGATAAATGGAATTGTTTAAATTTTATTCGAACAGAATAACTAAAATTATACATATCTCTTATCATTATTAACATATATCGCAAAAGTTCAAGTCTATGTTCTTATGTGTTTTAAAATTTTTGGAATACAAAAATAAAATGTAGTTGACTTTGTGGTGCCGACATCTGGAAATTCCTAGAATCGAGTTTTTATTCCTCCAAAGCAGTCAGTTGAAATATTTACGAAGTTCAAGAATCCCCAACATTTCCAACGCCTGGCAAACAGCTAGATGACTGGCACACATAACGAGAATGGCCAACGAAAGTTGGGGTAAAAGAATATTGATGGAAAGAGAATGAGGAAAAAGAAGAAGAGGTCGATTGGGGAAAAATGGCTAGAGGAAGTAATGAGGGATCTGAAAGAAGTAGGAGTCAGAAAAAACTAACAAAAAAGAGTAAAAGATCTCCAAACTAAGTGCCACAAGCCTTGTAGAGATGTATAATATATTATTTATGAAATTAGGTAGGAAATATTGGTTTTACTATATTTTATCTAGAGATAATAAGGATTATGATTACCCTGATTGTTGCGGAAGTATAGCTGACAGCGGTTCCGTGGCCATTCGTACGGCAAAAATAGGTAAAATGAATCAATGAATTAGTAAAGTAAGGCCCATTAAGGAGAAATCTCACACTGTTATATGGTAGAAAATCACTCAGGAACTTCTCGTCCCTGGCGATTCCCAACTCGTGCTTGTGTTTACCTGCTCCTAAAAATTACTGACCAACTCGTGCTCGATCGAATACCAGGTAGAAAACCAACTGACCAATTCGTGCCCAAGGGCTTTAATTGTTAATAATTAAAATATAAAGTTTTCTATTATCTTCATCCAAAAAAGTTATTATGTAGACGTACTAAAGGTATATTTATAAGGAATTTATTAGTTCCTAGATTTAAATTAGATTGCATACTCAGGTATATTTTTCAAACGGGTACGAGTTGGGCATATGTATTATAGAGACCTTTACACTTTTACCTTTTAAAGGATTAGTGGGTACGAGTTGTGATATGCCCCTCGTCCCTATATTTCACAATAAGCAAAAGAGGTGGAATGTTTAATGAGGCACTGTATACACTATAATCGCCAAGTTACTTCTCACCTCCATATTTTGTCATAAAGGTTTCAATACTCTTAGCAGAGGAATTATAAAAATAACAAAACGCAACATATATCTGTCCAAAACTATATTTAAAAATTTTATTACACAATCTTAAATACTTTTCCCTTACTATCTCTTCCAATTGCTTCCAAAAAATGTTAGGAATGATTGTATTAATTGTAAAAACAAGTGGACTCTGGACTTTTAATATGCATTTGCCGTAGGATGTGACGTAACTATAGGGCGTAGAGCGCCACACATTTTTTAATTTTACGTTAGTCTCAAGAATTTTATTTTCAATAAATACAGCTAAATGTGTCAATCAGGCCACTCACTTTGAATCTCCTATTTTATTGATTTGCTGGAGGGGATAAAAGAAAACGAAAATTTAGTTCCAAATTTTAGAATATATTTATTTACAATATTACTTATATTAATATAAAATGTACAGTCTTAATATACCTAAACCTATCTTTTTAACACATAACCTAGACAAAATCTTAAATAGTCTCAGCGCCACCTAGAGACAAAGGATTCGGACTCGGCGTCGAACTCATCGAGCTCAAAGTGTCTTCTTTTAATTTCAGTTTATTCGGATCTTTCTTATCCTTCTCTTTGTTATGCTTGTGTTCGTGTTTGTGCTTGTGTTTATGTTTGTGTTTCTTCTTGTCTTTTTTCTTTTTCTTTAATTTTCCGGGAGAATCGCTTTTGTGTCGTTCTTCGTCTTTCCTAAACATGCCCGGTTCGAATCCGACTGGGCCGCTTTGGCCTAAACCTGGCAGAGATACAGAGTTGTCCGAGAAGTAATCTTGTTTTTGAAGTATTGGAGATTCGACTTTTATTTCCATTATTTCTTCTTCCTGGAAATTTTAATAAAATGTTAATTTTTTATGGATTAAAAACAATCTCAAAGTCAAAGAAAAAAAAAACACTTACTTTAATTACTTTCTCATCGCTAGCCACAACCTCTATATCCATATCGACAGTTTCCATGATTATTGTCTGTGGAGCTCCATCTTTCGACGTAGGCGACGGGGTTCTAACTTTAACTTGCTCGATGGGAGGCGGCGCTATTTTTGGAATGGTAGGCAGCTTTACTCTCTTGCTTTCATGTTTGTTGTGGGGATTCAAAATGTCGTTCATGTTGATGGGAAGACAAACCGGTCGTTTCATACCGTAAAGTATGTAGTAAATGTCGACCAAGTCGCAGCGAAGTCTGGTATCGTGAGATAACATACAGCTACACAAACCAAAAGAATATTTAAAAAAAATCCACATCAAGAATTAAAAATCATAGGGATGGTGTGGGTATCTTTGGATCTGGATCAAGGAAGGTCAAAGAAAAGTTGGGCAGGCTCTCCAAACTAAAATGCTACATACTACTGTGCATGTAGGTGCAATGAGAACGTGCCCAACGGCCGCCATGGAGGTAATCCTAAGCCTTACACCCCTCCATATAGTGGTGGAGAGTATAGCGATAAGGACAACCTACAGAATGACCAGAGAAGGATCCACCAAACACAAGTTTCGACTACTTCCTCGAAATCACCAAAATGGGACGACAAAGAAGTTTAGCTTTGTAAAATAATTCAACACAAAGCTAAGTAACAAAAGCGAATGGGACAATGACACCATCCCAAAACTTAAGAGAAGTGCCATTAAATGGTACACAGATGGTTCCAGAACAACAGAAAGAACAGGAATAGGACTATATGGGCCTGGAACCAAATATTCCGAAAGTCTAGGCAAATCGCCGAGCATTTTCCATGCTGACATCTACGCCATCGGAAAATGTGTCCAATTAAACATAGAAAGAAATTTTCAGACAGCCTAGCAGCCATTAATGCTTTGAACTCCCACGTAATCAACTCCAAGATAGTTTGGGAGTGTCTAGAGAATCTAAACGAACTAGACAAGAACAACACTGTTACCCTCCTATGGGTTCCAGGACACACTGGTGTGGAGGGTAACGAAATAGCTGACGTAATCGCAAAAGGGGCTAAAACACCATTTCTGGAGCCTGAACCCTTCTGCGGAATAATCACCAGTACAATACTTGATGAACTTGAAAAAGGAATGAGGCAGGCCAAGACACTACTGGGAAAGTATAACCAGAAAGAAAAATCAGACGACTGCATCAGCAAAAGTAAAAACAAGCTCAGAACACTAACGGGTATCCTAGCAGGGCACTGCCGGTTGATAGGGCACCTAAAGAAACTCGGATTAGCAGAGGAAGAAGAATGCAGATTTTGCGAGAATGCATAACCCTGCAAAATCCAAGGGTACGATACCTCGGAGAATATCACATAGAAGAGGAAGATTTACCTAACCTAAAGCCTACCGACATCCTGAACTTTCTGAAAGCAATAGGACTGGAGGAACTCCTCTAATCGTTGAGACATCCTTAACGAATGGGCAGCAGAAGGGGGCATAATAGATCTTATAGGTCGCAGATAAATGGATAGATGCACGTAGCACCGGTGTGGCATGAAGTTTATTGAAAGGGAGAGTCTAGACCAAAGTCGCAATAAAAATTACCTCGGCGTATTACACCGTTTCGCTAGAGAAAATACAAGAGAAAAAGTACTAACAATGTGCTAAGGGTAGCACTTAAGAAGGTAAAAGAGAAATCATTCGCTTATCAGGTGGAAAAATGTTTGGACACTAAATAACATATCGGTACAATGGACTAGACTGCTTTTACGAGATGTGGCAACGTGGTATTAGAGCAAACAGAAACGATAGGAAAAGCGAAGGACTACAAGTGCTTCTACTTCTTCTACAAATTGACAAATTGTCTAATGTTCAAAACAAATAGGTCACAGAATATCCAAAAAGCCTCCAGTTAGATGGAGCCGAAATCAATATAAAAAAATATAAAAATAGATGCAACTCTGTCATGGGAAAGTCACCTAGGAGCACTCCTAAAAAGATTAAATTCGGTCTGCTATACTTTGAGGATAATGTCGCAGTACTTAAATGAAGATGGTCTAAGGATTATTTATTTTTCAAATTTTGAATCTCTTGTTCAATTTTCTATGGCACCCATGTGTGACATGTAAAGACTAACGGACTGGCAGGATCGCCATGTGACTCGTAAAGATGATGATGGAGAGGAATTAAACTCTGCCGTAACAATAACAATAACTATAATTGGGATTAACCCACAACAATAATTAATACAATACAGAATATATATCTAGCCTTCCATATAGGATGGGAGATATATCTCTACATACTGAATAATTCAATCTACAATAATTCGATATATATATATATATATATATATATATATATATATATATATATATATATATATATATATACAAGCATTGACCTTTAGCAGAGAGTGAACTAGAGTTCACCCACGTACGATCGAGGCCCGACCTTGCCGTTACAAGTCGATAACAATAACACGACCCGACAGTAATCTTAAACAATAACAAATTATACAATATACAAGAAAGAGCTTAAAAATAAAAAAGATGAGCGGAAAGGACAGCGGTGGAGTGGCGTATGCCATTGGGGGAAAGGAAGAACAAGTATTCAGTAACCGACAAAAAAAGTGTCAATTACTAAACAAAAATTCTAAAACGCAGATTGTTAGTTATTAGATATACAGGTATAATAAATTTCAAACATAATTACTTTATATTCGTCCATATCCTCTCTATTAGATCCGGAACGTCCAATCTGCTTCTGTGTGCTCTTTTGAATGGAGGATTTTTAATCAATAATGCGGCTAACTTGTGTTTTATTCCTGGATCAGGATCGTTCTCTAATATTTCTAAGACGTATTGCAAATCTTCGTACTTTCCATCAACTTTAACAAAATCTACCAGACACTCCAGAGCTGCTAACCTAACGTCTACGGTTTAAAAAGAAAACACTAAGCTAGAGTTTATACAGTACTAAGCAAATGTACAATAAAGTGGCGTGAAGAGGTACACTATCTATGTTTGTCTATATAGTCGACAAGGACTTCGATTAGAAAATTAAAATGGCAACATTTATTCATGAGTTTCTCGAGCTTTACCTGCTTTATGAGTCACTCATTTTGCGCGTTCTAACCGAAGTGCGTGTAGACTATACATAATTTATTTATATATTTATAATAGGAAGCATGAACGTTTACAGTTTTGAAATTTACCAGTTGTAGTAACACCATTTAGAACTTTGAACACCATAAGATCAGATTTTCTCAGAGAGCACAAAAGAAATGTAATATAAAGTTCCAAGAAGTGTAGCGTTTTATTCGTTAACAACAATGACCAAGAGATACAGTCCACAAGAATCTATTAGGGTGTTTTCTTCGGATAATGGAACAGCAGTATACACAGGGTGTTTATTTTATGAACTTAGGAACTATATAAACATAAATTTTCGGCAAACTTACCTATAAAATGTCCATAAGCAGCGTAACTTTTAAACAGCGTTGGTCTGCTGGGCAAATGTCCATATTTTTGTAACTTCCTTATAGCTCTTAGACAGGCCACCGAAACCGTATACTTATAACAAGGAAGTGCCTTCTCCAAGTTTAACAACCTAGTAATCTCCTCCAGAATCGATTTGGTATCGGCGCTAAGGTTCTCTACCGAAATGGGCGTTCCTTGTGCCACTACCGATACCACTGGTGTAACGGTGCTTCCCAACGCTTCTACCAACGCTGCTCTGTAATAATTATCCGAATGTCTGTTCTTCGAATTATCGTTATATTTGAATAGATCTAGTAAGAAACGGACGACTTCGGGAGGACAGATACCGTGCGTATTTCTGAGACCTGCCATCGCTAGCGGAACGGTTTTTTGGAGATAGTAGTGTTGAAAATTTTGAAAACTGTTCTGTCGAATTATATGAGGTGCTGCGAACGAACCGAAAAATTTGCGAAAGATGGCTAACATTGCCGGTGGTCCTGCCCAGTTCGCTACCATTGCGTTCGCAACCTAAAAATAATTTATATACGGGGTAAATTTCAATTTTAATTGAAGAATAAAGCAGTGTTGTTAAAGATACTATTTTTTTTCGAACTTTCTATATCCATAAGGAACGAAATTCGAATTATGTCAGAGAAACAGGAAACTTAGGAATACTAATATATTTTTACAAGAAAGGTTTTGTATTTTTCTTTTTTGGAAAATATTGACGAATTCCTTACTACACAAGAATAGATATTGTTATGGTGTAAAAATTGGGACAAATTAATATTAATAATTGGAAATAAAGATTATTAAAAAGTAAGAAAAATCTGAGAATTTTTCAATATCATAACAAATGGCGCTACAACGTGGGGTTAAAATTGAGTTAACCCAAAAGATGGAGGAAACAAGTAGAGAAGATCGATTAATGGAAAGTTTGATCAATATGAGGGGAGATTTGAATAGAAAATTAGATGAAAATCGGGAAGAAAGTCAAAGAATGAACAGGAAATTAGACAAGAGAACAGAAAAAAATTAAAAAGGAACAAGAAGAGCAGAAGGAGCAAATCAAAAATATACAAGAAAAATTTAAGAGAAGAAATTCAAGAAAATGGTGTTAGAATCAGACAAGACATAGAGAATGAATTGGAAGAGAAGATATGTCAATTAGGGGATAAAATAGATGAAAATTTAAAAAGTCACATACAAGGAGAAGTAGAGGATAAATTGGTAATTTTCAAAAAGGAATAGAAGAAGTGAAATTGCAAACAAAAACTAATGAGGAAGGTTTAGAAGGATTTAAGGTAAAGGTCGATGGAGAACTTAAGACGATATGTGAAATTATGGAGGAGAAAAATAGGATATGTCAGAGGAATGTGGAGGTTATGGACAGAGATGTAAACAAGGAAATTACAGAAATAAACAATAAGGTGCAAAAATAACAATAATTAAAATATTTCGGGGAAAACAGATTGAGAGATAATTCTTAGGATAAAAAAAATATTTTTAAATAATTTTAAATAATTTTCACTAATATAATTAATTAATTATAACGTGAAAATAATTTGGGGGAAATTGTTATGGTGTAAAAATTGGGATAACATTATGGAAAGTAAAAAAAATTATGTGAAAAGAACTTAAAATAAAATGTGTTGGTTGTTATGGCATGTTTGTTTTTGTTTTGTTTTGAAACGAGGTATTTTTAGAATGTCAGATATTAATTGGAAATAAAGATTATTAAAAAGTAAGAAAAATCATAGAATTTTCATTATCTTAGCAATATAGATCAGGGCCAATCATTTTTGTAACAAAAAAAATTCTTAGCAGTATGTGGATGGTCGGAAAATTTAGGATTAAAGTCAATTAGAAAAAATAAATTAGACAAATTAAAAGTTCCGGAAGTGGGGTGGGGATAGCTAAATATACAACTTGAGGGTTGGATATTGGTTTTTTACGATTTGTGGTTGAAATATGCATCCTATCGAAAAAAGTGTAATGTAAAAGTTGTAGATAATTAAAAAATGTAAAACTTTTGTATTAATTATTTTTCAACATAACCTCAAAATTATCGAGAAAAACGATAAAAACAGTTTTTTTTCGTTTCGATAAAAAACGTTTTTTTTTTTTCGTTTTTAATTTTTATATCCCGCAAAAATAATGTTTTTTATGAAACTCGGTGAAAACGTTCTTCTTTGTGTTTTAAATAAGCTGTAATTTTTTCAAAGCAAATATTTATTTTTCCATTTTATACGAATTTAAATTAAAAAAAAAAAGCATAATTTTCAAACGAAAAAGTTCACTAACAAATTTTCAATTTTTTAACTTTATGAATGCTCATTTTCTTCGTAGAAATCTCGACTTTAAGATGGTATGAACAAAATATATTGTTCGTATGGAAAAATATCCTTAAAAATGCAGAAAACCAAAAAACGACTTTTTCAAAAACGATTTTTCAATTAATCAAGACAATTTTTTATTTCTTAAAAAAGGATAATTTTCATGTAATATAATGTCATTTATAAACAATTAACTATTAATGGCTTTGAAATTACCGGTTAGAAAACGAAAAAGAAGGTTTTCCTATCACGGCTGTCAGAGAAATTAAAATTCTTAGGCAGCTCAATGACTAAAACATCGTTAATTTGAGAGAGATCGTTACCGACAAGCAGGATGCTGTAGATTTTAGAAAAGTAAGTGATTTAGTCATTATTACTGTCTTTTGATGAATCTCATAGTTTTTTTTGTGTTTTCACAGTTTTATTTCATTTATTGAAATATCATTTACTTTGATTGTAACTTTATTTGACGTTTAACAGTTCTGCTTTATTTGACGTTTGACAGTTCACTTATTTTATTTACTTTGACATTTCTTGCCATTTAATTGAAGTTTAACGGTCCTAATGTTATTTACTTTGAAATTTTTTACAACTTACTTGATTTTTACAGTTCAGACGGTCAGTTTATTTAACGTTTGATAGTTTAATTGATTTTTATTTGACATTCAGCAGTTGTAATGTAACTTACTTCGACGTCTAACAATATTCTTATGTCTTTTTTGACGTTAACAGTATACGTGGTAGCTTTATTCGATATTTGACAGTTTTGGTCATTAAAGACCATTTTTAAGTAAACCGCTTGTTATATTTTACCATTATTCTAGGAAAATGAGTCATTTTATCTAGTCTTTGAATACATGGATCACGATTTGATGCAAGCAACTTCTAGACGGTTTGAATTACTGTCACAAGAAGAATTTTCTTCATATGGATATCAAGTGTAGCAACATTTTAATGAACAAGTATTAATCGTGTTCGATCATGGTTTAAACAATATTTTCGCTAATTTCAAAACAATTAACAGTTAATTGAATGTAAATGACATTATACTACATGAAAATTAATCTTTTTCATCAATTTCAATGCTTATTGGCAATAAAAAATAAAAAATTGTCTAGATTAACTGAAAAACCCATTATGAAAATGTCGTTTTTTGGTTTTCTGAATTTTTAACAATATTTTTCCATACGAACAATATATTTTTTTCATACCAACTTAAAGTCGAGGTTTCAACGAAGAAAATGAGCAATGATAAAGTTTAAAAATTGAAAATTTGTTAGCGAACTTTTTCGATTGAAAATTAGGATTTTTTTTTAATTTAAATTCGTATAAAATCGAAAAATAAATATTTAGCTTTGAAAAAATTACAGCTTATTTAAAACATAAAGAAGAACGTTATCACCAAGTTTCATTAAAAAAAAATTATTTTTGCGGGAGATAAAAATTAAAAACGAAAAAACGGTTTTTATCGTCTTTCTCGATTATTTTGACGTTATGTTGAAAAATAATTAATACACATACATTTTTCATTTATCTACTACAACTTTTACTTTAAATTTTTTTCGATATGATGTATATTTCAGCCACAAATCGTAAAAAAACAATATCCAACCCTCCAGTTGAATATTTAGCTACCCCCACCCAACTTCCTGAACCTTTAATTCGTCTAATTCAGTTTTTAATTTACTTATAATTTACCCTAAATTTTCCGACCATCCACATACTGCTAAGAATTCTTTTTGTTATAAAAATGATTGGCCCTGGTCTATATTCTCATAATGTTATACAATAATTTGATTATTTTCATTCATCCATGGTCTCCAAAGCGCCATTGTAACAATTAAAACCAAAGAAAGCTAATTTACTTACTTAACTTTGATATTAAATTCTCTCTAGTAATAAAAGCGAGCGCTTAACCGCAGAGATACAAAAAAGATTGATAAGTCGAAATTTCTTAGCCAATTGAATGCCTCTAAATGCTTACGATTTGTTCTAGTTGGTTCATTTTGAATAGGGGGTGTGGCAAAGAATACATTTATACAGATAAAGATCATTATTTATTTATACTAACCTTTGTTAGACAATGCGCTGCTTTACACCGAACTTTATAATAACACTGTTCGTTTTCTATCGTGTCTGTTAGAGCCAAACGGGTGGGGGGAGTGGGGTATCTTTCCAAAGCTAAAATCGCTTCGATTTGGGCAGTAACGTCTCTTTCATGCCTCAGCTGATACTGCCATTGGTAATCAGGTTGTTCTATTACAACCGATCTCAGTAAAGTCATTTCGGGATCTAATCTGATCCAGAGAACGGGAGAGTCGCTAAAAAAATTTTTGTATTAAAAATTTACTGTAGATTTGTTATGTCTACTTACTCCATTGCACTGAGGTCCATATCTACTTCTTCACCGGTACATAGGGGAATTTTTTTCTTTTTATTTCTTCTACTTTTGGAGTGGCATGTTATATCTGCTTTGACAACTGTATTTTCTATTTGTAAATTGTGTTTGAATGTACCATCTAATTCTTGAAGGGTCACTAAAAGTGGTCCAACGTATTTTCTTATACCTAGAGATGTTGTCGCATCTTGTCTAATTTCTAATTCTATCGTATTCCTAAAAGTAATGTCTATATTTTAATTTAATGAAACAGGAATTATCGGAAGAGGACGGTAATATCAGTTTAATTATCAGCCAACGTTTCGTTTATTTATGGAGCATAAACTTATATACAAATGATGTTACAAGTAAAGTAATTATCGAACAAAACAAGTTATAAAAAAAGTTAACAGAAAATAATTAAAATTACATACATTTACATTTTTTTGTAACTTGTTTTGTTCGATAATTACTTTAATTGTAACATCATTTGTAGGCCCTGATAAACGAAACGGCTGATATTTAAACTGATTTTACTGTCCTCCTCTGTATAAATTTTTATATTTTTCCAATATTTCTAAATTTTTTACGTTTAAATAATGAAAGTGAAATCATGTCTACCTTTTTCTGTTGAACACAGACGTGAGATGAAATTTAGCATGACCCCCCGTTCTGACCCATTGGTCTATAAACACAGCCATGTCTTTACCAGTTACGGTAAAAATTGCTTTGGTAAAAACATTTGTACTAATGAGCATGTGTCCCCATAATCCACTGCCTATTTTTTGTTGAGCTGCATTAGTGGCTAGTGACAATTGTTTGTTAAAAACCTGTAAATTCGAAAGTTTCAGAAAAGTATCAAACAACTCACGGAAAAACGAAACAAAAATGCTTAGCGTGTGAAAAATTTATAAAAATTTAATTGGCAATAGGAAGCATACCAATGTAAAGTTTTAGAACTGAACCGAATAGGAAGTAACAGTGGTAACCTAATTTTTAAGGGAAAATTTCTGGATATTAAAAGCCAAGAAAACTATAAAAAAAAATTGTTAAAATGTGTCATTTGTAAGATACCTAAATCTCAGCCCTTCCAAGTTCCAGCAGCACTTCTCCCCATTGATAGATTTAAAAATGGAAAAACTTTTAACATAATAGGAGTAGATCTTGCAGGGCCTTTGTATATTATAGAAAATGAAAAGGTTTGGATAGTTTTATTTACATGCAGTGTTTATCGTGCTGTACATCTAGAAGTAGTCAAAAGATTATCTACAGATTGTTTTTTAATGGCGTTAAGAAGAGGCAGAATTTCAACGATCTATTCAGACAATGGGACAAATTTTGTGGGTACCAAAATATATGTAAACAATTAGAGAAAATTTAAGAAAACGTTTTAAAAAGGTATACCTGGCAGAATTGGTTCAGAGTGCTCAAAAGAAGTATTCTACTATAAAAGTAGGGGACATAGTTCTTGTGGAAATAGATAACTTAAAAAGAATATTTTGGCCTTTGGGAAAAATTTCAGAAATTTTTATTTTTCATTAGAAATATCTGCTGTGGAAGAAAACCAAAGGAGGAGGAACAGAAAATAGAAAAATATACTTCATAAATATTTTGTTCATAATTTTGTATATTGATAACTTTTAACAGCGCGTGTGAAAAGGTTTTATTATTATTCTAACTTGTTATTGATCTCTTTTGAGGTTCAAAATATTGTTTCCCAATTTTTATATACTTCGAAATATTTTGTTCATATTTTTGCGGAATACATATTCGCAAAGGGGGAAAATGTTAGATATTGTATATGTTGTTATAGATACAAAAAAAAAGTTATCATTTTAAAAAGCTTTTTCACTCTTTTTTCTGACACTAATTATACAGTCCACTTTTGCCTTGGTTAGTCATTAGCCAACTATTAAGGCGATTAGGGCCGGAACAGCAAAATTCCCGTCTAATCCCCAACATCGCTTTTAAATTATTAATTTCAGATAAACACAAGTGGACAAGTAAAGCGATAAGCGAAATTCTTAAAAGAAAATAAATATTTTTTTCTAAAATGCACAAAATAGTAATAAATATTATTTTTCAAGCCTTGACATTGTTTTGCCTCTTTTTAATGTCAGGTATCGAAAACAGAGTTATATTTAATCAATTTTTAAATTACCTGTAAAAGAAGCTCCAAGCCAATTCTATGTTCTAACATCCTCATTACTAAAAAAGCTTTTTTGTAAGAAGCTTCTATATACTTTGGAGACATAGTGTGAAGGTTCCGTATTGAAAAATAAAATTTTTCTTCATTGGTTTTTTGAGTTGTCTGAGGGGTATTAGAGCCGACAGGAAGTGGAGCCGGCGGTTGACTTGGATCTAAAAATATAAGTAAAGAAAATGAAGGAAAACTATTTTTTTTTTCAAAAATATAGAGGATTACCTAAAACTATGCCCCCAAACTCTTCCTCGTACTTAACGACATCAAAGAGAGTGCTCTGCACCAATTCCCTATATTCGTTGTTCCCGAAAGATTTTTTGCAGTATAATCCACACAAATATTGGCTGATTCCTTTATTTAACCACATATCGGACCAGTTCTGCATAGATATAAAACATCCAAAAAATTGCTCCGCTATAGCTTGAGCCATTACTCTACGAGTAATATATACTTGATCTACAATTGAAAAGTGTACAATAGAAAATAGGATTTTCAATAATTGTTATATCTCAGTCTATTTTTTAAAAAGACTTACCAATAACAACCGCTGAATGCAGTAAATTAACACTTAATATACTCATTGTAGCATACGATCTGTAATCCTCATGAGTTTCATCAACAAATACTTGTTTGTAACAAGAGTAAGGATATCTATTCGACAAAGTTTCCTCATAAAATTCAAAAGCCTCATGCATATACCTATAACCATAACATAAAAGACAAAAATGTTAGATTTTTCAGAAAATTAACGAAAATAATTACTTACCTCGTCGTAACTTTCAATAAAGGCAATAAATTTGGCAGACAAAAATGTGTAACTTCATGCATGTATGGATCAACATATATTTCAAAGGGACCCACAGCTAGAGAAATATTTGGAGCACATGTAGGTATATTTAATGTGTAGTGATAAGTTTTTCTCCTCATATCCGGTGTAAAAACTACTTCTATCAAATCACCGTTTGAAACAGCTGTTAATTCTTCATCTACTGTGAATTCCAGCTTCCATGTACATGTTTCAGCGAAGCTGTCTACACAAGGGAACCATAATCTTGATGAATTTTGATGACCGTACGTAAATAGATGTACTCCTCGCTAAAAAAAACATTCATTATAAAACATTGACTATTAATATGTTATTAGTTTATACCTCTGCAAACGTTCCTTCTTTCTGTGGAACAACAAAATGTATTCCACCTTGCGGACATTCCAATGAAAATTCTATTCCTACTCTTAGAGCAGTTCCTTCTGCCACTAGATGTGAAGCTTCTGGTGGTATTGTAACTACCAATTCACCAGAATTATTGTCTGGATCAGTTCTTAGAGCAGCTGCAAGGTGGTGCTGAGAATATGCTTCTAAACTTCTTCTAAAAAGGAAATATTTATTTGTAACGTAAAAATTTATGTTTCTATAACTTACGTATCTGTATCAGACTGAGAAACATCTAAAAACGGGTCAAAATACTGAAAATGTGCTTCATAGTGATCATTTAAAATAACTCTGTAAATTCTGCATTGCTTGGCATTCAGTTTCAATATCCTTAAATTGTCTCGTAAAGGAACTACAGTTAATTCAACAAATCCCTAAAAATAACATATTAAACATCTTCTAGTTTGACTAATATACCACTTACAATTATACTTTTTCTTTCAAAACTGATTCCAGTTAAGCTTACAATTTGGTGAGCTGTAAAGAAAAAAGAGTTTCTATTAGGTGATAAATTGGGATATATCTGTATCTAAATAATAAAGTTTTAGCTTGGTAAAGATACTTATAATTTAAATGGTCTGCAAGTGTCTCCTGTTCTTTCCTTCTTCATAGTTAAAGATGATAATAAAACTAATTTACATGTGTAGATGATATCTTTAACTACTAAGTTCCATTCATATTTCTTCGATAAAAGCTAAAATGTAACTTTTATTTTAATTCCAATTGGATATTGCCTGTGTGTAAATAAAAACTAAAATATATCACTATTGTCCTTGTCAGCTGTCAAAATATATGTCAGAAGTGACCAGTTTCTATTTAGTTTTTCAGCCACGGACTGACTTCCATTGTTAGATTACCAAACATACACAAACGTGTTAGCTAAATTGCATAAGTACAAAAAAGTATTGCAAGTTGGTTATCCATTACTTTTGTACAGTGTTGGATTCAGATTATTTCTAACGGAGATGAGAGAATAATTTTCAATTTGCACGGTTAAATTAACAAAAAAAAATACTTGATTCAAAAAATTGAAATAAGAAATTATTAGTTACATCTATTTCAATTTTAGAAAAACTCGAGGAAAATTGAAATTGTCAAAAATATTTTTAGTGCTTCAAAAGAAAAATCATTTCTCCCGTTACTTTATTAAAAAAAAATCAGCAGGACAATTCAAATCAAATCGAGAAAAGTAAAAATAACTAAAGTAAATAATCTAGAAGCTGAATGCAAATTAAATGATACGAAAAATAATTCCCAGCGCTTGGAAAACAATAGATAAATTTAAATATCCTTTTATATCAGAATAAAGATTTATAAAATAACTTTTGTGAATTTTCAAAAGTTTACACAATTATAAAAAAAAAATAATAGTCCCCATTTAAAAACATGCTCAAAAATTGAATAAACTCAAAAAATGATTTTTGCAATAACGAATTTTCAATAATTGTTGATAGTTTGTTTAAATTTTTTTTTTAAATTAAAAAACTGATTACCCCATTGAATTCTACAGAAAAAAATACAAAAGAAACTGTATTTCATTGTTTTATTTGAAATTTGATTTTTATTCCGTATTGTTATAAATATTCAATTGTAATAATGAAAATGCAGATAAATATAAAAAATAATTATTTTTTAAATAGATTTTTATAGTTTATAGTTTATTCAATATATATAAATACAATGAATGCTAATAATCAAAAAATATCCAGTATGAAAGTGGTAGATTATGAAAATTTCTTCAACTTTTGAAAGGACACCTTTTAACATAACCTCACAACTGTCGAGAAAAATTCGAAAAATCGTATTTTTTTTTTATTTCCGAGAAAATAATATACTTTTTATCAAAATTAAAAAAAAAAGTATGTCTTTCTGTATAAAATTCTATAGTAAAAAATCATCTTGCAGATTAAACTATATATTGATCTTGAATAATGAAGTTTCATAAAAATAAGAAAAAAAAATTATTGTTCCATTTTTTTATCATAGAATAGTCACGTGTACTTTTTGGTTTTAAAAAGGATTAATTGCTGGATAATGGTTTTTAAAATGAAATTATTTTAAATTCAGATTTTTGTACTTATTTAAAATCATTCTATACGTATTTTCAAAGGAAAATTTACAGATTTAACAGAAACTAGAAAAGTTAATATTATTACGCCAATTTTGGTCTTTTTCACATATTTTCTTGGTCTTCTTCGTCGTCCGATGCTTGATAAGATTAAATTAAATTAACTCAAATTAACCCTTTAGCACCCCTCTTGTTGGACGATTTTTTTTTACGTTCATTGTAAGCCCATTTACCACTTCCAATCATAAAAACCCTGCAGAAAATTATTATTGATTCTAAATCTAATTTGTCTGCTCTATTAACGCAAAATTTCTGTTTGCGTAAGACATGTTAATAATTTAAAAAACACTTCAGCCACTATGGAAGAGCGCTTTTTAACATATCATCCCATAAGTCATACAACAGGTGAAGGTGTAAACAAATTTTTACTGAAAATATTAGAAAATGACAATTTAGACGTAAATAATATTGGGTATATTAAGGGCTATTGTACACGTACTCACGCTATCGTCATTTGACGATTGCTTGCATATTAGGTATAAGCAAGCGAAACCGTGTCCACGGTGCAGCAACGTCGCGTCTGCCGTTCGTCATGCGTTCGTCATGCGTTTGTCATGCAGCTCGTGCTGCAGCATGTTACTACCCACGCGAATTGCAAGACGCAAATACGTGTTTATTTTACAAAATGATACTAAATTTTGGTAAGAATTTTTAGTAATTCGGTAAAATGATTGAAATAATCATCTTCTGATAACTCTCTGGCACCAATAAATAATCTACAATTTATATTTCTTTCGTCTATGGTTTCTACGTCTGGTTCGTCATCTTTTAATAAAGTTGTATGCTATAATCACATCTTCATCATCACTTGACATTTTCTCAACCCAAGACGTGCTTTCGCGATGCTACTTGAAAGAAACTAAAATGTTTTGTAGCTTGAATGTTGATTGTATGACGATACGTGGACACATGTAATCTACAAAAACCGCCTGTCGTCATTTGTAGCTTGCATGCATTCGTCAAATGACGACGCCGTGGACAGTAGGCCTAAGAATGGCATGAAAGGTAAACATAGGTAAAGGTGTACAAAATAGTTATTTATGTAATAAGTATGTAAAGTGGCATTTTTTCAAAAAAAAGGCCTTTATACACGAATTGCATACAATATTTTTTTTACTACCGTATATATTGTCCACTAAGATCAGCAATATAAAAGTTACTTTACGCACTAGTGCGAAAAGTAATAAAATTCGCCAGTTAAATTTTTTGTACCTTTTTTTTCCTCAACTAATTGGTGGACGACTTTAGAAAGTAATATTTTAATTTAACCATTAAAATTTTTGTAAGATATACCACCACAAAACACCCCTATAAAGTTAGCAGAGCCAATTTCAAAAAAATCGATGAAACCTATTCCAATAATTGTCGAGAATTTGTCGTGAACGAAAATAATTTGTCGCGCTCTTTTTTTTTTCTAGGGGGTGGCTGCCACTCACAAATAAACATCAAATATCATCACAATTGTTATGAATAATTGTCGAATGATTGTCGAAGTCCATCTGACGTAAAAGAAAATGCAAAAAATCCTTTTTCTTGGGATTTCCTGGTTTCTGGGGAAAATTCGCATTTTTGGTAACAGCGCATTTGTATAATGATCTTTTACGGTTTTTTTCGAGTCATTATTGACAAATACAAAGTTTTTTATGGAACCTCCTATTTCCCTATGAAAAAATAAATCAATAAAGTTACGTGGGTGTATTACTGTGAAAATGTAATATTTCTATTATTCAGCATTAAAACGTAGTATTTTTGCTTCTGGGAAATAGGAGGTTCCATAAAAAAACTTAATATTTGTCAATAATGACACGAAAAAAAAAACCGTAAAAGGTCATACAAATGCTCTGTTGCCAAAAATGCGAATTTTCTCCAGAAACCAGGAAATCCCAAGAAAAATGTATATGCCATAAGGAAAGGATTTCTTGCATTTCTTTACGTCAGATGGACTTCGACAATTATTCATAACAATTGTGATTATATATTATATATTATAGGTTTCATCAATTTTTTTGCAAGTGGCTCTGCTAACTTTATAGGGGTTATTTCTTTAGCTAAAAAAATTAAAATTGTATGACAATAACTCAAACTTATCTATAATTTTTCAAATACGAATTGTTTTGTAGTTCATAATAAACTGTTTTTTAAACTTGAAAAATCTCTGGAAAATATTTATGACCTTAGTAGTGGAATTATATCAAATAATTAAAAATTTGTTATAAAACACAGTTATTCTTTTTTTAATCTTAAGAATTTATCAATGCGCCTTTAGAGCCCTTAAAATTGTTTTTGAATCACTTGTTTATTACAGTATTCATTTACAAATTCTGTTTGGGAATTCCCAATTATAAAAATATACCTGTTCTAATCCCTACTTTCGATTTCATCGGAAAACCCAACAATAGACCCTAAATAAAACTCTACCAGAATCGTGCCGGAGCTTATGATCTCTTCATTTCGACCTTTTTCCCAATCCACAGTTAATGAGATTAAATATAAACAGTTCCTAGGTCCTCAGCGGTACTACACGAAAAGGCGTGTGCCCCACTACCAAAGACACTTGTCTGAATGGGGGCTCCTTAACCAACCTGCTCAACTAACATCCTAACATGGAGCTGCATTTAAAACAGTCCTAACCTTACCTAGCACCGATGCGGGATCGGTCCGACCGTTAGTGATCGTCGACTGTTTTTACGTATCGCGCACATGTTGCTCGATTTGTTTACATTTCGATTGGAAGTGGAAGGCACTCGATTTTTCGCATTAGTGACTCGATTTTTGTATATGTGACTCTATTTTTTCGGTATAATTTTGTAATTTTTTTTTGCATTTTCAAGCTATATTCGTACTTTTCGTTTTATTACAAAAATAAAATGTTAGTGGTGGTTTTTAAATGTTATCAATGGAAAAGGTGACTTTAGTGCAAGAAAATAGTGTAAAAATGAATATTAAATACAAGAAATGTTTGCAGACACTTAGTTGTGCTGTTGTTATTGCGTATTTTACGCTTTTGGTTTATCAGACTTTTGGCGTTGGCGGTGTTGAGGTAAATTTTTTGAAATTTTGTTAAGCTAAAGTTGCGCTCTTTAATCAATAAAAAACATCAACTTCTTTTTCATAAATCATACAATTCATGAGTTCACAACTTTTAGATAAATCGCTAGACTGAACTTTGTAGTTATGAAATAAAATTTCAAGCACTATTTTTTTTGCCTTGAAACTAATGTCTGGTTCAAAAATCCAGTTTTATTTTTTATTTAACTTTGGATTTTCGCAGTGATATACACAACTATTACACCCGACAATGAAATGATGTAAATTTATTAAGATTTTCATCCACCAATGGCCAAAACAGCATATTTTTCAGAGGCATATCCATATACAATAATATGTTAACAAATATATAAAACATCACATAGGTTATGTTTCGCCCATCTCCCGCCGCCAGCTAACCACAGGTGCGGATCCCGATTACTAATTAATTCAGGTCCGCAAATTGCCTCTTTAATTTGTATTTGCGGACCTGCATTAATTAGTAATAGTGGTCCACAATTTGCGGACCCCGAGACTCTTCCATAAAAAAATGTTAAAATATTGTTACCTATTTTTAAATAAGAGGTTTTATTAAATATTACTCTAGATTTTGATATGTAACACCATCGATAAAAATTTGTTTTTTATTCAATTTTAAAATAATTTTTTTTACAAAAATAGGATTATTTTTTATCTAAATTGTCGTAAATTATTCAATTTTATTCTGAAAATATTGCCACGTTTTCTCTAGATGTTTGCGATATATTTTTCCAACGAAAAGAACTTCCAAAAAATACTTTTTTTGCTCCTAGAGCTGGTATATCATTTATCTCAATTTTGAGAGCATCACAGCTTCATTAGGCGAAGTAAAAAGCACCTCAGAAATTATCTTTGATCCGGTGGATAAAAAAGAAGTCGTTTGATCTAAAATCAGAGTTATGAATCTTTTGAAAGATTTTAGGCATGCACACCATTATGAATTAAGTACTACTATTACGATCTTTCAGGGCTCAAGATGCAGCATGTCCAAAAATGCTATAAATCATATAAGTATACCACATTTTTATTACGTCTTTTTTCACGAAAACTCAGGGAACAGCAGTTTTTAGACGTCCTGTAATGAAGCTATCCTTTAGAGGTTCACAACCAAAATGGCATTGCACTAGTGTTTTACGATAGCTAACGCCTTTAAACACTTTCTTCAGTTCATCAAAACATTCTTTGTTCACGCTTGAAATAAAAAAATACAAATTGAACACCCTATTTTTATAATACCTATCCGTATGATCATAGTAACATATATGTATAGAGCAAAGAGGCCAACAACATCTCCCTCGAAACCCAACTAGCTATTCGTCAATGGTTATGTAGCTGCCATGTTTATAGTTTTCAGAAGTTTTTCTAGAGCCTCCAAGTTACCAATTTTTGATATTACCTGAGACACATCCTCGAAATCGATTCTTTAAGCAGAACATAAAGGAAAACAAGGAAAATCGATCACAAACTCGTATATTTTTTTAAGAAAAGTTTTGGATGATTTTTTTGAAGCTATATCAAAATTCTTTTGCACATGTACCTTACTAGATGTAAAATTATTTTTTTTAAGAGAGCAATGAAAAATGCAACTAATTTGACTAATATTTGATTAATATTAAAATACCTACCTCTTTCTTAAAGTCCTGTGCAAACGAGCTGTCAGTAATACTACACATTTTATTTAACATATCACTTCACGAAGGCTGCTTCCTAACAATTTGGAAAACAGTTCTCGTTGTTCCTATTTTTAAATCTGGCAAGAAATATCTGGTTGAAAATTATAGACCAATCTCCAAATTATGTTTAATGTCAAAAATAATGGAATCAATTTTTACCGACTTTCTATACGTAGATGTGAAATCAATTATAAATTTGGGACAGCATGGCTTTATGAAGAGACTTTCCATCGAATCCAATTTATTTATTTACATAGATTATATATCTGAAACTATGAACACGGGTTATCAGGTAGACGCTATTTACACCGATTTTAGTAAGGCTTTCGATAAAATCGATCATAGCATCCTACTTAGAAAGCTTTCTGAAGTCGGTATACATGGCAATCTGCTTAGGTGGTTTGGTTCCTATATCAGCAATCTATATCCATCGGAAAGTTTCGTTCTCCTATTTCTAGAATAACCTCAGGGGTTCCTCAAGGGTCACACCTATTAACACAAAATTCTTGGAGTTTGCTGACGACATGAAATTTTTTCGAAAAATATCTAATTCTTCCGATAAACTCCTGATCCAAGAAGATTTAAATCGTCTGACTCTGTATTGCCAGCAAAACCATCTTTATCTGAACACAAACAAATGTCAATGTATAACATTCTCAAGGAATAAAGACACTATCGAAAACGAATATATCCTCAATAATGAACTTTGAACAAAAGTTTCGGTGGTCAAAGATTTCGGTATTTATATCGATTCCAAACTCTTTTTTGACCAACATATCGAATATGTTTCAAAAAAAGCTAATAAAGCACTAGGATTCCTAATGCGCGTTTGTCACGACTTCAAAGAGGTAGAGTCTGTTAGAAATCTATTCATGGCATATGTCAATAGTGTTTTAAGCTTCGGTTCTTCTATTTGGAATCCCTATTATAACTGCCATATCGACAAAAAGTCCAAGATAAATTTATAAAATATGTTTCAAAAAAATTTCATACTTATGCAGACTTCGATATTTGCAAACGAGAACTGAAGCTTACATCACTAGTCGACAGACGTCAACTTTCAGATGTTAAATTTATCTACAAAATCGTTAACGTGCAAATTGAATCTCCCGAAATTTTAAGTAAAATTAATTTCATTACTCCATCCTATAACAAGCGAGGGAAAAATCTTTTCAAAATTAGTCAATGCTCTACTAACTACTACCTAAATTCTCCTCTGCAAAGTAAATCATACAATACAATCTCGTCACTCACCGATGTGGATATCTTCTCTTCCTCTTTGATAACTTTTACAAATACTATTAGAAAATTATATCTATCTCATCTTGAGTAGTTTCTTTTTATATAATATGTATCATATATATTTTTTTCTTATTTTTATTGTTAAGCAACATTTAAGGATTTATCAATTTTGTATTAGTTTAGTAAACAGTGAATACTGTACTGGGCTCGTCCTGTTTGTATTTTTATATAAATAAATAAATAAATATTTGACTATAAGAAAGAATAGCCAACTCTTTAGACTCGTCTTTAGAACAGTTACTTCTGAAGTTATTTAAAAAACCATTTCAAATTTTTAAATTAAACTCATCGACCCACCCGGTATTATAAACCACCGACTCATTTAATAAAATTAAAGGGTGTGACAAAATAATTTCAAACATTCTAAATACCATATCAAGTTCGTCTCAATCCCAAACAGCCTCAATACATATCCCAAACACGGTAGTCTGTCTCTACCTGAACATCCGAAGAATTTTAAAATGACATTTTAAATGGATACCCACTTTTGGACTAAATCTCGCATGTTAGGGGGTCATTTTCAGGATATTTTATTTATTAGAGGCAAATAGCTATTTATTAGAGGCTTAATGGATGGTACCTATTTCATGCTGGGTATCACGCAACACAAATAATGTCGGCAAGTACTGAATAAAGTATATATTTTTAGATTTTGGACTATTAAAAATTTTAATTGAAAATATTTATGTAAATGGGCAGTGTGATATAATATTTTTTTTTAATTTCCCATTATATATTCCAAAGAGTTAAGATATACAATCACACCTACTAATTTTTGTAGAAATTCAATAATAATTCAGTAATAACAAAATCAAAGTGTTGGTACCAACTCGTGTCTGAATCGTTGTAATTCAACGCCTGTGAGGGCTGTTGTCCCAGGAGTAGTTGTTTGCGATTCGGACGTAATACAATTGTTGAAATATAATTTTTAATGTATCTAATTGTGGTACCGACTTTGAAAAGTTTAATTTTCTTTAAAATTGGGCCATATTTGAGAAAAATGGATAATTCAGTTCAGTTCAATAATTGTTGAAACTTTCAGAAAATGATTCATAAAGTTACGATTTTTCACCATTCAGCTACCTCTCTAGTAATCAGTTACAACCTACTCCTTGTAATTTTGACGTCTACTTTTGAAATTTAATTATTTTTGTGAAGCTATAGTGACTGACTGTAGTCTAGTATATTTTGCAGAAAGTTAAACAAATGAGCAATTGTATTTTCGCAATTGTTGCTTACTATTCTTTTACCGATACCACTTTTGGTCACGTGATTGTTTTTCGACAGTGTTACCAAAGTTTCTGAAACTAATTGGATTCCAGAAACAATCGGATGGGTTCAGGGAAATTTAAAGTAAACATTTTGAAAGGTTGGAACGGTATATATGAATATAGAGGTTGTGGCTAACTTTTGAAATGCCTCGTTAATAGAGAACATGGCTTGTCTTTTTATAAGTTGAAGGATGGTGTTGTCCATGAAGAACAGTACTGCCAATTAGCGCGCTAGTAATAATACTGCCAACGTAATAATTATATTTTCACATTGAAAACATTTAAAGCATAGACAGCTAAAGCTTGCGTGGATAGGCTTAAGCGCTTGTTAGCTACCGTGTTTTTTAATGGCTTCTTGTGTTTGAATTTGAATTTGGGATGATACAATCCGTCAAGGCAATGCTCAAAATCATCCTAAACGAACAATTTCCGCAAAAAGAACTTTTCATTTTGATGTTGGAAGTTGAAAACACGATACATTTCGAATCACGAACCGAGAAACCCTCACTCTTTCTGAAAAAAAAAACATATTTGTGCTCTTAACCATCGCTATGAAATGTCACTTTTCGGTACGCCTATGTTATATTTTAATTATTGTGAGAAAGTATCAAGTTTGCGAACGTATAACTATTCAGAAAAAACATGTTGTGGACTTTGGTTTTCGAAAAAAAAAATCTTTTTGCCACTTTTTGTATTATTTACATTAAAAACTTTGGCTTGCTTAAATATTTTTAGTAGTTATATTGATACAAACATTGATTCATGATTGACAATTATGCTTTTACTTATAATTTATCAAATTTTTTACTAAATTTAATGGTATACGTATTGAAAGAAATTTTATTTTTTCCGTATTTACAAGACGCAATATCACTGGTAACAGTTATATCATAAACAAATAGTATTTGAATAACAAATACGTTTTATTTCAAATAGTTAACATATCAAATTACTAAATAAATAAGAAATATACAGTTACAGAATTATACTACATAAACAGAATTTAATACTTTACAAAACTTTTATTGCAGTTTTTATTACAAATATTTTATAATTATGACTAAAATAAAAGGATATAAATTGTATAGTATTTTATGTGACCACTTGTAACAAAATACCCAAACCGCATCTCTTGACATCCTAAGAATACTAATTCAAAAACTGTACGTGGTATGTTTATAAAAGATGCCCGCATCCTCAAATGTGTTTCTTCTATTTATTGTCTTACTACCCTGACAATCAGGATTAAATAAGGTAAACTAACAAGCGCGGATAAGGGGGGTTATGGGATTTCAAAAATCTACATCAGCTGTCTACAAAACGTTCCCAAAAATCACGTATACATTATATTCACGATCGAAAGATATGAGATAAAATGTTTAAAACAATTTAGAAACTGAAGACGAACTACTAATTATCACAGAAATTGAATTTGACAAAGACACTAATTAGAGACAAGTAAAAAAAAATTGGAAATATTTAAATTAAATGATTTTCTTAATAAACTAACAATTGCAACTGCAGTTTCACTTATTTAAATTGAAGAAATCTTGTAAATAAAGCTTTTGTACAGAGGCGAATGAAAAATTGTAATTGTAACCCACGAAAATAAACTTCAAAGATCGACTTGGACCATTCAACTTTACATTTTTGTATTCGATGCATCTTGTAGATATTCAAGACATTTTATTAAACATACCCTTGTAACACACCCTAATTATCCCTTACACACTCTAGCACGAGTCCAAATTTTACCTGACCGATTACCAACCACCAGATAAAAATCTGAAACAAAACAAAAAAACAACCATTGTAACAAAAAGATATTAAACGATACCATCTTTTTTTTTCAGGTACCAACTAATGAAAGAGTAGACAAACCCTATTACCACGATAGGAACCTTGCGGAAGATCGTTCTCAAACCGAAATTGAGGTTCCACAAGAGTTAACGAGTGAATTTGCTACGGCTACAGCCACTGTTAAGCCTCCTACTATTACTTTAGATGACGTTTTCATTAGCGTTAAGACTACAAAAAATTATCATGTAAAAAGGCTGCCGATTATATTGAAGACGTGGTTCCAGTTAGCCAGGAAACAGGTAAATAATACCAACTTACGAATTGTGAATTATGGATTTCGATTATTGTATTTTATGGCCGAAATCCCAAGCATGTTCACATATTTTTGATTTTTCGAATTGTTTATTTTTAATATATGATAGGTGTTCATTAAGTCTTACATGAAAAGGTCTAGATATAAAATTTATTACAGAATTTGATTTCCGTTTTGAAAAATAAAAAATCCTTGTGCCTTGTCCCTGTATTGCAAAATTCTTATTCTTCTGAATAAACACTTGCATTTATATCCAACTAAAGTTTTAAATATTTCAAAACACACAAATATTATCTGTACATCGTAACTGTCTTGCAAAAGCACCTAATGAATAAGCAAAAACTCTTTTAATATTATTTTGATGTTTTGAAAAACCACAAAAATCCACGGCAGACAAAGAAACTGCCAATTATTTTCGAAAAATTCGACGGAGGTTTAACCGAAAAACAGGTAAAGTCTATTAATTTTGGTGATAAATTTTAGAGGGCTAATGATGGGTCTGAGCTGGTCGTGAACGCCGAAGGACCTAAAAATTCGATACGAGAAATGATGGGTGGCGACCAGATGGGTTCTCGAATGATACGCCTCAAAACTGAAGCAAAATTGTAAATTTTAGGGTAAAAACTCGTCTTTCGGACTCGTGATTTTATCAATCGGTTTGTTTTCGTTCGTTTTCTTTCCAAATAAAAGAGTAAAAAATGATTAACAACATACTTTAAATTCTAAGAGAAATAAAAAGCATTTCACCGTTTTAAGAATTTTAACTATGAACCAAAATACAGGGTGTTAACGTTAATATGGAGCACACTTTCAGCAAGATGATCCAGAACTCCATAATTTGGGGTGAGATCACATCACTCAGTGGGTAGATCATTACAAAAAGTTGTTATTGTTTTAAAATCAATATTTTCTGGTTTTTTTATAATTACGATTAGTCGTAAGAATGGTTTCAAAGTCGGAAGATTCCTTTGGAAAATAGGAAAATATTATAAGCGATTTTCTGAAGTCATGTATTTTTGATTTGAAATACATATGAAACTAAATTTGAGAAAGTCGCAAACAGAAAAGTTTTGTCTTCGAGGTCTCTCCCGTTGCCTTCTGCTACATTGCATGCTTGCATGTTTTTTTCCCCCATTTTCTCTACTTCTCAAAATGTTTGATGCTACATTTTATTGATAACTACTCCACCGCGTCCATTACGGTCAAGATGTTATGAGAAGTGTAAGGAATATTTAGAGAAAGTTCATATAAGTTTTATTAGTGACATGAGCTTCTGTTAGCATCATAGCGTCTATATCGTTTTCTCTAAGGATTATTTTGGAGAGAGGATTACAGTTTGCTTCGATTTATACAGATTTTTCCAAAGCTTTCGACAACGATCTATTGCTCCAAAAGCTTAAATTATACGGCATAGGAGGTCAAGTGTTAAAATAGTTAGGCAGTTACCTGACGAATAGAACTCAGCAGGTTAGAGTTAATCATCATTACTCTAACACCATCTCAGTGACTTCTGGTGTCCCCCAAGGGTTACGCTTGGGTCCACTATTGTTTAACCTGTTTATCAATGATACAATTGCCTGTTTGTCTAATACATCTGCTCTCTTATTTGCCGACGACCTTAAATGTTTCAAAATCATTAATAATCGAAGTGATGCAGTGTCATTGCAATCAGATTTGGGCGATCTAGCAAGTTGGTGTCTTCTTAATGGGATTGAATTAAATGTTAGCAAATGTCACGTAATTCGGTTTTGTCGGCATCATCACTTAACAATATTTAATTATACCTTAAATGATAAGTTATTAGAAAATTAAAGACTTGGATATTATATTCGATCGTTCTCTTAGCTTTAACCTTCACATCAATAATATTACTAAAAAAATCCATGAAAATGCTTAGTTTCGTCAAAAGAACAACCAGAGACTTTACCAACGTGCTAGCTATTAAAACGCTTTACTGTTCTCTAGTAAGGACACACCTCGAATACTGTTCCCCTGTTTGGTCCCCACACTACTTGCACCTCAAGAGCAAACTGGATGATGTTCAACATAACTTTCTTATATTTATTGGTTTCAAAATGCACATCAACTGCATTTATACAAACATGGAGCAATATTTGAATATCTCTTCTCTTTCTGTCCGTAGAGACCGAAAAGATCTTACAGTACTGTTCAATATTATCAATGATATATATATATATATATATATATATATATATATATATATATATATATATATATATATATATATATATATATATCATTGATAATATTGAACAGTACTGTAAGATCTTTTATATATATATATATATATATATAACTGCCCTGAACTTCTAGCTAAAGTGTTGTTGTTTGTTCCACCACGTGCAACAAGGCAAAGGCAGCTTTCACACTAGGCAGCACGGTAACGACACGACATGGAGTAGGGATGAATTTACATTGAAATCGACGAAGCCACTACATCGCTTTCAATGTAAATTCATCCCTACTCCATGTCGTGCCGTTACCGTGCTGCCAAGTGTGAAAGCTGCCAAACTCAAACTTTCCACGTTTCTTTTCACATGTATTGGTTTTTTATTGTTTGTTTTTTGTTAATTTATTTTAATCTCTTAACCTCTAATCCAATGGCGGAGGAAATAATTCATTAGTGCATTTTTGATATCATTGTTGTTAGTAGCTTTAGAATTACATCCATTTCCGTGAGTTTGGTCATCATTTTTTCTGGGTTATTATTTGTTTGATCAGGAAAATTGTATATGACTTGCTGAGGCTCTTTCGGCGGATCTATTGTACTGTTTTTGCTTACCAGGACATTTTCTACCATTATTCAAGAATAGGTATTTTCTATATAATTGTGTGCTATAAACTATCAACAAAAAAAAATCATTTCAGGCCGCATTTGTCACCCAACGCCCCCATATATTAAAATCATCAATTAACGAACAAAACGATGTCTAAACCAAAAACACAATGAGACAACAACCCTCGTGGGAACGACTGTTTACTTGATGTTTTTTTGAAATCTAACTTATTGCCCTTTGTACATTTACGAGGGTTGAAATTAACCTTTTGAAAGGCCATATATCGAACATCATACTGTAGAGCTCAAAAAATGTATGGGGGGGAAAGATGATGATACAGATTTGCGATAGATGAGTATAATAATGTTAGTAAGCTTTCAAAAAAAAGTAATTTTTATTTTACAGTGAAGAAAAAAACTAGGATTAAAGACAATGCTTTTTTTAAAGATTTTATTATCAAGGCATTCAGTATATTACAATCTGCTCAACAGTGAACAATGAGCAATTTAATTCTAACTTAGTCTAATAGAGTTTGAAATTAAAAACTAAGGTATACTCATCAGCGTTCCTTGGGTTCTGTAGAATGGATTGCACTAAAGCTTAACGTGCATACACAAGCTCTGCTTTTGATCTAGCCACACTAAACTAACTCAAACCAACTCTTAAGTCTTCTTTCTAACCCAGTATTATCAAGGAGCTGGATAGCCTCGACATTGACATGATGATGAAATCTTTCTTCATGACTCTTGGCTAATTTCTTGATGGTCTGGTCAACAGTGTCCATTTCCAAGGGGCATCTATGGTCCTCAGTGCTTTGTTTTGAAATCTTTGGATGACTGCTAAGTTGCTTGCTTTAGTGTATCCCCATAGTCCATAGTTGGATACCATAAGTGCTTAAGTATCTGCATATAAAGCATAAGCTTATTATGTAGAGACAGAGTGGAGTTTCTTCCAATTAGCCAGTACATTTTTCTATATTTCAGTCCAAGTTCTTCTCTTTTCTTTTTAACATGCACTTTGCATCGAAGTTTGGCATCTAAGGTGATACCTAAGTATTTTGCTGTGTTTGAATATGGAATCAGGTTATTGTTTATTATGACTGGAATATGATCTATCCTTTTGTTTGTAAAGTTAATGTGAATTGATTTAGTTTCATTAAGTTTAATTTTCCATCTCTTCGTCCAGTCATAGATAAGGTTTGCAGCTTGTGGGTTACTTCTTCATTGCTCTTTCCTACTGCTAGAATTGCAGTGTCGTCGGCGAAGATGGCTATGGTATTGTTTTCTAACTCTGGAATATCACAGTAAATGTAGGACAGGTCCTAGGACACTTCCTTGTGGTACTTCAGCCTTAATTTCTTTAAGATTGGAATAGGCTTCTTCTTGCCTAATTCTAAAGTATCTTTCCGATATATATATATATATATATATATATATATATATATATATATATATATATATATATATATATATATGTATATATATATATATATGAATGAAGGATAGCTGTATATTGTTTTGGAAGGAAAAGCTTGAGCTTATGTATTAAGCCTTCATGCCAAACCTTATCAAACGCTTGTGCTACATCAAGAAAGATAGTAGCACAAATGTTTTTCTCTTCTAATGATTTCTCTATAATATTGGTTATTCTATGATCGTCGAATGCTTATTTCTAAATCCAAGTTGGTGATTAGGGATAATTTCTCTTTCTTCGATAAGTGGTTTTAGTCTTGTGAGTAGGAGTTTCTCAAATAGTTTCTACATAACATGCAGTAATGAGATCGGTCTGTATGACGATGCCTCATGTGGTGGTTTCCCTGGCTTGGGTATCATTATGATTTCCGCAATTTTCCAAAAGCTATTTTCTTATTAAAGACAATGTTTTTTTAAAGATTTTATTATCAAAATTCACTGTATAGAAGTGACAAACAAGTAATATAACTCGTTGACATAATCTCTGGTGGCGTAATATTCTAAATAATATATTTGAACAGCGACCATAGAGGCGAATAATCGTAATGCAAAATTGGTCCCAATACGGCAAACATCAAGTGGTTTTCGACACATTTAACAGATAGAACAAAACAAAGCTCATTGTACGTAACAATAAACATAAATTTAGTCGCACGCTATACGCGTGTAGTACCCGTGGGAAAGGATGAGGTCCTCGGCCTTTTTCCACCCTTCCCCGTTAATATAGTTTACGGTCGAGGGGTAACTGGTGACCCATAGAAACGCGGATATTGGGGGAGGTAGGGTATTCATTTCGAAATCTATTTTGTGGTTCGAATAACTAAATTATGAAAAAGGTGAAGATAATAAGGATTTAAATCTGTTGGTTTGCTTCATTAGGTTTTTATTTTGAGAAGATATGATGTAAAATGTTTGGTTATGTGTTTATTTCTGTTTTACAGAAATATAGTAACCAAAATGTAATAAGAAATATTTCAAATTTCAAACAAAAGATACTTTATGTATGTTTACTTCGAAAATATCGACGGTTTTCGAGATTTTAAGCATGACAAGTTTTTTCCAATATTCGTCACTCAGAATATTTGAAGTTATAAAGTTGTCCCATTAAAATTTATTTTTGGTCAAATATTGTACATTAGTGACTTCCTCAAACGATGTATCTGAAATGGACTTGTGGTATACAGGGTGTGAAAAGAACTTACCACACATTCTCAATAAAAATTTGCAGAGTCTTTCTTACTTCAAATGGAACACCCTGTATATTATCGATCCATAAGAAGCGACAATAAAGGCTCTACAAATTTCATCAAGTATTCCCTATGGTTAAGTTCACTAGTTTTTATTTTTTTTTAACTAATTAATGGCACTGGCAATAAGCCAACAGGCCAGACAAGTTGTTCCATCAACAAAAGTTAGTACTTTTTTGACTAGTTTAATTAACAAACTCAATATTTGTCTACATTAAATAAATAGAAATAAAGGGTTAGTATTATTGCCTATATATATATATATATATATATATATATATATATATATACCGGTAATCTTACGTACTGGCACCAAAAACTAAATCGACGTATACAAACCCGGAATTGTAGAGATATAAGAGGTTCTACCGGCACCGTATATATGTTTTGACTGTATATGCTGTCTGGCACCATATATATTATTTTAGAATACACTTTTCAATTTTATCTTGGACATACATATTCGCCTCGAACGCTTAAGGAGGTTGGGGCGTTAGACAAGAATATTGAAAAATCTGAAAAAATATTTTTTAACAAATTAATGCGTATGACAAAATTTTCTATAAAAAAAACTTAAAGTCAAAAAGTTAAAAAACTTTTAATCCTACATATAGCATACAAACAGTACATTTTTATTCGAGCAAATAACCAATAGCCCAGTTGTCAGAGAGTTTGACCTCGTCAAAATGTGATATCGATGAAACTTGGCAAAAATCTTTGCTGCTCTAAAGTGTATGCTAACTTTACAATTTCGAAAATAAAATCGTAAATTTGGTTTTTCCATTATATCTCGAAAAAAAAAAATTCGAAAAACTAATAGCACCACGTGAAAGACCGGAAAATTTTACTAAAAATTATATTATAAGTTATTTTTAAAAAGAATTTGTATTACTATAAAAAATTTTATTTTATATAAATCAATTTCTAAATTATTTTTAACTTTATTAAAAAAAAATAATTTCTGATTTATATAAACACTATTTTGAAAATAAAAATTGCGTCGAATGAATATTGTAAAAAAAATGAAAATTTTAAAACATAAGTTTTACTAATCCCAGATAATGTTCATCATTTTAATTATTTTTAAATCAAAAGTAAAAGTATAATAATGATAAATCTACAAGGATTTTTTTTTGTTATGCCTCTATTAATAGATATCTTCACTTTTATAAAAAGCAGTGAGAATTTTAGAAATTATTACGTCCGATGAAATTTTCTATGAGAAAACAAAAAAAAAAATAAAAATTAATGGACTCCTGAGAAAGCTTAGAGTCTCCTCTTTAAAATGCTTCCTTTTTTGTTTTTTTGCTTACAATTTACACAAAGATACTTCAGTTTTTCCGAACGTCTCGCCTGAATATTTGAATTCAACGGCTCGGCGCGCGTCGAGTTTTCGAATTTGCTTTCTTATTTTTAATAATTTTTTACAGTAATACAATTTTTTTTTAACTAACTTTAACTTTTTAACTTTAAATATAATTTTTAGTACAATATTCCGCTCTTTTGGTGCTATTATTTTTTCGAAATTTTTATTTTTTTTCCAGATATAAGAAAAACCAAGTTTTCGATTTTATTTTCGAAATTGTTAAGTTAGCATATACTTTAGAGCAGCAAAGATTTTTTTATCGTTTTCTACACCCATTTTAGTACTTAAATGCCAAGTTTCATCGATATCACATTTTGTGCGAGCTGTTGGTCAATATCCTTCTCTGGCAATGCATATTTTAATATTTATTCCAATTTTATAATGAGACTTTTAATTAATAAAAAATACTATTAAACGTTCGTAAACTGTTGAATCTGTCTTTTTAATTAGTAATTTCTATTAAGTCATTTTAATTTGAAGTATTGTAATTTTTGCCAAAATCGCGTATTCTAAAAAATGCTCTAGGTTAGAATATACAGCATATCCACAAATGGATCGAAAAGTGGAAAAAAATATTATTTTAGTTTATTCTTTAGAAAAATCTTACTAAAGTCCATAAAATAAGTTCAGAATCTCCAAATCTTAGAATACCTGTACGGTGTGTTAAAAAGTAAAAATGTATCAATAGAAAACTACCATTACTTATTATTATTATATAAATATAAATTTTCAAATTAAAAATTAAATTTCAATTTTTAAAACATAAAAATTAGTCTTATTGACAAACAAGATTGGCAAATCCAAATTTTAGTTCATTTGTAAAAACACAAATGTACTAAGAAATTAATTAAATGAGAAAAATTATCGAAATTATTTATTAATTGACACAAATTGCACAATTGTTAATATTTTAAAATGAGCCACATTGTTTAAACAAAATTGCACTATTTAATATATTCTAAGTATAAGTGAACAATTTTTATATTATTTCATTTTGTTATTGCTTTTTTTGCAAAAAAATAAAATTTTAGAGATTCCGTAGATATTGATATAAGTAAAGGTTCCATTCGAGGGTTTTTGATGTAAAAATTTGTAGTTTGGACAACAACTTACTTATATAAACATTTTGAGTAAAATACTAAATAATCTTAGTTACTTTTTAATATTCTTACACATTTTCTTAATTTTCTACATGTAACTTAAAATTGTGATATACGAATCTTATTTTTTTTGACAAACATGATTTTTTTATAACGAATAACTTTCTCGTAAAATTAAGATTTTTTTTAGTGGTTCTTGATAAAAGAGGGGTTTTTAATGCCCAAATGTTATTATCGATATAATTTTTAATTAAAGAGCTTGCACCGCAATCCGTTAAAATATCTACCAAGTTTTTGTAAAGATTTTTCAACAATTTTTTAGTTTTTACACGGAATTCACAAAACGCTTCTAAATGGTGCCTGAACGTTCCTTCCTGCGTGGTGCCGCAAAGTTTATATAATATAATAACTTAAAATATATATCCTTTTGGCACCACATATTATTTCAATTTTATTTTGAAAAGAAGTATTCGCCTCGGAGGTTGAGTCGTTAGACAAAAATTGTTTTTTATTAATTCTCCAATTTTTTAAAAACTTAATTTTACTTTAAAGTGCTTCTAATTTTTTAAAATTATTACCTAATTTTTATACATAAATTTATAAATTGCGGATATTTACATAAATTTAATTTTTTTTATTACTAAGTTAGGACAAAAAATTCAAAGATTCAATGGATCTAAATAAGTAAATAATTATAATCAATGGAGTGGCGAACAAAAAACTAAAACTGTTATTAATTAACCAACTAGTTGACATTTAGAATTATTATTTGTTTTTTAATATTACAATATTTTTGATTTGTGAAGTTTTGAATATGTAAAAAGTTACCTTGAATAATATTTTTCATTATAGTTGAATATTAATAATAAGGATTTAAAACTCTTATTAAAAATGGCAAAAGGTCTTAGATATTATATTTTTTAATAAATATAAAAAAAATAATCGGTTTGGTTGTTATTAAAATAATTGATTATTTATGGATACCGTTATTATAATTTAAAATTAAAATCTAATTTTAATTATCTAAATGTAAAAATGTGAAGTGTAAATGTAAAAATGTAAAGTGTAAATGTAAAAATGTAAAGTGTAAAATGTAAGTGTAAATGTAAAAATTACTCTTGAGAAATGAATTGGCGTTCTATCGAAATTTTGTAAAAACACAAACTAAGTAATTCTACATCTGAATCGTTTGATTTTCTTCTCCTTTTTAATAAATTAAAAGTTTTTACAAACCAATATTAAGACCACGTCAACTAATTCGACATTCATGGCAAACCTTATTTTTTTAAACAAGTATGGAATAAAGAGTATCTCTAGTGATAGAATGAAGTACGTATAAAATACATAAGAGACAAATGTTTCAGAATTTTCTTTCAATCTCAAGAGCGACAATGTTTCTTTTCTGTTATTATAAGTGGTTTCAGAATAACTACATTCAGTAGTGGCCGTGGAGAAAATTTTTTAGTGATTCTTGATAATTCCCAAATATTATTATTTATATTATTTTTAATAAAATAATTTATGAAAAATTATAATTCTACCTATTAAAGCATGAATCGCAATCCAAAAGCAAGATTTACCTCTTAAGCTTACACTGCAAATATCAAGTTGTTTATTTTTACATCGCATTCACAAAACACGACTAAAAGGTGCTTGAACGTACTTTCGTTCATGGTGCCACAACGCTTCGATCGCATCCTGGTGCTTGTACGTAGCGTATGCTATAGACGAGTCGGGGTGACCCCTGGAGAGTATACGGATTAACTAAAATCGGGTTTTTACATATAAATGGTCCAAGTGGCACCTTCCTGAAAATTGCTGTGGGGCATCCTGGGGTGCTCAAGATACCAAAAATGACTTAAAACGTTGTGGCACCAAAAATTGGTGCCACAACGTTTTATATGGTGCCACAACGTCTATATAAGGTCGTTTTTGGTGCCGGAACGTAGGGTTACATATATATATATATATATATATATATATATATATATATATATATATATATATATATATATATATATATATATATATATATATATGTAAGTTTTTATTAAAATAGCTCTTTCATTCATATTTCTACGCTATAATCTCAATGAAATACATTTTTGACGACTAATAAGAATATATAAACGACTGATAAGAATATACAAAGATATATTGTTGTAATTATGTACAGTATAATGGGCCTGCTAGATCACCAGATTTAACAATCTTCTCTCTCTCTCTCTTTACCTATACTGATCAACTATTAGACTAAATTACAATATTGTTTAAACATTCACTGGAATATATTTAATAAATTAATTTTTCACTGTGACAAAACAAATATACTAGGGAACTTTAATGCCAGTGTGTTCTCATTCTCGACTTACTTCCTATCCCAGGCACAGTTTATTCCCACGCATTACCGGGACTACCATAATCACCAATTACTGTAACAAATGGATGAATTCAATCTGTTCTAGTTACTGGTGCGGCGGCCAACACCACCCTCATTCGCCAGACACAGTTCGCGAGTTATTTCTAATGTAAATCCACGTAATTTCCGGTTGATTGTACATGACCTACGCGTGTAAAGCGAAAGAAAGGGATGGGGTTGATTGTAGTCCAGGTATAGAGGGAGTCAATTTTTAATTGAATTGTCCATTTTAAATAGATGTTTAATTTGTATTTTCTGTTATCGGATCAGTATTTTTTTGCGGAGGTGAAGAAAACCTTTTATGGGGAGGTTATGAGTCTTAGATCTCAAGGTCAACTGTGAGTCACCTTTTCAGGCATACTCACTAATAACTTAGTCGGCCCGTTTCACCGAAGCCTCCTGAGATACTTAGGACATGGATACAGGATATTAAAGTTTTCAGTTAAGTCAAATTTGTTAAAAATATTTAATCGAAGAAGAAAAAAATGACATTTCATTGTTTTGATATGAATTCTATATAAATGCGTGAGGTCCTCTTAGTCAATTCCTTATCTCTATTTTATCGCAAAATTACTGCATTAAAAACGAATTTTACATTAACAAAAAATCCATCTAGATCTCGAAATACCACTAATAAATTACATCCCATTAAAGAATAAAAAACATTGGTGTAGCGTAGCGGAGTCGAAGTACATTTAATTTTTTCAAGTGTCTGCTCGTTACTAGGGTTCCGAGAGGGCTCTTGAGTAAAAACAGACGAGAAGTTTCGTGTTTTTCATCACTTGCCGCGCTTCCAAAAATTAATAGACCTTTGGGATTTTAAGTCGGCTTGTATATATGCGACTTCTACAAATAATAAACACATGGAGAGCTGGTACTGGGAAGACGAACGTTTCAGCAGGGACGTAGGTAGTTTTTAAAATATCTATGAAGGTGTTTGAAACGTTATAACAGACGTTGCACAAACATTAATATGGAAAATTTACGGCCACGAAACCATATCACTTAAATACCACTTAGAAGTGGCAGCGATCTTAAAGTGGGCGTGATACTTTTAGTGTTGTTTTGGGAACCATTAATATACGTTTAAAGTGGCGGCTCTTGATTATATGATTGTAGTAATTCTCGTCACGTTTTTGCCACATTTATAAGTGATTTCCACATACCGCATGGAACCAAAGTCACTTCAAAGTTGTTATTACCCTCAAAAATCACTTTAAAGTTTTCTTTTCTAAATGCAGCCATTTTTGAGATCGCCATTATGAGAAAAATAAAGGCGCTATTTAAAAAACTTTTTATTGGACAAGAAATGTAGGGAGACAGATACACATAAAAAAAAGTTCTGTGCAGCGGACCCCAGGATATGGATTTCAAATTTCAAATCCTCAGGACGTTTGACCGTGTCAATTTTTTAATGGCCGAAAAATTTGAGCCATAAATATTTTTTGTGAGAAACAGAAATGCTTTTTAATTACTTCAAGAGTGATAAATTGATTCTAATGCTTCTCTAACATTTCAATGCCTTTTTTGTAGAACAAATTATCTTTACCCTCAAAGCAAAGTAGACTTCAGTTTCAGCAATCACTTCTTCTACTGTTTTCTTTGATTTTTCATCTCTTTTTAGTCTTTATTTGTAATAAATATATTTATTTTGATAAATTCACTATTTTCCAATTTTTTCAAATAGATCACCCTGTACGTAAGTGCAAAAAGTTCTTAGATATGTTGTGGATGATTTATTTTGAGAAACGTGACATTTTTTTACAATTTAGAATCACCCTGTAGGTAAATATTTTTACAATGTTTGATTATTTAAAAAAATCGTCCGCCCATGAAAAAAGTTGTTTAAAATTATTCTCGGTAGTGCTACCATTCCGTCAAGTGGCATCTGCATTTCCCACGACATCAATGTTTACATGTTATTTTATACTTTTTATGTACGCCAATGTTTTCTTTGATGTATTAGGAGGTCCTTGCAAATTGAAAGGTTAAACACTAACCGGAATGTTTCATGTGTAAGAATCCATTTTAATTTTTCAATTATCGTGTACCTACACGAAAATTTAGGTACTTGGTGTGTTCGTAATAAAAAAGTACATTAAAAGAGAGCGTTGACTTATAGGTGAAAAATTAATGCGTAAACTACAAGTATCTTGTTAATTAGTTTTTTAAACATTACAAAGGAAAAATACAAGAAAGGAATTTCTCAAGATAACATTAGAAAATCGTTATTTCTTCAAAAAAATTATGCTACTTTATGACCGGAATATTCAACAAATTTTATATTTAAGTAAAGTATATAAAAAAAATAAAAAATCTTCTTAATCTTAGGCATGTACAGACAAGATGTTTGACGCACTTGATAAACAATAACCAATATCGCTTTTTACATTATCGTAAAGACCAATAAATAATTCAAACGGAATATATTTATTTAAATCGTCTTATCGCTGATAAGAACTAACTTAAGAGGCAAAAATTTCAGGACATTATACTTTGCTTTTCCTTTATCCTTGTACACTGTTTGTATTTCATAATATAATTTTATCAATCGTATTCTTCCCACGACATTATCGAAAGCAAAACAAATTTTGATGACTAAATCATTACAAGTTCCTGATACGATATCCCATGCTTTTCAGAATTCTTTAAATTAGTTTACTTACAATTTGATTAAATATTGTTTATTTAACGCCAGGTATAATATAGTTATTTTTAATTATAAAATATTTTTTATACAAAAGTGTTAAAAAATGCAAGTTTTAACACCCCCCCTTTTAGCATTAAAAATATTACTTTAAGGCACCACTGCCTTAGGGTAAAAAGCCTCACCTCAAGCATAATAAGTCCAAATATTTGGGAATCTGAGGCATTCTAGGAAGCGTTTTAAAGATGCTCTCGCGAACATCCACCTAAAAATCATGAAATCCTATGTAAAATGACCTGCCGGATTCGAATTTTTTGTTCGCCCTTTGATCCGAAATTTGCGAAATGTGTCAAAACATGACATTTTTGAAAAACTGAAAATTTTCCTTAAAATAATATTTAGTGCAAACTAGTGCAGTACTTTCCTGACATAGTTTCATAACAATAAGTATAGGGATTAAAACACAATATTATTATTATCTAATTAAAATATTTATTTTTCAATGCATTTTCCCTCACACTGGCATCTTACATTTGCTTTCAGGCATTTGCAATTGTTTATTTTTGAAATTGTAGGTTTTGCCTCTTTGTACATTAATTTTGGCACTATACAATTATTATCTTTGCGTTCGTAACCAAACTTTAGAATTTCAGGCAGATCTGGCTTTAACATATATCACTGCCTCTAGTGAAAGCAGGAATAAGTTTAGTTATGCCCTTATGTTTCTTATTTGTTTTTTAGCACCGGCAGGTCCAACTCTATACCCTAGCAAAACGGTATAACCCTATCTTACTCCTAAATAGTATTTTCAAAAAGCACTAAGGGCATAACTCGTCGTGTAAATCGATCTAAATATTGGTTATCCAGACATGAGTAGGTCCACAAAGGCATAAATCGCGTTACGTCAGATTTTTTAGATACCTTAGAGACATAACTATAATTATAAAATAGTTTGATGCTATTACTAGGGAACAACTAATGATGTGAAAAGCAATAATTCGTTCATATGGGCATAACTATAATTATAAAATAGTTTGATGCTGTTACTAGGGAACAACTAATAATGTGGAAAGCAATAATTCGTTCATAAGGGCACATTTCAAATAAATTGCAAAAAAAAATTATTGAATTGCAGTATTTCAAGATATAAATATTGTGCTAAGATATAACCTTTTTATGACAGCAATTACTTTACCTAATATTGTTATGGCTTAGGAATGGTTTAGACTATTTTATTGTAAGCAGTCTCCTGAAAAGTACCGTTTTCCAGTTATGCCGTTTTTCACTAGAGCCAGTGATATGCCGTTTTGTATTGTAAAAATGCCCTTCTCATACTAAAAATAAAAGAATCTTCAGGTCATTATTAAAACCTTATTTACCAGTATAATAGTATAAACTTCAATGATATATTTTAAAAGGTAATAGGTACACAGGAGCATTATTACTAAGGACAGTTTGTAAAAAAAATTTAAGCTTATTTAGACTTAATCTTTACCTTATATCAGTTTTGCAAATTGGAAACATGTGAGCTCTTAATTCATCCATATTTCCTCTAAAGTCTTTTCGGCCATACAAATGCTTAAAGAATAGTCTATATGATGACAGTAACTCGTCAGATATTTCATATGAATCACATGTAATACTTTTGGTTCCAAAAGATGAAATATTCATCTCATCTGGTTGTTGAGACAACACTATATTTAGGGCTCTTTTTTGCCTTTTCTAAACGGAAAGCTAACAGAATCACATCCAGATATACCATATATTGATAACAAATTGTCTACTAATATTTTAACATGATGCTTCAAGTTTGCTAGTGCTTTAATGATTGAGAAACATGGGATAAATTTCTTTTCTCTTTCCATCCAAATTTCGACATCTAAGGTAACCGAGTAAAACATTAATAAAATAAAAACATCTGTGTCCAATGAATAAATAACAAAGACATTAAACGTGTCTTTAAAAAAATTAATAATTGCGAATATTCTAGTGTCAGCTTCCTCATGCCCAGTAAACTGTAACTCATCAAACACTTTCGACTCCATTTTTGTGCATTTTACTGTTCTTTGACTATCTTCTGACATTCCTGCCAATACAGTTTCAATTTGATCAGGTATAACTTTCATTCATTATAGTCTATTTTTATGTATGAGAGAGTATAAAAATATAAAATATAAAAACTACTTCTTACCTACAAATCCAAATCAGAATCGAAATCAGAAGATGAATTGTCGCAACCAATATTTACAATGAGTGGCTCTATCATTTCATCAGTAATATTTCTCTCTCTCTTTCCACTGGATTAAAACCACTTAGTTGTTAAAAACTTTTTTAACAACTAAGTGGTTTTAATCCAGTGGAAAGAGAGAGAGAAATTAAAATACAAACCACTATGAGCTTCCGAAATGAATCATTAATATTGTCCAACTTCCACATTTTCTCTTCTTCTTTAATCGTATGATTTACTGCCTTTATATGGTGGTGATCTAATCACCGTCATCCCACGATTTTTTGCAATTTCATCAATTTCATATTTTTTTAATTTCTCTTTATGAAGGGAACACAAATGATACAGTTCTCTTCTCACAGAACCGGGATGGAACTTAATATTCTTTGAATTTAGCCAATTCTGTAAATCTTTTTTTAACCACTTGGTTGTGGGCATTTTTTCTGTAAGTCTCGAGTGATAACTTGCATTATCCATTACTATTATACAGTTCTGAGGAAGAAGATCTATCATTTGTTCGAACCACTCTTTAAAGACATCAGCATTCATGTCCTCATGGTAGTCACCGGTACGAGTAGATTCAAAAGTCAATTAACCACCTTTAACAAAACCGTTTGAACTACCGATGTGTACTATTATCAGTCTGCGCCCCTTTTCTGATGGTGGATTTAAACCAGTAGATAAATTATTTAAAAAAGCCTGTCTTCGACTTGTAACAGTTTCATCTTGCCAAAATTTATTTGGTGTATGATCCATGTTTCATCTAAATAAAATATATTTCTTCTTTGGTTTCTCATTTCTTTTATAGTCCTTAGGTAATTTCTTCTCCATACTACAATATCGCTTCTTTCTATTAAAATAGACTTTCTGGAATGCTTTTTCCATAGAAAACCTATTTCTTTTAAAAGTTTCCATAGTGTGCTTCGACTCATTTCAGGGTAATCCTTATCATCTCGAACCGTGGCAAGAACTTTGTCTACTGTCGGAAATTCTTTTCTAAAGAAGAACGCATGCACTTTCCTTCGAAGTCTTTCTTTCAAATGATTTTCTATTTGAAATTTTGGTTTTCCTGGAGCTTTACGTGCTGTTTGAAACTCGCCACATTTCTCTTCTTTAACAACTCTATAAATCGTAGATTTCCCAACACCAAGCGTACTACTAACTAATTCCACTGTGTCATCAACACTTTTACATAAATGTTTGTCTGTAAATGATTTAAAACAATTAAATATTAATGTTTTTTCATTAACTGTTAAAGGACCGATTTTTTGTCGTTTACGCGGTACTTCCAAATTTTCCATGATCACACTAGAATTCACAATAGACTGCACACTGCACCTTGCATGTTGCAACTAAACGACATTTAGTAAGCTGTCAAGAATACACAACTGGACCTCCTTACTAAATGGAAAACCGACAATCGCATTTTCGGTGAAATTTGTTGGTAAGGGATTTATCTACTTGTAATTCGATTACTGTAAGAAATTCTTGGAATTAAAATAAAACAAAATTGGCAAATAGGTACTTTTGGCCTGTCTAAACCTTTTTCTATTGTTCTGTACAGCTTATGGTTATAAAAGACCAATAAAAGACGCAAAACTTCTATTAGCTCAGGTACATTTATGACAATTTTAGGAAATATTTAGATTATTCCGTAAAAATATTTAAAATGACCGTACTAAGTTTTGCATTAGAAATGCTGTTTTATTACTCTCTCATACATAAAAATAGACCATAGTTGTTGTGCTAAATATGCCAAGAGCTTCTTTTTATTATAAGGATTTGATATAAATTTCTTCCAATCAGGTATATCAAGTTCGTCTCATATTTCGTATGTTTCGAAATGACAATTTTTCTAAATAACCTTAACATTTGTTTACAAACTGTCCTTAGTAATAATGCTCCTAAGATATGATTTTTTAACGATTCTTGCTCACTATAGAACTCTGTGTACATATTACCTTTTAAAATATATCATTGAATTTTATACTATTATACTGGTAAATAAGGTTTTAATAATGACCTTTTTTTTAGGGATTTGCCGCCGACTGAATATTCTTTTATTTTTCATGTGAGAAGGGCATTTTTACAATGCGCAATTTTCAAAACGGCATATATGTTAAAGCCAGATCTGCCTGAAATTCTAAAGTTTGGTTACGAACGCAAAGACAATAATTGTATAGTGCCAAAATTTATGTCCAAAGAGGCAAAACCTACATTTTTAAAAATTACTGTATTTTGCAAATGTAAAATATTTAACAAGTGCAAATGCCTGAAAGCAAATGTAAGAAGCAATATAAGTTGCCAGTGTAACTGAAAGTGCATTAAAAAATAAATATTTTAATTAGATAATAATAATATTGTGTTTTAATCCCTATAGTGTCATAATAATATTGTAATGCGCGTCATCTTAGTTGCACGTTTGAGGATGTCATGTTTTTTAGGTGGATGTTCGCGACTTGTATAGAGGTGGTCGAATTCAGCACCTCAGATTCCCGACTAAAAGTAGCTCGATTGGCCACTTCATCAATTTCTTTAAATGGATTGTTCTTTTCCATATTTTCTTTTTACTTATTAAGGCCAAAAAGACACAACGTTTAAAAGTAACACATCCAAAACTTTCAAACTTTACGAAAATGATGAGTACAACAATGGTTGCCACCATTGTTACTATATATCATTGAGAATCACCCGGTATATTTTAATATTTGTGAATGTACTTTTTTCAAACACCTGGTAGCATATCAATTGCACTAATTACTGCATAATTAAACAAAATAATTTTATATTCGTATTTGGATATTAATTACTAATGTTAATGGGTTTGAATTATAAATAACACATATATGTAGATATGAAACAATAAATAATTTTAACATTCTATCTTTCATTTTAACTATTATTAAATAGAATTAACATGTTGGAAAATGATTCTGTGCTCTAGTTACCGCCGCTTATTAATTTTATGTTTGATTTAATCTGTCCCATCAATTTAGTGAAATGTACCAAATATAGATTTGTATAATATATTCACTTTGATTTTACCATAAATAGGCCATAATTTTAGTAGAGGAAATTAAAAACCATTTTGTTGCCAACGCGATTAGGAGGAATTGGTGTCATGACAAAATAAACTTTCAAATCGGGCATATGTAAGGGGCGGATGTAATTTCGGCCGGAAAAAGGGCAGGTACTAAAAGCCGGTAGGTAAATTCGGCCGGAGGTTTTAAGTTGCTTCCTTATCTCATAGGTATTTTCGGCCGCAAATCAAATAAAATAACAGAATGCTTTATATTAAAATATTTCTTTATTTCAAAGTGACGTAGAAAGTGAAAACGAAGATAATACGGAGGCTCCGCCTCAGACATCAAAACAACAACAGCCTGCGGCTATTGATAAAAAAATTATATCTCAGCGGGCTACGCAGTCCTTTGCTCCGGCTACGCAGTCCGGCGTTGAAGCTGACGGCGTTGAGGGCCCCTCGGCCGAAATTACCCCTGTCATAAATGGTACCCCTTGATTTATGCAGGTAGGCCAAGGGATTACCGGCCGAAATTACGCCCGCCGTATGTAAGAGGTATTATTGAATAAAACCGAAATGAGTTACGATAAAACCGTCTACTATGTTTGAGACATATTTCCTTCAGTTAAAGTGAGGAAAAATGTAGACAAATTTTAAATTGTGAATTTGGAGTTATTTTTACAAGAAAATCAAAGACAACTCAATTTCTATTTTTAGTCGACCTGCGGTCCTATGAGGTACAATTCTCCCAAACCAGAATGAGCTGGAAAAACCGTTAAAAACTTTAATTGATTGACCGCTTTGAACTTACATGGAGACCATAGACGGAGATATTTTCTTTTACTTATCCATCATGGATACTGAATAATACTGGAGTTCCACAGGGTTTAATCCTGGGGCCATTATTATTCTCTCTGCTTATTACTGACAAATCTCAGTTAAATATTCAATTCAATTTAAATTCAGTATGTATCACACTAAATATATGACCTTACACATTCAATGGAAGTCAAACTTACCCTCGTATGATGTAATAACAAATAATGAATCTATTGAATAAACAGATTCTGTTACATTTTTAGGAATTAGTATGGACAGTAATATGACTTATAACTCGCAATGTATTAAAATGATAAAATCTATGTGTTATCAGATTAGAATACTAACAAACTATTGTATGGAATAACAATTTGGGGGTGTTCTACTAGGAGCTCAAAAACGAATATTAAGGGCTCTTGCAAATAAATTATTGAATATTGAAATTTAAATCCCAGTTTATGAATCCAATTTGTATAAGTTCTTTCGCAGTCAGAGTATCATTCTAGGGATCTCAGTGTTCTTATCATCAATTAACTTCCTTATTGTCTCGCGTGACACTTATTTTAATTGGGCTGTTATTTCAGCAGGATTCTTATTGCCATAGCCATTTTTTACCTAAAAATGCAATTAAATTACTTATTTTTTGGGCCAGATTTTCCTCTTCTGCTCTTATGTTTGCTTCATATAATATTATCTTTACTTATTGTACATTCGCAAGGCCTTCAAATAATTATACACAATTATACACTCACCTAATATCACATTAAAATCAATTTTCGAACTGACAAACATGCAATATAATAATAATAAATTTTTAAAAAAGAACATAAATATACAGCAACATTTCTCGTTAAACGGGTTGCAGAACCGTCATTTAGTTTTTGAAAAAATGTATTAATTAACCGAAATGACATGGTAAAATAATAAATTAAACACTTTATTGTATACCTGTGTTTATAACTTACAATTAATAAAAAAAATTAAACCAGTTTAATTTAATATGATTGCGAATTGACGTTCCATTCATTTTATAGCCGTTAAGTACATTGACGGACAATATCTTAAAATTTATGTTAATTTTAACTTCATTTAATTAAAACAAAGATAAAAGTTAAATAATATATGGTCAGTTAATATAGTAAAAGTTCATTTACTCGATGATGCAATTATGGTGCTTCAAGTTCGTCTTTAATCCACGCTGTGACCATCGAACACTAACAAACCGAGTTAGACTCTCTCGGAAGCCAATGTGAAATCATTGAGGGTAATTTTCCTAGTAAGCTTTATTTTACAGTTCGTATCCTGCATTAAACTGTACGGCCATTATGTATGCGTCCAGAAAAGAAACTCGTATGCCGGAGAGTCGCCCTTAGTGGGTGGTAAGAGACATGAAAAGGACTTACTAACTAATCATAAATATTATATGTACAGATTCGGAAAAAATATATTTTGGGTATGGACCGAAATCTACAAGATTAAAAAGGAAAGCAATATTAATATATGGTCATATAAGAGAGAGAGACGCAATGCCGAACTCCCCTCTGTTGACCACACTCGGCTCTTAAAGTGACTTCAACTTACAGCGTTGCCACCTTTACAGGGTTCCCGCAGACTTCGAAAACCTGGAAAAAAGGGAAAAGTCAGGAAATTCAAAAAGTCCTAATTGATGGAAAATTTTGATAATATGAAATTAGGGCTATTTGATATGGCGATTAAATGCCGTAATTGAAGGATATAAGGCGCTTTTTGTTTTCTTCATTAAAATTTTGATTTTTGATATTCTGGCAATTAAATGTTAAATACTAATTAAATGGAATTTGATATGGCAATTAAATGTCCTAATTGAAGGATTTAATGCGCTTTTTGTTTTATTCATTAAAATGTTGATAATATGAGATTAGGGCAATTAAATGTTAATTAAATGCAATTTGATATGGCGATTAAATGCCTTAAATGAAGGATATAAGGCGCTTTTTGTTTTCTTCATTAAATTTTTGATATGATATTCGGGCAATTAAATGTTAAATGCTAATTAAATGGAATTTGATATGGCAATTAAATGTCTTAATTGAAGGATTTAATGCGCTTTTTGTTTTATTCATTAAAATATTGATAATATGAGATTAGGGCAATTAAATGTTAATTAAATATGGCAATTAAATGCAGTAATTGAAGGATTTAAGGCACTTTTTGTTTTCTTCATTAAAATTTTGATATGATATTCGAGCAATTAAATGTAATTTGATATAGCAATTAAATGCCATAATTGAAGGATTTAATGCGCTTTTTGTTTTATTCATTAAAATGTTGATAATATGAGATTAGGGCAATTAAATGTTAATTAAATATGGCAATTAAATGCAGTAATTGAAGGATTTAAGGCACTTTTTGTTTTCTTCATTAAATTTTTGATATGATATTCGGGCAATTAAATGTTAAATGCTAATTAAATGGAATTTGATATGGCAATTAAATGTCTTAATTGAAGGATTTAATGCGCTTTTTGTTTTATTCATTAAAATATTGATAATATGAGATTAGGACAATTAAATGTTAATTAAATATGGCAATTAAATGCAGTAATTGAAGGATTTAATGCACTTTTTGTTTTCTTCATTAAAATTTTGATATGATATTCGAGCAATTAAATGCAATTTGATATAGCAATTAAATGCCATAATTGAAGGATTTAATGCGCTTTTTGTTTTATTCATTAAAATGTTGATAATATGAGATTAGGGCAATTAAATGTTAATTAAATACAATTTGATATGGCAATTAAATGCCCTAATTGATGGATTTAATGCGCTTTCTGTTTTTCTTCACTAACAACTTAGGGTTCCAGATTCCCCCCTCCTGTCTATTGCGGCGCTTAAAAAAGGCTTAAAACTCACCATTTTGCTTCTAATTTATTTAAAAAAAGTTTCATTCCATATTAATGTTTCCCGGTTTCACTCACCAAAAATATGTCAAGCCTATCCATAAGTTTATGAATAAATAATGTGTAATATTTTTTTTTATTTGCTCTATTTTCTCTTCGTTTATTTGTTCTTTGTTGCATTTCATATGCTTCCATAATCACCACCGACTCACCGATCTGTTTGTTTACCATTTTGGTAGGTACAAATATAGTTCGTATTCCCAGAAAAACCCATTTTAACTCCTCCGCATTTTTTCAAATATTTGAGTTAAATGAGCCTCTTTATTTTATTTGTCTTTTAAAATTTACCATGAAATACCATTTAGACACAGGTAGGTACCTAATTTCAGTTGGGTACTAACAACACATACGGTCAAAGTTTCTCGTTCTGAGAGATGCAAACACAGATTAGAAATTTGATCTCCTAATGTGGCTTGAATGGGGTACTTGTAAAAAGATATTCATGATTCAGCGGCGTTACAAGAAATAATGTAGGATTTTTAGGAAAAAAATAAAAAATAAATCCCAAATATTTACAATCCGTATCATAAGCATTTGTTTCAAATAGTGTTAAAATCACAGGAAAAATTAAGGATAAAAAGACGAAAATAAAACTAACTAACTTATGCGAACAGCTAAATTATGGTACATTTCATTGTAAAATTAACTGAGCTAATATTTTTTACATTCAAAATGCATCATCGTAAAGGTGCTTAAATTACATCTAGGATTATACGACCTTTTCTGGTGACAGGTAGTCCACCCTTTTTGGTTCGCATTTTGGACCGGCCCCGGCGTCCGAGGGCATTTTATTGTCTAGTGCGCATTTTGCATATATAATTATGTTTCCAGGTATCTTGGTCTGCATTTTGCATCCGCTCCTGTTCGTTATAATTTTATTTCATTAAATGGCAGACAAAATTAATTATATTATTTGAAAATATCGCTTAACATCCTGTCGTTCTCGAACAAATGTTGCACCGAATTTCTGGAAAATGTTGCATCCTTAGTCGATTACAATAAAACAAAAAGGTAAAGTAATTTTAGACGATGTATTCAAGAGGAAATTGAAGCTGTGTCCAGTATCAGCAACGAAGAAATCAATTTTCGTCCCTCGATTTAAAAGAAATAGTATTAAAAGTTTACAATAAATTTTGTACAAGGAATTAAGATGTGAAGCCATCAAAGAAACTATTTTTCTAACAAAAGTTACTCAGACAGCCGTATATTTAATTTTAAATGAAGGGAATATACCGCGGAAGAATGCAATAAGTATTTATTCATGAGGTGTCGCTCCATTGTCATCATCGACATCAAGCTGATTTACATAACATACAGGGTTCTCTTCAGATGGTTTTTCTATTAACGTATTGTGACGAAAAAAAATTCGATTACAGGTACAAAATATTACAAACCTCTATAAAAACAATATTTTAAAACTTTTCAAAAGTTTAAAGGAACTGCCACTAGACGATATGGTTTTCTATATTTATGGGACTTTTGTAGATAGAAGTTACTAATGAGAAAAGTTCTGGTACTATAAGAAGGATTCATGGAAGGATTATTGTGTTGTTTACAGTTCCTACTTTCTAGGAAATCCTTTTTTTAATTAAACTTATAAGAAATATTTTCGGTATCCGAATTACACTTCATAAAGAATATAAGTTTGTAGACAAGTAATTCTAGGTTTATCCCGGTATATTTCTTTAATTAATTTTTCTTTCATGAAGAAAAGCTGCATAATTATTCTGGTGACAGAAATGGTGTTTGAAAAGACAATTAGCGTCAGCAGTTAATCTCGTTCAAATATTTATTTTAACGAACTTCGACGGAATGCGAGTCTACATACTTTTTACGTAAATTCAATTTTAATTGCTTTTCCGTATTTGTTTTGTAAATTGATTCGATGTGCTTAGGAGTAAAAACTGTAGAAGTATATGATTTTTTTAAACTTTGCATCAAAATTTGCAACTTAAATTTAGTTTTTTAAGTCTATATTAGCGTTCGATACAGAAATATTTTCATATTTCTAATCGAGGGGTAAACCGCGAGGTCAATTTTGGTGTACAGACCTCGTCCATTAGTAGCCATTACTCAGCCAATAGTGAGCCATTACTAGCCAATAGTCCATTACTAGCCATTATTACTAGCCATTACTCGCCTTTAGTGGCCATTTTTATGACAAAAATCCATTAATGTAATTGCCCTAATTTCATATTATCAAAATTTTAATGAAGAAAACAAAAAGCGCATTAAATCCTTCAATTAGGACATTTAATTACCATATCAAATTCCATTTAATTAGCATTTATCATTTAATTGCCAGAATATCATATCAACATTTTAATGAAGAAAACAAAAAGCGCATTAAATACTTCAATTAGGACATTTAATTGCCATATCAAATTGCATTTAATTAACATTTAATTGCCCTAATTTCATAATATCAAAATTTTAATAAAGAAAACAAAAAGCGCATTAAATCCTTTAATTATGACATTTAATTGCCATATCAAATTGCATTTAATTGACATTTAATTGCCCTAATTTCATAATATCAAAATTTTAATAAAGAAAACAAAAAGCGCATTAAATCCTTTAATTATGACATTTAATTGCCATATCAAATTGCATTTAATTGTCCTAATTTCATATTATCAAATTTTTAATGAATAAAAAGAAAAAGCGCAATAAATCTTTCAATTAGGGCATTTAATTGCCATATCAAATTGCAATTGATTAACATTTAATTGCCCGAATTTCATATTATCACAATTTTTATGAAGAAAACAAAAAGCGCAATAAATCTTTCAATTAGGGCATTTAATTGCCACATCAAATTGCAATTTATTAGCATTTAATTAACATTTAATTCTCCGAATCTCATATTATCACAATTTTAATGAAGAAAACAGAAATCCGATTAAATCCATCAATAAGGGCATTTAATTGCCATATCAAATTGCTCTCTTTTTCATACATTTATCACAATTTGATTGATATTACTAGATTAGAAATTAGTGTTCTCATCCATTGTAAAAATATTTGGTTAACCGATAAGTTTTCTTTCAAGACTTTTCTAGTAATTATTACTACATACATTTCAGTTTCAAACTTGGCGGCTAGAAATTTGAATGTTGACCTTTTAGGTATTAATGTTGACCTTTTAGGTATTAACGCCCTAATGTAAAATATTCGTCTCACATATAGTAATCTTTTGAATTTCTTCTTGCTTCATAGATAGTATAAAATGAATTTCAAAAATTTTAACAGCACATTCTACTGTATTTTATTTGCTTCTTTGCCTCAAACCGCAATAAATCATTTTCACCCAACTGTTAACTGCAACATCTATTTTATTTATTTTATTGGTCACGCTATTAAACTTTTTCATGTGAAATAACAAACTGAATATCTCTTCCTGTCCGCGTATTTAACGCTGCATTGAATTTTACGCGAAAACTTCTATAAATGAAACTGAGTTTTAAAATTTTTAGTCTCTAGCACGAGTTTTAACATTTAACTTTAACCGGAAGTATGATTGTGACTGGTTAGTCATTCGCAGTAGAAAAACAATTTAATTTATTTGCCTCTGTTTATAATTAATGGCGGAATATTAAGATGATTTTTCATTGCCTACGAAGAAAAGCATAAAATTAAATGTATTCCAAAAACTTATCATTAATGCAGTTAATAATTATAATTATTACAGCACTAGTGCCTTAAAGTAAATGTCAAATTTTGACAGTAAATTTGCAATACATTTAATTTCTATTTTCTTCACACTGAATCCGGAATTTTATTGGTAATAAGTCCAAAGCAGCTCGCTTCATCAGCCTGTAGCAGAACCTGGAACCTGGATACTGATATATAATTCGTCAATAAACTAATTCAAAAACAAACGTTCTAAAAACCCAATTAAAGTTTTATTTTCATTAAAAGCATTAAGGTTTCATTAACGCGTCATAACTTCATACGATATTTCCCCTTGACCCGCGCAGCAAAAGTAGGCGTGTCTAAATATAAATCTTTTCCAAACTTTGGCAACACAGCAAAATACATTTACCAAAAGATATTGTCACGGAATAAATACATCATTTATGCATTTCTTAGTAGCCAGTGGCCAGTGGCGTGCAGAACATAAAAATTAGGTGACCAAAACCATCCAATGTTTTAAATAGGTAATTAATTGAGGTATGTTTTCTTTGATTCAACCTAAAAATGCAAGATTTTGCATCTGTTACTCACTGAAAAACCTAAGTCTAACAATTAAAAATCCCCTTCACCACACTAACTCACTTTACACCTAAATACGTATTTTTATCCCCATTCGAACTTAAATTTAAAAAAAAAACCTAATTTTTCCATATCTATTATATATATTTTTTTCACACCATCTTAAAGTCGAAGTTTCCACGAAGAAAATGAGCACTGATAAAGGTTAAAAAATGAAAATTTAACTTTTTCGATTGAAAATTAGGCTTTTTTAATTTAAATTCGTATAAAATCGAAAAATAAATATTTTGCTCTGAAAAAAATTACAGCTTACTTAAAAACACAAAAAAGAAAGTTTTTACAAAGTTTCATCAAAAAAATATTTTAGCGGAGAAAAAATTAAAAGCGGTTTTTAGCGATTTTCTCGATAATTTTGAGGTTGTATTTATTTTAAATTAATTACAATCTATGTGTTCGAGACATTCTCCTACACTCATATGTAATAAAATATAATTAAAAAAGTTTAAAACCTAATAAATTTCAAAAAAGTACTAACTTTAAAACCTTAAATAAAGTTAAAACAAAAAAGTAAGAAAGTTCTACCACACCGATCAATAAAATAAAAAATAATTTGTGGGACGCCCCTGAAAAAGGATTAAAATTAAACTAATTCTAATTAATCTGAGACACACCGAGACATACGGCGACGATCATGTAATTCGGTTAGAGTAGGCCTTAAACAAAGTCAGCGACAAATATTGATCTCGAAACTAGGTCGCGTAGTAATAATGACAATATGCGGCGTTTCATTTCTATCCAAGAATGATTGAATTCTACAAACTTAGGAAAGGTGGCAGCATAAATCAGATGAAGATTTTCAAATATGGGCTGCGTTTTTATTAAAAAAAAAACAGAAAAGATTTCATGAAAATTGCTATTTTTTAGCTAATCAGGTATATAAGAATAAGTCATTATTTTTACGATTGTGTAGGTTCATTCCATTTTTTTTTAACGTAGAAGGAAATCATTAACTTTCCGGAATTACAAAAAATGAGACTTTTGTAAAAAAACGGTTTTCACTGAAAATTTTCTGGGACATGAGAAAGCACAGCCAGTTTCACCAAGGTAGTGAATGCTCTTAACCAAGTAATTTTTAATTTTAAATTCTCTTTCCAGTACGTTTTGTAATTAATTATTTTTACCTCAGTTATCATTTTAAATTTTAGTATTCGGACTTTGTGCATTCTTAAATTATTCGTTTTAGTAGCGTGTTCGTACTCTTAAATCTAGTTGGTGTAGCTTAATCACGTAAAACCGCGAGTAATTAAAGCAGACACAATTAACTTTAACAAAAGAATGACCGTCTGATGAGCTCTCATATTTTCCCAGAATTTAGCATGTTTCACCAACCGAAATTTTATTAAATGATTTTTGTATGTTTTATTTTCAGACTTGGTTTTTTACGGACACCAACGATATGGAATTCCAGATGAAAACAAGTGAGTATGAATATATCAAAATAGGGGTTTACTGAATTTCAATTAAGGGGTGGGTGGCTCATATTATTCCAAGAGATGAGACGGGCCGATTCAATTTTCTTTTTAAAAAGTATACAGCGTTATGTAAAAAAAAAGTCTAAGTAAAAAAGTTTCCTTGCTCTATTGGCAACATTTTTTTCGCTTACACTTGCTATCTATCTCCAAAGATAAAAAAGTTTCCGCGACTCACCATTTTGTATTCTGGCGAAAAAAAAAAACGTAACTTTTATGTGACGTCCTATATTTTTTATTGTTCTGAAACTAGGTCAGGAAAGTATTGAAAAATATCATATCCAAAATTCATAACGATCGGACATCAATTAACTAGTTTGCAAAAAATATTATTTTAATGATTATTTCCCTTGATTTATACAGGGTGTTTCATAGTTAAACCGACATACGTTAACTGTAAATAGAGGGTACTTAGGTGATTCCAAATAACCTTTGTTACTGGGTCTAACGCCTTTAATAACCGAGATACGGGGTGTTTCATCCATTTCGGCCAATATTTTGATAAGCCGTAACTTTAGAACCACCCTGTAGATTTCTCTCATTCTTTGTACAGACATAGTGTGTTAATAGCCCAATCCTATAGTGTAAGAACTACAATTAAAATCCAGATCCGGATTAAGAAGGATTTGTAAAATTTGAAAATCCCCAAAACAACACCCTGTATATCAGATTTTTTAAAATTGGGATGTATGTTTGAAAAGAACGGAAAAAAATGAGTTAAAGTGAAAAAAATTTTTAAGTGCACATCCCATTCTACTACTGGAGTTTTAACGTCAAATTACATCAAATGCATTTTTTTAATTTTCACAAGCAGCATCTTTCGAAATACGTCGTAGATTTCTTTCATATTTGGTACAGGTATCATTTTTTAGTAGCCCAATCGTATAATGTAAGGACTATACTACAGTTAAAATCCAGATACGGATTAAGAAAAATTTGTAAAATTTGAAAATCCCCAAAGCCACACGCTGTACATCAGATATTTTTTAAATTGGATCAGACATTCGAAACGAATGGAAAAAACTGAGATATTCTGACATATTTTTATAAATGCACATCTCGTTATACATATTAGTAAACGTTTAAAGTAAATTCAATTATGCAATACATATTGTCATTTTCATAAGCCATAACTTTGGAAACACCCCGTAGATTTCTTTCATATTTGGTACAAGTAGATTATTTAATAAGCCCAATCGTATACAATACAAGAACCACAGTTAATATTATTAAGAAAAATTTGTAAAAGTTGATAATCTCTAAAATAGCACCCTGTATATCAGAAAAAAAAAAAGAAAAAAGATCTGTTATTGCCGAAGCGGGCGGATGTAATTTCGGCCGGAAAAAGGGCAGGTACTAAAAGCCGGTAGGTAAATTCGGCCGGAGGTTTTAAGTTGCTTCCTTATCTCATAGGTATTTTCGGCCGCAAATCAAATAAAATAACAATGCTTTATATTAAAATATTTCTTTATTTCAAAGTGACGTAGAAAGTGAAAACGAAGATAATACGGAGGCTCCGCCTCAGACATCAAAACAACAACAGCCTGCGGCTATTGATAAAAAAATTATACCTCAGCGGGCTACGCAGTCCTTTGCTCCGGCTACGCAGTCCGGCGTTGAAGCTGACGGCGTTGAGGGCCCCTCGGCCGAAATTACCCCTGTCATAAATGGTACCCCTTGATTTATGCAGGTAGGCCAAGGGATTACCGGCCGAAATTACGCCCGCCGGCCGAAGCTTACTTGATAGTTTAATGAGTTTTGTATCCGGAATTAATCCAAAAAATTAAATCTGCATTTTTTGTTTGTGCATTTAAAAATATTTTAGTATAACATATATTTTGTCTTTTTTTTCTTTTTTTAAATAGGTATCCGATTACATTTAAAAAAAAATCTGATATACAGGATGCTATTTTAGAGATTACCAACTTTTACAAATTTTTCTTAATCCGGATCTGGATTTTAACTTTAGTTCTTGTCTTATACGATTGGGCTATTTAAATAATCTACTTGTACCAAATATGAAAGAAATCTACAGGGTGTTTCCAAAGTTATGGCTTATGAAAATGACAATATGTATTGCATAATTGAATTTACTTTAAAAGTTTAGTAATATGTAGAACGAGATGTGCATTTATAAAAATATGAATAACTCAGTTATTTTCATTCGTTTCGAATGTCTGATCCAATTTAAAAAATATCTGATGTACAGCGTGTTGCGTTGGAGATTTTCAAATTTTACAAATTTTTCTTAATCCGTATCTGGATTGTAACTGTAGTATAGTCCTTACATTATACGATTGGGCTACTAAAAAATGATACCTGTACCAAATATGAAAGAAATCTACCACGTATTTCGAAAGTTATTGCTTGTGAAAATAAAAAAAATGCAATTGATGTAATTTGACGTTAAAACTCCAGTAGTAGAATGGGATGTGCACTTAAAAAAATTTTCACTTTAACTCATTTTTTTCCGTTCTTTTCAAATATCCATCCCAATTTTAAAAAATGTAATATACAGGGTGTTGTTTTGGGGATTTTCAAATTTTGCAAATTCTTCTTAATCCGGATCTGGATTTTAATTGTAGTTCTTACACTATAGGATTGGGCTATTAACACACTATACCTGTACCAAGTATGAGAGAAATCTACAGGGTGGCTCTAAAGTTACGGCTTATCAAAATATTGGCCGAAATGGATGAAACACCCCGCATCTCGGTTATTAAAGGCGTTAAACCCATTAACCAAGGTTATTTGGAATCACCTAAGTACCCTCTATTTACAGTTAACGTATGTCGGTTTAACTATGAAACACCCTGTATAAACCAATGAAATGTCACAATTTTTAAAATTCAGACCAATCGGAATCAATTATTAGCGACTATTTCTCTAGACCAAATATCAGCGACTATTTCCCTACGTCACATAAAAATGCCAAATACTTCTGTCAGTTTTTGCTAAAGCAGTTCTGTCACAATTTGATAAATTATTGTTAAATGGAAAGATTCGGTGTTTTAGATAACAAATCTATAGAAAAAGCAGTCAAATCTTTGATACCTACGAATACGGTACGAAGTAAGAGTAGTAATTTAATTTTCGCGGGAAATAATCTTCCTAAATATAACTCAACCTTAATAAATTAGCGTCTATTTTTATTGTTGCTAAATTTTTCGTGTTTTTTGCAATTTGTTTCGGCATAATTTTGTCATTAATCTTTGATTCAACTCAACAAATTGATATCAAAAACACTCAAAATTTAGATCCAATAAAAATAGTCGACTATTTATCAAGGTCTCGTTATATTACCCTTGAAAATTTTCAGTTTTTTCAAAAATGTCATATTTTGACACATTTCGCAATTTCGGATCAAAGGGCGAACAAAAAATTCGAATCCGGCAGGTCATTTTACATAGGATTTCATGTTTTTTCGCGACTTGTATACCGGGTGTTCCATGACGTTTTTAACAGCCTGTAACTCAGGAACTAGTGAATATTTTTTTTTGAAAATTGGGACATATCAATTGGACCTACATTACTATCATTTGAGGTATATTTCAGATCTGTGACGTCATCTGAGGCGCTGTGACGTCATCGATATGAAAAAAAATTAAATTGGTCAAGGGGGTAAAAATTAGCGTTGAATTTGGGATAAAAATCTCTTTCATTTGAGCTAATTTTTACGTCACAGCGCCTCAGATGACGTCACAGATCTGAAATATACCTCAAATGATGGTAATGTAGGTCCAATTGATATGTCCCAATTTTCAAAAAAAAATATTCGCTAGTTCCTGAGTTACAGGCTGTTAAAAACGTCATGGAACACATGGTAGAGCATCTTAAAAACGGAGGCGTCGCTATAGGTGATGTGAAACTTACCGTTCCTCGAAAGATACTGATAACAATTGAAACAACATTTGCGCAATGAGTGTACCTTCTTTATCGTTACCAATACGGTGGTTTTCCTGTCTCTTTTTGAACTTTTGCTGGTTTCATCAACCAAGTGATTTGTTAAAGGGTATATAATCCTCTTAAGCGTTGCCAGCGATATAAATCATTTTATGAATTAGTCACCTTAATTAAAAAAATATAAATGGGTTTTTAAATAATAAGAGACTAAAAAGTCTATTATTATTTTATTGGTTGATAGTTTAGTCGGGTTCTAAATTAGTATGAAGATGTATATCTCTAGGTGTTACTCGACCGTTCCAATTAATAGTACTTTTCCTAAAGTGTCAAAGGGCAACAGTAGCAAAATTTACTGGGAAGCATGAAGACATTGGGAACTATAGACCAATATCATTAACAATTTTGACAAAATCTTTGAACAATCCCTAAAAAGTAGACTTACAAATTACCTCAATGTTCAACAAATACTAACAGACCGACAATTCGGCTTCATTAGTAATTCCAATACCGAACATGCCGTGCTAGATTTTGTAAAAAAATTGTTGAAGCCTTGGACAAATCAGAAAAATGTTTAGCCATATTTCTAGATCTAGCAACACCGTTGGGTTGTCGTAATGGACCAATTGTTCGTCCTCAGTCACAATACGATGCAGAAATGCCTTCAAGCAACTGTTCACAATCAAACAAACGTCGCGTCGTTCAACATATCTCGGTTTCTACCCGATATCCTTGGTTTGTATCATTCCCAGTCCCAGTCTTTGATGATCCTGCTAGTTCTTCTTGACTTTGACAGGAGTCTTTATTAAGTTTTCTGGGAATATGAGGTTAATTACCAGCATAGACAATGTTGTTAACAATAAAAAAAGGGGGTAACGTTGAAAATATCTGCTACTAATTCTTAAATTTGAAAAATAGGACCCATGGCCAAATTTGATAAGGAATCAATGAAGTATATATTTTTTCCTGGGGGATAATTACAAATATAAGATTCAATTTTAAAATAAAAAGATTTTGTTCCCTTTTCCACACTAAGATTGCACTCCTGTCTGTTTGTCCAATCTACATAATTAATTTTGAATATTTATTTATTTTCATTTTTTATCTTTTGATACGTTGTTCTCACACGTTTAGAGATTTTGTCAGTATCATGATCAACAAATGTAAACGATCCATATTTTAAGAACGACAGTTGTTAATGCATCACAAAAATAAAATAGAGCATTTATTCCAGTCGAAGGTTTGTATAAATAATTGAGTAATTTTAAAACGAGTCACGTTTCTACATCTGTTACCTTAGTCGAGATTTCCTTAATACATTTACCCGGGAAACTATTTGCAGTGATTTTATATGCACTCGCAATTCCATGCAACGTAGTTTCGAAGTAACTCTTAGATTTGTTTTATTGAACAGAAATTAAGAGAATCCGTATAATGTTGATGTTGATGTAGAATTCCGGCGTAATTAGATACTTAAATTAAATAAATCATTGTAGTATGTACGTAACCGGATTTATCTGGTTATTGCAAGCTGGATTTCTCTAGCTCACTCCATTTTAACTATGGATACCTTTTCTATCCTCCTTGCTCTTTTTGTTGAATTTTTGCGTTCTGGTTCCCGAGTGAACTCCTTTTTTGGGTGCCCTTGAGTACTTGCTTTTCAGCATTTGTGGCTCCTAGGTTTTCCGCGCCTAGGTTTAGTGCTCCTAGGTTTGCTGCTTCTAGTTAAGGGGGTCTGATGGTTGTGAAACCTCCAGTGTTTTTGCAGTTGATATTTTCTAGGTCTTATCGGTTCCTCTCGAGCTTTAGCTAGTGGACGATGGTCTACACCCGACACCCTCTTCCATTTTCTTTTGTATCAGTATCCAGTAAATGGTATTTAATCATCAGGTGGAAGTGGAGACTGTACATCCATCCATTATGAGTGTTGCAAATAATATCTTCTCCAGCATAGCTGTATTTACTGAAGCCAGGCTGGTGCTCATAGGAGAGTGTTAGTGGATATTTTAGACCCCCGTACTCTACTTATAGCTGTTCCTTATCACGTTTCCATAAGAAGTCTTGATCATTCTCCTATCTGCCATATGTAAATGAGCTTAGTAGGTAGCCTCCTCATTTTTATGTAAATTAATGTCTAATATTTGTGTGCTAACCCAAAAACAAATCTTATGAACCTTAGAAGATTAGGTACTATAAGCGTACCTAAAAAAAATGCTCGGAGATTTGCCTAAACTTTCGGAATATTTGGTTCCAGGCTTATATACTCTTATTCCTGTTCCTTCTGTTGTAGACCCATCTGTGTGCCATTTAATTGCACTTCTCTTGAGTTTTGGGATGGTATCTTTGTCAAAATTTCTGCACACCATTAGAGCTTTCGTGGCTTTGCTGGTTACTTCTTTTTCATGCTTATTCCAGATGAGTTTATTATCTAGTATTAGTCCCAGATATTTGACATCTGGCCTCCATTCAATAACTTTCCCGATCAATTCGATGGTTTTTGAGGTTAATGTTTCTTTTCCGTGTAAAGGCAACTAGGGTAGTCTTGATGGGGTTGACGCTAAGTCCCATCGATTGACACCATTCTCGAATTTGCCTCTTGCGATTATGATTATATCATCTACAAAGCCTTGACACGATATACCAATCTCGGTCAAATCGCAAAGGAGTCGATCAACTGTTAGGCTCCACATAAGAGGGGATGCCACTCCTCCTTGTGGGCATCCTCTGGTTGTGCAGATGGAAATAGTGTCTTGTCCCATTTTAGTATCTGCTATTCTGGTAGACAATAGTCGCGAGATCCATCTGGTTGTCGTGTTGTCTACCCCTCTTTCTTCTAGTGCTCTTTTGACGGCTTCGTGTGGTGTGTTGTTAAAAGCCCCTTCTATGTCTAGAAAGGCACACGCTACATATTCTTTGTTCTCTATTGCATCCTGGATTTCATCTGTCAATTGCACCAATGCGGTCTCCGTGGATTTGCCCGTTTGGTACGTATGCTGATGGGGTGCAGAGGCACCCGTTCCAGGATTTCTGTTCTGATATAGTTATTAGTTGCTTTCTCCACCGTTTGCAGAACGAACGATATGAGACTAATTGGTCGAAGGGATTTAGGATACCCTTTTCCCTGTTTTAGGAATGAAGGTGACGACGATGATGATAATGTTAATTTGTTTTTGTAAGTTGATATATGTGGATTTATGTAACTTCCAAAATTAGTTTTTAAATTTTCAGTTCTTTTTTATTAAAAACAATATTTTTTCATGTTTTTAAAATTAAAAAACTTTGTAAAAAATAACGGGCTAGATTAAGAGAACATCCCTTGTAATATTAATATTTCATCTACGCCATTACTAAGCGAAATAGACAGTAGACCGGTAATCAAGTCTAAATTAAATTCTCATTTTACACCTGCTCCGACTTCCATCAAACTTAAATCCACTAATTAACCGAACTCCTTGCAAAGTTACAAGAAGAAATTTATGGTAAGCAGCAAAATTCCCAAGACTGCGAGAGCACAATATACTCACCTAGATCTCTAATCGCTCCATTTCCTGTAGTTGTTTCCCTTGGCGGAACGAAAATGCTGTTGGTCTGGTCAAATTTAGGTGATTTTTGGAAAATAAAAAATTTCAATTTCATGAATTAAAAATGATAAAAACATATTCGGGTATATAAGTTTTTATATTATCTGTATGGCCTGGAAAGCTACTCTTTCATGTGACATTATCAACGAACGAAAACGCTCTAATTACAAGAGGTGCCCTCACTTGTTATACTGATGGGTCAAAAACAAACGAAGGAATAAGAATAGGGGTTACAGGTTCTAATACTAGGATATCAAGATCACTGGCAAACACTCCAACAATATTTCAAGTGGAACTATTAGCAATAGATTTCTCTGCTCATCTCAGCCAGAATATTTATTGCGTCTGAGAGTCAGGCTACTTTAAAGGCTCTAAGTCTAAAAGAAGTCTGGAATTGCAAACAATCCCTTAAGCAACTGCTCTTGAAACTTCAGAAAGTAATCACAGGAATTTTCACTAGACACTTCTGACTCAGATACCGTCTATGTAAGGTGGGCAAAGTGGATAGTGGAACATGCAGATTCTGCGATGTTGTAGATGAGATGGCGGAACACATTATCTGCAATTGCAGGAAAATTATCCGCCATCGCCTTAAATACCTGGAACAGGTCTTGCTAGAGCCTGATCAGGTTACAGATCTAGCTCCAAAACAGATAATAGGCTTTCTCAGAAGCCTAGATCTTTTAGACTAAAACATAGATGTAGGATATACACAAAAGATATCATAGGTCGCAGTGTGGTAAGGCCAATCGACCTCCTTTGTAATCTACAATCTACTCCTTCGGGCTGCATCTGTCCCCTGTTTATTCTCTATATTATTTCGCTTAGCTGCCGCCAGTTTTTCATCCACTTTCTAATTCCTATACTATTGAGATCTTTTACTAGCTCTTGCAACCATGTTGCCTTTGGTCCTTGTCTTCTTCCTATACTGCAGGGTTTCCCTTCATTGAACATATTTTATGTTGAACGAGGATCATATTCTTTGCCTTTGCATAAAAGAAACATTGTTTTATAATAACATTTTCTTTATCATTCAATATGCCCAGAGGAAGTGAATACACCAAAAAAAATGATACCTCATTGATTCTCTGCAAATTGGTGCCATTAATGAAATAGTAATTGCTAGTGGGTGACTGTGTGGTGTGAAACTCATTATTTTGCATTTATCTTCGTTGAGAGATCGGTCAGATACTCAAAAGTAATTCGAGAGATTATATTGAGATCATCTTGAAGCGTACCAGAGTCTTTTTCGCTTTCGATTCTTCTAAATAGCTTGAGATCATCGGCATATATGAAAAATTGAGAATGCCTAATGTACTAAGAAACGTCATTAACAAATAACACAAAGAGGAAAGGTCCCAAAATCGATCCTTGTGGAACTCCAGAAGTAGCGGTGAATTCGAACGAACATACGTTGTTGAACTGTAAGAATTGTATTTTGTTTGATAGATAGCAGGCGAAAGAAATCAAGAGTGTTGTTTGTGCCTCACTCAAAAATCCCTACATTCTCTGTTTTTAGCTGTTGTGACTGTTATTTTATGAACTGCGTCTTATAAAACAATTTCTCTGTAAACTTTGATTTTGACATTAAGTATAACATCTGATCTTTCCCGCAACCAACTAATGTTAATTAATTATAATTAATTCCTACTCAAATGCTTTTAACTCACGTGAATCCCAAGAGTGACTCAGCCTATTAAATTTCTGAAAATACCTTTCGTTTCGATTTAATTCCCAAACTCGATATTTTTTTATCATTGATTTAGCTAGATAAAATTCAGTCAATGTTCTAAAAAATATTGTAAATTCCAAAATCAAAGTTTGCTAGAAGAGAATGTAAATTATTCATCATCCAAGACAAAATGTCATGTCAAATTACTAAATTTGTTGTAAATATAAATCACGGGAGAGTTTATTAAATAGACCTAACTGTTTCAGATTGGAATCTTTTAAATCGACCGTACTATTACAGTATGCAGGTGCATTTCTCCTTGCTTCAGTTAATCCGCTAATTCAGCTACACCGTATTCAGAACCTACATAGTTTTTTTTTATTGAAAAAGATATCTAAGTAGTTAATCGAATGGATTTATCAAACTGGAGAATGCACGATCTGCATTTTTTCAGCTCCGTCATTTTTAGACCTTCGCTTGGGTGTGGTTTCTTTCGCTGAATACCATAAACAATAATCAACCATTCACATTGCGATAAATTATTACTATTAGTTAGGTATGAAACAATTAAAATTTTATCGTTTAATCACGATACATGCAGATCTTTAGATGGTGTAATATAAATGCTCAAGTTTTTTTATTTAGCTTAATAATCAGAATGTAGAAAAGTATTGCTCGTTTTTTATTCAATCTGTCGCTTACTTCACCGTTAGGTTGTCATGAAATTTTGAAGGTCAGTACCTAAAAATCATATGGATTTATCAATAGTGGCTCCATCTACATGGCATCCTATGAATTTATTGAGTGATCAGGTAACTGACGAAATGGGATTCATTATCCATTCGTATAGTGTACATCGCAGCTGTAATGCGGGTTATCTAGGTGTTCCAATTACCGGTAAATCTTGTAATAATAGATGTCAAACCAATCCGGATTTACTTTTCAGCAAAATAAAGCCCTCATCGTGCAATATCAGTTCGAAATTATACAGACACAGGCCTTCAGGATTACCAGATCTAGTTCTCATGTGTATTAAACTCACCGGAGTCTGCTTTTCGTCTATATTAAAGAGATGTTTCTAGATTAAACTGCAGGTGGCATTGAAATATATTAGAATTTTGCTGAATATAGTATCCTAAAGTTATTTTTAAACTTTTGTTAATGAATCAGCCATTATTTTACGTATTGTTCTGAAAATTTGGGTAGGTTATTTATTAAAAACTGTTTTATCGCCTTATTCTTCGAACATTGCTCCTTCTTATTTGACAGGCCACCGCTTGACTTTTTTCGCAGAAATAGAAAATTCGCTCCAAACTTGGATCGTCCCAAAAGATGAGTCATTTTTTCGAGATCGAATTATAAAATTGCCCGAGAGATAGTAGAAAGTAGTAGCTAAGCGATAAATAAATTTTTAAACACAAAAAAATACATACCGAACAAATTTGTACTCCCAATGTATAGAACTATAAATGAGAAATTTGATATCGGAAACATTAGACTATCGTCATCAGACGTATTAAATATTAGAGGTCATTGTCACACAGTTAATGCCATTACCATGGCCGAAAAAAATGTTAACCACTTACACACATTCACACATGTAGTTGTAGACGAAAATTTATTTTTATCCACGCACGCATATCCTGTCGTTATTCATAATTGGAATGAAAATAATATTTTTTTCTCGTTTTCAGACGGCCATATGATCAACACGAATTGTTCGTCTTCTCACAGCAGGAAAGCCCTTTGTTGCAAAATGTCTGTCGAGTTTGACACATTTCTCAACACTGACAAAAAGTAAGTAGTAGAACACAGATTACATAAAGAAAGTCTGTGGCTAGTTATCTTCTATAGCACACCACAATAATAATGTCGAAACCAGAAAAATTGTATTTAACATTAATTCATTAAAAAACGATAATTTATCGATAGCGCAAGTTGTTTTTCTTCTTTTTCACTCATTTTTTGATGCCTTCATAAAGGAAATAAACATTTCCGAAAGCTCGACGATATAACAAAGAGTATTCTTTAACCTAGCCCAGTTTTTTACTGCATCCTCAAGATTTTTTTCTGTGATTTATATCGGATAAAAAATTATTTTGTTCTTCAACTAGTCAGTCAAGACTACCTTTCCATATTATATATTTTGATTTAATTTCCGCTATTGTTTTTTATAATTTATTAGGTAAATATAACAATTTTTTATTTCTAAATTGCATGCAATTTTATGACCAATTTATGTACTCTGGTATTTACTCAATGTAGGTCATTTCGCAATAAAAATATAAGCTACACAAAAAAAACAGTCCGTACTCGCGTATTCATCAGCCGTCCACGGTATTCATCAAATGTCATCCGAATGACACTTGCTACGTGCTCTTTCATTTTAATGATAGTTTATGTTTTATATCTGCACGAATATTTGTATAACCCTTTGTATCCGAAACGTTTGCGAACGTCAAATAAGTTGTTTAGCGGTGAAATTATTCAACATTAATAACACGCCGCTTTACTTTCAATTACAATGTTGCATTGTTCGATATGGGTTTTAAAATACAGGGGGTTGCTTGCTTTTTTGTAAAAATATATCTGTAAATCAGTCGGGATTTTCAGGATAGTCAAATTTCAGCCGGAGAAATTTAAAATAAAAGGGGAATTCATGACGGGTCATGGCTCCCCATTAATCAAGCCTAATCGAAATTTATCAATACTCCCTCGTGATTACAAACCACGTATACGTTATTTACCAGCGAAGAGGCGTACAGTTTTGTTTGGAATCATTGTAATTCGATTTAAAAATGAGGAATTTGATCGCAGAATTTGGATCAAGTATCAAAGGACCCCGCACCATTTAAATGTAAAAACTTTGGTATGTTATAAAACTCGATGCTCAGACAAAAAGTGTCCATTGGCTCAAAGCCATCATATGGCTAGTTTTCGAAGTACAGGGTGTTAAACATTTTTGTAACCAGATTTCTCATAACGGACCTATTTTATTGGCGTTTGTTGTAGAAAACATGAATTATAGATTATTTAGCATTAATATTTTATAAACAATCTCTGTAGAATTTGGTTAGTTACAGGGTGGTTGGAAAATAAGTAATACGGTTTTTTTGAAGAAATTATTTTTACGAGCAAATGTCATTGCATTATATAATAATAATAATAATAATGTTTATTTTTTGGGGGGAGTGGGAGGCTCAGTGGTAGAGCACTGGACTCATAACCCAAGGGTTGTGGGTTCGAATCCCACCGACGGCAGAAATCATTTTCTGATTTTTAATTAATTAAAAATTTAGAAATTGATTTTCATATACCAGGTGTGATTCCCCACTCGACCATTCACTGTTGGGTTCTAATTAACAGTGCTGTTCCTAAAGTGGCGCTGGGAAACAGTAACAAAGCCTACACAGAACACGAGGCTAATGACCAGAGTAGTCGATGCCGTTGACACTGAAGTAAAAAAAAAAAAATAATGTTTATTTACTAAATAAAATAACATACACATTTAGGCAATAAAATTACACAATGTAAATAAACTAGGAATTTCACTGAATCTGTTCACTGTACTATGTACAATGACAGATTGTGCGTGACATATATAAATATATATAGAAAAAACATAAATGCAAGAATATATGACTATATACATATGAATATATAGTTTAAGAGTCCGTCACCTGCACACTGCTCGGGGATCTCTCCGGGGTCGGCGCGAGGAGGGGTAGCGCGGTAGGCGGATCGCAAGCTACTCCTACTCCGCAAATTTTTGAAGACCGTATTCAAAAGATTTGACGATTGTCGAATATCGAATACGTAATACGTATTTAATTTAGTCGGGCACGGGTACAAACAATCGTTGGCGTTGTCTTTGTAGGATGAAATAATAAATATCAATCTATAGACGTACAACCGTGCGAAGCCGGAACGGTCAGCTAGTTTGGAATAAAAACAACTCTATTATGATTTTGTACAATAGTTATACTTAAAAAAATATATTTACAATATACCTGGAGGAATATAAATTTAAGTTACTATCATTATTTATGTTTTTGGGGTTGGTAAATATTAATTAAAGGCCGAACATTGCAAATTTAGAAAGAGAGGAACGAAAATAGTGACCAGAAATACAATTTTAAAGCTTAAAATATCGTCGAAATGTCATGTTATGACAAACTTTTTCATTGGAATGACCGTTTTTTTAATATTTCACCCGAAAAAATGACATTGACGGTTATAAATGGAAATGTCTCGTTACAGGCAAAAGATAAAAAAAAATGGAAATTATTCGGAAGAACTAAAAGTCTTGTCGCCTTAAATTTTTTTCAATAATCAATACTTTTCACGCTAGTGGCCAAAAATTGAAAATGTCTTATAAAAAACAAAAATTTAGCTCAACTTTAACAGACCAAAACTTAAAAACTAATTATCCCATAGGGCTAAAAATTACTAGTCAATTGTAGAAACATATGTTACGACTTTCTGCAAAAGGATTTTTTTTCAACTACCACAGTCTAGATAGCGCTAAAAAAATGGCGTAAAAAAATTTTAAACAAATTTATTTTGTCCATAACTTTTTTCTGCTTATGTTAAACGGTTCTGGATGGTCTTAAAATGTTCCCAATATTGTCCTCTCATTAGGATGTTATATACATTTTTTTTGTGGAAGTCATATTTTTCCAGATATTTACGCTAGAACGATCCAGTTTCTTTAAACACCCATTTTTGAATTGCCATATCTTCCTTCGAATTAATCGTAGAAAAATCAAAATAATTTTAATTGTTAATACTAACAGATTTTCGGTTATATTTAAAAAACTTTTTGAAATGTACGATTTTTGTAGTGAAAATCATAATTTTCTACGCCCTATAACTCGGGATGGGTTTATTTTCATGAAGAATTGTATTTAACATTAATTCATTAAAAAAGGATAATTTAACGATTGCGCGAGTTTTTTTTTCTTTTTTATTCCCCTTACATTACCTTCCTCTATGGTATAGTGGAGGGCGGAGAAAATAACATAAACATTTAAGTATGTAGTGTCAAAAACACATTCCAAAAGAGAAAATAATAATTCGATCACTGCCAACTTTGTTCGAGCTATTTTTAAAAACCGAAGAAATTTGGGAATTTTTTTACGAGCATAAAACACAATATTATTATTATACATATATTGCATTTAAAAAATATATCTTAGCATCTTATACAAAATTTTAAGGAATTTTGAGGAATGCACTAATTTTGAAACCACAAGTGTGTGATTTTATTTACATTTTTATTTACATACGTTCTGCAATTGCAAATAGATAAACTGTATATTTAGTGCTAGTGAAAGCGTGGTGGTTATAATAGGTGAATGAATATGGATGCAGAAAGGAAAGGAGATAAAACGCGGTTGCGTTTATCTTCTAGGAGAAAGAAACAAAAGAATATTTTAAAATATAATCGTTTACAGCACTATACTATATAGTAGACCATATGAGAACGTAACAGTTGAAAAAATAGAGTGCCGAAATCATTTATTAAGGAATTACTGTAATAAAGTTAGAGAAGTTACAAAAGTTAGAGCAGTTCCAGGAAATTTAAAAAAAATTCTTTTAAATCATATTTTAAAAATTAGGTCCTCCATTTCTAAGGCAATGTTATATAGGAACAAAGAAACCGGAAAGTCACAGGATGAAAAGGTTCTAAATCTTAAGAAAGATATTTTAAATAGTGTTAGTCACATTTTTGGAGAACACAAAAGTTGTGCAGAATTAAAAGATTTTTGTACAAAGGCTAATCTTGATGAACAAAATTTCATCGAAGACTTTAAATTGTGGGGCATTGAAGAAAAACTCATGGATGCGGTAAGATATCTAGCGGGACATTCTAGAAGTCTTTTAGAAAATGTTGACAACAATGTTGTAGAACAATTTAATGCTATGATAGCCCAAAAAATTGGAGGAAAAAGGGTAAATTATACTTTAAGAAGGAGTTACAGAGGAAGATGTTTTAGTGCAGTAATAGCAAAAAATACAAGGATGCCATTGTATAAAACATATAAACACATTAGTGGCTATAGTCCCGGAAAAATTATTAAGAAAAACGAACAACTTAGTATCAAATTAAACAAAAAAAATGTAAAAAGTCGAAAGAGATTTATTTTCCCTAAAGAAAAACATGGTCCTGATGATCAATACAGTGAGCACTGTACTAAACCAGACATGGATGATCAAACGTTCAATAGTTTCAAAGATATGTTCTTGAAGGAATTGTTTAACAAAAATGAAAATGAGCTTAAAACAATAGAAGAAAGCACGAGGTTACAGGCATACTCTTCTCAATGGAAGCAATTGAGAAAGAAATTGTTAACTTCATCCAATTTTGGAAAAATTTGCCGAATGCTTCCAAAGACCAGTTGTGCTTCTACAGTGAAAAGTTTCCTGTATGAAGAAGTTTTTTCGAGAGCAATTGCTTGGGGGAGAAATAACGAAGATCGGGCCAAAGAAAAATTCAAAGATTTGAATAATCTTAATTTATTTGATTGCGGTTTATTTTTGTAAATATAACTATTGGGCAAAATCATAAGGGTTGTTTTTATTCCAATCTAGCTGCCCGTTCCAACTCACATAGTTTACTAATTATTGTCATTTTCATTTTTCATTTTTCATTTTTCATTTTTCATTTTTCATTTTTCATTTTTCATTTTTCATTTTTCATTTTTCATTTTTCATTTTTCATTTTTCATTTTTCATTTTTCATTTTTCATTTTTCATTTTTCATTTTTCATTTTTCATTTTTCATTTTTCATTTTTCATTTTTCATTTTTCATTTTTCATTTTTCATTTTTCATTTTTCATTTTTCATTTTTCATTTTTCATTTTTCATTTTTCATTTTTCATTTTTCATTTTTCATTTTTCATTTTTCATTTTTCATTTTTCATTTTTCATTTTTCATTTTTCATTTTTCATTTTTCATTTTTCATTTTTCATTTTTCATTTTTTATTTTTCATTTTTCATTTTTCATTTTTCATTTTTCATTTTTCATTTTTCATTTTTCATTTTTCATTTTTCATTTTTCATTTTTCATTGTTCATTTTTCATTTTTCATTTTTCATTTTTCATTTTTCATTTTTCATTTTTCATTTTTCATTTTTCATTTTTCATTTTCATTTTTCATTTTCATATTTCACTTTTCAGTTTTCACTTTTCAGTTTTCATGTGAAATTCATTCATTACTTTTTTAATACACCAAATCTCGCATCACTGCAGTAGATAATAATATAGTTCGATATTAATTACAACTATCTACAATCTACACATATTTGAAAATGTTTATATAAACTCACAGAACCGAATCCGACCCTGTTAATATGCAGTGGGCGTGGAAACACCGAAATTTAAAGGAGTAGCGATAAGAAATTACAAAATATTTTCATATTTATAATGTTGATTACTCATGCAGAGGTTTCGTGCATGACATAGATTTTTGAGTAATTTTTGTTCAATCTTTTTCAACCTAGTGTCAAATGAAAGATAAATGTGCAAGTGAGGATCGTACTGTAATATTTTTTTAAATTTATTTGCCAAATTTTATAAAAAAAATTCTCAAAGTTTGTCTATTTGGGATACTTTCACTACTGATAGTAAAAAAAATGGTACAATATTTTGAAAAAATATTACAGTAGGATCTTAAAACAGGTCTTTATCTTCATTCCAGTGTTTATCTTATTTTTTTAAATAACACCGTTTTGAAGTAATCGTACATTTTCAAGCGCTCTACAGGCACATAAATTTTGACCAGGGTACGGACTCTTAAGTAATGACGACTTCTTGGGATGAATTATATTTTATACAGGGTGACTCATAAAATGTGGTTACAGAGGGCCTATAGTGTTTTTAGCTTTAACCAGTCACCCCGTATAAACGATGTGTTATAAAATTTTTGTATTATCATAAACAAATGTACGATCTGCCACTCTATGTCAGACAGGGTGTTAAACTGATTGCAAAAACTTTAAAAATTAGAAAAGCTGTGTTTTGTGCACTACCCTGTTTTTTAAAAGTTACTCGGTCAACTTTATAAATTAATACATTTTCACATTAACAAAAGTTTAGTATTTAACTTGTAATTCAGTTTTCCTAAAATGTGTACCCATAGATTTAAAAACATCTTTCAACTAGTAAATATCTGTCGTATTTCTATTATTTTCTTATTGTATAAAACTTAGATTTATTTGAAAGATATCAATTAATGGTGGTTAAAAGCAAACATTTTAAAATTATTTTCATGTATACAGGGTGGTCCATTAGTAAACTAGGCAAATTATTTAATTTTTTTCAAATGGAATGCAATATTTCATTTTTAGAATCGACACAGTTAGTACTATACTTTTCTTAGTAAGCTTGCTTACCTGCACAGCTTGATTACTAGCATAATGTGTGAAAAAAATAAAGGAAAATAAAAACTCTGTACCTATGTGTAAACGAATTAATTACTAGAAAACGAGTAAGGAATTTAATTTATCAGATTCGACATCCTAAGACCGGTTTCTGCCTTTCGGCTTCGTCAGTTAGGCTTTTCGAATCCAATAAATAAAATTCCAAACTCGTACAAGTCAGTAGCTATATCCGCTATAAGATAAAATTTTTAGATGTGCTGCCAATTAATTACTGTTTAAATGCTATTATTCCATTTTTTTCAAATTTACAGAACTTTTGGAATTTTCTTCGAAAAATTGGGATGAAAAACAATTTGATTTCGATAAAACAAATCTTTCCGTTTTGTTTGAATGGTTTTAAATTTATTAGAGGATGTAAAATGCTATTTTTTAAAACTTAGAAAGTTTGCAGAAATTTTGCAATTTTTTTCGCCCTATTAATGCGAAAATTCATTAAAAATTGATTTTCAATATCTTTCGTTCAGAAAAAAGTTGCAAAATCAGACTCAATATCATTTGAACTTAATTTTCATTCAACTGAAGTTTTAAAACTTTTGTGATTATTGTTAAATTTTGTAAAAATCATATCTACTAGCCTACAATAACTCACTAATAAATTATATTTAAAAATTCTAGACCAAATGGGGTAAAGTATTTTTGTTTAACATTTATATTGATTTATTACACTCAACTGATTCCGAACCGTGTATAGTTATTCATAAAATTTTGCTTTTGTGTTAAAAATAGCTAATTTTGTCAGCTTTTATTAGAAATTTAGCCAACCGAAAATCACCCTGTAAGAAGCCATCCTTACTGCTCAACAAACATAAAAAAATTTATTACCTTATAAATAAACTCTTTGTGTTATAGTAAGCATAAAATTATTTTATGTTATTTGCTTACTACGACCAGTCATTTTAAGTATAATTTCTTCGAAATTTACAATTATCAGTCATTCTTCAACGTTCTGCAAAATAGATTATTGTTAAGCTAACTGAACATATCAGTTTACTCAAATTTGACGATGTTACAAAATTGGTGGTTTCTAAAAAAGCTGGTTTATCAAAACAATTATAACATGATAGTAAATGCTTCTCCAGCAAATTATTTTAATAATAAGATAAAGATGTAATGATAAAAATTGAATCTAAAATATTTTTATTCAGTCTAAATGATAAGCGCCTTCATAAATTCTTAGCCAAACATATTATACTATATCCACGTTAAAGAAATGTAATGTTCAAAAGCTCGCAGCGGGACTGAATTTTTAACAGTGTAAGGATTCATTTTTAAATAGGACTTTCTTTTATATGAACTGGTTAGTTAAGGTACAAAATCGTCATTAAAATATTTTGCATCACACTGACCAGTCATTATTTTGCTTAAACACACTGTACATCCAACCAAGACCTATCGCTTATGGATCTAACCTACACAACTTCGTAATAAGACTAAAAGAAAATAATAAACTTGATCTACTAGCGACAAAAATAAAAAGTGAGTAGTTATAAATAATAGGCCGCCGGCTACCAAATCAAACGCATTCGAGACACCGCCCGCCATTATTCGCAACAACAAAGACTCATAAAAAAGAAGAAGAAAAAGAAGAAAGAAAAAGTTAAAGAAAACCAGAACTACAAAGTTTTTTCTTGGGCTTGGGCGAGAGCCTCTTTCTTTATTATCATATTGTGCATAGAAAGATGGGTTATCTTTATGGAAGCATTGGCGCAGGGCAAGAGTTTTATGCAGATATTTCATTGCAGTCCTGTTAGAACCGGAAAAAGCTGGTTCAGGAATTAAGAAAAAAATTACTGAAAAGAAAAGAGCAAGGACTCAAGGAAGTATCCTGATTTCAGTACTTGCTGCGGTTTGTCAAATAAGTAACTATTTGGGAAAGACATTAGATGCGAAACTGAAATGAAAGTATTAGGTAAAAAATAAAAAAAAACTGAACTAGGACCAAAATAGAGATCACAATGTACTACCAACTATATAAACAATCTATACTATCTTGTTAAAGCCGAAAGAAGTTAGCAACTTGTCAAAATTACCTACCTTAAATTGGGTATTTATTTCTCGGCTGCTGGTCCTGCAGCTACACTTCAGCCTCTTGAGCTTTTGTGCCTTCCGGGTTAGTTTTACAGCACCTACTCTGTAACTCTTGTTCCTTCTACCAGTCTATACCGATTGGCTGCTGTATTCTTCGTGAGTTAGCCTGGGTTGTCCGTATATTGGCTGTCTTTTGCAGTCAAGTCTCCATATCTGTAAAGCTAGAATGATGTGTCACCCCACAGCATGTAGGCCACATTTGGCCAATTGTGCATCCTTCTGAGGTTGGGCCTTCCTTCTAGCTCGTCAGCCAGCCTGCTTGTTTAAAGTAGGTGATGACGTCGCCTGAAGGTAGCTCCCTCATGTCGGCATGTGTTAGCCTCTGCTCGCCGAAAAGAAAATGTCTTATTTGTCACAGTCTCGTCTTCCTGTTCACATCTTCTACACAGTGGAGTGTCAGATAACCCCAGGAGGCTGCTTTCTTAGCTAACGAGTCAGCTATACGGTTGCTTTTTGATTTTCCATGACCTTTGATCCAAGCTAAATTGACCACGTTGTTGTTGTTGTTGTTGTAAGCTTCGATCAGAGCTAGTAGTGCCTGTCTGCTGTCCGTGAAGATGTAAATATTATTACCAGTAATGTTTCTTCTGGTAGTCTCTTTTGCGGCGATGGAGATAGTAGTGAGCTCTGTTTGAGCTACACTGGCATTAGAACACATTACCCATTTTATATTGAGATTCTTCTTGGTGAAATCTAATCTGTGTTGGCTTGTAGCAGTGGGAACTCTTCAAGGACCGCATGCCACAAGTTACATCTTGACTTACCAGATCCTACATCAGGTTGTATACCAGTAGAGCGTCGCCGTGTCATGGTCATCACAACAGCCTCCTTAATAAATATGTTAAGGGGGTGAGACCAAGTATCACATCCATTGCTATAGTTGGTGTGGTTCTCATGCCTTCTGTTATATTGAGGCATGCTATTCTTTGGATTTGATCCAGTTTGCGTACGACTGTCAGCTGGCTAGTTTTGACTCCACAGGCAATCGCACCGTACGTTAGCATAGGTCTTATGATAGCAGTGTAGATCCAGGCCGTAACCTTAGGTGACATTCACCAGGTGCGGCCAATGGTTCTTCGGCACTGTTCATAAGATATGTATGCTTTTTTGACTCTGTTTTCTAGATGGGTTTTTTGCAGTCTAGTGCTTCGCATTCTGACAGAGTATGCTTGGCTGTTTCTGTCCCTTTTCCGCATTGTCTGCCGGAAAGTTATCCGTTGTACAGCCCCATTTTGTGCAGGTGTCCTCTCATTGGACTGTGACCAGTGGAAGGCCCCTTTATTTTTCTAAGTTGATTTCTACACATCTTGAGTAGTTCACCTTCAGTGTGTTTTGATGGTTCTTTAATGAACCTTTCTCTTTGTTTTCGTTTGACCCAGTCCCGAATGTATGCTTGGATGTTGGGTTTAGACACCGCGTGCAGGATCTGGGCCAATATATGGAGTTGATGAACCCTAGATCGTTGTGTTAATATTTAACTTTTATTTTTAAGAACAAAATGCTCCTCTAGTAATTTTAGAGTTAAAATGAGTGAGGAGAGTGAGTCAGTAAATAATATTTGGTTAAATAAATTTTCAAATAAAACGAGATGTTTTGGTTATACCACTGGAAGGGTCCGAACGACACTGGCTCAAGAAGTTGACAATTCGTGTATAGCTAGTCCTTGAGGGATTGCAAAGGGTGTGTATAATAAGGCTCATCATCAACAGTGACGTAGTTATGCCATTAACCGCAGGGTAAAATTTAAATTTTCTTAGTTGTTTTAATTGAAGGAACCATAAGTTGCGGAAGTATTGTGAGTTTGCTGCTTTAAATGAATGCGTGAAATTTTTTTACTATAAAATGATAGGGAAGCCGCAAAAACATTAAAATGTTCTCTGATTGTCTAATGACATTCTTTAAACTCTCTTCGTTATTAGAATCAATTTACGTTAAATAGCTGCTAGTTTAGTAAAAAAAAAGATTTAAACAGTTTAGAAAGCGATAAAATCATACAAGTGTGTAGGTAGCATTTAGAATGGTCAATTTACTGCAATTGCCTCAATTTAAATGGACAATTTAACAATAATAGTACAAAAACCGAGCACTTAGTATTTAAATTTATTTAAATGAATTGCTAATTACAAATAACCTTAAATAATTGGTTTTTTTCTCGTCTTATCTATCTATAAATACAAATTACAAATTATTTAATGCCATAGAACTCCAATCATTGCATTTTCAAACGTAATTATGTATTATGTTTCACTTTTAATAGGACACGCCTATTTTTCAGTTATTTAAACGGCATACGATTAAAACGTTAATATATATAGATTCCGACACACGTTTGAATTGGGTGGCATTAGCTCCAGGAGTAGTTGTTTACAATCCAGAATTTTAATATAATTTATATTATATTTCGAGTAGGGTTGACGGTGAGAAAAATTATTTGTTATTGTAACATAACCTACATTTGCTTTTTTTTATAAAACATCGCTGCTAAAAGAAAAAGGTAAGCCAAATACCCATATTTTACTTTTCTAGTCTAGGACAGAAAAGTTCTTTGTTTTTTTTTTTTACTTCAGTGTCAACGGCATCGACTACTCTGGTCATTAGCCTCGTGTTCTGTGTAGGCTTTGTTACTGTTTCCCAGCGCCACTTTAGGAACAGCACTGTTAATTAGAACCCAACAGTGAATGGTCGAGTGGGGAATCACACATGGTATATGAAAATCAATTTCTAAATTTTTAATTAATTAAAAATCAGAAAATGATTTCTGCCGTCGGTGGGATTCGAACCCACAACCCTTGGATTATGAGTCCAGTGCTCTACCAATGAGCCACCCACTCCCCTATCTTCTTCTTCTTGTTATTGTGTACTGTATCGAATTTGACGTTTTTTGATGTATTCGTATAAAAACCAATCTTATTCATGTAATTTACAGGTTATTACCACAAACAGTCCACAATAAGATAAACAGTTTATTTTCTCTGATTCTTTCCACAAAATACTTTTCGAGGGTCTTGTCGAGATAATAAAAAAAAGCGAAATCTGAGTAAAGCCCCGTAAATTGAGTGACCACAATGACAACCGCAATTTGAAGACACACTAAGGTCAGCAAATTGAGTAGAATTAATGTGGCCAGTTTACGTCCGGTTTAACAGATTAGCTGAGAAACAAGAGACGGTGATGTGTGTTGGAATTGTTATACAAGACACAAGGGATGTGCGGGCGAATAGGTAAATTAGTTAAAGGCAATGATTAACGGTGTTTCAGAATATCGATGTGCCATTAGGTAAATGTCTGCTATGCCTTGTTTTCAAAAATACCAAAAAGCTGACCAAAAGTCATAAGGAGGATAAAATAAATTATAAATGTTATTTTGGGGATTTAGAGACTATATAGAATAAACCGAAAGTTAGATAATAATTTTTAAAAAGTTGCAAATCCAAAATAAAAAAAATAATTTGGCTGTAATTTTTTATGCATTATTTTATTTCACTTATTAACAGTAGAATACAAAATCAAACATTATGTGCTATTTCTTGATCCATTTTTACAATTTTTTATATTGTTCACTCCTTTATATAATGTTGTGCTTTGAATTTAATAATAATATGTTCCAGTTTCCTGATAAATGGAAAATGGCCTTCGTGGTACCAATCTACAAATCAGGCAGTAAAAACAAAACGAATAATATTAGACCCATATCAAAACTCAATTTAACAAGTAAACTGTATGAAAGTTTAATCTTCGATTTTCTATTTTGTGATGTCAGGACCATTCTTAACATTGAACAACATGGTTTTACAAAAAAAAACGATCGGTTGAGGCTAATTTATTTGTCTATAATAATATTGTAATGCGCGTCATCTTTGTTGCACATTTGAAGAAGGCTGTGATGTTTACTCTCTCTGACACACTGATCTCTCCACAGCATCCTAACAGTGGCAATGCCAAGAGATGCGACGCGCCGGTTCAATTTCCTTCGGTTTTAAAAAAGTACACAACCCAAACTAAACATCGTATGAAAAAAAGTTAAAGTAAAAAAGTTTCCTTGCTCTATTGGCAACATTTTTCTCGCTTATACTAGTTAACTGTCTCTAAAGATGAAAAAGTTTTCTCGACTCACCATTTTACTCTGCAAAATGACGATATTTTGTGTATTCCTGCCAAAAAAAATTACGTAGCTTTTATGAGACGTCCTATATTTTTTATTGTTATGAAACTAGGTCAGGAAAGTACTGAAAAATATCATATCCAAAATTCATAACGATCGGACATCATTTAACAAAGTAACGCACTAGTTTGCAATAAATATTATTTTAAGGAAAATTTTCAGTTTTTTCAAAAATGTCATGTCTTGACACATTTCGCAATTCCGGATCAAAGGGCGAACAAAAAATTCGAATCCGGATTTCATGTTTTTTAGGTGGATGTTCACGAGGAGTTGTATAGAGCATCTTTAAAACGCTTCCTAGAAGGCCTCAGATTCCCAACTATTATGTTTGGATCAGTAATTTGAAATCTTTTTTACCTCTTTTATATAGATAAATTACAATCCGTTCAAAATAAATTTGTTTCATATTGTAATAATAGTTATTTATGATATAAGTGCTAAAAGTGACATTTTATTTTGTGAGAAGGGAAGTTTGGAACACGACGAATCTGGTTGCTTTTTGTATATTATTTCGTGCCCAACTCCCGTCTTCCTTTCTAATTGGTGGGTTATGTGTAATAGGACTTTTTAATCGTTTGGTTGCTTTCCAGAGTGAATAATCTGTTTAATTTAGGTTGATTTTCTTTTTGAATCACACTATCACTCAGTGTAAGAAGTATGGGTGAGTGATTTGAGCTCATGTCACAAGCTTCTTCTACATGTATATAATTTGAGGATATATTTCCAATTACAAAGAAATCTCTGAGATCAGGAATTTTGTTCGGATCTGTGGGCCAGTACGTTGGCTTTCCAGTTGAGAGTGTTTCACATTTGAGATTGTTGCATGTTCTTTACCTTTAGCTGTCATTAGTCTGGATCCCCAGTGGGTATGTTTCGCATTGAAGTCTTCTCCAACTATGAATCTGTCTTCTTGGCTATCCAGAAAGTTGTTCTCTTGTTGTTCTCTTTTTATAGCATGTCTCGGTGGGGAGTATAAAGCTGTGATTGTAACTTCGTAAGTCTTTGTTTTAGTTTTAACAGATGTGGCCTGTATCTCTACCGTTTGGTAACCCATTTCTTGGTGGTGTAATATACATTCCTTTATTATAACTGCATTCCGCCCTTTGCTGAATTATCTGGATGGATCATACACCTTATAACCCTTAAAGTTGATAAATGACTCCTTAGTAAAGTGCGTTTCAGCAATGAGACAGATATCATTTTTTCCTAGTTCCAGGATTGTTTGTAGTTCTTGTTGGTGCTGTAGTAACCCGTTTGCATTCCATTCTGGGATTCTTAAGTGTTTAGCCATTTATGGTTTTAGGGATTGCACCTTGAGCGCGTTTTTCTAGGTTTAAAATACGCTCATCCATCTTGTTTAGTTTGTTTAGATTTGTTCGAGCATATTGTCAATATTTGTACTAGTTGTACCTTGGTGTTGCGGATTTTTGTTAGTTTGACGCTGAGATATTTGGCATCCTTTTTAGAACAGTTTTGCCACAAATGCAGCTGTACAACTAATATCGTTAGTTAATTTTCTAAAAATTCCTTTGAAATAAGTTTTCAATTGCAAAGCTTTCAGCATTGTAAAACTGCACTTTCCCCAACAATCTCTTTTGAGAAAAAATTTCCACTGCGAATAACAAAGAAGTAGAAATAAACGTATATTTATGTTCATACATGACTTGCATGATTTGCTTTGACGTACAGAATCACAAAGAATCTTGAAATTTATATTTTCAAGTAAAAATCGCATTCACTTCTTTTTATTTTTATAATTTATTTTGTCGGAATTCGTGAGCTAGATATATCGGTGGCGTTCTATTTCTCCTCGTATCGTTTTGATGTTCGAATTAAGTAGATGCATGTCTGTTTTTAAAACGGATGCGGCAATTTGGGACACATAAAAATTTAAAGGTTTGCAGTGATGTATTAAGCTTTAAGAGCAATAAACAACAGCGAGGGCATTCAAAAATGTCGCCTCTGAATTATTGCTATAAGATGATTCGGAACTGAGGAACTAAAATAACTTCTTTTTGAAATAATTAATTAATAGAGTTGGCGAAAAGATTAAGAGTTGAAGGAATGCGCCTGAATGCTGAAAACTACACGAATGTTACGGTAGTGCTGTTTGTCAAGCTCAATATCTGCCTCCACAACAGAGCATATTAACATCGAAAGTATTGACTAAGATTATAATGGGTGACTTCAACTGGTGTTACCAAGAAACCGACGGAACCAGAGAAGCTCTGGAGTAATGGGTGCGGACCTCAAACAAAAGACTTGAAGAAGAAAGAATATAAGGTGAGTACACCATTACCTAAAACACAGCATCGGGCAATTTTATGCCACATCGAAGCCCTCGTCAATCCGCAACCACCACCATTTAAGTGACTGTTTACTTTTAAGAAGGCCAACTGGGCTCGAATTAGAGAAAGTTGCTTCCTTCCAAAACCCTGAGAATTACGATCATTTCCTAGAGGCAATAAAGCGAATATCTAGAAAGACGATACCTAGAACATGCAGAGGAAGAAGTCCTGATGCATGTCATTCTAAATCCGGGAAAGAGAAATGGTCTAGAAAGTTTGGACATGATGTTTAATATGGGAGAATTCATAAAAATCGTTATTTTAGCCGTCCAACGTTTGTTGAACAGTCTCATTGGAGAGCACCTCCGGACATTTCATATTTTTTGGTAACTGAAAATTATCTGCTATAACTGGAAACGCGACAGAAAAATATAAGCCTAAAAACTCAACATTCCGCCTCTGGCTCTTTGATAAATTGGCATAACTACTTGCTAAATTAGATAAATTTGAATAAATGTGAAGCTGTAATTCGATCAGGAAGTTGACGCTAAAAACAGTTGTTATTTGTTAAAGTTAGACCATATAATTTATGCTCAAGCTTTATATTAATATAAATGTTTGAAATAAACGCATATTTAAAATGCCTTGAAAACTCAAGAATTTTTGTTTAATTGTTACCGATATTAAAGTTGTAAGAGGGTAATTTTTGGAGATTTAGGTTGCCTTCAAATTTTGAAAAAATAATATTTCGTTAAAAAAACAAAAAAATTAGATCCCACTTAACGTTTATGAAAAAAAAAATAGTTGTAATTGGGAATGTTTTATAATAATAATAATAATAATAACTTTATTCAATCATAAATGAACAATATATAAAAGTACAAATGAATGAAATAGTAATTAAATAAAGTGTTTTTAAAGTACCTCCCCATGCTACTATTCCATAACGAATATGGCTTTCTACAAGAGAATAATATACTGTTTTTAAGTGGGATATACTTAAGATTTGTTTTAGTTTTTTAAACCTATATAAAATAGTTCTGAGTTTATTGACAATAAATAGTATGTGTGAATCCCATTTAAAGTGTGAGTCAATAATTATACCTAAGTATTTTATTTTCTTTTCAGGATAGATGTTAAAAGTAACATTAGTTGATCAAAGGTAGTCATTCCGGAAGTGTTACAACAAAAGGGCAATATTGTGTTTTGTCTACGTTTACTGTTAATAATTTTTTATCCAGCCAACATTTTATTCTTGCAAAGTCAGTTTCTACTTTTGTTTTTAAGTTAATCCAATTATCATCTTTGTAGAAGATGGCTGTATCATCAAGGTAAATATTAAATAGGGTGGGCCCTAGCACTGAACCTTGAGGTACTCCATACTCTATCTCCTTGTAACAACTTAGAACATCATCCACCCTTACAGCCTGGTATCTTCCGGTTAGATAGCTTTTAAATAATTTAAGAGTGTTGCCACGCATGCCTATATCTTCTGAGGACTGCAACAGTAGATGATGACTGACAGTGTCAAACGCTTTTGCTAGGTCTATAAATAGACACAAGGACGGCTTACCTTCATATAAGGCTTCCGTGATATTTGATGTTGCATCTTCTGTAGCAATCTTTTCCTTAAATCCAAATTGATTTATCGAAAGAATATGAAATTCATTGATATAGGAAGTGAGCCTTTTTTAAATTAATTTTTCAAAAACTTTGGATAAATGAGTCACTAGAGAGATTGGTCGGTAATTTGTAATTAGTAGTTGGTCACCTTTTTGAAGAGTGGTGTAACAATTGCTTTCTTGAATTCGGACGGATAGATCCCCTGATCAACACACGTATTAAATACATAAGCCAGTGGGTCTGAGATAAAATGTTTAATTAATTTTATATTTTTTGCTTTTAGTTTTAGTAGTATTTATTATTTTTAAGTTCCGAAATCGTATCTCCAATCTCAATAGTAGTTATTGCTTCAAAACCGAATGAATTTGAAGGAGATTTACGCTTTAAACCAAAGTTAGCATTATTTTCAATTCTCTTGGCCAAGTTTTTTCGATTTTCAACAAATGCTGAATTAAATTCATTGACTATTTTATCCTTTTCAGTAATGAGTTTTCCCTTTATGGGGTGCCTAACTCGGTCTATAGTATATTTTTGTTTTCTGGTTTTTGTTGAACAATATTTCATAACTTTTTTGAATTTGTTTTGTTTTCATCAATTTGACGTGTCTAGTAATTATACTTCACTGTATGGATTAGAGAATTAGGGGGCTATTTTAGTATTTTTTCTAGATATTTTTTTATTTCTGTACAAGTTTCTAATGCATTTAAAGTGATGGCAAATAAAGTTTTTTGTTGCAGTTTCCGCACACGCTGATGACAATACTGTTTCCCATGACAATTTACTAAAGATGTCGTTTATTTTACAGGGATTTATAAACTTTTTGTATTTGTTAATTGTGCTTTTTTCCTGTTTAATGTTTCCCGGTAGAACAATTTGAAGTATGAAAGTATAATGATTGACGATTTAAGAATAATTGGAATTAAAGTTTCGTTTAGGTTTGGATCTTCTGATTTAAAGAAAATATGGTCAAGACATGCACTCTAGTTGGTTCATTTATTGTAGACATATCCGTGTTCGTTTAAAATATTTACATATTCTGCGGTATTTATATCATTATGTTTTAGTAAATCAATGTTAATATCTCCCATAAATTTCTAGAGAATATCTGTTTTAACTGCAGAAATAATATAGACATGATTTATTTATTATACTATCGAATAATCTATATAATTTTAAATATAGGGGGTATTGACTTCGCTCTGTCATTTCAGCTGAATAAACTGAAAGGTTGCTGTTTCTCATTTATTTTTCTACCAAGAATCTTATACCTTTCTGATGTTATACTACAAAGAGACAGTCAAGAGGATTGTTATTTTAACAGAACCAGACCCGCGCAACAAAAATATTATTTTAGGGATAATTTGTTGACTTTACAATCCTTAATGGTGAAGTATCAAAATGATTAGTGTTTAACGATCCACAAGGTGGCCTACCAAACATATATTCCGAAGACTATTTAATTTTTTGTATATATGCAATAATAATAATATAATTATATATATTTTTTACATTAAAGACATGATATTTATCTTTGTTTTTGAGTCCTTTAAAGCTTTTATACTGATCAGAATAGGACTTGAAAATGGTGGGATGGGACCTGCTAGATATGGAAACAGACCTTTATGTGGAATTCAACGGCACGTGGAGTGGCACTCTTTGCGCCAAACTTGCCATTTCACGCACCGTCAAGGTTGGGCCTTCCCACGGCGCATGAGGATGGCGCCAATCATGCTCTATCCAACGGTGCGGGAACTGGCAAGTTTGGCGCGAGGAGTGCCACTACACGTGCCGTTGAATCCCGCCTTAACGAAGAGATGCTCGTTTAATACTCCGTAGGCAATAGCTACTTCATGTTCAAGCATAGTATTCATTTTTGCCATGACTAATTGTGTCAATAAATTGTGACACCAACAATAAGTTCTCCTAATTGCATTCTAAGTCGTTACACCTCCATGTAGGTAACTTAATTTTAGAATGTTTCTTTTTGAAACGTAACTGGAATAAAATTGAGTTATCAAAATAAAGTACTTCTGTATTGTCCCACCCAGGTAATACAAAATGTATTAAAGCGGTTTTTTTTAACGTCTTGTGGCTTCACAAATTACTTTAATTTATTTCATAATGTCTACAGTTTTATTTACTTTTTATTTTCATAGCGGCCGTCCTTGGGCTTCATAAAGATAACAGCAGGTGTGAATAGTCGTTTCTGGCTTTAACGAAATCATAAAAGAGGCTCTTGAATTACCTACAGTCAGTTTGTTTTTCTCTGATGCTTTCAAAAAATTTAAATTACCGTTTTTTTCACACGGTTCCAGTTTTGTTCGTTGAACGGGGCTTTTACCTAAACTCATCATTATGAGTTTTAATTAATAATTAAATATTGTATTGCTAAATACGTGTTTTATTATTTAAAAGATTGTTTATTTGAATAGGTTTTATATAAATACCTGATATGGCATCTGTTGGTCAGTATACAATGAACTACTGCCACTTGATTTTAAGGGCGTTGCTATAAGAGCTGAAGGGTACATAAACTGTTTTCTTAAAGTTTATACTCAGCAATCTATGGTCAAACCATAATTTGATTTTTTTGAGATCTCTTTCAAATTGTAATTTTAGGTCGTACCAATTATCGCTTTCAGAGAACAACACTGTGTCATCTGCAAAACTTATGAATTTACATTTTGTATCTAGAAGGAAGAGATTATTCAAATATATATTAAATAATATAGGGCCCAACACTGTCCCCTGAGGTACCCACATGTGATAGTTTGTTCTTGGCTTGTGGTGCTGCCAATTTTAACCTTTTGTTTTCTATCGGTTAGATAGCTTTTAAATAGTTCAAGTGGAATCCCTCTTATACCTATATTGTTAAGAGTTTCTAAGAGGATACAATGGTTAACAGTGTCGAAGGCTTTGGCTAGATCTACAAACACTCCAATTGAAGGCATTGCTTTATCAAGACTGTTGTAGATTCCTTCTGTTAATAAATTAATAATAATAATAATAATAAATTAATGGCAGTTGATTTATTTTGTATAAATCCAAATTGTAAGGGTGACAGTAATTTGTGTCTATCTAGAAACGAAATTTAATCTTCTTCTTTAGATCAGAGGGTATATTTAATAAATTCTAAAACAAATAAAGGTCAACAATGAAAGTACCACATTACGATTATTATCAGTTCTATAAAATATTGAAATAATTGAAAATAAAAACCTTTAATTAGCTCATTAATTGTGGTGATAATAAAAATTCCATTTTTATACACCGCCCTAAAAAATAATAATACTATCGTGACTCTGTAAATGACTACATCCTCCTGCTGTTAGAACATAATTATCTCTTAGAGATTCTTTAATCATCAAACTGTTTAATCAAAGAAACATGATTAGAACATCTTGGTCTTGATTGGACCAAAAAATTAAGTAAATGAGATGGGTTGTAGGCTAGTCATAACCAGGACAGGACTAGCGGGCTCGTAGTATTTAGAAAATTATAAAGTTGTACATGATAATGCGTTTTCTTCTTTGTCAGGACTTGCTAAGAATATTTGATAGGTTTTGTAAATATCATGACGCTCTTCTGAAACCGTGCTCATTGGCGATAGTGTTCTGTAGTTTACTTTCAATTTATTCTATTATTTTCACATAGAAATTCAATGATATGAGAGAAATGACGAACTCATTTTTTCATTTTATGTAATTTCGCCAGTATTTGCCTCTAATTAATGCTGAAATATTTTTCTCCATATGATTTAAATTATTTTAAATAATTTCACTATCAGCTCCTTTCAGTGATTGCCCCACATTGTTGCCGCCTTATCAGACCTGATGGGGTAAAAACTGAGAAGGGTACAACAAACTCGAAGCTTCAGTACGATTGGACTTGAACCACAAAACTCATATATCGATAGATACTCCCCACGTCCATGCCACTGCACTGCCGCGACAAAATAATTTCTGAATATCTTTAGGAGACTGCAGGGGTAGATCATCAATCAGAGCATCAGATGCTTTTGTGAGGCATTTCCAATAGTTAATTCCGGACCTGAACAAGTCGAACTATTCAATCAATTCGAGTGTTGAAATGATACATTTGAAAGGGAATGAATTACGTCTGTAGGAGTGGAGAATAGATTCTGTTAAATTGGTTATAATGTTCAAATGTTAATTAAAGAGACAATAAATGGACCGAATGTGTTCTAACGTAAATTTAATAATATAGGCTAGGGTAGAAGATAAAAAAATATTTATTTATTATAGATATTTTCAACATATTTCAATATTAATATTAGCGCTGACACAAACTGTTTTAATTTTTAATGAATATTTCTACGCCACTGAAAAATAGAACGGCTCAACTTCGCCCAAGTTTTAAGACTTGGTTTAGTTTACAATACACCCGCATATGTCGCCACATTCAATCAAGATCCATCCTGGACTAAATCCCTTAAGCTATTCGGAAACACTGATTATCCGATGCATCCTACATCATGCAAAACTCTCGGTTCAGTCTAAAGGCGACTCAACACTATAGAACTAATAACAGAGTCTTGGCATAACAATGAACCCACGTGTTTTTTACTTTTAAGAGGATACGCTTAAATTCAATATTTAATATTTTTTTATACCGGGTATCCAAATGGCAGTGGAGTGAGAAATTAAAAATTAAAACCAACCCAAACAAAGTGGTAATTTCGGATGAAAAATCGATTGGCGATATGGAAATTTATAAAGAAAAAGTGTGTCAAATGGGGAAAAAGTCATATATGAAATCCTGTGCATTGTAGAATAGAGAGGTTGAAGATTAGATAGGTAAAGAAAAATCATGCGCAGAGACGTTGCCAGAAGGGCCGTATTGTATTATATGAATAAAAATTATCTACTTTTAGCAATACAATTTATATTGAACAACACTCGATCTACTCACCCACACCTCCACACACCCCCCACTCCCTCACCTCCCAACAATGCCGCCGTTTGGCACACTCAATTCGCTACGCACGGTCCTTCCGACCACACTGCGCATGATTCCTCACACCGTCTATATTACATTGCCGTTTGTCCGATTCAAATCGATACAATAACAACGAAGTTAAAGGCTACGGCCCATCTGGCAACGTTTCTGCGCATGATTTTTCTTTACATACCTAATCTTCGCCCCATCTATATTACAATGACTTTTGTCACATTCAAATCGCACCACTAACAACGAAGTTAGACGTTACGGCCCATCTGGCAACGTCTCTGCGCATGATTTTTCTTTACCTATCTAATCTGCAACCCCTCTATTCTACAATGCCGTTTGTCCCATTCAGATCGCACCCCTAACAACGAAGATACCCCTTACTACCCCTTCATGAAAAACAGCCACTTTGGTCCAGTATCCGCATACCCCTACTACTTTGGCTCCCGGTCAAATTGGCTGAAATTTGGATATGTTGTTCGTTTCGGCAACCTGAGCAAAAGTCTCACTGGGCACAAAGCTCAATTTTCGTATTTCGGCTCTAAAGCTCCACGGATTTAACATTATTTACTACTTAAAAAGGTAATCTTTTCAAAAGTTTAGTATTTGCTGCGTTAAAAAAAGTACCCTCTTATGTTTTCGAGGTCGCTGCATTCAAATCTAATGCCAATATAATAATATTGACAGTTGGTAGCTGTCAAACTAACTGTCAAACAGCATGTAACAATCAAAATTGATAAAATTAATATGTAAACATATGTTTTTAAGGTTGCTAAATTCAAATCTGTTGTCAAAAATACGATATTGACAGTTGACAGCTGTCAACTAGCTGTCAAACAACAAAGCAATAATCAAAATTGATAAAATCCACATATAAATATATGTTTTTGAGGTTGCTGAGTTCAAAACTGATGTTAAAAAATCGATATTGACAGTTGTCAGCTGTGAACTAGCTGTCAAACAATAAGCAATAATCAAAATTGATAAAATCTACATGTAAATATATGTTTTTCAGGTTGCTGAGTTCAAAACTGATAGAAAACGAGTAAGGAATTTAATTTCAAAACTGAAGTTAAAAAAATCGATATTGACAGTTGACAGATGTCAAATAACTGTCAAACAGTATGTAACAATCGAAATTGATAAAATTGACATGTAAGCATATGTTTTTAAGGTTGATTAATTCAAATATGATGCCAAAAAGACGATATTGACAGTTGAGTACTATCGTTAATTAAATATTTGACTGTGCATGATAATGTGTCAGAAGAAGTATGGAAAAACTAAAAAAAAATATGTGAAAATATATATAAATATATATATATAAATATATATAAATCAAATCCTAAAATCTATACCAAAATAACCCTTATCAAAGAAAATACAGTAAATAATTGTAGGAGGAACCAGACCAGATCCTCTTAATACCATTTTATTGTGAAATGAAATTATTTAATTTGAAATATCGTTCGAGCAATCAAGTTTAGTGATTTTTCTTAGTTGTAATTATGCTGGATTCAACTTCGGGCTATTAGAAATTGTTTTAGTTTGCTTGAAATAGTTTTGAAAGCCCACTTTCACGAATCTTCGTGTTAATATTTTTAATTTATTATCGTTTCGATCCATTGATTAATAAATCAATAATGTATATTAATTGATTATACCAAATTTCTTCAGCACTGGGTAAACAATAATTCCAAGTAAAATTTCGATTAAAAATATTTAACAAATTCCTTTAGCCAGTTTATAAAAATATTTTGAAGGATTTAGAATGGTTACGGCCAAAGTAATGAGAAAAAAATCTCACCTGGAACGCCCTTTTTTCAAACAATTTTCATCAGAGTATGATGCTAGAAATTTAAAGATAATTCTTCTTGCTCTGAAGAAAAGTTAGTTCCCCAGCTCTAAAACAAAATGACTGTGGCCTAGAATGAACAAGTAGGTTCACAGGATCAAAGGCAGCCGTAGAGGCCGCTGATGAATGGATACTCACAGCAGTAAGAGGCCTTGAGAAAAGAAGAATATTGACTAGAGCGCCATCTCCTAATGCCTTTCAATACAATTTTATAAAATGTAAAAATGTATCTGAAGCATTTCAAACCTCCTGTATACTAATTACTAAATAATAAACTTCGTAGAACTAGGACCACTTCATCAAAGTCCACGATTACGGTGGGTAGGCGTGTTAAATTGTTATTTAGAGATACACATTAAAGAAATAATCTTCTAATGAACACTAAGAAAATTCCATGGTGTACGCGCTGCGTATTAAAACGAGCTTCTTAATAATGTCCCTATCGCAAACTTTGAATTAATTGAGATAAAACTGTGGGGCCGGTCCATTGGGAGAGGCAAATGTTGAGTTTGTAAATAAATTTTGGGTTAGAAAGGGTCGTCAGTTTGCGTGGTCTCGTTTCTTGAGGGTAAATAAGTTTCTTTTCCTACGCGGGTAGGAAGTTAAATGAAAAATATTTCGTGTACAGTTGCCTCAAATATTTATTATTAAGACAGTTATGCGAGTTTAATATACTTTTATTATTTCTTACATTAATTAATTAATGAACAAGTAATATATTCATCAAAAAATATTTATTTGGGTAAAGAAGAATTATTTATTCATTATTGTTTTATTTCAAGTTATATTAAATTTGACCACGTGCTATTTGACAGATCGCAATTAATGTTCCTGTTATATCTTCAGCGAGATACCCTTTGCAACTGTTTCCAAGGTCGACCGATGCAAGTTTTTTGCTATATTGCCGCCTTTTTAAACATTGTGTGAAGATGATATAAAGTGGACTGTATAATTTTCGTTTTCCAGAAAAACTCCAAATAAAACACACACGTTATGTTTAACAAGTTTATTAAACTTTTAACGATTCAAGAAAAACGTAACAACAAACAATCACTAGATTTGGTATCACTAAATAACTATGAAATGATTTATGTTACTATTATAACATTTTGTGAAAATAAATATTTTTACTTTAAAGTAACGGAGATGTAGACAGTTGAACAGTCAAAGCCACACTGAATAAAATAATAATCCGCGCTTCTAAGCGTTTAGTCTCGCAGTTGTGTTAAGCCCCTCCCAGATCGCTTACGTCAAGAATGCGGGTACGTGAAAGAATTCGGTGCAGGTGTTCAAGGAAACGGAAGTTTGAAATGCCTAAATGGAGCTCGTCTATCTCAAAGTTGGCGATTTCGGCTCACTTATTTTATCGTCTAATTCAAATATATCTGGCGAGTTGCTGGTAGCGCGGTTGCCAATACTGATTGTTGTCAGTGGCGCGATTGCCAATTTGTTTATTAAATATGAATGAAATGAATTATGTTTAATTTGTAATTGGAAATTAAACAGTTCCAATGATAAACTCTTTATCAAGATTAGTTAAAAGTGTGATATCTATCTATCTAACTATCTATCTATCTGTTGATGGGGTGTCGTCGATACACTGCGACCTATAAGATCTATTGTGCCCCCTTCTGCTTCCCATTCGTTTATGATGTCTCAACGATTAGAGCAGTTCCTCCAGTCATATTGCTTTCAAAAAGTTCAGGATGTCGGTAGGCTTCAAGTTAGGTAGATCTCCCTTTTCTATTTGATGTTCTCCGAGGTATCATACCCTTAGATTTTGTAGGTTTATGCATTCTGAGAGAAAGTGGATAGAGGCATTCTTCTTCCTCTACTAATCCGAGTTTCTCTAGGTGCACTCTCAATCGGCAGTGCCCAGTTAGGATACCCGTTAGTATTCTGAGCTTGTTTTTACTTTTGCTGCTGCAGTCGTCTGATCTCTTCTGGTTATAGTTTCCAAGTAGTGTCTTGCCCTACCTCATTCCTTGTAGTCCTATCCAGTATTGGGATATTTTGTTATTAACTTCTTTTCCAAGTTCATCAAGTATTGCACTGGTGCTTATTCTGCAGAAGGGTTCAGGACCCAGAAATGTTGTTTCAGCCCCTTTTTTTTTACTCCAGTGTGTCCCGGAACCTATAGGAGGGTAACAGTGTTGTTCGTTTAGTTTCTCTAGGTACTCCCAAATCATCGTTGAGTTGATTACGTGGTACTTCAAAGCATTAATGTCTGCTTGTCTGTGTGACATGATGATGATCTCTTGTCTACGAAAATTTCTTTCTATGTTGAACTGGATACATTTTCCGAAGGCGTAGACTTCAGCTAAAAGTGTGACATTTTTTTTATACTACCAATTGATCGAGATAGAGGCTCTTGTTGGATCAATGTCAGATGATAATATAGTGGTGTCATCAGGGTATCTTGCAACAGTAGTTAGTCGTGTTGTGGGCATATCAGCTGTGTAGTAAAGGGTAGGACCCAATACCCTTGCGGGACACCTTCTAAAATTGGTTGTATTGTACATTCATTTCTGTAAAATTTCTGTTCTGTAGGTAGCATTTAATACTTCGTATATGTCATATGGCAGGTTTTTTCAGCATAGATAACAATCCCACGTGCCAAATCTTATCTAATGCCTGTGATATGCCTAGGAACACTAATGAGCAGTATATTTTCTAATCTAGATCTTTGTTTATTTGATTTATTGATTTACTACCCTATGGACTTGTTCAATAGTCCCGTGTTTGTTTTTGAAACCAAATTGGTAGTCAGGAATCATATGATTTCACTCAGTCTTTTGATGAAAATTTTTACACTTTAAGAAAGCGCCGGTAGTAGATTGATAGGAGGGTAGGACATGGCTTCTTCTGCAGGCTTGTCAGGTCTGAGGATCATGATTATCTTGTCGATTTTCCATTCATTAGGAAAGTATCGATGTTATTATTCGATGTTAACCTTGTCGTATTTTTGTTCTCATACCAATTATTTACTTGATCTGTCCATTTTTCTCTTATATTTATTCCGTCCTGTAAAAACTAATTAAATCTTAATAAATCTCCACAGACACCCAAACATGTACCTCACTGACAACCTGTAATTATCATAAGCAAAAGCCAAGCGTTAAACTGGCCAATAAAATTATAAATGCAAAATACTGCCAGAGGTATTTACCTCGTTACATTTTCTTTTATTTTTTGTTTCCAATGGCTTCAGCCACCGAAATGATCCACTTTTGACCTTCTTTTTGGCAAGATCTGAATTTTAATTTGTTTTTTATTACTTTCATTAAAAAAAGAAGGAAGATACCGTTAAGCTCACTTCAGATTGTAATGCTCGTTTTGTTTTTAGATTGAGATTCGTAAAAAAGTGCTTCAATAAAATATACTTGAGATTCGTAAATATGGGGATGTTATCTTTAGGTAACCCTAATTAAATAAAGTAAAATAAAAGTGACTTGCTAAATTGGATAACTGTTACTTCGAACTGTCCTGTGAAGGCGTCTAGTAGCTAGTGGTGGTTGGTACAATTCTCTTATGATTTGACTGTCATTTGCCGAATTTCTTTCTTTGGCTTTGTTATCATAAAGGTCAATTGCATCTCTTAAATGGAATTCCAAGGTCGTTATGGAGAGTTATGTTGGAGATGTACCATGGAGCGTTAGTTATCATTTTAAGAGTTTTGGATTGGACATTTTGTAGTATTTTAGAGTTTGTAGGTTTACTACAACCCCATAGTTCAATCCCGTATGTCCAAATAGGCTTTAGAATAATCTTGTAAATCAATATTTTATTCTCAAGTGAGAGTTGGAAGTAGCCAATACATTTGCCTGACTTTTGTATTTAACTGTGTTCTTTTGGCTTTTATGTGGTTTTTCCAATTAAGCTTTTGGTCCAGATGAAGTCCTAGGCACTTTAGTTCAGATTTTTGTGCACGTCTCCTTGTTGTAAATATAAAAACGTTTTTGAAGAACTGCATGAGAAAAATATTTCGGAGGGTTCTTGCTGCTTTTATACTTTGTAAAAAATAAAATTTTATGACCTAATTTAATTTTCCACATATTTTTGCCAGTCCAATCAAATTTTTATTTAACATTACCCTTTATTCGGATTTTTAATTGAATACGATTTTTTTGGGATTTTTTTTTAATTAGAAAATCAGTTATTTAGTCTGCGGACCATCTATTTCAATTTATAATTTTCTTTATAATTCCAATTTTACCCAATTTATCTTTCCAGCAATTTTTAATGCCCTTAATCGATTTATCATTCAAAATTACCCTTTCGTTGAATTTTAATTTTGTAAGATAGTCATTGTGAGATTTAATTTTTTTAATAACATTATAGTCCGGGAGACAGTGAATTTTTTTCGTACTTATTTTCTCACATTGTTTTTATAAAAATTTTAACTATTTTTTGTTCAAAAATGAAAACTTTTAGAAGATTTTCATGTTCGAATTATTTTTCTTATAAAAAAATTGAAGTTGGATTATTCCATACCTATATACAGAGTGTCCAGAGATGAAAGCGACAAAACTTATGGGGTTATAGGGACTGCAAATATGATTACAAAATGCCATATACAAATGTCCAAAACGGCTTCGTTACTGACATACCGAGTGATTTGTGAATTTAGACAAAAAATTCAATCTGCCATTTTAAATACAGGGAATAACCGATTTGGTTTAAATTTGGTGCACGAGTTAAACTAAAAGGCCTTAACAAGTAGCCCTTTGAACGAAACCAATATCAGGACCGTATTATTCTTTTTCTTCAATGTTAAGTTCTTGTAAGAATAACTCACCCTGTATAATAATTATCAAAAATCTGAGCTCAGATTCGAAATCTACGGAAAAAATGCTACAGAACGTGTTAAATTGGATTTAATGCACACAACACATACATTCTTGATAAATCTATTACATTTTTGATTGAACTTTTGTATCAAAAATTCTTTGTACAATCTATATAGATTAAGAGGTTAGGAGCAGAAAATTAGGACATATTTGGTTGATAAAGTATTTTTTTTGGAACTTTGTACCTAAAATTTTCAAACTGTTTTTAAATTTTCAATTTCTATATAAAATTCTACAGAAACTTCACGATTGTCTTATTTTATATAAATTGGAAACTTTTCACGAAACTTTAACAATCGAAGAAACTTTGTAACGAAAGATATTTATCGAATGAGACTGGTTGAAAACCGATCAGTACATTTAACGTTGGTAAGTCAACATGCTATAAAAGATTAATGGACAATAATTGTGAATGAGTTCCGAAAATGGAAAGAACTCTTAAACTTGTCAGTCAAGAATTAGGTTTACTGAATGTATTGTATAATGAAATTCTTATACGGTTTTTTTTTGTATGAGAAGCCACGTCCGATCACATTACACGAAATGAAATTATTCATGGGCGTCCAATGACTGGGGCCGCAAGGATCATTCCACTATAATTTGTTTGTCAAACATTTTCGGTGTGATAGAGCGTTATTTATCTTCAACAAAGAAAGAGCATGAAACCATAAGTTACCAGACGAGAACTTAATCAACATCCCAATAGTGACTGCGTTAAACAGTTATTAAATTTTACATACAGTTAAAGTAAAAGCAATTCTATGTCATAATCGATGTAATTAATTGAAACTATTTCCCTTTTTGTCTTCTATTTAAATCAATTTAAATTACATTCAAGAAACTGACATGGCATGAATAGAAATGGTTTCTTTTGCAGACAATAAATTCGTTTTTGATTGGAATTTCGTTCTCGTCAATTTCGTATCGGGAAACAAAGAATGTCGGAACTTCAAATAACTAGAAATTACTTTAGATACTATTTGGAAAAGTATTTAGTTCGTGGATTCACCGTGGAATCAGTGGCGTATGCAGATCCTTTAATATAAAAGTTGATTCAAGCGGTGAAAGAACCAAATTGTAGAGAATTGTTGACGAAAAAACTATTATGAACAATAAATAAATAAAATTCTTACAATACAACTCATAAACAATGTATTAGAAGAAAATAAGTTGAGATAGTTTGGACGAGTGCTAAGTTTGAGGGAAGGGAGACCAAAAGACGACCGAGGATAGGAAAAAGAAGGAAAAATTAAAAAAGGAGTACATTAAGCGGAACATGGCGAGACGGTTATCTAACAAGACACAAACAAGGTTGCAAAACTTTTGGGACCAGGCACTTTCATAGGCTTATCGGCATCAGCTGTGTTTGACCTACTGAAGAAGCACTCCCTTGACAAGTTTAAGGGTAGATAGGATGACGAAAAAGGCTGCGAGCTAGCCAAGGAACTATTACAGTATCCGAACAGCGAAACACCCAAAAAACACATGACTATGAACAGACAGAACCTGCGCACAGCCACAGATATCCTGACGGGCCACTGCCATCTACGAAAACACCTCTAAATAATGTGGTTATCTTCACTGTGTAGAGGATGTGAACAGAAAGATGAGACTGTCGAACATATTCTTTGCGAATATCCGACACTCTCACAAATAAGACATTTTCTTTTCGGTGACCACAGGCTAACATATGCCAACATGAGGGAGGTGACGTCATCACTGACTGAAGAGCTAGAAGGAAGGCTCAACCTCAAAAAAATGTGTTAAAAATGAAGTATTAAGTCGAATCACACCTTCTTTTAACCTCCTTGGATACGCTCTTATCGCAAAGAAATTTTCTTTCTGAGTGAAATGCGTAAAGAGATAACTTTCTAAACTATTTCACTTCGTTTCAAGCCGAATTGGTTGGAGAACAAATTATATTCGTTAGTAAATGGTGCAAAAGAAAAAGGGTAAACGTTCGAACAAGCTCCTGGAAATGACTTTAAGGAAATTAAAATTTAAATGTGTAAACCGATATCAGTTGGTTAAGAAAATAAAATCTATTATAACAGTACAAATGATATGAGTGAAATAAGTTAAAATCACAGCTCCCAAGAAATACGACATTAGAAAATGTCACACACTTGCACCAACGTCTTGACTTCAAACAACTACTCCATGGGCTATATGCCCCAACAGGTATTGAATTACAGAAGTCAAACAACAATGGCAAGGAGATATAGAAAGGACAGTTCGACAAAACGTACAAGAAATAATCATGGAAGAAAAAGATGAAGCCACAGTTAGTGCAGAAGAAGAATCAGATGATAAACATGATAAAGAAGAGGAAAACAATAAAGAGACACAAAAACAGGAGAAGGGAATGAATGACATTTTACAGATTATAATGAACGAAACGGAGAAGAACAGGGCCGAAATCAAACAATGTATTGAACAAAATAGAAAACAAGATAAAGAAGAGATTAAACAATGTATTGAACAATTAGAAATTAAAATAGACATTATGAGAGAAGACATTGCAAAACAACAAGAGATATTTAGGAATAAAGGAGACAGAACAAATACAAACAAGAATGTATGATATAACAAATGAAATCAATGAAGATAGAAAAGGAGTAAGACAGGGGGTAATGAGAATAAATGAAAATTAGAGAATCAGTGTCGTTACATAGAAAGAAACAGTGAAACTATCAAGAAAATAGAAGAAGAAATGGAACAAGGATCCAAAATAAGTGATGAAATCAAAGAAGAAAAATATAAGAAATCAGCAGAAATGATTAAGAAATTGGAAGAGCAAATGGAACAACTAAGACAAGAACAGGCTGAAGAAAGAATCAAACAGAATGTAAAAGAAAATACAAGTGGAGAAAGGATAATCATATATGGTAGAGAGGGAATTGAGGTAGAATTAACATATTATGGAGATTTAAAAATACACCCAGTAAGATTCATCAAAGACATATAAGAAAGATTAAATAAAAGTAGAGAGAGAAATTGGAAGAAATTAAGACGTAAAACATTAAAAGGAAGAGCAACTTTATGGTGGAATGTCGTTGAAGAAAATTATATGGAATTTGTAAATTTTAAAGGGACATTTTTAGATTATTTTTGGGGGGAAATGACGCAGACAAAAGTAATGAGATTAGTAAAATTCGTTGAACTTTTCTTATTCATTATATTACAAGAAAAGTTCAACGAAATTTTAGGGAATGTTGTTATGATATAAAAAATTATGAAAAGGCGCCTTAAAAAAATGTGACAGAGCTTTGTGATGTTAAAAAAAGTGAGAGAATTAAAAATAAATAATACTTAAAAAGTAAAATTTGATAATTACTTAATAATCACAATAAATTACGCTTACAGTAAAATCTATTTTTGACTTACTCCTTTTTCCTTGCATACTTTATATTTTACTTCCATTGTATCCCCCTTTTACCCAGTTTAAAAGAAATGCCTTTAACATCAACATTTGGCAAATAAATTTAAGTTTACATTTATAATTATTATTGAATATTAAAAAAACCATAAATATCGTTCACGAAATGATTGATTTCATTGATAATCCTGACCTGTCAGTAATAGTAAACACAATCAATCTAAGTTATTGTCGATAAAAACGATCGATGTTAGAATTCAATGAATACAAGACGTTATAAATGAAGCAGAACCATCTTACATGATATTAGAGTTTATTAATCTTATAATATTCGGATGTATTCTTTCAGGTTGAAATAATCAGTGGCGGAACATCGAATTTTTCTATACTTATACCATCCGTAGTAAATTTTTTTTTGTGTGTGTTTCCACCAAAATTAAAATTTTTTTTCAATTACCATTCGAACAAAACTTCAGCCGTCACTGTAGAGTGGTTATTGAAGAACGCAATATATGTAGCGCTTGCGAATCAGCAATAGAAAGAGGAGGTCTGATATATATGTCTGAAGCGTCCAAGCTTTTCATACTGAAATGTCAAGAAATAAGTACAAAAAATTTACATCCATGTAACTTTAAACACGCACTAAGTTCAAGTTCAAAGTAGTCACTTCGATTGTAACTGGTGACTACCCTGCGCCATAAATTAACGAAAGACTGAATAGTCATTGGCCAATAGTTATATGAAGTTAGAAGTTATACATAAAAAGTTGTAAATAGATCTTTTAAAGCAGCAAATTTATTTCCATTTAAAAAGACCCCTAGCGATATTTCAAAGTTAAATTAACTCCAAAGTTAAAATGTCATATACTTGAAAACGGTTTTGTCACTTTGACATCTCAATATCTAGTACGCGGACGTCACTTTATTTGTCAACTTTAGTTATAATTTCATAGCAATGGGCCAGCCCGACATCGCCAAAAAAAGTTACGGACAAAAAATACATTTTTTTCTACGCCCTATAACTCGGGACGAGTTTATGTTCATGAAAAATTCACTAAAAAAGGATAATTTATCGATTACGTAAGTTTTTTTCTTTTTTTTTTCCTCACTTTTTGACTTTTTAACATTTAACTTTTGACATATCCTCCTCAGAATTATCATCAAATGGGGGCGGCGCACTTGCAACCTTGCAGTTCATCCAATACCGCCATTGGCTGTACTTGATTTTTCATTTTTCATAACTCAACCTAACGGGGGGTATGAAAACAGGTCCGTCATTAACGATTTTATAGACAATTAATTTCTGGCAAGGTGAATGATCAAAGCGAGGATAATAAATTTCTCTGCAGGATTATTTATTACCTCAAGGCTCAACAAGACCTGGGGCTATAAAATTTGGAGCCTCCTGCGTTTACGGTATAATAAAAATCAATTAAGGTATAATTATTGGCCACTAATTAAAGATAAGTAGTTTTGGTATTCAGAGTTGAAAACATAATTGATAGTAAGAGGTAACAAAATTGTTTGTATTAGACTCTAGGGGAAAATGTATTCGTTTAATAACTTGGATATAACAGTTTTTTGGAAACCATTTTTAGATCTTTGATACTCGACATATTTTAAATCTAAAATAAGGAATATTATTTCAAAATTTGTAAATATATCGATAAAATCGATGAAAATTAAATTTCCATGGAGATATTTTGACATATCTTCAGTTTATCGTCCATAATATTCATCATCGATAATACAGTGGTAATTTAAAGCAACCTTTTCTTTTATCGTGGCTACTGGGGATCGTATCCCCCCTGTCAAATAAAGTTCTGGGTTGACTTTTCAAAATTTATGAATCTTTTTTCTTTTGCTGGTTTTTAATTACTTACATTTTTTTTTCAGGTAAGTCAAGAATTATATCAAAAAAGCATTAAAAATGTCGGTAAGTCATCTACTATTTACTTGTTTTCATGTAGTAAAAGGATCAAAATTCATACGGAAACGTTTATATATGTTGACATGTAGATTTGAATTTGCGATAGGATTGTTCTTAATTAATCGTTGAATAATTTAAATTCAATTACAGGCAAGTAAAATTTAAAATGTAGAAGCATGGATGTACCAAGTATCATAAAAATTTATAAAACAGCATTTTTTTCTGCGTAAAATACAAAAATAAAAAAAAACAAGAAATTAGAAAAAAATTAAACCTTCCCTTAATGGCAAATACTTGGTGTATAAATAAATAATCCTCCTTAAAATGATTATATATTTATACACATTTATACATTTTTTATATCTTTAAATTGGTGATTTTTTAGAAATTGTCATTTTAAATTTTAACACGAATGTTTCTTTTTGTATTTAATTTTATCTGAATTTCTTATTATTTGTCTTGAAAAAGAAAATAAACATTTTCGAAAGCTCGACATAGAACGAAGAAATCATACTAATTATTGATCTACAATTGACTGATTCCTACTAATTTTACCTACTTAGATAGATAGACAGATATTATAGAAGATATAAAAAAAGTTATAAGCAATTATAAGCAAGATTTCGGCTGTAGGATGTTCATTTGAGCAACCTTCCAGGTGCTGGGAAAATAGTTCGTTCGAAGTATTGCATTGAATATAAACGTGAGTAGGTTAAAGCATTTTTCAGACAGTTCTTATAGTATTTTGCCAGAAATTATATCAAATCCTGGTGATTTTTTGATGTGTACACAAACATAGGCGTCAAATTTATAAAATTTTCTGACGGGGCTACAAATTAATTTAACTTTATTCGTATTCCTAAAACAGAATTCTCCTTTTTGAAACTCCAAATTTAATCGTATTTACGTAATTCATTTTCACCTAATTAACAGTGTTAATTTAAAGGTATTCTCTTATCAGTCGATCTCAAAGAAAATTTTCCCTTAAGCTAAAATCCAATTTTCGATGATCCAACTGTAAAAGAGAAATTTCCTTTTGCTTTTTTCGTGTAATAAAACTAAATTAATATTTTTAATTAAAAATATAGCAGGTTAACTGCAGAAAAACCGGTGAGACTTCCTACTGTTCATCAAAATGACCTGAATTGGTTACCATGGGCGCCGCACAATGGAGGGCAAGCGTAAATTGGAGCAAATGAATCGGATGGAGCGAAAATTAATTCTCAATATGTTATTATTATTATCAGTTTCTATGATTAAAAGTTTCAGTCCCTTCCCTTGGTTATTAGTGATATATTCTTCAAAAATTCGTTGAGGTAGGATTTATTTTAAATGACAACACGAAACAATGACACTGCATTTGAAAATTTGAAAAATGACCTTTTCTTCAAAGCGCCATGTCTCGGTAACGAATTAACATACAAACATGTTTGAATAATTAAAATTGTAGGAAATTTAACGCTGTACAAAAAAATATCGAGATTCCGTTGCCGAACGAAAAAAGCTCTACGCTCTATTGCGAAAAAACGGGAGGAAGGTCAAAAATTTTGCAGTTTCCCCTTCTCTTTTCACATAAGGTCCTCGAGGTCCAAGACTTGAGAAAATGTTAATTAACCATCCCTGAGCAATATGTTTCACTAACTTCCGAACTTTTTCCACCTAACCCCATTTTTTCCAACCTATCGACTGGAGAATTAGACAATTCCAAAATCAAAGTTTGTTCATTTGTGGCACACTTGGTTATCTGGTATATATCAAATGGTTCATGTCAGTTTCTCATTAAGAAAAACTCATCTGCTTCATTTATATCCAGAATTTAGTTTTTTTCGCCTTTAACTATTCAAATTAAAAGTTCTGTGGAATTTGTCTACAGTCAGAGTTGTCTTTTTAATGCTTGCCCAATGCCTACATAGCAGACGTCGAAGAATACTATAATATCAACAAAATTTGAGTTGAAAGTGCAGGGTGAGTTGATTTTGGTAGCACTTAAGCCCATTTTACACCCTCCAAAAGAACGAAATGCTCTCTCTTCTTGCCGGTGAGTCTATGGCTAGTATTTTGCTTGATCTAAATCATCTGTGGTTCATTTATTCAGATCAAGAATGAAGAAAAAGAAAGAGTATTAGAAAGTAGAAAACCAAGGTTCCAAAAAATACATTTAATGAAAGAAGGAGACATCATCAAGTTCATAAAGGCATAAAGGCTGAGATGGTTTGGACATACGTAATGAAGATATAGCGACGAAGTAATAAGACAAAGAGACCAAGAGGATATACAGAGGATGGAGGCAAAAAATAAAAACAGAATAAAATGATGCAGAATTATACATAAAGACAGCAACCTATCAAACGGAGATGTCCTTTAAAAAATACGTTTTATAAAAGCAAAAGACAGTTTTTACAATGATCGGTGCGCCTATGATTGCTGTTGATACAAATGGTAGAGAATTCTTTGAAATTTTTAAAACTACTGAATTACCTACATTCATCCGTGTTCGAGCTATTAACAATTTTTTCACACGTGTATAAATACTGAGAACGGTATCATTTATGCTTATAACTGGATATCATAACTTGAAAGATTTAATTAAAAATCGAGTTACCGCAATCTTATTTATTGCAAGCTTTCATGAAAAAACAAACAATAGTTTTTGTTTTTGAAGCGGTTGCTTTACTCAATGCAACTTTTCCAATTTTATGGCGTGCGACTCGGCATACAACGCTTAAACAAAAAGTTAGTCATTAAATATTTATTTAGAAAAGTGTGAGAGTGGTACAAAAACTATGATTTATTTTTTAACAGATCCCGGCAGTCGTGGTCTTGTAACGTTGCCATCAGGAAGTCGCTTGGACTAATTAATTTTTTGCAGCGATCTTGATTACTGCCTTTTCGAAATTTCTAAATAATAAGAAGATTCTAATTTTCTATAAAAAAATATCATTGCACTTTTTATAGGGTCATATCGAATGTAACTCCAAGATTAATATATTAATGGGAATTGGTGCTATATACTCTTTTCAAAACACGTCACCAATTACGTCATAAATTTTATTCCGTGTTACGCAGCGTTGCCAAATGGTTAGAATAATAATTGCATTTGCTAATAAGTATTTAAATATTACTTTTGTTTTTAATTGTATTTTGTAACATTTCTAATAGTATTTGTATTATTGTATTAGTAATTGTCTTTTGGAATAAACGTTTTTTTGGAGGAGATTTCAAAACTTCATTACTTTTTATTGCTTGTGGAATACAACTAACATTGCCAATACTCAAATCTAGGGTTGCTTCAACACGCTGAAATAAATAGGAAATTTTATATGTTTTTAAACAACAGTCCAATAAATGGCCTTGAGCTAACAATTAAAATGATTTTTTTTTATTTTTCTACTAAAGATTTGGCAATTCAAAAATGGGTGTTTAAATAAACTGGATCGTTCTAGCGTAAATATCTGGAAAAATATGACTTCCACAAAAAAACATTCTAATAAGAGAACAACATTGGGAACATTTTAAGACCATCCAGAAGCATTTAACATAAGCAGAAAAAAGTTATGGACAAAATAAATTTAAAATTTTTTTTTTTATGCCATTTTTTTAGCGCCATCTAGACTATGGTATTTGAAAAAAAAAATCGTTTTGCAGAAAATCATAACATATGTTTCTACAATTGTCCAGTAATTTTTAGCCCTATGGGATAATTATTTTTTAAGTTTTGGTCTGTTAAAGTTCAGCTAAATTTTTGTTTTTATAATACATTTTCAATTTTTGGTCGATAGCGTGAGAAGTATTGATTTTTGAAAACAAATTAAAGAGACAAGACTTTGAGCAAATGTGTTGAAAATCGTAATTTTCTACGCCCTATAACTCGGAAGGGGTTTATTTTCATGAAAAATTGTATTTAACATTAATTCATTAAAGAAGGATAATTTATCGATTGCACAAGTTTTTTCTTTTTTCCTCCTCATTTGTTTTTTTCGTTTTTGTCGCCTGTGATTCTACAACCTTCTTATTTTAAGTTAATTAATTAATTATTGATATTTTAAACTGATTATTAAAGCTTTTACCGTTCTTTTAGATATTCATTTTTGACAATATCAAATTGGAGTGACATTAAGCCGTGCAATTAAGTTAATTTTATGTTTCACTAACAAAAAAAAATAGATTTTGGCTTATACAAGGCCATTTTCAATTACTCTACTTACTTTTGTACGTTAACTGTCAACTCTTTCTAACTTCTGAAAATTGCTTAAACCTATTGATATTTTATCCTTCCTTTATTACATACTGTAACGTGAAAAATGGATCACAATCTTCAAATACATGAATTGCCTAAGAATGATATCAATTCGTTGTATAGCCCCGCTCACTTTTTTACTACAAGAAACAAACAGATGGGGCGTTTTTTGTAGCAAAGGCGATAGGCGCGATGCTGATTGCTTTTCGATATACCTCGGAACATCAGCGAGTGGTCTGAAAAATATGTAGTCAAAAAAATCAAAAGTTGTATAGTTCGGGTAATACATTTGAGGTTTGTTCCAACATAACACAAAACCAGTTTTCGTACGGTCGGGATTCTGCGCAGACTAGAATCGGTGTCACCAAATCTAGACTGCGCAGAATCCCGACCGTACGAAAACTGGTTTTGTGTTACGTTGGAACAAACCTATAGTATCCTCAATTTAACAACTTTAAAACGCGGCGCTTTGATGCTACCAAAAAAACCTCACCCTTTAAACTTGCGCGACATCCCTTTAGTCAGTCAACGTAAAATATCGATGATTCATTGGTTGGATATTCAAACGAAGCCCTGTGATTAGACAAAGACAAAGAACAGTTAAACCATGATTTGGTCGGGTAACCGACCCATTAGTCGATTACAACTTAGCGATTTCACATGTTTTTATTATTGATACTTTCCACTCTCTGGCTCCCGAGCTGTATATTAAAGTAGAACACTCGATAAAGACTTTTTAGAACTGTTTAGGTGGCTGGAGTAAAGAGTTTACCGGAACTATACATGGAATTTTTTTCTTTGATTAAAGAAAAAATCCTATACAATTAAGAAATAAAATGTAAAGAAATAACACAACAGCTCTCTATTCCCAACGCACCACTCGTTAAATAGGGTGCAGATTATTGAGTTTATTTTCTCTATTTATTTTTGAATGTTATAGAACTAACACTAGAACGAAATGCGTTAGTTTACCTGTTGATTTTGCACTATCAAAATTGTTTGCCATTGACTTCTATTCTTTATATCTACCTCGTTACAGATAATAACGTATTAGCATGTATTTACGCATACTTCCTGCGTTTTAACTTCCTGCCATTGTATAGTCATGGTAGTACCCTTTCCATGGTAGCGGATGGATCACCCAAGCAGGCTGTCGCTCTTTTAACAGCTGAATTAGCCCAAGTGGTAGCGATTTATAAGTACGGCTTAAGAGTATTGGCGTTACACTTACATGCAGAAGTATGTGAGGGGTTAATTTCACAATCTTATTATTACACCAAATTAAGGTAAAAAATTAAACGAATGGCGATAATACTGTTGATTCTGTTATAAAAGTGAAGATGGCGTTGTACTTTCATCTCGCTGAATACGTACTTCAACGTAAACAATTTGATACGAGTACAGCTTGACAAGAAACACCGTATGGAGTTTAAACTTTTTAAAAAATGCATGCCCCAGACGATATTAACAAACACACAAAATATGATAAATATAAACCCACGTTTTTACCTTCATTCACTGATTATTCTGTAACTTTTATACGAATACTCTTAAGTCGATCTTGTAGTCAATGCAATGGAGCGGGGCCTTTTTAAGTATTTCAGTCAAGAACTTTTAGTGTTTTGCGTGTTACGTTACCATAAGAGGTTAAGAGAGAAAAAAGTAAAACCTCAGTTTTATGGAGCGTGAAAATTGATCATTTAGAGCAATAGTTTATTGTAGTAACATATAAAATGAGTAGGAAGCATGGCATGTAAGGGATTTGTCGTTTGCCAATAAAAATACCTTACTTACTTGATATCTCCGTTAAATAATCAGGTCTGTAAATACGTTTTTTTACTCTTGCGGTAAAAGTACTATCTTTGCGCCCGCCTTTTCGGGTGTAAAATGGCTGTTTGGCTATTTAATTAGTTCCGTGCGACAAGCAAATTTTGCGCACGCAAAATTTACTTTTCGCACGGAAATTGACAATACAGACCCCCAAAAAAATGTGACGTTTAAGTGACAGATAAATTGATTGATTAAAAAATTAAAATTTACAATAGTGATTTTCAACTCTATGATGATACCGGAGACTGATGAGAGTTCTGACGATGAATCCGTACCACTTGAAATTTAACACTGTCGCTGAAGGTTACGTTGAAAAATCGATCGGCAATAAAAAACGAATCGGTCAGCAAATTGCGATCGCTATTTTGGACAGACCATCTACGAGTACTTCACGTGAAAATGTACACCAAATCAACCCAAATATCGAGACGACAAGTACCCATCAGAGTCAGTGTCGAAGACAAAGAAAATATTGACTTGAATACGATTTCCTCTAGAATCTCCAAAAATATAAATTTCAATTTCACCAATTGTTCAAATATTTCGATAATCATAGGGGAAAAAAAAATAATTAATTGCCTTTTATAGTTACCTAGTTATCGTTTAAAATAAAAAGTTATTTTGATTCTAAATATTTTGCTTTTTATTTGATTAATTTTTGATTTTTTTGTCGTTGGAACCTACTTCATTTCTCATTGTATCCCCGCATTCGTAAAAAAAATAGTATCTGCAACTCGTGCGGCATTGTCGATTGCCCACTCGAGCTGATGAGCGCACTCACTTCGTTCGTGCGCTCAACTTCGCTCTCGTGGACGATCGACAACTTTGCGCACTCGTTGCACAATATACTATTTCAGGGCCTGAAATAAAATTTTGTTAGTTACATGGTTTACAATAAATTTTCCTGCTAGCTATTCCTGCAGAGAAGGCTGTTGCCCTCTTTGGTTCCGTTGAGAGTTACCAATTTTGGTATGCAATGGAAACCACAGAAACTCTAGTGCCAAACTCTTTACATTGAGTTTGTTAAATAGTTTATCTTATATCTAGGGGGCATTTTCTAATAGTCAAGGTCTGCTGGACGGCCCTGGGCTTCTTTGATGATCCGTAGGTTGGATTGTGGAAGTTTCTTCTTTGGTTTCCTGAATCCTTGCTTATATGGCATCTTGAGGGTGTTCTGGGCGGCTGTGTTGTTTCGTTGTTTGGTCCTGTTGACGTATCTTGATTTGTGTAGCTGAAAACGAGGATGATTCATCAAAACTTTATGAATACTGTTTAGTATTTCTTTTTCAATACGCAACAAATCCATATGTAATCAAAATATTCTTTTATTTCTCTAAAATTTACTAAAGTGGATTTGTTCCCTTTTGAAATAACGCTCCTCCTTTGTAGTTTCATGGATCAGTCGGCTGGGATGTCGTGGATGGAAGTGCCTTGAACTCCAACGTAATCAACTCCAAGATGGTTTGGGAGTGCCTAGAGAATCTAAACGAACTACGCAAGAACAACACTGTTACCCTCCTGGGTTGGACACACTGGAGTGGAGGGTAATGAAATAGCAGACGTACTCACAAAAAAAGGGACTGAAACACCATTTCTGGGACCTGAACCCTTCTGCGGACTAAGCACTAATACAATACTTGATGAACTTGGAAAAGAAGTAAATAACCAAAGATCCCAATACTGGATAGGACTACAAGGAATGAGGCAGGCCAATACACTACTGGGAAACTATGACCAGAAGAGATCTGACGACTGCATCAGTAAAAGTAAAAATAAGCTCAGAATACTAACGGATATCCTAACAGGGCACTGCCGGCTGAGAGGCCACCTAAAGAAACTCGGATTAGTAGACCAAGAAGAATGCAGATTGAGCGAGGAAGAGGAGGAAACCTCTATCCACATTCTCTCAGAATGCATTACCCTGCAAAATCCAAGGGTACGATACCTCGGAGAATATCAAATAGAAGAGGAAGATCTACCGACATCTTGAACTTTTTGAAAGCAATAGGACTGAAGGAACTGCTCATCACAGATAGATAGATCGAAATATATCCATTTTTCATCTACCATTAGACGGAGAAAGAATTTTCTTTTGTACCTGGTCAGTTTTCCTGCTTTTCCTTCATTCAGTTCATGTGGAATCCATTTTTCCAACTTCTGCAGCTTTCAAACGTGACCTCCTAGTTTCGTAATAACATGATATGACAAATTGCAAGAACTTGACCTATTTGTTAATTCTATATTAATCGAAAAAATCCTGCAGACAGTATGTTGTACTTATTTTCAGACAGTAAAAGAAAGAATAAACTTTTATAATTCTCCCATACTGCCACTGTTCACATAAAGCATTTTATGTACTCCAAAAAAACTTAATTAAAGCATGCCAGACCCTCAAGACATCCGCAGAAGCTGTTTCTTGCATGGTTAAAACTAAAAGAGAAATCATATCGCACGTTTTTTTTCTTTTAATTTTGAAACAGTTCTTAAAGCGTATGACGGATGTTGCGAGTTCCAACACCCAATTAACTTCATTTCAAAAAGTGATCGTAATGATACGTTACATACTTGGTATGAAACAGGTCTTTTTAATTTGCATAAGATATACATCATTACAGTTGTCGTACGGCGATAATATACTGACCGCTACTTTGGATAACTTGTTTTTATTGGCTGACAACGTTCGGTAACGTTGATATCGATATTTGGATTTCAGTGTGGTTCGTTCGTGTAGAACACACCCCGAAAATCTAGATAGCTTTGAAATTTTAATTAGCTCTGCTGTCGGTCGTCATTAACACCGACTGTTAATCAAGATTTATGCTATGATCTACAATAAAATCTGATTTCCTTTAATTTATTGTTGTAACTGTATTTCCGAGAGTTTATGCTCCATCACATAAATAGTCCAGTCAAATGGGTCTCCTAAAGGAATAAAACCTGGACAAAACTTGTATATTGATAAAAACAGATTAAGAGTTATCTTATATACTAAACTTTTGAGATCTCGTCGAATCATCTCTATGAATCTTTCGTGTTTGGTAATAAAAGAAAGCAAAACCATCTTTCTTATTTATTGGGAAGATCGGAGTACATCAAGGACTCAAAGTCTACACTTTCTTTTATCTGATAGACTTTTCGAGAATTGACTTATCGGTTGTGAATTTTTAGTGGTCGACGCTGAACAAGAATAGTTTGGCATGTGAATTTATCGCATTCAAAAATCCCATCATACACTGCATAAGTCTGACTGGAGCATCTTTATCATCTTTTACTGGGATTACAGCTTTCCACCTGTCCTCCAGCTTTCCACCTGCCCTTACGTAACTTCATACATAATATGCCCTCCTGAATGGACCACATATCCGCACTCTTTCCCCTTACCTTTCGTTTCCTTCTTCCCTCTTCACTAAACACTTTCCTGTGCAATCTCTAGACACCGCCCCTTCTTCATCTATTTCTGTCTTGTGTTTTTTTCTACTGCTTGCCAGGGAGCTTTTTCTACTAAAAATATGGCTGTGGTTCTGGTATTCAATCATATTTTAGGTTTAGGAGTTATCTCCTTGGCCTCTTATGCGTACAGTGATAATCTGCTTGTTATTCTGAAAATTATCTTTTGTTAATTGACGGTTTGGATGATTCCTTTATTCCAAAAATACCTGTTCTGCTTGGTCACGTATGATATGTAGAACGTGCCAAGATACATCGACACTCTGCTATAGACAGATTTTTTGTTAAGACTGTCTTCCTCGTGGTTTCTCATATGTGTCCAGAATTTGAAAAAACGCTCCATTTATGTCTTATTTTTGTTTGACCTCTATTTTGCTTTTACTTCTGGTTAGTCCTTGCATACGTACTCTCGTTGGATTACTTTGGTATTTCTCTATTTCTCATTACGGGGATATAGTACAGCCTGGTTTATATCTACGTCTATTGCGATCTTACACTTCACACACCATCTCTCCAGCTGGAGTAAAAGCCTCTTGACAAATACGAGTTATCGTACTAGGGCGGGTGCTCCTGAAGGCTACAGCTGTGCTATCTGCAAAAGAACCTCAACAAGTTCTTCAGCCTTATATAGTTTTTCAGGTATCATAGTAGCATAGAGTCACAAGTATTGGCAACCTTTACTAGAACTCATTGATCTATGTTAATGACACATGACGATACTAGAATCTCGTAAGTTCCTTGTTCTGGACCAACAATCAAAATTTGTAATTTCTCAAGAAGAGAGAGGTAACGATGCTTCCACGATTTTCGTCAGATGCTTCTATGCAAATTTCTTGCTAATAAAGCTAACAAAGAATTACTATCGTAATCTATAGGGAGCAGTTTAATGTCAAGATAGGACAACTCAAGATTGGTGCTAGGAAATCGCACGTTATAAGATAAGGTACCCTTCGAGGGGTAAACCGCGAGTTAAATTTTTGTACACTAATGGCTCCTCACTATTGGCTAGTAATGGCCGGTAATGGCTCACTAATGGCTAGTAATGGCAACTAATGGCTACTAATGGCCGAGTAATGGCTAGTAATGAATGAATAATGTCTACTAATGGACGAGGTCTGTACACCAAAATGGACCTCGCGGTTTACCCCTCGGTACCGTTACTTCTGACTAAGACAAGACTTCTGTTGGCGTTTTAGAGCAGCTCGTGGGCTCGTAGACACTTTGGAATCTTGTAAAGCTGCTCGTATTTTTTATCTAAAACTTTAGAATTACCAAAGATTGAAATTTGATAAATACAAAACCATATGAATCATTAACTCATGTAACTAGTTTCTGAATATAAAAATTGTTTTACTTTTAGCGTATGAATCGAGAATTCTATTTCTAGTCTTTAATCTACAAGCTGGAAAACAATATCAAAGTTATCGACTGGGCTAAGCCGTAAGCTTAGTCACAAAATCTTAATCATAAATGCGGTCGGTGTGGGCTTCGTATCGAGAATTATCGCATATCGGTTTGTGGTTCATTAAAGTATTTAATTATATGTCAAACAAATTACGATCTGGTTCATTTACTAAGGAGATTAAAAACTTGGCAAAAATATAAAAACTAAGTCAACAGCATCGATAAGTATGATCATTAGTCTTTTGTTTTGTGCTTTACAAAATCGTAGAATGATTAATATTGTAGTCCAATATTTTCATCAAATTAAATAAATAAATCGGAAATATCTACTTCAATCCAGATACACTTTAAGGATATACCACTAGAGTTAATTGATTTTCACACATTACAAACAGAACTGAAGTCCAAAATTGTTGTGGGTCTGCTTAGACCAGAACTGACCTCATGTGATTTTAAAGGCAAATAACCAGTAAGCAATCTCATTAAAGTGTGGAGTTGAAGCTTACTTTCAATTCTAGGACCTATCTAGTTTTGTTCTAGTTCTTTGAAGTGTCGCTTGTGACATTCCGAAGTATTACTCTCTGTTCATTTCGATATTTTCCATTTCCTTAGCCTGGTCCTATGACAACTCCTTTCGGTTTTATTCAAGGAAAAGTGCACTCTTCTGTTCGCGCAAGATCTTAAAATATCTTCTGTGTTGTTGGTGCTTGTTCGTATAATAATAAATAAAACTAGGTATCAGTAACACACAGATGTGTTTTATATTTTGATTTAACAATATTTTTCGTGAGTAATATCATAAGGGCATCTAATTTTTCCGAAAAAAATCGAAAAAACACGTTGCTAAGTAATATTTTAACAAGAAGCATTAGTGCTGGTGGCAACAAAAATTCGAGTCGAAGACGAGGATTTTTGCACCTGATAACGTTGGGTGTAGGTAAATCATTAATGTTGTTGATGGGTCAAGCTGTAGAGTGAGAAGCTCGAGGAGTGGCTGCAGGATCTTCTGTTTTTCAGCTAGAGGTTCTGAGGCGTCACATCTAAGGGTGTTTATGATGTTCGAATAATGCTCATTATCCATTTGCAGATAAGGCTTAATTGAATTGGCTGAACTATGGCCAGGAATTTTAATTAATTGTTGTTCACCCACCCCTCCTTCAGCCAGGTTAGTGACTGCTGTAGGCCGCATAGAGTGGTTTGTTATTTTTATTTCTTTTGTATTTAATCCTGCCTTCTCTGTTGCTTCTTTAGTCCATTTGAAAAGTTCGTTTTTTCCCACTGAAGTGTTTTTGTACCATTCACTTAATTGTTCTTTGTTCCATGATGGGTTTACTCTTGAATAATCTATCAGTTGTGATTCTAGATGAACATTTAACCATTAGAATTTTAAAAAGACGGACTGGACAAAAGGTAGAGTACTTCGTGTTGAGGATCAGCCATTTACTATCGGCCATTTTTTTTTCCACCATGGGCCGTTTTATTTAAGAGAGGATTATATTCTACTCTTCCTAAAAAGTAAGATTTTTGAAAATTAGTTATTTAAAAAAATATATAACTATGTTATCTACCTGTTTTAATTCTCCTCTTTAAAATAATGAACTCTGCAATTGACTGCTTCTGCACCTCTCCAGGCAAGTTCTACAGAAGCGATATGGTAAAATTTTCGCTGAAGCCCCGCCGGAGTGTCCTCGTCCCATAATAAAACCATTGCGTAGTATTCTTCCAATTTTAATGAAGCAGGGCTCGATTTCCTTTTATTGGCGCACATCTGCAAATTCCTTCGTTTCGCATTACGAGCTTTTCTACTAGACTTGAAGACAATATCTTTAAATGGATTAAAAATTATTTTCCACTTCATAAAATACATCTCTTGCATTTTTTTTGTAAAGGTGTTCCACATTGTTTTCACAACTAGTTCCTTGTAATTTTCACCGTTTTCTTTCTTCATATTCCACGCCCAATCTTTCAGGATTAGGTTTAGTTTCTCTAAACTTGTAGTTTCCAAAAGCTCGTATTTCTTTGCCTTGCAGAATTCCGTAAACTGTTTCCATATTGACATATGGGTTTTAATGGTATTGTGCGGTACACTTTTCTCAATAGCCAGAACAATATTAGTCAAAGAATTACTTGCAAAGCGACTCATTTTCACTACATAAGGTGACTAGCACTGTTTAAAAACAATATTACAAAATTTATTGACAATAAAATCAGAAAAATTGTTTAGCGTCGTTTTCTGGTGTCCTAGGAGACCAGAATTACTTGTTATCAAAGGTATTGTAATTTTTTGTGACAGCTGTCAAGTTTTGCCGCGGGTAAACTCGAAAAAACTGCTGACAGGAGCTGTCATACAGTTTTTTTATCTAGAAACCATTTGTAATTCAAATTTGCGCGTTTGTGATTGGTGGAAATTAAGACGAGAGAAAGAGTCAGTGAAAAAAATGTGCATATTATGTATCCAGTGGTGGCAAGTTTCGTAGTGGCCCTGCTACCCTGCTGGGTACGTCCTTGGAATAAATTATGAAAACGCAACGGGAGCATCAATTATCCGATTATTGCGTATTCATGGTAGTGATTTATAATGTTCGATATGAGGCGACCAGCAGATGTGGATGGGATTATAATTACAAGAACTCGTTTTGCTCTTAAGTCCTTTCTTCAGATACTCCATTCAGTTTTCGGTTTATTCGGTGGGCTATTGAGGTGTGTTAAATATATTCTATACACGTTCTTGGCTACCGTTGTACATAAGTAAAATCTATAATTTTGCATAACATTGAGTGACACGTTGTTTATACAACTACCAGGAAAATTTAATTTTCAAATTATTTACGAAATCAAATAAATAATTAAAGGTTATAGTATTTTGAGGACTTAACGTGCAGCGGAAATTAACTGTTAAAGGTTGATAACACTCATATTATTTTTTTTCTTTATACCACCCTATTTTTTGTTTTTGGGTTGGAATTTTGTCATCACTTCATACCTCTGTATCTGTAGAGTAGGGAGGGCGAGTTAGTCCCACAGCACTTAGGCTACATTTGACCCATTATACATCCTCCCGAGGAATTGTCCTCCTAGGACATCGTCCATCCTGTCCTTTCCAGGAAAGTGGACAGGTCACTAGGAGACATCTCCTTTATATCGGCAGGTGTAGGCCAAGACTCACCGAACACGCACTCTCTCATTGACGATAACTCCGGGCAATCGCATAGGACATGATTGACCGTTTCGTCTTCCTGTTCACACATCCTGCGTAGAGGTGTGTCCGCTAGCCCCATTGTATGGAGGTGTTTCCTTAGTTGACAGTGGCCAGTCAGAAATCCTACTGCTAGACGTAGGTTTTTCCTGGTCATCGCCAAGTATTTCTTTGATGCCAGCTTCCCAGGGTGGCCCTGGCAAAACTGCATCCCTTGATTTCATCCCATCTCTTTAGAGATTGAGCATGGGTGTAACGTTTGGCTAATTCCGCAATTGCCGAAGTCGTCAAGCCGTAGGTGTTGCTGGGTCCTAAAAGTCTCAGTCCAGCCGCTTCACTAGCTAAGGAATCGGCAATGCGGTTACCTTTACTTCTATCGTGCCCTTTAATCCACCTCAGGATAATATTGTTATCTACCGAGGCGTTAGCTAAAGCTTGATGGCACTCTAATACTATCCCTGATGTAACACGCTTTCTATTCAAGGCTAGTAGAGCTTGTCTGCTTAGTGGTTAGTTCTTTGAGGCAATTGAGATACCAGCCAGTTCTGTTTGAACCACGCTGGAATTTGTTCCCATTCCCCACTTAATTCTTAGGCTTAGTGATCTGGAGTAGACACCACATCCTCAGCCTTTTTGGTTTTGGAGCCTTCTGTCTATATGCGTATTGCATTTGCAGCATCTGACTCCGTGTTCTGTTTTCTTCATACCTATTGATTGGACTAATGGTGCCAAAGCATATTGGATGGATCTATTAAAGGTTAAATAATAAAAAGCAACAAACATTGATATGTGTGCATGTTTTTGATTTTATTTATTTATAATTATAATTTTAATGTAAATAAAAGAAATTAGTTTTTAACAAAAAACTTGAAAATTACAGAATGGTGGTACTGATCTCCCGGATACACTATTGTGCTTGGAAAATTGTCCTGAAAAAGATATTTTGTATTATTAATTTTAATAAGAAATGAAAAACTATGAGTAATTTTTTAAGTTAAGATAAAATGTAACCGCTAATCTTCTAAAAAATCAATAGTTTTACATATACATGTGGCGCAATGCTAAAACTTGTAGTAAATCCTTTTATAATCCTTAGAAAATATTTACTCTCAAGATTTCCAAGGAGTTTATGGAACATCGGTGCTCTACAAACAACTTTAGCAAAAAAATCACCCGAGCGTACTTACGAAGTATAATCCTGCGGTGTGGGTTATTTACAGAGTTATTTATTCCTGTCAGTTGCGTAGCAACCGACTTTCCTTTACTAAAGTTTCTCTAGATTAAGATAAATATACGGTATCATTAAATTATATTACATTTGAAGCTTAAATGCTCCATTTACCTTGCCAAAGGTGTATGATTTTTCTCAAAGAACTTCTATAACTCAATAAGATGGACAATATATACAAAAACTTTTAAAAAGCTTGGAAATTTCGATAGACGTGGTACAAAAAATGCTCCAAGAATTGCACTTCAAAGATTGTGAAGATATATTTCCCGTTCAAGAAGTATTTACTTACATGATTGACAGAATCGGGATATTTCTGAGTCTCCAAACACAATCCTCCATGTTTTTTTATAAAACCATCTTTGCCTTTCAATACATCATCTTCGGGTAGGAAATTGCTGGTGTAAAACTGCACTCCTGGTTGATTACTATAAACTTCCATGATTCTTCCACTCTGAGGATGGTGGACGCTTGCAACGAAGGAATTGTCTTGCTCAGACCCTCTTGTAATGCAGAAATTGTGGTCAAATCCTGGAGAATTCGGTACTTTGTGGATGACTTGACTTAGTTCAGTTGGTATTCTTAAATCAAACGCAGTTCCAGATACGTTAGGAAGGTTTCCTAAAATAACAATAAAAAGAACTGGTATCTACTAAAATTAAACTGCAGTAAGAGCCAATAGTATGCAATTTGGACCCCAAATATCGAAATGTCTTCATTAATTATGTAAATAATTTTCTTACCAGTAGGAATTCCTCCGACGACCTCCGTTATTTTATCAGCATTAATGCTTACTACATGCTTGTATAACTCTTTAGCACCAGCTGCATTTCCAGCAAGATTAAAATAAGAATGGTTGGTAAAATTCACGGGACAAATTTTCGTCGTAACTGCTGTGTAGTCGATCATAAATTCGTTATCGTTGGTTAGTTCAAATGCGACATTAGCAATCAAGTCGCCTGGGTAGTTTTCTTCGTTATCGGCCGAATGGTAACTTAGTATTAACTTGCTGCCTATGGAAATTTATATAGTTTAAAATATTGTTTCTAAATTAATTTTGGAATGTCTAATTATTCAATTTTGAGTAATTTTCTTATTGTTTTATTCTAAAATGTTTATTTGAAATGCAGTATTGAAGATGGGTAATAATAAAAAACGTACAAGAGTCTACATTGACAGTAGGTGCCTTGTGCATCTACACCGATAGGTCTAAAACAAATGAGGAGCCAGGCTGTGGAATTTATTCCAGATCCCTGAATTTCAATATAAAATGGACAATGGGTTCTATTGCCAGTGTAGCTCAATCAGAGCTCACTGCTATCTTCATCAAAAGAGACTACCAGAAGAAACATTACTGGTAATAATATTTACATCCTTACTTTAAACAAGTAGGCTGGTTGACGAGCTAGAAGGAAGGCTCAACCTCTGAAGGACGCACAGTGGGCCAAATGTGGCCTACGGGCGGTTGAATGACCCAACCTTCTATCTTTACAGATACAGAGATAGTATTGAAGATATAAATCTCCACCTTCGTCTTTAATATTTTTTCGACATTTTAATTAATAGAAATCGTACCTTTAACACAAGCTTCCCATAGAACTTTATCAAATCCAACAATTCCTCCGTGTAAATGGTTACGACCGTTATTAGCAGCTAAATTATAAGTAGTGCCATCTACCGTCATCTTGGCATTTCCAATTCTGTTTGCTACTCTTCCTATCGTAGCACCAAAGTATCTATTCTCGGGTTTAAGATAACCTTCTATATTATTAAAACCAATGGTTATATCGTCGACTTTGCCGGTCTTGTCGGGTAACTTTATTGAGGTTATGTATCCTCCGTAGTTAATCACTTGAACACTGAAGTTGTTGCTGTTGGTCCACGTAAATCTTTTTACAGTTCTTGTTTCGCCTTTGGAGTCTTTGATTTGACCAAAAGAGTCTTCTGTTAATTTCACTCCGCCCATATTGAGTATTTTTCTATTACAACGTTACTAGTGTAATAGTGGTTCTTATCAGAAACCGATAAATAATACTTACCTTCCACTTTAAATGAATGTTATCTAAAAATTAAAGTTATATAAGTAAATTTAGATACAGAGATAGTATTATACAGGATGATCTAAGTCTCATAAGTGACATATGTATAAGTATAGACCCACACTTCTATTTTTTAAGTTCATCAAATTGATATCGATCATGGGTAGCGGTTTTGAGAAGGGAGAGGAAATAGAGTTTTTGGAAATGCAATGTTTTCGTATTTAAAAACTTTAAATACTCAATTTTGGTCATATTCGGGAAAATTTAAATTACGTTTTCCCATTTTTTTGGTAAAGAAAATCGTAGGTATTTTAATTATAGTTATGTATAGGCTATAAAAACTATTTTTCCCAACGCTTCCTATATTTTAAAATGGTCGAAAAACAATTATATGAACTTCATGAAGCTTCTGTTGTTATTTTTGATTTTTCAACATCAACTTAACTTGAGAACTAATAAAACTAAAAAAAGTATGCTTGTACGTTTCGTTGGCGCCTGTCTCGTCTATACCTTAGTCAAGGAGTTCGATCCCTCCTAATCAAGTCTGCCAACCAATCAGGATGTCAAATATAGGCAGTAAGATTGCTTGAAGATTTGGCGCGTAATCAGTCGATCAAAATATCAAGTGAACTGGAAGGTATGGGAACTGTCTTTCCAAATTATTTATATATTTTACTATTCAACAATTTCTATTTTTTATTGATATTATTATTAAACAAATCCAACGTTTATTTAAAGTCAAATTTTGTTATGATTTTTACTGTACTATATATTTACAAATTTGTTATGTTGAGAATTTCATTACCTTTTTAACATTCTTATCTAGAATGTATAAGATCCATTTAACGATATCTTATAAAAACAAATGTGATAATTATTTTTAATCAAATAAATTTTCGATTCGTTTGGTTAAAAATTAAAAAATAATTTAAAATTAAAAGAAAAAAGAATTTTATCTATTGTACATACAGAATCTGTATTTTTAAAAATAGCTATTTTTAAACCAAAAATATTTATATAAAGTTCATACCTGTGTCAAATTTATTTGAACAACTTAATGTAAAATACACACTTTAACATTGATATTAAAACTGTTTGTTTTGAATGTATGAATATCAATTCTCTACTGAACGAATAAAGTCATCGTATTGTACTATTTATCATGCAGTTGGAATTATTTTGGATACCATTTAAACAATTCTTGCTTGTTAAATTTGATTGTATTATTATTATGTTTCATGGGTCACGATAGATAAAATCTTCCATTAGATAACTATTTTAATTACCAAATTATATTTGAGGTGTACGTGGTATTGAATGCCCTGTTATTTTAGATAGTAAATTAATGAAATGTTTATCTATTATTTCATTTTTTTTTTTGCTTTTGAATCTTTACAACTTTTAGTTCTTTGTTTTTAGTCCAGTCATTCTATACAAAAATAAGCCCGATAAACGGAAATGAAGTGAACTGGCTGGATTTTTTATATATATATTTATAATAGCTTATCTTGAAATTGTCGACCAGGTTCCCTATATGCTTTCGCCGCCATCTTGAAAAAGGGCAGAATTTTGTTTTTCCAAAATAACTCGGCTCTCCGTCATTTTACGCAAGGTGTTTATTATTGTCTTTTGTTGCTTTTTTTAAGGGCTACAAAAAAGGTTGTATGAATTTTTCACGTATCTTCGATGGTTTTCGAGATATTGAAGGAAAAAGAAAGAAAATGTAGACTTTGATACGTATTTCCGTTAATATCTCTGTTCTGAATATTTGTATAAAAAAAAACCCAATACAAACTTGTAAAATATACAAATTCAAGTATATACCGGGTGTATCAACGATGCGTGGGTGGACGATAGCTGCTTCCCTATTTGAGATAGGAAAAAATATCTCAAATAAAAGTTGTTGAGAGCAATGAAAGCTCTGTTCCAAAAATAAATACCAAAATACAGGGTGTCCGGTAAATGTGTGACTTATCAAAGTTATCAAATACTATTAAACGAGCAAGGTTTATATGATTATATGTATGTATGTGTGTCCGGAGGATCTTAAAATCCACTCTTCAGAATTCAATGATACTTTCAGGGTAGACAAATTCCTATCTAAAACGGCAAAAAATGAAGGTCTCATGTCTGTGAAAATTCGATCTTCCGAGATATTTACAAGAAAAGTTAAGCTTTTAGTTTATTTCCTAGCAACAGCAGACAACACAGATAATATAACCTGTTTCTATAGTAACTTTTTTATTATAAATTTGGTTATGTCATTTTGAAAGCGACTTTTATTCAAGAAAGTCGAAACATCAATTATTACAGCCCCCTTTTTCTTTAAACTAAGTGGTTTTATTTCCATTAGAAGAGAAACTGATAAATATTAGTTTAATTTGTCAGTTTTTGGCATTGTCAAAAGTAGTTAATTGTCAATCATCGATCATCGATGGAAATCATATCATATTATTGTGCGAGGGGTGTTCCAGAGCAACGTTCAGTAACGTAGTCGCGATACATATAATGTTGGGCTAACAGTGGCCAGCGAGAACCCATTTTAAATTTGTCGCTTTTTACAATGCAATAAAAATTATTTTTTCCAAAACCAAAAATGTACAGTATTTTCAACAATTGTATGCAATTCTACAACAAAAAAATGGAGTAAAAAATGTAAATGGATAGTCCGATTGAAAAATTGAGACAACCTCTCGTCGGACTACAGATAAGTTTGACTAACAAAAAGAAGAACATAATAAATCCTTTGCGCAAAATGACGGAGAGCCGAGTTATTTCGGAAAAACAAAATTCTGCCCTTTTTCAAGATGAGGCGAAAGCATATAGGGAATCTGGTAGACAATTTCAAGGTAAGCTATTATAAGCCCCTACTACAACATTTAAAAAATCCAGCCAGTTAGTTTCATTTCCGTTTTGAAATGTATATAATGACCGGACTATTTATTGACTCTCATTTATTATAAGGGAGTCATAACACCGTCTAAATGTCCACAAAATCTTTACATTATTCACCATCGAACACAAACTTTCTTAAGAACGAAGAAAATGAAATATTTTAGAACCAAAATGATGTGAAATAAAATCACAAGCTCCCAAGAAATACGACATTAGAAAATGTCACGAACTGCACAAACGTCTAGACTTCAACAACTACTCCTTGGACTATATGCCCCAATATGTTTTGAACCCGAATCGTCTCGGGACTTAAACCCAACAACTTTAATTTTGTTATTAAAGGAGCCTGTCATTCTTATACCGGTTTTGGCTCAGCTATAACACAGATTAGCAATATACAGATATGATGATCCGCCCATTTCCTTTGATGTTTCGATTGCCGGTTTCTGTGACCTTGGACCTTTAAATGTTGCCAATTCTGAAAGGAACATCCGGATACAGTGTTGCCTTTTCATGTAACGTCTAAATTTGATTCAGCAATTGCCATTAGAGTCAGAAATAAGAAATATATTTATAAAATATTGTGTTTTTGCTGTCATAGTATTCTGAAAGATAATTTTTTTTGGCATAAATAAACATTAGAAACTTAAAATCAAAGTAAGCTGTTAATACAATGATTTTATGAACTGGCAAATGCACTAGTATGCAAGTCGTAACCGAAGAAAGAAGAAGAATATTGTGTTTTTGCTGTCATAGTGTTCTGAATTATCCGAATAAATATTCAATCTGACACTTATACTGCTGACAGCCTTCAAAGTTAGTTTTAAATTGGCGTGCGACTCTATCTCTGTCTCTATCTAATCTGTGGCTATAATAAGAGATTTCTCAGCCTATTAGATAATATACTATTTTTTAGTTTAATTTTATTTTACTTTATCAGTTTGTCTAGTTTTCGGTGCGATCCTCGTAATATAATGACCATTAAATATCTTCGCATCGATAATTTATGTGTGAACTTACCCTCAAGGCAAATATTTTGACACTAATCTCAGGTTAAAAATATACGCTTGTCATTAATCTTTGTATTATCATAATGTTTCGATAATTTTAAATAATAATAAAAACGTTACTAATAATAAAGGAAATTATGTAATCCGCGCGGATCAAAATGTTATCGTATTCAAATTTGTTGATTATTATTATAATAAATTTATAATATATTATCCCAGTTTGTGAATATGTTTTAAGTGAAACAGAAGCGTTAGCAGGTAAGTAACTATTATGAGCGATATAATCCAAAACTTTTTTAATATTATTAACAATTTTTTGACTAAATGCAATTGCTCAACGTTTTCATCAACGTTACTTAGAAATTACGTACATCTACCTTTTAAGAAGCTTATAATTAAAAATAGATTATGTATTATCGAAAATACTGACATTTTTATATCTTATGCAATTATAAAGATGCTTAGTTTATCCCAGTCTTATTGTTTTTATTTTTTTCTTCATCTTTATTATAGTTTTTCTTCTTATCCAATATCAAATAATTTAATCAGTTACCTAAAGTTCATAGAAAACCTTTGTATGTCATCCATTTGTATGCCACCAGTGTTACCAAAAAAAAAATGAAATGATACGTCCTTTTTAAGATCTTCCCAGGGTTTTTATTATTAGGGGGGGGTTATGAAATAAGTGAGCATTTGGACAAGGGGGTGAGAGAAGAAAGAGAGAGGTTACGTCATTGGAGGGAAATTAAGTTGGCTATACTTACTGAATTTGGAAATGTTGGTTATATCTGCTAATAATAAATAACTGATTTGATCTTAGAATTCAGATAAGTTTACGTTTTTGGGAAAATCAACAATAACCTGATTTTTAGAGAGATGTAAATGTTTGAAAATGTAAATTTTACATTTAATGAATTTTATTTAGATATGAGCTCCCCGAAAAAACATGCAGTATCTCTAAAATGCGAAGATTTTGGTGAAATTGTCGATGACCAAAATGTGAAACACTGTATAAAACTTTTTACCTGGGTAAACACTTCAAAAATCCAAATCCAAGTTATGAACTATGGAGCTTGCATTACTTCCATAAAGGTGCCTGACAAAAATAAGAAAGTACGCGATGTGGTCATGGGTTTTAATGAAGCGAACGATTATACGAATCCTGAAAACCCGTATTTCGGTTGTACGGTGGGAAGAGTAACAAATAGGATAGCAAAGGGTAATAATTTTATTTTATTTTTTCCAAAGACAGCTAAAATTATAACATACAGGGCGTCTCAGAGTGTCCAATACACAAAAAATACACATATTTATATCTTTAATAAAAACAATTTTTTAAGGTAAAATGAAAATTGAAGGAAAAGAATACAAACTGGCTATCAACAACACCCCAAACCACATTCACGGCGGCCTAAAAGGTTTCGATAAAGTAGTATGGGATTACTATATACAAAAAAACAAACTAATACTCACTTACCTCTCTCCAGACATGGAAGAAGGTTATCCCGGTGCTCTTATTGTTACCGTAACCTTCGAATTAAATGACAAAAACGAATTTTCGATCAACTACAAAGCTATGACTACGAAACCGACAGTAGTGAACTTAACTAACCATTCCTATTTTAATCTAGCAGGGGATGATACTGGGGCTGAAGAAATTCATAAACATTTTGTGTATATAAATGCGAAAATGATCACTGCAATCGATGATGATCTTATACCTACAGGTAATTTTTTTATACATTTAAACATCCATTTGATTTATCCATCCAAGTTCTCAGTTTGAATCTTTTGACAGTCGATACTATGACACTAAATCTGTCCAATGCACCAAGTCGTCAATCAAATGTACTTATGAACATGAAAGTTCAGATTGGGAAATAGTAAAAACCAGGTAGTCAGAAAAATGCGAAATTAACTCTTTTACACAAACTTATTTTTAGGTGAACTAACGCCCGTGGAAGATACATTTTTTGATTTTACTAAACCAGTTGTCTTAGGAAACGCTCTTTGTAATGTACCAAACGGATTCGATCATAATTTTTGCTTAATGTCTTGTGGAGGACTTAAAGATATTGCTGCTAAAGTGAAACACCCTGAAAGCGGTATAGTTTTAGAGGTGTATACGGACCAAAAGGGCATTCAGTTTTACACTGGTAACTTTTTACCCGAAACTGATTATTTGAATGGCAAAAATGGATTTGTAAAAAGACATGGAGCCTTTTGCTTGGAAACACAAAATTATCCTGATGCTGTAAATCAAGTAAGTTTTATTATAGCCCAGTTGCCATAGAAGGATATTGACCAAAAGCTCGCACAAAATGTGATGTCGATGAAACTTGACACTTAAGTACTTGAAAGGGTGTAGAAAACGATAAAGAAATCTTTGCTGCTCTAGAGTGTATGCTAAGTTCACAATTTCGAAAATTTTACAGAGGAGACTCTTAACTTTCTCATAAAGCTCTTAGTTTTTAATTTTTTTTTGTTTTCTCATAGAAAATTTGACCGGAAGTTATAATTTCTAAAATTCTCACTGATTTTTATAAAACTGAAGATATATTGTAAAGGTTAACTAATTCCAATAGCTCGAAAAGAGAATAAAAAATTTAATATCTAGCACAAAGAATTAAAAAGAAACATAAGTTTATTAATATGAATAAAATCATTACTTATTGTATTTTTAGTAATCACAGAACAGAATGTAATTTAAAAAGAATGTTTTAAACTAGTTCTAGATTGTAAGAGAGTCTATAAAATTTGACATATCAAAATTTAACATTGAAAGCCCATAAGAGATTTTTACTAACAGATTTAAGGAACTAAATTTATAAATTCAAAGTAATGTAGCCTCAGATAAGTCTGCGACTATAATAACAATGAGAATGTTATTATATTAATCGTCAGGAGAAAAAGAAAATTACAAGATAACCTCAAAATTCAATATCATGGTATATCAAAGTAATTAGTTAAAATTTAAGGGAAATAATATAAATCAGAGAAATAGAGTTCCGGATTTCTAAATTTGAAGAAATACAGTAAAAAAGGGGAATACTAATGAAGTTTCATGGAATTTAAGGAATCGATAATAACGAACATTAAAAGCCTGTGTATAAATTTAATATAAGTAGAAATAGTGAGAAAATTATATCAAAATTATTCTTTTTGTCTCTAGAATAATTTGGTGTTAATTAAAAGTAGTAAAAAAAATTAATAATTTTGAATTTTATAAAAATTTACATTAAAAAACTGTCAAATTTATAAAAACTATTTCGCGCTGTCAAGCGAGTCTTTTCACCAAAATCCTTTGAAGCGTTCACATCGATCCTCGTAATAAAAACAAAAGAAAATCAAATCAAAGCAATACTGATTGAAGATAAAAAAATTCAAAGAAATTTACCTGTCAAAATAAGTGAGGTTATATTTTTGTAAAACGATAAGACTTAAAGAAAAATCAAGAGGAGAAGTACAATTATTTATCCTATCGTTGTTCCTGTTAAATAATCCAGATCCTGTTGTATCCTGACTATACTATCCAGATCCAGTTGTATCCTGTATTAATTTATCTTATTCCTGTTTTTGGTTTCCTAGAAGATATTGTACTAAATCCCATCTTGAATTGACTAGGAAAATAATCAGAATAAAAAAGACTAAGTCGTATTAAAGGTACCAATTTACTATATTAAATATCGATATTTAAAAACGTTTAAAAATAAAAAAAGGCCACAAGTTTTACAATTAATTAGGTTAGTTTTTTTAAAACTATAACTAAATTACTTAGATTAGAATATAACATTGGAGTAAGGTAATAGAGTAATCATAAGATTTGTAGTAATTGTTGATTTTTGTAAATAAGAAAAATATTACGCTTACCTTATTCTGGCAAACAACTCTTTCATATAAAATAAAAGGTTAATCGTTATTTATTTTGAATATTAATAAATGTTTACATATTTTTTACTGAGTCGTTATTATCAATTTCTACAACCACGCGGTCAATAGAAACACTTCCTGAGTTTAAGATTCTCAAATTTTCTACTTGATTGTAGATGGCGCTCAACAAAATTATCCACAACAAATAATTACATTCTGTCTGAGTTTACGGCAGTCCAGAAGCGTGTTGAATACCGTATTATGGACAGTCAACCCTTTGATTTTGTTATTCAAGGAGCTATTGATTCCTGGACCGGTTTCGGCATTGTTGTGCCTCATCAGTAGGAGAGCTCCTTGAATAAAAATTTAAATAGATAGTTAAATTTTCTTATTTTTTATTATTTTTAGCCCAAGTTTCCAAGTCCTCTGTTGTACCCTGGCGAAATTTACAAAACAACTACTATATATAAATTCTTAGTTGAATAATTTGTCTTTTAGTAAATTTTTCAAGTGTTATTTTTATGAGAAAAATTGTATCTTTGTTAATAAATAAAAATAATTTTTGTTCTTTCAATTATTATTATTAATTATATTATGCTTATTTCGAAGTAACAAACCTGTGAATATATTATTTTAATTTACAAAAAACTTATAGATCACAGAATGATGGTATTGTTGACCTGGATAGAGGATAGCCGGTGGAAAATTTTTCTGAAAAAAAAAGTATAAAAAATGCACACCGTGATTATTTAATATTTTTTTTGAATTACTACTAATTTTTTGGACCAAAATATCGGTTACAAAACATATAGGGAGTTCAAATTATTTTTCCGATTTTTTTTTGCTACTTAATCCTTTACTGACTACATTTATTGGGTGATATATACTTGAAAGTAGGTGTCATTTCTACGAAAATAAGGTGTACTTAAAAAATCCTACCATACTAGAAAGAGGCTTCTGATTGATTACACCAGAAATAAATATTTTATATAATAAAGTAGGTACAAAATCATTCCCACATGTTTTTTAATGGTTTGATAATAGAGAGGTGGACACTATACTTTTAGTCTAACAAGATCATCATCAGGCCAATAAATTAACAGTCAAATCATAGAGGACGATAGTTGGTGAAATTGAAAAAATATTTTGTTTTCGTGCTTTTGTACACCAATATTTGAATTTTCTTTGTAAAATAAATTCGTTATGCGCATATATTTTCGTATCTTTTAGAATTTTTTACACTTTTTCACCATTTATTCTCGACTTCATCACTCACATTTTCACCCCTTTTATTAAAATAAAATTGTCGAAAAAGTATCTTGAAACTAAAAATTTTTACGCAATGTCAAAAAAGGTTGTAGATTAAATTTTAGAAGAAAAACAAATTTCAGGTGAAGGCGTAAAGACAAACAGAAAAATATACAGGGAGGTATCGAAAGATATATACCAGTTAAACACTACAATTTTCTGAAAGCCAGAAAAATATTAATTTGATAAAATTCCCATAATTAACATAGTAATTAAATTTAAAAAAGGTAGATGCGCCCCTGATTCAATTCAATGAATTATTCGGGGTATTATTGAGTCAGTAGGCCACTATACTTTTGCAACTAGCTGCACCTATTTTATGATCTTGCTACAACTGAAGGTCCAGATTACACTTGTTTTAGGATCTACCTAGTGAATCAAGTAGTGAATAATGCTGTATTACTTACGTGGTTAATGGCATCCGGCCAGTTTTGAGTCTCAAAACACAATGCTCCGTGCTTGTGATACGTTTCACCATTTTTTCCAATTATAGCTTTACTAGGAGCCTCTGGTATACTATTTGAGCAATAGAACTGAACTCCTAAAATTGTAATAATCAGAGATTTAGTTTATTTACATTTTCTTGTATTTTTTCAGCTGAAAGTACTAAGTATTGTGTTAAGTAAATTTTATCTACAATCTAGAAAGTTCAAAAAATATTTTACGACAAATAAAAATCTTTTTTGCAGTGTTATACAACTTATGGGTAATAGCGTGATCGATTTAAAACTGACTGGCAATTGTTGTAGACATTAAACGTGATAGTTCTGTCTAAGAAACGTCAAAATTGGCAGTACAGTCAAACTTTTTACATTGACGAGGTTATCTAGACGTAATTCCGAATAATAATCAAACCATCCTCGTACGCGCCGCAAATAACTGGCTAGAAAAACTTGGAAAATTGTAGGAAAGGATACCGAAAATATTTACAATATGGTTTAACGTTAAAGATAACATATACGTTGTTTCTTCCATACTTACCAGGTTGGTTGGTATAAATTTCCATTGCTCTTCCACTTGGAGGATGTACAGCTTTTGCTGCAAAAGTATTTTCCTGATTTGAAGCTTTGTTTATGCAGAAATTATGATCGTAACCATCATATCCCGGTATTTTATGTATAACGTCGCCGAGTACTCTGGATATTCTTAAATCAAAGATCGTATCGGCTACTGGAAGTAGTTTACCTACAAATACCATCGAATTAGTTCTTGTCAAACTTTGGATTTACATTTTAATATCAGCAGTATTGTATGTACCTGTAGGAATGGAATCTCCATCCACGTCCGTAGTCCTATCAGCGTTTATTGACACTACATGCTTGTACAACTCCGTAGCTCCTTTGCCATGTCCAGCTAAGTTAAAATAAGAGTGATTGGTCAAATTGACAAAAGTAGGCTTGGTACAACTTGCTTTAAAATCTACCAAAAACTCGTTGTCTTTGTTCAATTCGAATGTAACATTCACGACAACATCTCCTGGAAATCCCTCTTCTTTATCAACAGAAAGATAGCTCATCACCACTTTGGTACCATCTACATGGTGGTTCCAGTTTACTTTATCAAATCCTAAAAGAAATGAAATAAGATAAGGAATTTATATTTCTGAATAATCAATATTACCTCTTAATCCACCGTGTAACTGATATTTCCCATTATTGCTCTTAACATTGTATATGACGCCATCGATAGTTATTCTAGCATAACCTATTCGATTGGCTACTCGACCAATAGTGGCGCCGAAGTAAGGATTTGCAGGGTTTAAATATCCTGCAAAAAACAATATATTTAAAAAAAAAGTCTAACTCATTGCTGTAATTCATAAAGTACTATTTTTTAATTTAGCTAAAATAAATCTCTTACTTCTTACCTTCCATATCATTAAAACCCATAACAATGTCATCAACACTTCCATTTTTTCCCGGTAATTTTATAGATGTTATCGTTGCTCCATATGTAATCACTTGAACACTAACATTATTGGCGTTCCTCCATGTAAATCGTCTGACAGGGTTAGTTTCCCCCGTGGTTTTATCAGTAAATACCCCAAATCCGTCTTCCTCAAATTCCACTCCATTTTCATCGCTAAATTGCCCCTTGCTACTCATTGTCAGGAAAAACTCAACAGGTGTTCGAAACAGGAAGATGGTTGATGTATCTGTAAATTATTGCGATGATAATGGTTGATGGAGGAGTCATTTTAAGTCGGATCAAGATCAATTATAGCCTAGTTGGCAGAGAAGGATATTGACCAAAAGCTCACACAAAATGTGATATCGATTAAACTTGTCATTTAAGTACTTGAAAGGGTGTAGAAAATTATTAAAAAAATCTTTGCTGCTCTAAAGTGTATGATAAGTTCACAATTTCGAAAACAAAATCGAAAATACAGGATTTGGATTTGGATTTTTCATTATATCTCAAAAAAAAATATTGAATAATGATCCCAAAGTTGTTCCATTTTTTAAGAAGCCATGTCAAAATATTTGTTAGAAATTTCATTCTTAGGTTTTCTTCAATGGTAATTTTTTTTGGGCCAATATACAGGGTAACTCATTATTTTACCAATGTTCAATGTATTTGTTATTAGAGAATATTGAATCCTAGTTCGATGTATTTGTTATTACAGAAGTTATCAAAAAAAGTTATTTACGAAAATTATAGGCCGGCTTAAACTTTATATTTTAAAATAATACTCAGATGTATAAGATATTACATATACAGGGTGAGTCACGGTAGACGCCACGGTCCATTGTGACTAAACGGTTAATATTTTGAAAATTTCGTTTATTCATGGATATGTGGATTGATAAAGGCTACATTTTAAAATTATTTTGAATTATACAGGTTGTCCCAAAAAAGTGGCGTATCAAAGTTATATTATTTCTTATGGAAGACCCTATATTTTGTTGCATTTATAGATTATCCGTTAAAAAAAAGATAAACTTTCTTAAGTATTTCCTATACCTATGCCCTTTAGTGTTCGAGATATTTTGATATTTCTAAAAATGGAAGCACAAGAAAACCAATAACATGGAAACCTATGGAATCAGCCAAATCCAATTTTAGCTGAAAAAATTAGACTAATAATTGAAAGCAATAATGTATTTAGAGTTGTTTAAAATTATAAAGGGCGTCCAAAATGAGGCGATTCTCTAATGACATATTCAAACGAAAACATCGCTCTTGTTTTCAATAGGACACCCTATGTTTTATAATCCTATTGTGAAGCAAATTCCATTACCTTTTAAAAATTATAAAGGTCTATGATGCCTAAATTTACTAATTTTGGAGTTATTTTTATTTTTGTTAAATTTTACATTATTTTTCCACCGTAATACCTAAATATAACACCCTGTATTTGATCAGCTTAGACTATTGCAACATCATTTTTTGTCTTCGTGTTCCCAGAAAATTTTTCTTAAAAATTGCAAAAATTTCCTCCCATTTAAATGGCCATCAAAGAAATACTTGGTCTCCTATAATTCCACCGTATACATTAATGTTCCACCGGTTCTGATGATCTGTTGTGTGGAACAAATGCTGGTTTTGAGTATCATAATAATGAAAGTTATGACGGTTAACCAATCCATTATTATGAAAAGTGGATTAATCTGTAATTTTTTATAATAAAATATAGGGTGTCCTATCTAAAATAAGAACGATATTATCGTTTGAATATGTCATTAGAGAATCGACCCAGTTTGGACGCCCTGTATAATTTTAAACAATTCTAAATACATTATTGCTTTCAATTATTAGTCTAATTTTTTTCAGTTAAAATTGGATTTGGCTGATTCCATTGGTTTCCAAGTTATTGGTTTTCTTGTAAGTGCTTCCATTTTTAGAAATATCAAAATATCTCGTAAAGTAAAAAGCTTAGGTATAGGGAATACTTAAGAGAGTTTATCTTATTTTTAACGTATAATCCATAAATGCAATAAAATATAGGGTCTTCCATAAGAAATAATATAACTTTGATATGCCACACTTTTTTGGGACGATCTGTATAATTCTAAATAATTTTAAAATATAGCCTTTATCAACCCACATATCCATAAATAAACAAAATTTTCAACATATTAACCGTTTAGCCACAATGAACCGTCGCGTCTACCCTGACTCACCCTATATATATATATATATATATATATATATATATATATATATATATATATATATATATATATATATATATATAACGATTTTTGGGAATGATTATAACCTATAAAAGCACTTGATTGGACTATCCTTATAATTTTATAGAATACAAGACAATATTAAAAAGAACTTACCTTTGTAAAACTGCTGTATCGTTTTGCACAAAAAAAATCAAAATATAGATACAAAAATATAACCAATTTCTTCCCAGAAATTATTTATAAAATCTACTAGCTATTTACCTGCGTTTTATTATTTTATGTTACACAAATTTCGATAAATACGGGGGTAACCACAAAAATATTTTCTTTCCGAATAATATTCAAGTTCTTTGACCGATAATTCTTTGCCAAGGTTTTATCAGAAAATATTGTTGTGTGAATCAACTCGTAATATTTAAGCGACCTCGAATACAAATGACAATATAGATAATATTGTGAATGCTTGCAGCAGCGAAATGGTGGGAGAATTCTACACGTTTTAAATAGATAAGATCGTACAAATGTTTAGCTAGGATCACTTACAAGTTATCTTTAAATTGCGTGTATTTAAAAAAATATTTATTGTGTGTATTGATTCTTGATTCAGTGTATATATGACAGAGTCAATAACAGTAGGTTTTTATTTGAATATTTGATCAAAAAACGTCAAATTCGATACAGTACACAATAACAAGAACTTTTCTCTCCTAGGACTTTTTTGGTACTTTTTCGGACGGTGCACTGTCCAAAAAAGTAAATATTTGGTTTACCTTTTTCTTTTAGCTTTAAATATTAATAGTTGTGTTCAATAACCTTCAGAGAAGGCCGCTGGTGATGATGAAATACCTACCTCTTTCTTAAAGTCCTGTGCAAACGAGCTGTCAGTAATACTACACATTTTATTTAACAAATCACTTTACGAAGGGTGCTTCCCAACAGTTTGGAAAACAGCTCTCTGGTTGAAAATTATCGACCAATCTCCAAATTATGTTTAATGTCAAAAATAATGGAATCAATTATTACCGACTTTCTATATGCAGATGTGAAATCAATTATAAATTTGGAAGAGCATGGTTTTATGAAGAGACGTTCCATCGAATCCAACTTATTTATTTACATACATTATATATCTGAAACTATGAACACGGGTTATCAGGTAGACGCCATTTACACCGATTTTAGTAAGGCATTCGATAAAATCGATCATAGCATCCTACTTCGAAAGCTTTCCGAAGTCGGTATACATGGCAATCTGCTTACGTGGTTTGGTTCCTACATCAGCAACAGATCCCAATCTATATCCATCGGAAAGTTTCGTTCTCCTATTTTTAGAACAACTTCAGGGGTTCCTCAAGGGTCACACCTGGGCCCCCTTCTGTTCAACATATACATTAACGATATCTCCTCTTATTTCATTAATACAAAATTCTTGGCGTTTGCTGATGACATGAAATTTTTTCGAAAAATATCTCATTCTTCCGATAGACTCCTGATCTAAGAGGATTTAAATCGTCTGACTCTATATTGGCAGCAAAACCATCTTTATCTTAATATAAATGTCAATGTATAACATGCTCAAGGAATAAAGACACTATCGAAAACGAATATTTCCTCAATAATGAACTTTTAACAAAAGTTTCGGTGGTCAAAGATCTCGGTATTTATATCGATTCCAAACTCTTTTTTGGCCAACATATCGAGTATGTTTCAGAAAAAGCTAATAAAGCACTAGGATTCCTAATGCGCGTTTGTTACGACTCCAAAGAGGTAGAGTCTGTTAGAAATCTATAGATGGCATATGTCAATAGTGTTTTAAGCTTCGGTTCTTCTATTTGGAATCCCTATTACAACTGTTATATCGACCGATTACAAAAAGTCCAAGATAAATTTATAAAGTATGTTTCAAAAAAATTTCATACTTATGAAGACTTCGATATTTGCAAACGAGAACTGAAGCTCATATCACTGACAGACGTCAACTTTCAGATGTTAAATTTATCTACAAAATCGTTAACGGGCAAATTGAATCTAGCGAAATTTTAAGTAAAATTAATTTCATTACTCCATCCTATAACACGCGAGCGAAAAATCTTTTCAAAATTAGTCAAAGCTCTACTAACTACTACCTAAATTCTCCTCTGCAAAGATGCAGTAAATCATACAATACAATCTCGTCACTCACCGATGTGGATATCTTCTCTAAATAAATAAATGAATGAATAAATAAATAAATAAATAAATAAATAAATAAAATTTGATGTATTTTCTTATCGGAATAACATATTAACTTGCTGTGATGTGTTTTTCTTTAAACAAGTGACATTTGTAGGTTATGTTGTAATGTCAAAATAGTTATAATTTTTGTTTGAAATTTGACATTTCTTACACTTGTGTTCCGTTGCTTTTTAGTGTAGTCTATATATTACAGCGACAGAACCGATCAGCTATTTCCAGAGGTGTCTGAAAATGTCAGCCATAAGTGACATTTGCAATATACAGGAAGTTGTTTCATTTGTGTTTCTTTTTTGTCTCACTGTTGGCACTTTAATTTTAGGAATGTATTCTACAACTTTTTTCCGAATTACATTCAATTCTGGTTTTTTCTATCGGGACATAATATGTTGTCTTTATTCCAAATTTTATTTAAATCGTTCATTTTATAATTACAAAAACAAATTACTCTTTTAAATTTAATTAAAAACGGAAAGTTGGAAAATAAAGAAAGGAAACAAAAAGCTATCGATGGCCAACTACTTGCCTACAAATAAAATGAAATTCTTCCTCAAAGGCCGCTGTCAGACCTTTTTTACATCCTTTTACTTCATAAATATTTCAGCCCATTATACAGGTCAATTTTATCATCCTGTAACAGAAGCAGTAGATAATGATGTATCACATTCGATGATATTGTGAGTCTGAGTTTCTATTATTTACATACTGGGTGACTACAGCTTAACCTGTTTGTTTTTTTTGGATGCCTTGTTAAAATTTGATGAACAATAAATAATTTATTTATAGAACGTTTTCAACATACAAATTTTATTCTCTTTTTGTTTAAAAGTGCTCAAATTCGCCGTCTTGACAAAGTTTTAAAAAATCTTCTGGCAAAAAAAGTTTAATGGTGAAGGAATACCAAAAATATTTGTTTTTGGATCATTAACAAGTGATTTCTAAATTCCCGCTAAATTAAAATTTTATTGAAAATTCCACACCTAACATTTTCGACCAATTAACAGCCTTTATTTTGTATCGTTACCATAGCAACTAAAAAAATTTCCGGAAATTTTTGTCCCCTGGGGAAGGAGCATGAAATTACACTGGAAATTTTTGACGTTTATAGGTAAAATGACATTTCCATTTAACTTCCGATTATGTCGAATTTATTCTATAAGGTTCCGATGATACATTTTAATTTCACTAACTTCACTACAAAACTTGCATAAAACGTATTTCGCAAATCGCTCCATTGTTGTAAACTCTACAACCAATTTATATTATTATTTTTTCAAATACCTATTTCATTATTTTCTACCAACTTTAGTAAAACGAATTTGTAAAAAACTGAGAGATCGACTTATTTTTTGTTATTTTGTATAACTAAAGTAGGTTAATTGTGTTTCATTTAACCTACCAAAAAACCCTCGGTGTGAACTTTTCTACCTCTCAAGCTTCAATTAAAAACAGAAAATTTTTGCTCGAACACGAATATTTTTTAGATAATTCTCCCTCGTCTTCGACTCGGGAGAATTTTCCAGTAATAATTGAAGCTCTAGTGGTATTATAAGTGTTAATATGATTGTATTTATCTGATTAACCTAAAAGAATTTACTTCGGCATTTACTGAGCTTTCAGGCAAAAAAAATTGATACAAACGCATTTATTACGCTTTTACGTGGCACTTGATTTTTGTTCGGTCCACCCAGTACTTTTCTTCTGCGCAAATCAAGACTGACAGCTGAGTTCTCTGATGAATAACTTTCGTAACGGGGCTGGGTCTACTACCGACCATCGAGAGCAACATCTCTGATAAATACCAAAGGTAAGGGAGCTTGACTTCTGACTGATTAATGATCAGATGCAGATTTAGATCTCTTTTTAGATAAAGAGGATTTCCATTGTTAGTACGAATTCTTTGAGTGTACGGCGGCTCTAACTAATCGGATTGGATTAATTTTTTGGGAAATCGAATAGAAACTCATATGTAAAAAATATTTCGTTATATTTATGGTTAACTAGCTAGCCGTCCCTTCTGTCAATCTGTCAGTTCTGTCAATAGATTTGAAGTTCTCCCTACTGTCTTCTGCCTCACTCAATCACTCTCTCTCTTTTATATGGAGATTTTATAACACAAATTCACTTTTCCGTACAATTTTTCAAACATTATATTTCATACAAACTTTTTCCTGACGATTACAAACACAACAAAAAAAGAATTAGCCAAATATGTGCAGCAATGTGATGCAATTGGTTTTTACTTATACGACGGTCCATTGTGTCTAAACGTTTAATATTTGGAAAATTTTGTTGATTCATGGATATGTGGTTTGATAAAGGCTATATTTTAAATTATTTTGAAATATACAAGTTGTCCCAAAAAAGTGTGGCGTATCAAAGTTATATTATTTCTTACGGAAGACCCTATCTTTTATTGCATTTATAGGTTATACGTTAAAAATAAGATAAACTTTCTTAAGTATTAGAGAGTTATTGCACATCATTTGGGGTATACGGTATGCCTTACAATGACAGTTACGCATGCGCAACAGTAAACAACCATTTTTAAGGTATAACGTCGTACCCTATATCTAAGGCATAAGGAGAGCCTTAAACCTTATGCATATTTGCTGTTCTAAAACCAAAAAGCGGCTTTTTTGCGATCGATTTTAGAATTAAATAACAGAAGATCATTGATATAGTTAAAAAATTGAAAATTTGTAAACAAAATTTTTCGACTGAACATTAGACTTTAATAAAAACGATTATTCTCGATAATTTTGAGTTTATGTTGAAAAGTAATACAAATTAATACAAAGGTTTTAATTATCTACAACATTTATATTAAACTGTTTACGATATATTTCAGCTACAAATTCTAAAAATCCAATATCCAACCCTCAAAACAGGGCTTCGGTACCATAGAAGGGTTTGTTAGATGATTTAGTTTATGAGTATTTTGAAAAATAAATTATTGCATTATTTCAAGGAACTTAGTCTGTTTCGATTACAACAGATTGGGAAAAACCTATAATCCAATCGTTATAATGTAAATTATTAAAGAAATAATTTTCCAAAATTCTGTGCTTAATTGTAATGTTTTGTCTATATGTATTTAAATATATATATATATTATTGAAAAGATGTTAATTATTTAAAATACAAAAAATTGCATTTTAGGTTTTAAATAAAACTAAAAAACTATTAGTCTTAATTTATTGCTTAATAAAGGTAAGAAAGTTAAAAATATTTTATTTTAAAGTAATTTAAACTTAATTCTACAACATATTTCTATTTCTTGCTTTGTTTTTTGCTCCGATGGATCTTAAGAGTCTTTTCTTGTATGAACTTCCTGGTTCCCGGTTTTGATTGTTGAATCAATCTATTCGTATAATCTAATCTTCTAAGCAAAATGCACAATCCTTCAAGTCCTGTAACACAAAATTAGGGGTAATAGGTTTTTACTTTCATTAGGAGAAAGTCAATAGTTTACCTGATATAACATTACTTCTTCTTGTTCTAATTACAGCTGGTAACATAAGACGTTCTGCTAAGAATACAATGTGTTCTCTTTCAAATCGGAAATTTGATTTTATGTAATGGGTTAACATTAACTCTAAATTGAGGCGATCATAGATATTTCTTCCTCGACCTTCCCTATTATTGATCAGGTGAAATAATATGGCTTCATCTATGTGTTCATCTTCATGTTCTTCCTCAACAAAAATATTCAAAAGTTCTTCCGTAATTTCGTTAATACTTTTCTACCATCAACTCAAGCACAATATCCAATATTTATATTTCGACACCATTGACACCCCACTATTAGCATGTCAAACGTCACTACCTTGAGAAAAGCAACTGCAATAACTCACTATTTTACGCATACCTTACATCGTCGTAGCGCTAAGGTATAACGTATACGGTATACATTCTGCCAGTTTGCAATAACTCTCTATTCTCTATACCTAAGCTTTTTAGTTTTCAAGATATTTTGATATTTCTAAAAATGGAAGCACTTACAAGAAAACCAACCAACTTCGAAACCTATGGAATCAGCCAAATCCAATTTTAACTGAAAGAAATTAGACTAATCATTGAAAGCAATAATGTATTTAGAGTTGTTTAAAATTATATAGGGCGTCCAAAATGGGGCGATTCTCTAATGACATATTCAAACGACAATATCGTTCTTATTTTAAATAGGACACGCTGTATTTTATAATCCTATTATGAAGCAAATTCCATTACCTTTTAAAAATTATAAAGGTCTACTATGCCTAAATCTATTAATTTTGGAGTTATTTCTATTTTCGTTAAATTTTACATTATTTTTCCACCGTAATGCCTAAATATAATTAATATATTAAAAAGATATTAAATAATTTAAAATGTAGCCTTTATCAAACCACATATCCATGAATAAACAAAATTTTCAAAATATGAACCGTTCAGCCACAATGGACCATCGCGTTCACCTTGACTCACCCTGTATAGATAAAAATTCCAAGCAGTTTTATAAACAAATGCGGGAGATAAAAGTTAAAAACTGCGAGAAAAAACGGAAGTTCTCGAAAAACGCCTTTTAATAGTGCCCTAGGTAATAGAAATAAATGTGTTATGGATCGTGTTCCAAGTAGAAATAACTTTTTTAAATAAATGACGTTTCAATTTTCTATAACATTATGCACTGGGGATTTCATAATATAAATCACCACATTTTCTTTCCGCCGAATTTTTCATCCTCGGGCGCATTTTCCGGGAAATTTATAGACACATCGTGATAAAAATAATAACCGTAATTTATTTCTTTTCAGATGGTTTTGTCACTTCGATGACGACAACTACGTCAACGTGCCAAGGCTAGTCCGATTTTTGGGGGATTATAACCCCAGATACGAATGGTATTTGGGAAAACCCAGCATCCAGGCTCCGCTAGAGATTGTAAAAAAGGAGAAAAAAGTGGTGGTGAGTAAAAACGACTTGTTATATTGAAAGTTTTTCGAGTGATAAACAAGAAAAAGGATGGCTTTTATTACCATCCTTATACGTGAGGCTTATCCTAAAACAGGACCTTACCTATTAGGAGGATTCGTTTGAGGTGATAATGAAAACATATTAAATTTTTTCCTTATGAAAGAAAATAAGCAACTTACAACAGAATATAAAAATGTGACCACTTCTTGAATGGAGAATAACCTCATTTTTGTCGCTCGAATAAAATTATTTATAATAAATGATTTTACGCTATTGTCTAACTAAGAAAATTCAAATATCTGCATAAATTAAAAAATTATAATTCATTTCTATAACTCATAGTGGCTTTGTACTTCAAATACTCTTCTTTATGGCTATTAAAATCGACTTTAGACTTTCTTAATCGAATATATAATTAAAAATTTACTATAGAAACAGAACACTTGATAATAAAAATATGCAACATAGGACACGGAGAAAGATTTTGAAATTGAAGATGTCAAAATCTGTTTCCATCATATTTTTGTGACGTTTCTGGGAACGAATTTTGAAAAAAGGATAGCGCATATCCTTTTTGCAATTAACTCTTTTTGTAAAAGAGACATCCAATTTTTTGAAATATCAACTGATCAATTAGAAACACATTCGTTATTATTTAAGCATTATCAATGCTGCTTCTTTAACTTTGCGGTTATAATTAAGAGGTTCTTTTAATAATCTAGTTGAAGAATTCCATTGTATTTTATGACCAAAATCCCATGCATGTTCACATATTCTTTTTAATGTATGATTGGTGTTCATTATTGTTCATTAATTAATGTGAAAAGGTCTAGATGTAAATTTATAGTAGGTATTATAGTTTGTATTTTGAATTTCATTAAAAGATTTTGTATTTAAGTACTATTAAAGATTTTAATGTATTATTAGTTTGAAAAACTGTTTTTAAATTAAATTTATTACCAATCCTTATAATTTTTTCGGATAATTTTGGAAGGGATTTTTACTATATTTGAATGAAGTATTGGAGGATTTAAATTTTGTTCTTTATTTTTGATGTCTCGGTAAAGTTGACGATTTGTAAATTTACTTGGGTAGTTGTTCTTAATCAAGCCAGATTTAACAAGTGATAATTCATTATTTAAAATATTGTCATTTGAACAAATTGTTTTTGCTCTATCGGAAAGAGATTTGACAATACCTCGTTTAACACAAATTTAGTGGTTTGAATTCAAATTTAGATATCTATTTGTATGTGTTTTTTTTCTAAATACTGATGTTTCAATACAATTGTTATTATTGTGTATTAGTACATCAAGAAACATCAGTTTTTAAGAATAACTACACAAGTAAATTTATAAATCGTAAACTTTACCGAGACATCAAAAATAAAGAACAAAATTTAAATCCCCCAATACTTCATTCAAATATAGTAAAAATCCCTTATATTCCAAAATTAACCGAAAAATTAGGATTGGCAATAAATTTAATTTAAAAACAGTTTTTCAAACTAATAATACATTAAAATCTTTAACAGTAAATACAAAACCTTTTAATGAAATTCAAAATACAAGAAATTGTATTTACAAAATTCCATGCGAATGTAATAAATTTTATATATGAGAAACATCTAGATCTTTTCACATTAGACTTAATGAACACCAATCATACATTAAAAATAAACAATTCGAAAAATCAAAAATATGTGAAAATGCATGGGATTTTGGTCATAAAATACAATGGAATTCTTCAACTAGATTACACAGGTTTACAAAAAAAAAGGTCGCGACTATTTGACCAGACCACGCTATTCCTAGGTATTTTGGCGCCCTGAATCCGAATCCGGGCTCAGTTTTTCCCTAGCACGTCACGGAAACGAGATTTCAAGGTCATTTATAGATACTACATTCTGTAAGTCGGAAAAATATACAAAGGTTTTAAGCAAACCAACTCCCCCCCGTTGTCGAGGATGCTGAACACGATAGCGGTGGTGAAAATTCTTTTGGAGTTGACCCAACCCCCCAAACGGCCAAAAACTACCCCCAAAATGGGGGAATCGCGGATTCCGCGACTTCCACGACCTCCGCCGGCAAAATATATCTTCGCCCTCCTTTTGGAGGATGCTGAATACGATGGCGGTATTCAAAATTATTTTCGACTTGACCCCACCCCTCAAACGGCCAAATACCACCCCCAAAATGGGGGAATCGTTGATTCCGCATCTTCCACCGGCAAAATAGATCTTCCCCCTCCCCGTTTTCGAGGATGTTGCATACGATGGCGGTATGCAAAATTATTTTCGACTTAGTCCCACCCCCCAAACGGCCAAAAATCACCCTCTACAGGGTGAAAAATTTTCGCGGGTTTTCATGTTTGCTCAAAAAAAAATTTGGCCGTTTGGGAGGTGGGACTAAGTCTAAAAAAAAATTGAATACCGCCATCGTGTTTAGCATCCTCGAAAAGGAGAGGGAAGATATATTTTGCCCGGTGGAAGACGCGGAATCCGCGATTCCCACATTTTGGGGGAGGTTTTTGGCCGTTTGAGGTGTGAGGTCAAGTCGAAAGTAATTTTGGATAACTCCATCGTGTTCAGCATCCTTGAAAACGGGGGATAGGGAATTTTTTACCGATGGAATATGCGGAATACGCGATTACCCCATTTTTGGAGTGATTTTTGGCCGTTTGGGGGGTTGGGTCAACTCCAAAAGAATTTTCACCACCGCTATCGTGTTCAGCATCCTCGACAACGGGGGGAGAGTTGGTTTGGTTGCTGCTTAAAACCTTTGTATATTTTTCCGACTCACAGAATGTAGTATCTATAAATGACCTTGAAATCTCGTTTCCGTGACGTGCTGGGGAAAAACTGAGCCCGGATTCGGATTCAGGTCAAATAGTCCCGACCTTTTTTTTTGTAAACCTGTGATTAAAAGAACCTAATAATTATAACCGCAAAGTTAAAGAAGCAGCATTGATATGCTTAAATAATAACGAATGTGTTTCTAATTGTTCAGTTGATATTTCAAAAATTTGCATGCCAATTTTACAAAAAAAGTTAATTGCAAAAAGGATATCCTCTATATCGGGATAGTATCATAAGTTTTTATCTGGTTTTTTCCTATGATAATATTATTAAGAAAACTTCATTTATGACGAAGTATAAATTCTCTTCTAATATGCAAATGCGCTATCCTTTTTTCAAAATTCGTTTACAGAAACATCACAAAAAATATGATGGAAACTGATTTTGACATCTCCAATTTCAAAGTCTTTCTCCGTGTCCTATGTTACTGTCATATTTTTGTAAGATTATCAAGTGTTCTGTTCTTATAGTAAATTTTTAATTATATATTTTGTTATGTCATTTTGAAAACGACTTTCGATTAAGAAAGTCGAAACGTCAAAATTAAAAAACTTTTTAATAAAATAAGTGGTTTTAATATAGATAAAGAAGTAAGTATTTAAAAAATTATAACTTATTTTTTTAACTGGTACAAATCTAAATCAGTATTCTACATTATTTGTCATGAATTAAATTCAAAGCTATTCCATTTAATACCGCATTTCACCTAAAGAGATTTTATCTTTTATCACCTCGTAAAGAAATTCTTTGACTCGTTAAATTTTACACCATTTTGTACATTTTGTTAATTTTAAATGGAAAATCACAAAAAGATATATCCGCGCCATTCTGCATTAAATCTATGAAAATTTGCTCCTATTTGTTTTAATAAATATCAACTAGTTTTTAAATAATATGGTTTCCCATTTTTTTCTTAAATATCTTTATAAAGTGCTGCCACATCGTTACATACATTTAAAGCTGTCGAGAAATATTTCATCGCCAAGTGTTCCCAGTGGCGCGCATATAAATACAATTTTATATTAGAAAATCCTCTTATAATAGAAGTAAAATTTGCTTCTCACAAGAACTCCGGTTGCCACTTAAGTATTTGGCCCTATATTTGGTACTGTAAACATGGTTAAAATCAAACTCACCTTCTACTTTTGTACTATTTTTCACTCCGTTTCAAATGTAATGTCAGATATACTAGATGAGTTTTATCTGGAGATATATGTCGACTATTGAGGTCTCTAGTCATCATCTATCCAAATCTGCAGAGACAGTCAACTGATTAACGAATCGATATCTTCATCCATATTCCTAATCCGACATGGACGAAAGCTAGTTAAATATTTTTGTAACGCCACTGTAATTTCTGAATTTCAATGGATGCCATACTAAACGTGGAACTAAAGTATGTGATGATTTATAGTGGCAAGATTTATATATTCTAACATTCTTCTGGTCATTTCTTATGCAGCAAAATTAATAGTAATCTTATTTATATTTTATTTATAACCTAATGCTTTTAGCACAGAGTCGTTCTTATACTATTTAAAGGATGTTTTTGTAAGAAGAGTGTATTTTTTTGATTGCCTTTTAACTTATTAAGTTATAAAAGAAGAGGAGAGAACGTGGACTTTGATAATGTGATCAACGAAACTGAAGAAGTCGAGGCCTTATCTGATTCTAATAAAGAGAAATATTGCGAAGTCGAATTCTAAGTTTACAATAGTATATTACAAACCGAGGTGGAAAATATGACATCACAGTCGAGCGCTAAAATAGCTAGCCGAGGTTAGCCATATCGCGAGACTGGAATGACATTTTCCACCGAAAACCATTATTTTAGTGAATGTCATTGCTACTTTGTTTTATTACGTCTAAAAGTAATGGAAATAAATACCGATTTACCAAAAAATATCAAAGAAAATGCAGCAAAAGCAACCAAAAATTTATTGCCGGAGAAATCCAGTCCCTCCACATACAAAGCGGGCTATTCATCCCTCGCGCCAGAGGCCCTTGGGCTGAATGCTACCCTCCGGGCGTTAGGATCTATATAATGTACTAGGTGCATAAATAACTATTTCCACTCAATCAGAAGCTAAAAACCTTTACGTAGGTACACATACCCTCGTATATCGTTGACCATCGTAAAACTTGTACTAAATATTTATTAACAAACAAACTTTTGAATAGCAATGTTCCCGAAGCTAACCTCTTAAAAGTTTTTGACCTACAAAAAAAATTGAAGTGGAAAAAGTGGCAGAAAGACGCTGAAGGTACGTAAAGGCGATGAATGCATAATAAATTGTTGACCACCAACCAGCAAGCCTGCGGAATTTACAAGTCGTAACGACTTGTGAACTTCGCGGGGGAAAAACAAATTTGAAATATGGAATAATATAAATCATTAAATGAACTCAGTGTAACCAAGCACGGAGAGGATGAGGAGATCTAGGGGGGTCATAAGAGCCCAAAAAATCGAAACGTTATTTGCAATCGGAGAAATTCTGGGTTATTTTAAGGTTTTACGATTCGATTTTTATCACCTCGCGCTACTTGAAATTGCAGTATTTATATATCTAAATTACAAATAAACCGGCATCGTTAAAAGTGGTTCATTTTTCATGACTGAAACATTTAATTAAAATTTTAGTGAATGTAATTGACTATTTCCCTCGTCTTAATTTCCACCAATCACAAACGCGCAATTTTGAATTACAAATGGTTTCTAGATGAAAAACCTGCATGACAGCTCCTGTCAGTAGTTTTATCGAGTTTACCCGCGGCAAAACTTGACAGCTGTTGTCACCAAAAATTACAATACCTTTGATAACAAGTAATTATGGTCTCCTAGGATACCAGAAAACGACGCTAAACAATTTTTATGATTTTATTGTCAATAAATTTTGTTTTTAAAAAGTGCTAGTCAGCTTATGTAGTGAAAATGAGTCGCTTTGGAAATGATTCTATGACTAATATTGATCTGGCGATATAATACCGTTAAAACCCATACGTCAATATGGAAACAGTTTACGGAATTCTGCAAGGCAAGGAAATACGAGCTACAAGTTTAGAGCAACTAAACCTAATCCTGAAAGATTGGGTGTGGAATATGAAGGAAGAAAACGGTGAAAATTACAAAGAACTAGTTGTGAAGACAATGTGGAACACCGTTGCAAAAAAAAGCAAGAGATATATTTTGTGAAGTGGAAAATAATTTTTGATCCATTTAAAGATACTATCTTCAAGTCTAGTAGGGAAGCTCGTAATGCGAAAGGAAGGAATTTGCAGATGTGCGCAAATAAAAGGAAATCGAGCTCTGCTTCATTAAAATTGGAAGAATACTACGCAATGGTTTTATTATGGGACGAAGACACTCCAGCGGGACTCCAGCGAAAATTTTACCATATCGCTTCAGTAGAACTTGTCTAGAGAGGTGCAGAGTTCATTATTTTAAAGAGGAAGTGGATAATTCTGGGATTAAAACAGATTGATAACATCGTTACATATTTTTTTAAATAACTGATTTTCAAAAATCCTACTTTTTAAGAAGAGTAGAATATAATCCTCTCTTCAATAAAATGGCCCAGGGTGGAGAAAAAAAAATGGCCGATAGTACATGGCTAGTCCCCAACACGAAGAACCCTACCTTTTGTCCAGTCCGTCTTTTTAAAATTCTAATGGTTAAATGTTCATCTAGAATAACAACTGATAGGTTATTCTTAACAGTAAACCCATCATGGAACAAAGAACAACCAAGTGGATGGTACAAAAACACTCCAGTGGGAAAAAACGACCTTTCGAAATTGACTAAAGAAGCAGCAAAGAAGGCAGGATTAAATACAACAGAAATAAAAACACTCTATGCGGTCGACAGCAGTCAGTAACCTGGCTAAAAAAGGGGTTGGTGAACAACAATTAATTAAAATTACTGGCCACAGTTCAGCCAACTCAATTAAGCCTTATCTGCAAATGCATTATTCCAACATCATAAACACCTTTAGAAGTGACGCCTCAGAACCTCCAGCTAATAAACAGAAAACAGAAGATCCTGCAGCCACTCCTCGAGCTTCTCACTCTACAGCTGGACCCATCAACAACGTTAACGATTTTCCTACACCCAACGTTATCAATGAGTTAACAAAGACAAAAATTGCAATTTATATTTTAATTGTACCATAAATAATTAAGTTTGTAGTATTTTGTGATTAAATAAATGACCTGTTTTTCAGTTTTCAAATTAATACCTACATATTTAATATGTATGCATATATAATAGGTAGTATGTTTTGTAAGCTAGGTGTATGCAGAATAATCTGTTACTCATGAAATAGTCTTGTCAAATACCATTCGGGCATCTAATTTTTCCTGTGAAAAAAATCGCAAAACACAATGCAAAGTAATATTTTTTTAACAAAATGCATTCGTGCGGATTTTTGTTGCCATCAGCACTCATGCTTCTTGTTAAAATATTACTTAGCAACGTGTTTTCGGAAAAATTAGATGCCCTTACGAAAAGTTTTTATTGTTCAAATAAAAACATATAAAATCCGATGCATCGAGTTCAGTTTCCGATTTTTAAAATAACACAATTCAAGTGTGTTAATAAAAAGGAAAATTGTATTTTTTGATAGTCACATGATTTGCTCTGATTTATTTATGGCATTTTTCATTGCTGAATCGGGACCAATCGTTCTGTTCGGAATTGTAAAAATTGTTAAATTCTGCATGTTGATATATTGTGTGCTGTTTACAGTATAAATCAACTAAATGACTATATCTGTGTTTGATATTTGTCAATAGTAAATTGAAATATAGTTTATTTGATGTTTGTGTTGCAGTTGACTTAGGAGTAGATAAAATGATGTATTGGGGTTGAAATATTGTAGCAATTATCGGTTTGTTCCAATATTAGAATATATGGTGCAAAAAATTGAATAGGACTAAATCAGACACAAAGAACCTTTTTCTACGACTACTATAGAATATATTGGTTTTCTCACAAAAGATAGAACTGCAAATGTCATGTTATGACAAACTTTTTCATTGGAATGACTGTTTTTTCAACACTCGTGCGAAAAGTGTTATTTTCCACTTGTTGCACAATAAAATATACTATTCTAAATTCATTATGTTATTTACCTTACTAATTTTGAAGACAGCTTCTGAAGAGAAATCTAAAGGTACAACACCTTTTTTTCTCTTTGCAATAGTCTAATTTATAAATCAATCAGATTGGTACATAATTTCATTTCGTATGCTTCATTTTATAAATTTTAACGAGTAAATACTGCAAATTGAAAGGTGTTCTAATTTCCAAACCTCTATAAATAAACCTCGTTCCTAAAAGGCAATTCGATTAACTCATTACCTCCATTAAAACACGCTCTCCAATAAATATAAATACCGTTACGAATTAAAACCGCTGTATCATGCTATCTATCAACTATTCCGCAAAATTCCGAGGCAAAATCGAGAAAGAGACGAAAAAGAGAAACATTAGATCCACGCCCACAACTCTCGGCTAGTCGCAAACGATAAACTGCACGTTACGGATGCTTTTTTTTTCTGTCCTCCTAGGCCTGCCGGGCGCGTTCGCAATGCCGCCCCTGCAACTCCACAAGCTACTTTCGATTGTGGCTCAAGAGGAACGTCGTTTGGTTTACTACTACAGTTACTTCAGACTCTAATAAACATCGCGTGGAATTTTCTAAATCGGTTAAAGTTGTGCTTAGAGATGCTAAATTCTAAAATATACAGACAATGTTCATTTAGAAATACCCTCTATATCCCTCCATAACACCCTCCAGATTTTGGACTATTTTTGCGTTAAATTTTTTCGACAATAATTATTGAGTTAATTAACTAATCTACTCTATACTGGAGGCTCTAGGCAAGATCAATGCAAGATCAATGCTTTGTTTGAGGATTGAGATTTGCAAGACAGCTGTGGATAACTGGACTGGTTGTCGAAGAACTCCTCCTGGGTAGACAATTTTAAAAGCGATTTTAAAAAACAATTCTTTTAAAGGTTTTAAACGCTTTTCTAAGTAGTATTTCCCTCCGATTCTCACTAGCAACAAGTAAAATGAAACTTTGAAACAAGCAACCACGCCCTCTTGAGGGGTTGCAACTATTTTTGCTTTTTTGTGTTATGCTTTCACTAAGTGTTTAATTTAACTAAAACCTGAGCAGCTGTGAAGCAAATTTCGATGTAAAAAATTAAGTTATCAATATACCTATATCAAAACTCTGGAAAGCTACTAAGAGATTGAAAAGACCCATAATGCGAATACTACCTGTCAGATTGGAAGATGGTAAATGGGCTAGAAATGATGAGCAAAAAGCAACAAGATTTCCAAATCTTCTAGAAAAAATCTTTCAACCTCATGAAGATCAAGATGAAGAACCAACTCTAGAAGAACATGCACAGATTGATCAAGAAATAGAATTTACCTCTCCCAAAGAAGTAGTTACCGAAATAAAAGAAAATATCAATCCGAAAAAAGCTCCAGGTTTTCAATTAATTACCTACTGGAGAAATTTTAAAACAATTACCCAAAAAAGCAATAATTAAACTAACTAACCTAATAAATCCTGCCTTCAGACTGAAGTATGTACCCAGCCTTTGGAAAATTGCGAAAGTCATCATGATACCCAAGCCAGGGAAACCACCACATGAGGCATCGTCATACAGACCGATCTCATTACTGCCTGTTATGTCGAAACTATTTGAGAAACTCCTACTCAAAAGACTAAAACCACTTATCGAAGAAAGATAAATTATCCCTGATCATCAATTTGGATTTAGAAATAAGCACTCGACGATCGACCAAGTTCATAGAATAACCAACATTATAGAGATATCATTAGAAGAGAAGAACATTTGTGCTACTATCTTTCTTGATGTAGCACAAGCGTTTGATAAGGTTTGACATGAAGGTTTAATACATAATCTCAAGCTTTTCCTTCCAAAACAACATACAGATATCGTCCATTCATATATATCGGAAAAATACTTTAGAATTAGGCAAGAAGAAGCCTATTCCGACCCTAAAGAAATTAAGGCTGGAGTACCACAAGGATGTGTCCTAGGACCTGTCCTATACTTACTGTACAGATGTGATATTTCAGAGTTAGAAAACGATACCATAGCCACCTTCGCCGACGACACTGCCATTCTAGCAGTAGTAAAGAGCAATGAAGAAGCAACTCACAAGCTGCAAACAGCTGTCCACCTTATCTATGACTGGACGAAGAGATGGAAAATTAAACTTAATGAAACTAAATCACTCCACATTAACTTTACGAACAAAAGGATAGATCATATTCCAGTCAGAATAAGCAATAACCTGATTCCATATTCAAATACAGCAAAATACTTAAGTATTACCTTAGATGCCAAACTCCGATGGAAAGTGCATGTTAAAAAGAAAAGAGAAGAACTTGGACTTAAATATAGAAAAATGTACTGGCTACTTGGAAGAAACTCCACTCTGTCTCTACATAATAAACTTATGCTTTATAAGCAGATACTTAAGCCTGTATGGACCTATGGTATCCAACTATGGGGATGCACCAAAGCAAGCAACTTAGTAATCATCCAAAGATTTGAAAACAAAGCACTGAGGAACATAGTAGATCCCCCTTGGTACATTCCCAATAATGACCTTCATAGGGATCTGTAAATGGACACTGTTGACCAGACCACCAAGAAATTAGCCAAAAGTCATGAAGAAAGACTCCATCATCATGTCAATGTCGAGGCTATCCAGCTCCTTGACAATACTGGGTTAGAAAGAAGACTTAAGAGGATCAAGCCCTTTGAGTTAGTTTAGTGTTTTTAGTGCAAAACCAGAGCTTGTGTGTGCTCGTTAAAGTTTAGTGCAATCTATTCTACAGAACCTAAGGAACGCTGATGAGAATAGTTTAGTTTTAAGTTTCAAACTCTATTAGATTAAGTTAGAATTAAATTGCTCATTGGTCACTGTTGACCAGATTGTAATATACTAAATGTCTTTATGGGTGTTTAATAATAATAACAGAATGTTTGTTAAAGTTTTTTTACAAGAAATTTAATATAAAGTTCCAAGAACTGTAGCGTTTTATTCATCAACAACAATAACCAAGAGATACAGTCCACAAGAAATTATTAGCTATCTTAAAAATGGTTAAGGTGAAACAGAAACATCTATAGGGTGTTCTCTTCAGATATTGGAACAGCAGTATATACAGGGTGTTTATACCGTTCCATTTCAAAAGTAATGTTTGAAGTGTATTATCTATATAAAAAGGCTTAACTTTCGGTTTTAGAGACAAACATTTATATTAGTGTCCTAGAACTTGAAAACTTCTTGTCAGGAACCAAACGACACTTAGTTGAATAGCGGCCTTCTATGATGAACGACTGCGTGTGCTCGCTAAGCGCGATCATTCGAGTGGAAACGGCTCTATCACCGGCGGCTATCGGCGCGCCATCTCGATCGCATCGCCGGCACGGTGCAGGCATGCCGATATATCGGCCTGGTTGTGGTGCAGCACGGCGGCAAGAACTGGCTGCCGGCCAGGAAGTAACAGACTTGGGACTCGGGTTTTCATCGATTCTTTTCTTTTTCTTATTCAATTGTGATTGTATTATAAATGATGCATACCAAAAGCATTTTAACCGTGAAACTTCAAAAATCCAAGCGATGCGTTTAACGTAGGCAAATTTTAACAAAAAACGAATTAGGAATTTTATTTTTCTTTGGTAACACCAAAATATCGCGAAAAACTGTTTATACCACGTTTCGAAGCTTTGAAAAATATCGGATGTTTTTTGCTCATTTTTACTTCGTCGTTTAATCAAGTTTCTTCCTGAATGTACGACTCCGCTACTGCATAATAAATAGCTGTTTAAAATAGAGCAAAGAGAGCAAAGTAAAATATTCCGGTATAGAAATTAGAACTGCCTAAGTGTTCCAGTCACGAACTTCGCCGTTTGTCATGGCTATCTCATTTAGTCGAACCACGGGCAACCGCAATACCAATACCGTACAATATGTTTACTGTCTTGTCAGTTGTCAGTATCTCTCGACTAGATATAGAGGCACGCCCTTGCATATTTTTAATTTTAAAACGATAGGTAAATGAAGGCTTCGTATAACAGTTCGGTTTGTCTGGTAATCAGCTAGTCAACTGGATCGTTCCACAAACTGTTAATTAAAATATAAGAGACTTCGGGACCTGATAGTTACTTTTAATTAACCCGTATTCCGAGACTTGTCCTTTTGCGATGAGCTTGTTTATTATCAAAAATAGCCGGCCTACGAGGGCTTACTGATAAATTATTGGCCTAATATGGAAAATATTACACCACTATAATAAAACAATTTATATATTCGTACTTATTTCGCGAAGAAACCAAAACGATTATACCACGTCGTCAACAGTATATTCGTAAGTAATATCATAAGGGCATCTAATTTTTCCGAAAAAAATTGAAAAAACACGTTGCTAAGTAATATTTTAACAAGAAGCATGAGTGCTAGTGGCACGAATGCATTTTGTTAAAAAAATATTACTTTGCATTGTGTTTTTTTCGATTTTTTTTTACAGGAAAAATTAGATGCCCGAATGTTATTTGACAAGACTATTTCATGAGTAACAGATTATTCTGCATACACATAGCTTACAAAACATACTACCTATTATAAATGTATACATATAGTATATTTTTCCTACGACTAATAGTTAAAACAAATTCCAAAGATAAAAATTATTTAATAAGAAACAACAATTAAATGAACTTAATATGTTAGTACTTACTTTTAAACTTTGTGTCATTGATTTGACAGTTCCTGCCTTCTAGATAGAAATGCAAAATTCAAAACTGATATGAAATATTCATATCGTATCAGTTTTAAGTTCATATCATCACTGTTTTAAATCTGACAGATATTGTCAACTTTCTGACGTATTTATTTATGCGATATAAGCTACTTTCGCATGTAGTCGTAGGAAAATGAATATGTAGGTATTAATTTGAAAACTGAAAAGCAGGTAATTTATTTAATCACAAAATACTACAAACTTAATTATTTATGGTACAATTAAAATATATATTGCAATTTTGGTACACAGTAGGAGTATTGTTTGAAATCTTTGTTAACTCATTGATAACGTTGGGTGTTGTTGATGGGTCCAGCTGTAGAGTAAAAAAATTGAACAAAACAAATTTTAGTAGGGATAGTATGAAAACTACAGTTTTTCATTTTTTTATCTCATAAAAACAATATCGAACCGACTTGAGTGCAGGATGTTATCGTTGCTGAAAAACACGATGCATATTTTTTGTTTCTTTAGAAGGAAGCAATAAATCTGGGTAATTTGTTTGAGATAAAGCAGCCAATAGGTTTATTGGTAAAATAATATAGCTAATGGCTTTCAGTAGCACAGATAATGATTACCCAAACATGACATGAAAAATATTCTTACTAGAAAATATATTTCAAGAAATGCGAATTTAAATTTATTTAATTTACTGAATTATCTTCAAATTTGTTTTATGATAACAGTGTATAAAGATTCAGAAAAATGTGCGATTTCCCAACCCGATGTCAGTGGTCACCCATTCATATTCTAACCGCGGCGTGTGCTGCTTAACTATCAGACCGATGATCACAAACATTACCAATTGAGGAGTCCTGACTACTGTTTGGGTTTATATGATCGCAATACTCTTTCTTCTTTTGCCAATTTTGTGGATTTCTATCTTTTGTAAAATAACAGTTTTATACCTTTATAGCAACTTTTCAAAAACAATATTTCCGTCTTCTTTCAACAAATTACCATATAATTTCAATCAGTTTGAATTATCGTCAACACAAAAAATCTAAAACGTCCAAACCATCCAATTGAACCTACAAGTTATTTTGCTATGCTATCAACTTTGTGATAAACTGATCAGATTAACGTGAAAGAAAGGACATTTGACTTTTGTATAGGACAGATTTCGACAATGACAATCATTTGCCAACGTAAGCAATCGAAGGAATCCATTCCTAAACCCAGACGGATAGCATTAATGTCAGACACGATTAAACGTGAAAAGGACGATATAAAAAGGACGAAAACGAGATATGTAGCTATCCCGCTGATGTTTGTACAAATGCGATTTGAGCGAGAACGATTTTTCTGTCAATAGAATGTGTAATCTTTTTTATATATTCGATAGGGATTACCTATTTGTATTTATTGCTGCTCTTTCATCTCATCATCCGTATTATTTTTATTAAAAGTAAAGTTTCATTTTTATATGGCATATCAAATAGATAAGAGAAATCTAGGCAATATTGGAAGTGTTTGGCATTAAAATCACTTTGTATATTTCACTAGAAAACCCAGCTGTCTTAATTCTGATTGGAGTATCAGCTTAGGTGCGAGGTCAGCCTGTTTCTTCAAAATATAGTAAACCTTACCAATTTTTTTCCCAAAAACCGTCACATCTCGCTGATTGGTCTACTGACAAGCACACATATCCTATATCTCTGATATTATCGCTCCATTCATTTTGATTAAACGGCCTAGCAGGAACTTTTGGAACGATATCTTCTCCACATTCATTTTCATCAGTGCTTTTCGATCTTTACCATTTTCTCCCATATTTTCATTTATACCGTCTCCTTCACTATTATCTTCTACTTGGTGATCTAGTTTACTATCTTCTCCATTTTCTCCATAAACTTTGTTTATCTTCTTCTGCACCTTTACATTCTTCTTTATCCTCAGTATCTTCTCCATCTAGTTCTTCCTTATTATCTACTATTTCCAATATGTCATCGTCGTCGACTTTGTTAATCACTTCATCAACCGATGACTCTTCATAATTTACAAGTCGAGTAAACACCTCATCGGTACTTTTATTTTAGGCACTCCTTTCTATCATTTTTCCAACTTTGCAATATTATTCTGGAATTACCAAATTTACAATTTGGGGTCTATTTTATGTTCTGAACAACTTCTAGATGAAAACTGTCTGTAATTTCTTTTTAAATCATCTTTCAAAGGCTTTTAGATTATTCATCTTTTCTGCAAACATAGCAAAATATTATCATTATTGTTTAATAAATTTATCATGAATGACAGTAAGTTAGTTTATTGGTGAATTATACCTTGAAGTAACCAAGTAACCCACCGTTACATGGTTGCTGTCGCTGGATGTCAGGATGCTTTGTTGATTTTAATATTTTTTGTTTATAACATAACAACCGTTGATTATATTATTTATAATGTGGCAGGTTTTATTTTTTTTCTTTCTATTTACTTAAAAAGGTTGTCCCAATTTTTTTTGTATTTTTTAATAACTTATGGTTAAAAATAAAATATTATACAATCCTCGACATATTCATTAGTTTTGTCAAATATAGAACCGATCTCTTGTTACTTTCGACTGGACTACTAAAATTAATGATTATTTCTCTTACAATATTATCATTAAACTGTAATTATTAAGAGGAATCAGAACGAGACGCCCGGGCTCGGTCAACTCAAGCAAAAAATGATCGCGTGTTGCATAAACTCTAGGCGTGGTCGGTGCTCTTTATGCGCTACCGGGGGCCAACGGGGTCACTTCTTGTACCCAGATGGATATACGATAACGCGTAGACGTTCTTCATCTATATGGATGCAGCTGAGATCCGTTAGTTCGATCTGATAAGACAGTGACCTCTCTCTGTCGAGTATGATTAACTTCCGCAGTTATAGGAACGGAATGAACTTTGATTTATGAACGTGTGTGTTGTTTGTGGGCCTGTGTTCGATTTCAATTTGAATGTTGTTCTATATTTGCGGGAAGTAAACTTTGAATGCCTAGATTTAAAGAATAAAAATCCACATCGCATCGACATATCTCAAAAATGGGATTTTTGTATTTTGAATTAAAAAACAATTAAAAATGTTTCTCATAATTAGATTTTCCTTAAGAGGAAGTTGTACTATATAATAAAACAATGTATGCAAGCGTTTCATTTTGAGAGAATGAAAAAATAAGTACATATTGATAAAGGTCTAATCTATGTTCCTGCGTTCTCATTTTTTCAAAATTTGATTTAGTTTTTTGTAAAAAAAAATTGCAAAATTCCATGTTTTTTGATGATTTTCCAATTTTTTTTTAGAAAAGAACCAAAGCAAATTTCGAAAAAGTGAGAACATAGGAACATAGATTAGATCTTTACCAACAAATAAATCTCGAAAGTTAGAGACCCTTGCATGGCAACATTTTGCATCCGGAGAGTGGCGCCGCTCTCCGAATATGTTTTCTTACTTATCCATCATCTTCATCCTTATAACAAAAAATTAACCAAACTATGAAATTAGACTTTCCTCAAAAAACATGTTTAGAACTACATGGCTCTGTTCGCAGCAAGTTATAATGAAATTTTGGAAGTAATAAAATCGTTAAAAATTAAAAAAGCTGTAGGCATAGATAACATTAATAGTGAATGTTTAAAAATACTGTCTGAATACATTATTAACCCACTTATGTATTGAGATGGTTTAAATAATTCTCAAGTTTTAATTATATTTAGTTTTTATTTTTAAAATTCACACGTTCTCAAGTCCTTTTTACGTAGTTTTTTTTTAATAATTTTTTTTTAAATATACTATAATAATTTTGCCTCATTTTTTACACCATTACAACATTCCCCCAAAATTTGTTTTCTTAATTTATTTTTTCATAAAAAAATGAATAAAATCAAATTTTAATTTCCATTTTTCCCACTAAAACCTTGTATTTTTTTTATTTCTTTTCGTATACTTAAATTCTCTTCCTCTGCTATTCCCAAATTCATTTTTATTTCTTCTTTTAAAATTATTTTTTTAATTTCATCTTCCATCTATGATAATTTCTTTTCAAATTGTCTGTTTCCTTCTGTATTTCCTTCATTCTCTCTTCTGCTTTATTATCATCTGGTTTTTGTTCTTCTCTTAATTTTGTTCCTGTATCCTTTTCACACTTTCTTCTACTTGATGGAATTCTGTTAAAGTTTCATACCATTTTCTTTCTAGATTTTCCATCCTTCCTTGGGTGTCTTGTACCCCCAATTTAATTGCCTTAATTTCTTCTTTAATGTCTTGCTTGACTTCTTTTACTTCTTTTTTAATTTTTTCTTTGAAAGTCTCTTCTTTTTCTTGTATTTCTTTTATTTCCTTTCTTGTTTTTACATTTTTTTCCTCTGCAATAGAAATATTTGTTATCAACCCTTCCTTGATATTTTCTTCCAATTTCAGTACTTAATTGTTCATCAAATTATATTTTGTGTTAGTTTTTATTATCTCCTTCTCCATTTGTCCCATTCTCTTATCCTGTTCTATTATTTTCTGTTCTGTCAATTTCTGTTTGCTTTCAAATTTCCTCTCCATCTTCTCTATACCGTCCTTGAACATATTAGTATTTTATTTAGTTTCATATCTTTTTTTAAGTCTTGTTTTAACTCTTGTTGATTTTGGTCCATTTTGTCCATCTTCTTTACCAATAATTCAAACATTTTAACCATATCATTTCCTTCTTTCAATTCTACAATCTTTAAATCATATAATCTCTTTCCTGTTTCTTCTTCCATTTTTCTTTATATTTTTCTTTCTTTAAACAATGTAATTTGTGTGGTTTCTAGTATTGAAGCCCCACGTTGGGCGCCATTTGAGATGATTTAAATAATTCTCATAGTTTTTAATATATTTAGTTTTTTATTTTTAAAATTCACACGTTGACATTTTTTTTAGTTCTTTTTACATAGTTTTTTTAATATTTTTTTTTTAAAAATACTTCCAATAATTTTGCCCCATTTTTTACACCATTACAGTATATAATAAACAAATGTTTTGAAAATGGGATATGTTCAACATGCTTCAAGACATCTCTTGTTATACCAATATATAATAAAGGCGATATCTAATTATGGCCGATTTCTCTCATCACACACATCTCTAAAATATTTGAAACTTTATTAAAAAATAGACTCAACTCCTTCATTAAAGAGAATAATGTAATATCAGAACATATCAGTTTGGATTTAAGGAGGGCAAATCAACCCAAGATGCAGTTTCAGAACTGACAACCAAAATACATAAAGCGTTAAATGAGAGCAAAACATGTCTTTGCGTTTTCCTAGACTTAGCCAAAACCTTCGATACAGTAAATCATAATATGCTATTAGAATCTTTGGAAGATATTGGCATCAGAAATGAATGTCTTAAATTATTTAAAAGTTATCTATCTAACCGAAACCAAGTAGTTAAAATAGGTAAAGTAACAAGTGATTCTAAAAATATTGAATATGAAGTTCCACAAGGTACAATCTTAGGGCCCATATTATTTACTATTTACATTAATAATCTATTTTTATTACAAGAAACTGGTGATATTATAGGATTTGACGATGATACCGCCATATTTTACAGCGACGCTACATGGCTCAGACTCAAAAATAAAGTTGAAACTGACTAATTTTTAATAAATCACCTCGACACTCTTCGGATGATCTATATAATGAAAGTGGTGTGCTCGATGTTAAACAACTATACTACTTAACAGTTGCCTTAAAATATCATGATGGTAAAGACTTAATAAAATTACCTGATCACGAACACGACACACGACAAAAAAACCAGGACACGCTACCAAAAATGCAAAAATACTTATGCCAATTTTCTTTCTAGTATATTGCTCCAAAAGTCTTTGGTTATGTTTATATTATAATAATAATAGTTTAAATTAATGTTTTCAGGTTTTGTATCATATTGTTATCGTGTATTACGTTATACAAAATGGCAAAATGATATGGATGAGCTGAAAACGGATTTACAAACGAGAAATAGTTTTTGCATAGTATTTAGGCTCCACCCACCAGTCGCGAATTTTATACCATTGCCTCAGCCGTTGCTTCAGTTTTTCTGCTCTTTTCGAAACAGTTTTTTTTTAATACAAGACGTTCTTTTAAGGTAATACGTCGTCTTTTTAATAAGGAGGATCTAGACAACAAATTAAAGTAGTTTTATATATTTATTTTGAAACTAAATCTCTGTTATTCTCGAAAATATCCTACAAATATTTTGTTCCGTACGTCACTGATAGGTATAAAAAATTGCCGACTTTTTAATCCAATTAAATCAATCGTGTCGAACATTTCTGCTTATCGAGTTCGCTTACATCTCCAATCTCTTGGACAAGACAAGCCTGAAGATGTTGATCAAAGTCGTTCTACATAATCTGATAAAAAATATCCATGACAAGTGATCGGCCTACCACGCCTGCCGTGATCGCTGTAACACTTTTGATTTTTGACGTTATCTTTTTTATTTTTTAGATGCATGTTTTTATACTCAAATTTATTGTTAAAGCTAAATAATGAAAAGTACAATAATTCAAAAAATTAAAAAAAAACATGTATTAGCTTTACCAATTCAGGAGACGTTTCGCCGTAGAGGGTTAAATGCAATCCGATTTAGAAATTGAATGGGAGAACGACAAAGATTTTAGTGTTGCTTTGGTAACATTATTAAAAAAATATTGAGTAATCGAACCATTCATCTCTGAGAACAATTACAGTTTAGAAATCTTATCTAGTGCAGCAATACGGCTTCCTAATGCATTCCATTCATGTTCAATCGAATTTTCGGCCAATCCATTATGTCATACCAAAATGATGGGGCCAGTATTCTAGCAGATCCAAAGGTTAAAGAGATGCCATGCATCATAACTAATGATTAAACAGCCAAATTAGAAGTGTCCCAAGTAGCATTATAGTGACAGAAACTTATCACAACCTCCATTGGGTGGCTTTAACGTAATAATCACTAAATCTACCCTACACAGCAAGAATAACTTCATTTTATTTTTGCCTAGTTGTAGTCACATAAAGTTTACCGCTGAGAATCACTTAATAGTTTTATAATATTTTGGTGCCTCTGAAGGTGTTTGAAACGTAATAACTACTAAGCGAGACTACCTCAAAGTTGCAAACATTACTGTGAAAATAATAGTTACAGCCACCAAACTATATCACTTAAATACCACTTATAAGTGGCAGTGATCTTAAAGTGGACGTGATAGTTTTAGTGTCGTTTTGGGAACCATTAATATACCTTTAAAGTGGCGGTATTTGATTATATGATTGCAGTAATTCTCGCCACATTTTTGCCACATTCATAAGTGATTTCCACATACCATACCGCATGGAACGCAGCCATTTTTGAGATCAACATTATGAGAAAAATAAACGCGCTATTTAAAAAACTTTTTTCGTCAGATTTTAGAAACAATGATTGATAAAAAAACACAGTTTGTTAATTGAAATTTAAATGAAGCTCATTAATTTTTTATAAATGAAAACGTTCTACAGGTAGCAGCTGAAAATGTAGCAGTGTGGCTGTTGTACCTACCGATGTTAATTGCTCGGAAGCGAAAATTTATTAACTTTGATGCAGCTCGTTTGAAGTAAGCAATTATAAAATGTTTGTCGGTTCTCAGTAATTCGATTTATGTATCGACATAGGGATGAAGGGAGTGATTACCAACTGATATGAGCATGTTTGACGTCGGTAGTAATATTTAATAATAGCAACAAATTAGCGTTCTCGCCCATTAATAAGGTACAAGTAAAAATAAGTTTAAGCTTTAAAAAATGAGTTCCGTATCTATAAATATCTATTATGTAACGAAAATATTTGTAACGTATCGCCCACACGATTATCAATTAAACGCCCCACCCATGGTATATCTTAGTGTCGTTCTCTTGTAGACACCAATAAAATTGATTTATATACACCAACTCTACGTCTCTTCGATATATAAAAGGTGATATAGCAATAAAATTAATTAACCATAGAAGGAAATTGCAGGATAAGTCTGAATGCGAATCGAAAGTGCGCTTGAATACTACACACATACACAATTGGACTGGATTCTCACATTCATTCTCTACTAATTTTAATGGCGAAATCATAAATCTTTCTGACTTATACAACTGTTTAGAGAGAGAATAGATTCAGCGATGGAGGAATTTAACGAAGGAAATTAAGAGAAATCGTAAATTTGCTTCTATAATTAAATTTACAGGGCATTCTTAAATAAAGGACGAATTTTATAAAATATCAAAATATTTCGTTATATATTAAATTCATTAATTTCAGATCGACATATATCGGGTCTGTTCACTTTTATTTTTGACCTCACTGTACACTAGCAATGAGATGGCTGGTCAAATAGCCTACAAAGGAGTCTTAAAGACCCCAATTAGAGAAAGAGATGCGCGAGTTTATATTACTACTAAAAAACTTAAAATTGTTAATATTCCCAATATCCACTGTGTTTTACCACTAACCTCATAATAGTATTCTCCGGTTCTGGCTGATGATGGACCTGTATAGGTCCGAAACAAGTATCAACCCTGTTTCAGAGGGTAATCAAAATATTGTGGAGTTTTCTTGGAACATTCCACTCCACTTTAGACTTTTTTCAGAACTATAAATGACAACTCAACGCTTTACAATGATCTTGTGATACTTTTTATAAAGGATGTAGAACTTTAGCCCATCAAAATATCATAATCGAAAATGAAAAGAAGAAGAGACCTTGAAAAATTCGTGGCAAGACAAACTTAAATCAAAGTTTCTATACTATCAAAATGCTTAATCCTCTGCGTTATAATTTACAGTTGATTATGTTTAGTTTTAGTAAATTGCTCTAGGATTGCTAGGGCAAATTCACTGCACTCAATGAGACCGACTAGATCGTGCCTTCTGGCTCGTGCCGGCTGCCCACGGCGCTGATGGCATGCTACTAAGTTATGTCGATTAATATCACGAAACTAGGTCTCACTTAACATATATATTCCAGAATAAAAACAAATTTTGAATATCATTACCTACTTCACCTACTTCTCGATCATTGCATTAAATCAAATTCATTAAAATTACCTCGCATTCAATCGTTTTTATAACTGCTCCGAGTTTCTACTTAGAAATTTCAGAAAATGTGTATCGTTATTTACAAGACGTTTAATTGACATCGTTTATCATGCGACTTTCTATAATGGGTTGGGTCGCTAAAACTTTAATTTACTTCACAACCTAACCGGGCTACAGAAAAATAAATGATCGTTGGCTCTTTTACCAGCATTCTGTAACACGGTTGTCATTTTTGAGAGTGAACTCTATAAATTTCAGAAATGCGACTGAATATATTATAGTAACTTCCAGCTGTTTATGCTAGTTTTGATTTGGGTTACTGATAAAATCTGTGTTTAAATTAATATTGGAGACCATTGCCGCCCGCATATACAGAAAATTTTGTAACAAGAATTTGAAGGAATGATTTATATTTATTTTTCTCCACGGCCACTATTGAATGTAGTTATTCTGAAACCACTTATAATAACAGAAAAGAAACATTCTCGCTCTTGAGATTGAAAGAAAATTCTGAAACACTTGTCTCTTACACTTAAAAAGGGGTTTTGTGAAATTACAGTTAAAATCATGGGTTATTTGTGGCCCTTGATTTTTACCGTAATTGATTACCTTTGTAGTTGTGAAATTTCACAAGAAAATTGAAAAATTCCCAAATTCATTGTGAAATCACAGTAAACCCTGTGAGCTTGCGCAGACTCCAGAATACTTAAAATTAATATTATTTGTATTTCTATGTTGTGAAATTGTGAAATAACAATGTAACATCACAGTTCAACTAAAAGACTATTGTCATTTCACATGTTACTTTCACTATAAGTTTGTGAATGTACTCACTAATTATGCAAACGTATTGTGAAATTAAATTGTTGAAATGATGCAATATGGCGAATTCACAATGTAAGTTATTTCTTGTATAATCACATCAATTGAGAATTTGTATGTAAGAAATACATATAAATACAATATGTATTTCTTAAAAATGCATTTGTTAATTAACAATTAGGTAAATATTAATATTAAGAAACTGTTTTTCTTTAATTAAGTCAAAATCTGGAGCTTTTTTCGGATTGATACTTTCTTTTATTTCGGTAATTACTTCTTTGGGAGAGATAAATTCTATTTCTTGATCAATCTGTGGATGAGGTTGAAAGATGTTTTCTAGATGATTTGCAAATCTTGTTGCTTTTTGCTCATTATTTCTAGCCCATTTACCATCTTCCAATCTGACAGGTGGTATTCGCATTATGGGTCTTTTCAATCTCTTAGTAGCTTTCCAGTGTGAATAATCAGTACTGCTGTCGTCTGTCAATTCTCTTAGGTATTTGTTGTATTTCTCTTTTGAGTATTTGGGTAGCATTGTTGAGTATAGTTTTAACTTGTGGGGCTCTAGTTTGCTGCCATTTTCTTGTAAGCTTTCTTTTTTCAGAGATTAGTTCCCTTATTTCTAGGACATTTCTAGGATAGTTGTTTCCTACCGTCCTTCTATTAATAGCAGGTGTAGTTTCCTTATGACAATAGAACAAATTATTAAAGTAAAACTTGAACAGGAATATTTGAGGCACATACTTTAACCATCAATTTCTAAAGGTTTTGAGATTGAGGTTAAGTTTGTTATGTTAATTCAAAGTAATTATACTTAAGAACCTACCTGTGTGCTACCACTGCTGTTATTCAATCACAGGACATTGGTGTGAGAGGTGGTTGTTTTCCTTATCAAAGGCTCCTGGAAGTGGTGTAGCTAGAAGTACATTTTTCGTTGCTGTTCGTAGAACATCTTATTATGTCCTATTCACAAATGAACTAATAGGCGATAAAATGGTTACTGACCCGGTGATGCACGAATTAATCGACCGACAGACGATTTCATTGGTCAGAAAATCATGCAATCTTAGATATTCAAAATGCAACTGGGAAGTATTCACAATGCAACTGTAAAGAATTCACAATATTTCTGTATCAGTACAATTGCATCGTATTTCCAAGGGAAGCATGGTTTTTTTAATATATTAGATAAATTCTCTAAATTAAAAAGAGTTTAACCTCGTATTCTGATACTGGGATTAAGAGCTTGATTAAAAAAATGTTTTTTCTGAGTATCGCCATAGAGAAGTTTATACTAATCGAAATTACTTTAAATTTTAATATTGAAATGAGTTATTGCAAAAGGCACAAGAAACAATATCTGCGGAAGAGCCGAAAATGTATGGGCACGAAACTATACTGAATATTATTTGGGATAGATTTCTAACCTACCAGTCGTTACATTTCTGAATATGAAACTGTGTCTTTATAGTAAATGGAAAGTTTTATTTTTACTTTGGAGTAATTCTTCAAAAGCTCAAGAAAATATCTCTGTTGAAAAAATAAATATTATTAATAATATAAAACTTTGAAAAATTAAAAAGATTGATAGAGCATCGAATTTTTCTTATCCAAATATTCCCGTTGTTTTTTTTAATATTGAAAGCTACATGAAAATGAATTTTATTTTTTTTCTCTTTAAAAAACCTTTTTTTCCTTAAAAATTATTATTTTTCTCAATTATTAGATTTCCAGAAAAAAAATCCATTCGTTAACATGTGAAAATTTCAACACTATACAACGTGATATTTTTGTCGATGTACCTAATATTACAATGTAAAATTCTTATCAGTGTAATATTACAGTGTGATATTCTTATTAATGTAATATTACAATGTGATATTCTAATCAGGATGCAAATTAACAATAAATTTGATTTTACTCCTCAGGTCTCGTAATTTCACAAGAGGGTGGGTAAATTGGTTGTATTTTTAAAATGTGAATTCGCACGTAATAATCACTTGTTATTGTTGGCAATTTTTTTTACAGCCATGGGACTGTAAACTTTCCCTCAATATCTACGCAAATTCACAGTGTGATTCAAATATTTTTTTCAGTGTATGCATTTTATACGTATTTCATTCTTACTCTAGGGACAGAATGTTCATTCTGTAACACCTAGCTGTAAATAACATGACCGCTTCCTAGATAATAATGCTAGACAATTTTTCGTCAATTTCATTCCAATCTTCTTTAATATCTAAATCTAAGGCCAATTGTTCCATAGGATCTCCTAAATTTCCTAGCATGACATTAATCAAAATTAGTAGGAAAAACCCAATTCTCACGATGTACACGTTGTTATCTAACCTATTGTCGGCTGCTCTCTCAAATTAATTTAAAACAAAAAAGACATTACAGTCATAAGCCGTAATCGCGTTGACGGAAAAAAAAATGAGAGCTTCATTATATTTTCATGTTGTTGAAATTCCATTCCAATTTCCTTAGAATTACGTGGCTCAGGCTTGATTAAACTTTTTTAGAAGCTAATAAATCCGAATGTTTTTGTCATTATAGTCGTAGTTAATCGCCTGTCAAGCGAGACACCCATTCCTTCTCTGTTCGTTTTTTACGCGGCGGGACTTGTTTATGAGTCGGAAAACTTACCGTTGTTTTTCTGACAAGGTGACGATCAGTGTGACACCCGATGGAATTTACTGGATTCTTTCTGAAAATTGAGTAATAATCTTTTTTCTTATTAAATTATCTTTCAGTTAAAAAATAAAATATTCTACCAAGCGTATTACAAAAAAGTTTTGACGGAAAATAAAGCAGAGTCAGAATAATATTTGGCAAGCCAATGATTTGCTTTAACGGTATTTGTTTCCATTAAATATCAATCACTAAAATCACTGTAAACCAGTGTAAAATTAATAATTCCTAAAAATCTTATGGATTTGTCAATAGTGGCATCATCTTATGAACTTTTTGAGTGACATGGTATGCGTTTAGGTTTAGTAGAAACATTAAACTATTTAAAATTATTCTTCATGAAATGGTTACTTAACTCTACGGGTGAATGCTCTAAGAATCTTCTCACTAAAAGTAATTATACACCTATGTAATATAGACTGCATCATTCTTAATTGCACTACACTATTGAATGCTCGAAATTATAGACTGCATTTTCAGTAGTAATACCCCTAGGGCCTTGATAATACCGAGATAATTTTGTCATAGAGAATGCTGAAAGCGTGTTGCTTGATAATGGCCCGAGGCCGAAGGCCGAGGGCTATTATCCTTAAGCAACACGCTTGAAGGATTCTCTATGACAAAATTTTGAGGATTTATCAAGGCCCGAGGGGTATTCGATAAGATAATTTTTTACTTTGTAGATTTAAACATTTTTAAACTAGTTGTCAGTTTGACGTTTAATTAATTTTTAATCAAAAACTTGACTTGCTGAAAACACCAAACTGAAAACACCACATGTAGGGTGTTATCGCTGTAATCCATAGCTGATTGGATGAAATTTGACACATGACTCTAAATTAAGTAATTTGATTGGTTACAATAGTTAGTACAAAATTATCATTATAAGCTACCTCTTTCCAGAAACCACATTCACGTAATTACAACCAATAATCTAGTACGATAGAAAGAAGGTATTTGTAATAGTTGTGTTCAATAACATTTGGTGTATTTTCTTATCGAAATAACGTATTGACTTGTTGTGATATGTGTTTTTAAAAAAAAACCAAGTATGTTTGTCAAAATAGTTATAATTTTTATTTGAAATTTGATATTTCTTACACTTGTGTTCTATTTACATACAATACAGATTTTGATGCATTTCGAAACATTTTTAATAATGTCAAAACCAAACACATAGTTTCAAAGATAATTTTTTCGGATCATAGTCCAAGCTGATCAAATACAGGGTGTTATATTTAGGCGTTACGGTAGAAAAATAATGTAAAATATAACAAAATAAAAATAACTCCAAAATTAATAGATTTGGGACAACCTGTATATTTCAAAATAATTTTAAAATGTAGCCTTTATCATCCCGCATATCCATGAAAAAATAAAATTCTCAAAATATTAACCGTTTAGCCACAATGAACCATATTACTGTTTTTTTTTTTACATTTTTGAAAATTTTTACACGCTCTTTGCCCCACTAAAATGGAAAACTTAACATACATTTTTTTCGTTTTAGAACCTAATCTTTACAATCCAATAGGTCCCCATGACGCTTTAGTAACTGCAAATTTAGCATCTCGGCCTCCCCTACTACAAGGTTTGTATGTATGTGTGTATGTATGTCCGGAGGATCTCAAAATCCACTCGTCAGAATTCAATGATACTTTCAGGGTAGACTAATTCCTATCTAAAACGGCAAAAAATGATGGTCTCATGTCTGTGAAATTCGATCTTCCGAGATATTTACAAGAAAACTTAAGCTTTTAGTTTATTTCCTAGCAACGGCAGACAATACAGAGATAATATAATCTGTTTCTATAGTAACTTTTTTATTATATATTTTGTTATGTCATTTTGAAAGCGACTTTCATTCAAGAAAGTCGAAACGTCAATTATTACAGCCCCCTTTTTCTTTAAACTAAGTGGTTTTATTTCCGTTAGAAGAGAAACTGATAAATATTATTTTAATTTGTCAGTTTTTGGCATTGTCAAAAGTAGTTAATTGTCAATCATCGATCATCGATGGAAATCATATCATATTATTGTGCGAGGGGTGTTCCAGAGCAACGTTCAGCAACGTAGTCGAGATACATATAATGTTGGTCTAACAGTGGCCGGCGAGAACGTTGTGGAGTGATGATGGAAAATCCTCATAAGAAAATAACCTATTTTTGTAAATAACAACGTCAAGGTTTGACTTTATTTAATTTCTGGCGTTTCAATCTGAAAGAATTCCATTTTAAATTTGCCGCTTTTTACAATGTAATAGAAGATTCCATAATAACCTACAAATTTTGACAACTACTGACACGCACATCTCTGGGTAAACGTTAAGAATATGGAGCCGGCTGGGATTTGTTGGGATACTCAATCCCAAGACAAACAAATTCAGTGCGTTGAAACGATTATTTAACATATTTTTCCAATACAAACCCATACATAACTTTGCCCAAGTAGCAATTTATAACCAGAATAAACCTGAAAAGTATAAAAAAAGGAAAAATGTTCATTTGACGGACATAAATAATTTGCTTGTCAAATGACAGCCATCTCATAAATTCAAAGTTGAAAATACAACGTTGCCAATTCAATTTCAGAAATCATGGAATTAGGTAAATATTTAATGGAACTTTGAGTAACACTGTTAAAATGGACACTTCTCAAAATGTGCTAAAAATGTATGTAATAGTTTTGGTGTAATTTATTTCACAACCTTAGGTAGTTTTGCCCATGGTCCTTTTTTGGTATTTTTGTGGTTCAAAAAATTCTACCACCGTTACAGTTTTCTGTAGTTTTGCAAGCTTTGATTTTATTATAAAAGTGAAGAGATGGCGTTGCACTCACCTCCTCTTTCTCGACTTAACCCTTTGTACCAAGAGGTGGTGGGTTCAAAGCGATCTTCAGAACTTCTTTAGAGATAGAAATTCGAGCTAGCCTACTTCTTACTGAAGAGGAACAATAATTCAGAAACCAGTCTAAGAATGGCAAGCTCCTTTAATAATAAAATCAAAGTTTTTGGTTTAAAGCCCCGACTTGGTCGGGCGCCAAACCACGTCTGGACTTTCGTAATTCAATACCTGGGGGGGCATATAGCCCAAGGAGTAGTTGTTGAAGTCCAGACGCTGGTGCAGTGTAGGACATTTAATGTCTTTGTTCTTGGGAACAAGTGTGATTTATTTCACAACCTTAGGTAGTTTTGGTTTTAATCATCTTTTTCCGAGTTAAATATTCGTATGTCTATGCTAGACTTAATATTGAAACTCGGAAATGTTTCTTATCGTTATACAAAATGCAAGGTAAAATCAAAAAATTTTGTAGGTCCAGATATTTTATATTATTCAGCTGACAAACTCCATAGTCGTCCGAAAAAGTGTCACTTCTCGTCATTGCATCATAGACAATTATAATTTACTAATGTCAAATAATAAACCCAAAACCAAATCGGAATTTGATCTTCATTATTCAATAGTGTGTTTGTAAAATTGATTTGATTGGTTAAAAAGTGTTGAGTAATGAAAATTCAACACTTTTAATAACCAATAATCACAAGGCAACTAAATTTAACGTATCAAGATCAAGTACATATTTATATTTAATCTGCGGCACGAGTTTTAATTTAAATGTCAATGTCAAATAAATGTCTTTTAAATTAATGCCAATAAAAGTAATTATTTAAAAAATTTATCAAATTATAGTAGAATGATTTTTGGCAAATTAGATTTTTCTAGCAGCTATTTGCGGTCAATTCCTATTATAGTTTTTAGGAACAGTTAATTATTGTTATTATTAATTAGTAATATCAGGAAAAATAAATATTAGCAATCTGCATAAATTATCTAATTTATTTTATTAATAGCCAATAAAAAACCTCGAGCAATTATTTTGAAATAGCCATTAAAAATCTTAACAAGCATTTTCATAAACCATTTAAATTAGTTACAAAACTATTCTGTCTCGTAAGTCAGAAGTTAACAAATTTGATAAATCAGTAATGTTTTACAAAATATGTATAAAATGTTCTTGTACTTTTTATATTAAACTAATATTTATTAATTCTTCAGCCTTTAAACAGCCATTAATATTCAATACAAGACATTTAAAAACCTGTTTATTTAATATTACTAATTACCACACATACTTTACAGGTGGAGAGTTTAAATTTTTTTAAATAATTCAAAAAGAACTTGTAATCAACAGGATGTCGTCAAAATTTTAAACTGCCTTGCAGGATTAACTAAGTATGTAACAGTATGTGGTGGTGTGTTTTATCACTCTGACACTGAATTATTTAACAACACTAAAATCACATATATTTTAAGAAAAAAAAATCTTGAAAACCAACATGTTCCTACATATTAGTTTATTGTATTTTAATAATACTGTCGTGTATGATTAATGTTAGACAAAAGCTGAACAGTAGGAAATAATTTATGTGAAAAAAATGTGGGCATCAACACTTTCCTTTATATAAATGAATAAAAAATTTGTTCGGATGCTTTGTAGATATAATTATATCCTTATGGTATGTACCACGGGCAATTGCTGTCTCTCGGGCCAGAGACCCTCGGGACGCAAACCTTGCCTTCGGGAATTAAGGCCCTTATAATTCACTTGATAAATTACTATTTTTACTTCTAGGTAGTCCGAATTAATTAAACTACAATTATATTTGCGCTACCTATCGCTAACCTCATTAACCTACCTTATATAAAACACGTATCAGCCATTAAACTACCACCTTCATCAATAATACCGTGACAAGCTCGGGGACAGCAGATGATTACCCAAAAGAAGATATTCGTAAGAAGATTATTATCGACACCGACGTTTCCCAACACTCTGTAATCTGCCGTGATCCATCACAGCGAAAGTTAATTAATTTTGAGATGCCGTTTTTGAAAACTATGTATACTTACTGCCTAATAAATAAAAAGGTTCCTGACAATTTTTTCAGGGTAGGATTGGCAGATTTGTCCAAAATTTAGAAGCAAAAAGTATTTAAAAATTTTTCTAGAATTAAATAGATACCACGACAACGACGATGAATCTTTATTAATTTCAATAAAACAATTTCAATTTCATAAAACAACAACCACTTGATTTATCAGCAAGCGTACATACTCTAGCCATTAAGTTCTCTTCTATAGGTATAATGATAAATTGGGTTAAAATCCCTAAGTGTTTTGCAAGATATAAGAGGATTGGAAAGGCTATAGTGCTTCTCTCCCACCGGGGAGAATTAAAGACGATCCTTTACCTTTTTTGCTGTAGATTCTTCTATATGCAATGCGTTAAAGAAAGAAGATAGAGTTATATATTGTTGAACATTTAGCGTCATCCAGACGAGTTTATAAATACACTGCAAAAATAAAGTTTTCTTTACATGCGTCCAAATGTTCACGACAGCGTCAATTGGAGGATCAAATATTATCGGAAAAACCCTCAATCTGGCAACAGTGCAAATAACAAATCATGAAAGGGCATATTTATAAACCCTCACACCCAAAATTTTGTACATTTCTGAGAATCAGTTTTCGTTTTCATTCTGCATATTAAAAGTATCACATTCGGTAATAATTTATATATATTTTCTGAACTCTTGATATAAAATTAATTAATTCATTTTATTATAGCCTATAAAGAACTAAAAGCATATTTCATTAGGTACTGGAATGACTAGTGAAATAATTTGTTATACTACAAAATGATTATTAAAAAACAGGATCTCTCATTAACACAATATAAATCAATTTCATATGGACATTTTGATGGCTATGAGGAAAAAACAAGTTTATATATTATATATTATAAATAACATAGGAATTTGAAGCACGTACTGTATATGTAATTATTTAAACGTTGTAACTAGTAATTTTTTATTAATACGAGAAACAAGAACGAAATTTTTGTTTCAATTTATTTTTTCAATTAATTAATGTTTTTGAGGCAGTAAAAATGTTATAAAAAGCTTCTAGATAAAAACATTTTTTTACGAGCGTGTGGAAAATGTCACCTTTTTTATATGAATTGTAGAGTTTGTAAATACAAACTATATTTAATAATCCCTTGTATTAGCAACATATTATAAATATAAAAATTGTAATTTGGAGTGGGAATTTAGTTATTTAAAAAAAAATATGTAAAGAGATGTTAAAATGTGAGAAGTGACAAATGAGAAATAAAGAATATTAAAAAAAAGTAAAAATCTTATAATCATCTCAATTGGCGCCCAACGTGGGGCCCTAAAATAAAGAGGTAATTAAAATAAAAGAATAAAATAAAGAATTTAAATAATTCTTTTTAAATTAAATCAAAATGAATGGCGGCCATATTTGTTTTAGGCCGCACGCTATTTTTCGCGTTTGTAGGCGTCTACGATTTTTAAATTGTACAGAAACGTTAAAACATGGTCAGAAGAAAAAGGACAAGGAGACAAGGAAATAGAAACGAATATCATTGAAGAGAAACCAATAGAAGCACAGGAAGAAATAGAAAGTATGACGAGATAATAACAAAAGATCAAGAAGAAGACACAGTGATGCAGATGTTAGCCTTGCTGAAGCATATAAAGAGAGGACAAGGAGATATTATAAAAGGAGACGAAAAGGTGGAGAAGAATTTAGAGCATGTACGTGTTGGAAGTAAAAGAGCAATAAATAGAGAGGTGAACCAGAACACCGAAGAAACAAAGAAGAATAGTGAAAATATTAAGAAAATACAAAAAGAACAAGGACAGATAAAAAAACGAATTGAAACGGAGAAGCCTAAACGTAATAGGAAAAGCGGTCAAGATATTTTATGCATAAAAATGACATAATATATTTTTAAATCATGCAAACGTTTTTAGTAAAGAAAAACTAAAAATTCTGAATGATGAAAATCGTTGTCATGTTTGAGTTAGTTAAACTTACAATGACATTAACAAAATAGAAAACTTATTAATTTTAAGAATTGCTGAATAAAAAAAATACTCGAGATTAAGGATTCAGGAGTTGATGATAGACTGATAGTTGGCGAAACGCGCGTAGAGTGTGTTAAAATTGTGTTTTGGTTGAGTGGTCGACGATAGTGGTTCAACTTAGTTGATAAACGAAAGGTTCCAATTTCCCAATTTAACTTTTAGTTTAAGTTATTATTCTTCGGAAAATAAACTTTTAGATTTTTTCTAGGATCTACTATGCACTTGAGAACTTAATAAATATAAATGAAAAAACATCCCCATTATCCTCCTATATATTTATCCTGCCGTGTCCTTTGTAGTAAATTGATTTAATATTATACAGGGTGCGCCAATTATTCCCACTCGATCTCTAGCACCGAAACTAAAAGAGATATCAACAAGATTTTTTGTAGGGGTAGACAGTGTCACTCGGACTACAATTTTAAAATATTTTGATGTGTGCAGGGTGGCTAATTTTTGTGGAATAAAAATTAATTTGGTTTTTTTAAATTGAACACCCTGTATACGATTATGTCTTCTGATTCTACTTAATATTAGATTTACAGTAGTTTTTTGTATTTGTAAATCCGACGCGGCGTTGACAAGTTATTCCTATTTTAAGCAGATTTAATGAAAAAACAGCACTTCAGAAATATTAGCACAAAAACCACATTTTTTAAAAAATTCCTCAAAAAAGCTACTATGATGTAAATAAAACATGCACCTATCACAATAATCACACAACATCTTCACCTGTTGCACAGGGTGTTTGATGGCGTGCCAATAGTCTTCAGTTACAAGCTCTCCCTAATACGCATTAAAAAATATAGGGTTTTGCACATCTAACTTTACTATTTACTTTAATAATTGACGTTAAGTGACAAACAACATATTCTACACAATTTTTAATAAGAAATCAAGTTACCTATGAAAATGACAGTAGGTATATTTTGTTATGGCATTAATTGTCAACATAAAATTTTGTATTGTATCACGTCTACTATATTTAATCGGTATCGTGTATAAAAAATGGATTTTAATAAGAATTATAGTGTTCAAGAAAATATTGATATGATATGGATACTGGGTGAATGTCAATAAAATGCGTTTCTTGCTAGTAGGGTCTATCGTCAAAGATACCCACAAAGACGTCATCCACAAAAGGATACTTTTGAGAATTTAAAGAATAGATTTGATAGAACAGGAACCGTCAAGTATGAAAAACATTCACGTGAAACTACAGTTGTTACTATTGCCAACGAATATAAGGTAATGATCAGTATAGTTGAAGATCCCAATATAAGCACAAGGCAATTAAGCAATCAGTTAGATATTTCCAATACCACAATTAGACGCATAATAAAAAAGAATAAATATCACCCCTATCATATCCAGCTTCACCAAGAATTGTTACCACGTGATTTCGCGCGTAGAGTGGAATACTGTAGATGGTTAATAAACAAGATAAATACAGAGCGTAACTTTTTAAACAAAGTTTTATTCTCCGACGAAGCCACGTTTCATAAGAACGGTTGTGTAAATAGACACAACTTCCATTATTATTCGGACCACAATGAACATTTATTTAGAACCACATCACAGTATCGATGGTCTCTGAATGTGTGGGCGGGAATAATAGGTGATTATGTAATTGGTCCCTATTTCTTTGATGGGACTCTAAATGGAGCTATATTTTTAGATTTTTTAGAACATGATTTTCGCAACTTATTGCAAAATGTGCCTCAAAATTATCGCAACGGAATGTGGTTTCAATTAGATGGTGCCACACCACATTACTTATTAGATGTTCGCAATTGGTTAAATAGGGAATTTCAGGATCGTTGGATAGGAAGGGGAGGACCTATAAATTGGCCTACTAGACCGCCTTGCCTTACACCTTGCGATTTTTTCTTGTGGGGTTTTATTAAAAATATTGTTTACAAAGAAGAGGTTACCACAAAAGAAAATATGAAAGAAAGAATTACTGCAGCATTTAGACAGGTGACCCCTGCAATGCTAAGAGGTGTGCGTAAATCAATGAAAAAAAGAGCAAGAAAATGTATAAATGAAAATGGAAGACATTTTGAACACCTACTATAAATTTTAACTTTCACTATTGTAGTTTTCTTACGATTAAACTTTGTAAAATTTTGTACTTATTAAAAATTGTGTAAAATATGTTGTTTGTCACTTAACGTCAATTATTAAAGTAAATAGCAAAGTTAGATATGCAAAACCCTATATTTTTTTAATGCGTATTGGGGAGAGCTTCTATCTGAAGAAAAATATACAGGGTGTCCCATTTGAAAAAATTAAGTTATTGCCATTTGAAAACTAGGCTATTGGCACGCCATCGGCAAACACCCTGTGCAACAGGTGAAGATGTTGTGTGATTATTGTGATAGGTGCATGTTTCATTTACATCATAGTAGCTTTATTAAGGAATTTTTTAAAAGTGTGGTTTTTGTGCTAATATTTCTGAAGTGCTGTTTTTTCATTAAATCTGCTTAAAATAGGAATAACTTGTCGACGCCGCGTCGGATTTACAAATACAAAAAACTACCGTAAATCTAATATTTAGTAGAATCAGAAGACATAATCGTATACAGGGTGTTCAATTTAAAAAAACCAAATTAATTTTCATTCCACAAAAATTAGCCACCCTGTATACATCAAAATATTTTAAAATTGTAGTCCGAGTGACACTGTCTACCCCTACAAAGAATCTTGTTGATATCTCTTTTAGTTTCGGTGCTAGAGATCGAGTGGCAATAATTGTATTTCCCTCAATTTATTTTGTTTACATAGTTTTAATAAATTCACACATTTTTAAAAATATTTTTGACTACTACTTGTGCATGTTGTTTTTTTAAAAAGTCCATAATTCATGCCTGCCCGGCTCTGCCTCGTAAGCGTTTTTAATTTTAAGAAAACAACCATTATTTCTCGGCAAGGGTTAAATGTTTTCGATGTCCTGTTGCGCATAATAATTTGCCTAATTGTCTTTTTCTTTTTTTTTACAGAAAAAGATTAAATTTTGGTTCGCCACAGGTGGCGCTGGATTCTGCCTGAGCAGGGCGCTGGCATCCAAGATGATGCCCTTCGCCAGGTGAGTTCTTGCTGTTTTTGTGTTTTATCGGTTTTTTAGGTGTTCGCATAATTAGCGGTATTATGTCTACGTTGCAACAAACTTTGTGGATAGATTATAACTCACTGATACATTTTGATTATCTTGGAATGAGTAGAAACCGTACTTTTTTCATTTTTTGGGTTAAATTTTAAAATAAAAAACAAATTATCGATGTCTAAAAAAATGAAAGTCATGAACTGACGATCTAAAACATGATTTCTTGAAAAAAAAACGCGTGCATTTCGCAAGCTACTGAGTACGAACGTATTTCCAGACCAGGATAGAAATTTGGTACTTCGAGACTTGAAACTAGCCATATACTGTCAAGTCCTCCAAAACTGTCAGAATTCCCGAAAATTGTCCGGATTTTCCAGCTCTTGACTCAATATTTTCGATTATGACAGTTGTCAACAAGCTGTCAACAACCCGTCAACAGTTGCAGAAGTGTTAAAGTAGCTGTAATGTACAGAGTTTTTCAGATTTATGATTCAGGGCCTATAGATTGTAATTTCACTCGGTTGTCGATCACGACAGCTGTCAACGAGCTGTCAACAAACTGACAGCAGCTCTAGAAGTGTCACATTTGTAGAATGGGCAGTGGATTGTTTTTGTTTACTCGTTGCCAGTTTTAAAGGATTAAATATGCTAACGAATTTAATACCGCGTAGATTTTCGATGCAGTTGCCATAAAATTATAAATTTTACTGTACTATGGTATCCAGCTTTTCAGTTTTTTTTGAACTATTTAAATGCTAATTAGACATTTATCAGATAAGTAGGTGAGAACTGCCTAAGCAAGCCGTAGTCCCGACGACAACTGCTTATTTTATTGTAAACGTCGAATTCCAGGTATATACGATTCAAATGCAAATAGTCTTTCTTCACTTGTCTGTAAACAATGGAATATCGTTCGCAGTAGATACGTGTTCCAAGGCTGTTCCGATCGAGAAATTTATCTAGTTGGCTTTGTTTATTGTTTTGTTTTATCCTCGGGACATAACTAGAGACAAATGTTGGGTGGGGTCAGTAAAAGATTTAAATTTACAATTAAATAAAGTTTAACGCCCTCGAGTTGGTATAAACCAGGCTTTATAGCCAGAAGGCGTTTGTAGTAAAATTAACTGAGCTATATATTTTAAAATTTTTAACGCTAGCAAAACAGTATCTTTTATATCCAAATTCAAAACAGCGAGATATATGTTTAAATCCTCTTTGTGTATGGATGAGATTCTCAATTCGAATAGCGCAACACATTCTAGTACTGATCTATTTATTTCTCCATTTCTCCATCGGGGATAAAATAAAAATAAAAGCCTCAGATATTGTGGATTCTACCAAACGAAATTCGTGAAACTGTTATTCCAAAAACAACTTAATAAACTTTGTGGTTTATCAAACTTTTGCTTACATCTACTTAAAGTTTGTGTAGGTCAAATAAAAGTTTCTCGTAAGTAATATCATAAGGGCATATAATTTTTCCGAAAAAAATCGAAAAAACACGTTGCTAAGTAATATTTTAACAATAAGCATGAGTGCTGGTGAAAAATATTACTTTGCATATTACTTTGCATTGTGTTTTTTTCGATTTTTCTAACAAGAAAAATTAGATGCCCGAATGGTATTTGACAAGACTATTTCATGAGTAACAGATTATTCTCCATACACATAGCTTACAAAGCATACTAAATATTATACAGATCTGGCAAATTTTTAACGGAACATAGGATTTTCAATGTATTTTGGACAAGAGCTCACTTATAAGTCGGCCAGCAGAATATATAACAAATCTACGCGACGACATATCAATTATTCAATTGAACCACTCTAAATTATTGTATCCCTACTCTTCGCTAGCAGAGCGCGTGTCTGCGTTAGCTTAATAGCACTGACCGGCAGCTCTGCAGCAGTACGAAAATGTATATATGTGAGACTTTCAGGAACAGATTTTGCGACGCCGAAGTTCCATTGTATGCGAGAAATTATTTGTTGCAATAAATGTAACAAATAATTTCTCTTCTGAAAATAAATGCTGTGGTTCGTTCTTGCCATAACGGCTTTGAAAATAAAATACATTCTACGATTTAAAAAACATAACGGTAAAAAAAACTAAAATGTAACTATAAACTACGAATCTAATGTAATAAAGGTTCAAATAAACCACCTTTTTGGGCTAAACAATAGCCAAATCTGTGAAACAGAGATAATCTCATATCTAACTTTTTTATAATTCGAGAAATGGTGGACTGTGTGGGAATCGGCCTATTTTCAAATGCAACTATAAATAAATTTATTGTATCTCGAATCGAGTGGTCCCCAAAATACCACCTTAAAATTTGTATCTTTTCTTCCTTTGTAAACGTGAATATTTTATTTTCAATCATTATCGGCTTACTATTTCTGCGATTTTACAGTACACTGAGTGGCAAGTATCACGTGCCAGTTGCTCGAGACAGGAAGGGGAACAGTGGTTCAATTGAATAGTTGATATGCCTTCGCTCACATTTCTTAGATTTTGTGCTGGTCGACTTCTACGTGAGCTCTTCTACAAAATACATTGAAAATTCTATGTTCCGGTAAAATTTGGCCAGATCTGTATATGCATACGTAATAAATATGTAGGTATTAATTTGAAAACTGAAAAACAGGTAATTTATTTAATCACAAAATACTACAAACTGAATTATTTATGGTACAATTAAAATATAAATTGCAATTTTGGTACACAGTAGGAGTATTGTTTGAAATCTTTGTTAACTCATTGATAACGTTGGGTGTTGTTGATGGGTCCAGCTGTAGAGTAAAAAATTTGAACAAAACAAATTTTAGTAGGGATACAGTTTTCATTTTTTTATCTCATAAAAACAATATCGAACCGACTTGAGTGCAGGATGTTATCGTTGCTAAAAAACTCGATGCATATTTTTTGTTTCTTTAGAAGGAAGCAATAAATCTGGTTAATTTGTTTGAGATAACAAAAAGCATTGATAACGTTGGGTGTAGGTAAATCATTAATGTTGTTGATGGGTCCAGCTGTAGAGTGAGAAGCTCGAGGAGTGGCTGCAGGATCTTCTGCTTTCTGTTTTTTAGCTGGAGGTTCTGAGGCGTCACTTCTAAAGGTGTTTATGTTTATCCACTTGCAGGTAAGGCTTAATTGAGTTGGCTAAACTGTGTCCAGTAATTTTAATTAATTGTTGTTCACCCACCCCTCCTTTAGCCAGGTTACTGACTGCTGTCGACCGCATAGAGTGGTTTGTTATTTTTATTTCTTTTGTATTTAATCCTGCCTTCTCTGCTCCTTCTTTAGTCCATTTCGAAAGTTCGTTTTTTCCCACTGGAGTGTTTTGTACCATCCACTTGTTTGTTCTTTGTTCCATGATGGGTTTACTGTTAAGAATAATCTATCAGTTGTTATTCTAGATGAACGTTTAACCATTAGAATTTTAAAGAGACGGTCTGGACAAAAGGTAGAGTTCTTCGTGTTGGGGACCAGCCATTTACTATCGGCCATTTTTTTTTCTCCACCCTGAGCCGTTTTATTAAAGAGATTCTACTCTTCCTAAAAAGTAGGATTTTTGAAAATCAGTTACCTTATCTACTTCCTCTTGAAAATAATGAACTCTGCAATTGACTGCTTCTCCACCTCTCCAGGCAAGTTCTACTGAAACGATATGGTAAAATTTTCGCTGGAGTCCCGCCGGAGTGTCTTCGTCCCATAATAAAACCATTACGTAAGTATTCTTCCAATTTTAATGAAGCGGAGCTCGATTTCCTTTTATTGGCGCACATCTGCAATTTCCTTCGTTTCGCATTACGAGCTTTTCTACTAGACTTGAAGACAATATCTTTAAATGGATTAAAAATTATTTTCCACTTCATAAAATACATCTCTTGCATTTTTTTTGTAAAGGTGTTCCACATTGTTTTCACAACTAGTTCTTCCACGCCCAATCTTTCAGGATTAGGTTTTAGTTGCTCTAAACTTGTAGTGTCTAAAAGCTCGTATTTCTTTTTTATTTTTATTTTCCATATACGTATGGGTTTTAACGGTATTGTACGGTACACTTTTCTCAATCGCCAGATCAATATGAAGTCATAGAATCACTTCCAAAGCGACTCATTTTCACGACATAAGCTGACTAGCACTGTTTAAAAACAATATTACAAAATTTATTGACAAAAATTGTTTAGTGTCGTTTTCTGGTGTCCTAGGAGACCATAATTACTTGTCATCAAAGGTATTGTAATTTTTGGTGACATCTGTCAAGTTTTGCCGCGGGTAAACTCAAAAAACTGCTGACAGGAGCTGTCATACAGTTTTTTCATCTAGAAACCATTTGTAATTCAAAATTGCGCGTTTGTGATTGGTGGAAATTAAAACGAGGGAAATAGTCATGTTAATCTACCTATATAAGGCGTATTCGGGAAATACTTTTTTAAAAGTAATGGATCAACAGAAGGTAAAAAAATAAATTACAAATTTTGAACCCAAACGAACAATACAATTTAAAGTGGGAAAAACCGAGTAGTAATAATTAAATTTTAAATATTTCAAATGTATGACATAAAAAAAAATAAAAGATAAACAATCACAGGATTGCCAAACAAAAATTAACGAACTTCAATTAGTCAGCGCTCCAATTAAAACTTCCAATATCATCAGGTATCTTTTGTGGCTGGTATTCTATTAACCACAATTAGAGAGTGTTTGTGCAAATATTCAGCCGGAATTTTGATAATTGGAAGAGCGGAATCTTGAATTTCTAACAATAGAGTTCGTAACATGGCAGGTTTGGGTTAGACTAATTTTATACTAGGGACAAAAAAACGAGTTTTGTATTTAAATACCGATAACAAAAATCAATATACCAATATTGACCAGTTGCCAGAGCCAGATATTCACCAAAAGCTCCCACAAAATATATCATTTTTACTAAAATTTCATACGATATAACTAAAATCTAGAATTTTGGCAAACAAACGGGAGAGGCAAAGTTGCATATATTTTTTTAATATATCATCTTTTTGCAATTAATGGTCATGTATCCTTACGTAATTATTGTTCTTTTGGAATAGCCTTGGTAAGTTAGAAGGTTTGGTTCATAAAATATCTAGTCACAAAAATATTTTAATTGGATCGGAAGGTATGCGTTCGATAAAAAAGCGGTATCAATAAATTTTGTACAGGTTGTTCAATTCTAGATAACCCACCTTACTGGACTCCGGAAAAAAACTTAATTTATATTGGAATTTTAAAATAAACAGTAGTATTATATCTAATGATCAAATCGATATAAAAATAAAATTAAATAAATACCATTCGTTAAATGCTTTGATAAAAGAACCCGATCTTTAATTATATACCTCCTTAAGTTTCCAATTTATAGTTAATCATCGTGTTTTTACCAATATTTTTAGGACTGGGATACAAAATCAAACTCAGAATAAATTAGTTTTAAATGCGAAATTTTAGAAAATGTACATTGCAATTGCAAATAATCTCCACAACTCCTTAAAAAAGATTTATTTACCGTTTAAAAAGGTTTCAAAAATATTATCGACACTTTTCCAGTTTTAAAAAAATTCGCCAAAAAACTATCAAAAATCAATTCCTCATTCTTCATTCAGCAACATCTGCATCAACCTTCTATAACATGATTTGACACTATCCACATCAGTCTGAACAATTTATCCAATAACTGTGTTTAGTTCTGAACAATGTTCTTATATATTATCTAAATACTTAAGTAACTTGGGAGAAAGAAAGAGTTTATTGAATTAAAAAAAATAAAGGTATTCCCTAAAATTCCTTGGGGCGAAAAATTTTGGAGGATAAACAAAGTTTTCGCCTTCTGACATTTTGGTGTGACTGCTTGGTTTCAACAAAAAACAAAAAGTCTGCAAGCTTAAACTTTACAAGGACATCATCATAATACGTTTCCTTAAAAAAATGAAAAAAGTGAGTAAAAAGAGAATTTTTGCCTTAACCAGATCCTGGGTTTCTATAATTTCAATTTTTATTGTATGCACATTTTTTAAGGTTAATAAAACAGTGATGTGGTCCGCGATATAATCAAATCTGATCAAATTTGGAACCAAAGTTAAAACAAAAATTTCCTATAACTTTCAGAATGCTTCAAGCAAAAACTCTTTTGTCTAATTTATTTTTTATATCTTCAAATTTATCGGCAATTTGATACTTTAATCTACTTTCAATTAGCTATGCTTCGATTTAACTTCTTAGATCGCTTAATAAAAAAAAATGTACTAAATTGTTATGAAAGCGATGATTGAAATTTTTTACCGCACAATTACGACCGCCATTGTGTCAACTTTAAATTCATTAAGCGTCCATTTAAAATTATAATGATATTTTACCGTGAGAATGATCAGTGGTGTACTTAGAAAAAATTTCTTGACGAGATTCTACAAAAATAAGTAAATTACATTTTTAAAGTTTAAACTTAATATTAAGAAATTATACATTTGGTAACGTATCTTTAAATAGAGTAAACTATTGTTTGATCAACATATCCAGTATATTTGTACTATGCCCTATAAAATACTTGGATTTATATTCAGAACATGCAAAAGTTTTAAAAGGGTAGAAACAATTCGTATGCTATACATGGCGTATGTTAATAGTTCACTCCACCAACCCACCAACTTTGGCTTTGTTGTCTAAGAATGACAGGCTCCTTTGGTAACAAAATCAAAGTTAGTGGGCTTAATTCGATGTTTTCTGTTGAATTCTTCAAAACAGCTTGATTAGTAGAACTAAGAGTTGTATGGCAGCAAGAATTAGAAGTTGAGGGCAGGGCCATCGATGAATTAGACCCAGTTATGGAAGAAATTATCTTATTTGCCACGTTTATTCTATTTTGCAATGAATTTTCTACGTATCCTTCTGCTATCTCAGAAGATTTCCATGGCTTTTTTAATGTTAAAATATATGAGTGGCAAATTCAAACTAAATAAATAACACATCGCGTAGAACTGTCATGAAATTAATGGCTATCTAGGATGCGGACGTGATATTTACAGCTAGGTGCTACAGAGTGAACATTCTGACACTAGAGTAAGAATAAAATACGTATAAAATACATAAGAGAGAAGTGTTTCAGAATTTTCTTTAAATATCAAGAGCGAGAAAATTTCTTTTCTGTTATCATAAGTGTCCTGAAAAAATCTGACATACAGAAAGACGAATAACAGATTGCTGCCTTTAAATCCATCAAAATATTCCCAATATTGACTTACAGAGTTCAAGAGGGATCAAAATGTCATGATCCCAATTCCTTTTGGGACTTCGCCACTGCTGGTGCAAGTAATCGTTATTGAAAGAAAAAACCGATTCAATTTCACGTTTTATGGATGCCGAATTGAACCATTTTACTAAATCATCCGGTCAGAAAAATAAAATCAACCGTAGCGAATCAGTAAACGCCGTAAATAAAAGGCGGACGTTAAAGCTCGGTGGCACTCTGGGAACAACCCGGGGGAAAGCGGAATTTCGATAGCAACAAATCGTTAAGAGGATTTTAGAATTTTAAATTAATTAAATTTGTTTTAAAATCTGCTATACGTTAAATAGCAAAATATATACATTTAAAAATTCGTTTTTTTTATTATTTTGAAACTATAGTTTGTCCATCATAAACGTGACTGGTCTAGTCACATAAAAAAAATATAATTTTTGATTTTTTAATAATACCTACTTTAAATTCTGTTTTCATTATAATATCCCTTACTACTTTGTAACAATTAAAACAATGTCGTGCTGGTATCGTCGCCGGCTGCCGTCTAGGAGCAATCTATGCAATGGCTGGTAGTTACTTTGAGGTAAATGTAAATAATAAATAATCAGAAATCAACATTTATTAGTCATATAAGGGGTATGGAATAAAATAGGAATTTTGTAAACATTTAAAATTATTTCCTTAATTTCTACAGTTAAATGCTTTTTTATCGCTTTCTAGGAGAGCTATACGTAACTTCTTCAGCAGATTCTGTCTCATTTTTTTTATATGTTTTTTTTGTCTAAAATACCACCAAAAATTACTACGTCCTACAAATTGAAGATGAACTTTTTGGTTTCTGACTATTTTAATGTTAATTGTACTTAAGTCGATATATTTAGATCTCAAAATAAGTAATTTTATATTCAAATTTAACCTCCTGTTGATGTTTGAGAGTTGCTTCTAGCCGGGAAACTAGGGTGGAAGTAAAATACATTTTTTTTTAGATCAGGTACGTAATTCAGATACTTTTTTTTGCATAGACATGTAAGTCATTCGTCTATAAGGGAAAAACTTATCAGATGAGATACGGAGAAGAAACAATAATAATTTCGACCACAATTTCTTTTATTACTTAAAGCAAATAAGAATATTTCAAAGTTTACTATCATATTACTTAGAATTGAAATAAAACTTAACCAAAAATGGAAAACTCGCAGTCCCACATTTAAGAGCAACACTTGAAAGAGAAACCAGAACATATACATAATATACGAATTGGAAAAACATATCATGCAGACAAAAACAAATCAATAACATTTATAACCTTGTTTTGCTATAAAACTTTCTACTTGAACTAGTTTAAAAAACGGGTAATTGGACAATTCTTCTCGAAGGAAATAATGTGAGAAACTGAATGATAAAAAGCGAACATCAATTCTAAAAAAAAAGTGAACAGTGTCTACTTGTAGATCCGATGAAAACACAAAACCGTTTTGTTATAGATTTCTTTGACGTAAAAGGAAAAAGGTAACTTAACACACCCGTGAAGACTCTATTAAAATAACGTGAATTCATTATTGAATAGTACAGTCAATTTTTACAAGTTTTCCCAAAAGACTTGATTAGTCTCTTAAATAGTAAATCCTGTAAATTAATATTAAGAAAAGTATTTCAAATCTTATTTTTGAGGCTAAAAAATCGTTGTTAAAAGCTCCTAACTCAAATCTCAAAATACAATGGGTTACAGTTTTCACAATGGATTTGTATTTTTTTCTTTTTGTTTATTGTTCTTATTAATGGACTTTGTTTATTTGTTCTACTTATTAGTTCTTCTTTACTATCTCCATTTTGATTTTGTTTTACTCCAAGTTCACTTAAAGAAATTTACCAGTATATACAAAAGGAATTCGGCGAATTCTACAGGAAATTCCCCCTATATAAGCGACAGCAGGAATATTTGTTAATTTTACATGACGATTCCGGTCTTTTAATTCCTCTAGAAACAACCGGAATATGCTGTACTATTTACAGAATCGTTACATTGATTTAACTGGAATATTCCAGTTATTTTAACGAACTACCTTACTTTTACCGGAACTTCCTGTTTAATACAAACTAGATAGTTGTATTCGAAGCTTCGAACTTCAGTTTTTACAGGAATTTCCAGTAATTAATCGGAACTGTAGTATCGATTTAATAGGAATTTTCCGTTGGATTAAAGATCTTTCATTCATACATTACAGTACTAGTTAGTTGTATTGGAAGCTTATAACCAAGAAAAGCCTCGACGCCGAACTAAATTACATCCGAAAAGATCTCCAAGGAAATGTCTACTCAAAGAAACTAGTGGGACAGATGTTGACCCGTATACAACAAAAAAACAACCACAGAGAAAAAGAACCGCCACAACAAACATTATGCCTCCCTTACGTGAAAAGTATTCACAGGAAATATTCCTGGTAAATTAACAGTACCTTATTACTGCTATACTTACCGTTTTTCCTGTTCATAAGACGCAAGTCACTTTAGCTGGAATGGTCCTGTTGATTGCAAGTACAGATTGTGTTCTCAACGGTTTTTTCTTGTTATAATAACAATAGTTTCGTTTAAACAACAGGATTTTTTCAGTGTGAGCAGTGTCATTTCATGTTTCAGCGTTCTTTAAAACATTTTCATAAAGTTGCTGTGAACTGTCAAAACAAAATTATGATAGCTTTTGATCTAAATGTGGCTCTGGCAACTGGGCTATTTTTCTTTTTACTTAACAAATCATTTGAGAATTGTTTTGCTATGAAATTAATTATTTCCAATCTTCAAATCACAATAAGTCGGTTTGTCGTCGGTCTGCATACAAAAGAATCGCTCCCTCTTTTTTGATCGACGTTTTTTCGATTATATTAGTTGAAGGTTCAAAAGTGCTCATTAGGAAATACCGAGTAAGCAGCGTGGTTCTAATTTAAACTACGGATGGCTCTACGAGCGAACAGAAAGGAAGACGAAATATTTTATGGGTTTGTTGAAACTTTGCCGCCGCATTTTTCGGATATTAAGCATCACTACGATAACGAGCCAATTACCAATGAACCAAAATTATTTCTTAAATGTTCCGCTTATTTTACCTCATTATTTTCGTCTCATGACCACAACAAAGGGTTTCTGCGCGAAAAAATAGGAGCAGGAACTCGTTACCCAAGCCTGGAATGTTCTCACAGTCCCACAATGGTTCAGGAACTTCAAAACATCAAGTGACCAACGTAACACCATCTATTTTGCATTACTGAAGATAAAAAAATGTTTTTAACACTAAAAAAATATAATTCCAATAAAAAAAGTAAATGAGAAAGTTGTAGATAATAGAAATATCTTTCGATTCATTTTTTATAAGTCTCGATCGAGATGTAACTTATCGAGATATATCGAAAAAACCGTCCACAATCCCATTTTTTGTTTTTGCTATAACTTTATCAAATTTAAATAAATTTTTTTGATACTTGACAAAAATATAGCTCGTGTCTTGTAGAATAGGTACGTATCTCAAATTTTTTAAAATATTTATTAATTTTTGAGATATTTCGATTTTTCGAAAAAAAAAGGCGCTTGCGAAAATCGGCTACTCTTGCTCGAGGAGTGATCGTATAATAACGAACTTGTTCTTATTTTCTTCGGAAAGACTCCTTCTTTCAACCTATAAAAAGTTTATAGCAACTTTTTAAATTTTAAGTACCAAACAATTTAGTTTTTTTGTAACGTTACAATTAAAATTGAAAAAGATACAGTTAAAAATAGCTATCGAAAAAAAATCTGAGCTCTAGTGCTTACTTAAAAACCAAATTTTCAAAATCATTTTTTGTACTTAAAATTTAAAAATTTTCTATAAATTATAAAATAATTGCACCATCACTAGCAATATTATATCGACAAAAATTTACATTACTGTGGAAATTCCGTAGTTCTCAGCGACTACACTACCGAAACATTGGTTTTCAGTGTTAACATCGTTTTTCCGTCATGCTCACAGACCTTCCCCCGCGTCGCGACTTTTTCCATTTTCGCCAAACAAGAAATCGAGCCTGAAATTCGCGATTAGTGTATTCCTAGAACCTTTAATGAGCCGTTAATAACAGTGCAAAGAAAATTGCAATTTTTATTGTTTCAACCACTTTTTCGCTGATGTTCTGCTCACTTAAGCTCCAACAGAGGAGCCACCAGTTATTTTCATGAATATTTATTCGAGACACAAACCCCGCATACGAAAATTGTTGTCAAAATTAATTTCTACTACATCTTACGATTTTAAACATCCAATAGTAGGAGACGTACGGTATTGAAATTGCAGATACGATAAGTAAGAAAATTAAAATTACGTATGTCTGTTTAGCAGATGGGTTGCCCAGCCCATCTGCCAAACATTTAAGGGTTTATGATAGTTATAAAAATATACAATATACAATACAATGATTTAAAAACTACTTGATATTTATTAAAACAAATAAGAGCAAATTTTCATAGATTAAATATATAATGACACGTAAACATCTTGTGATTTTTCTTTTAAAAATTAACAAAATATAGTTATTTATGCAATAAGTGTGCAAAGTTGCATTTTTTTGACGAATGTGACTAATGGATTTTTTTTATGCCTCTGTTGATACACGGTAGACGCGACGGTCCATTGTGGCTAAACGGTTAATATTTTCAAAATTTTCTTTATTCATGGATATGTGGGTTGATAAAGGCTATATTATAAAATTATTTTGAATTATATAGATTGTCCCAAGAAAGTGTGGCGTATCAAAGTTATATTATTTCTTACGGAAGACCCTATATTTTGTTACATTTATAGATTATACGTTAAAAATAAGATAAACTTTCTTAAGTACTCCCTACACCTAATCGTTTTAGTTTTCGAGATATTTTGATATTTCTAAAAATGGAAGCACTTACAAGAAAACCAATAACTTGGAAACCTATGGAATCAGCCAAATCCAATTTTAACTGAAAAAAATTAGACTAATAGTTGAAAGTAATAATATATTTACAGTTGTTTAAAATTATACAGGGCGTCCAAAATGGGGCGATTCACTAATGACATATTCAAACGACTTATAAATTTTACATTATTTTTCCACCGTAATGCCTAACTATAACACCCTGTATTTGATCAGCTTAGACTATGATACGAAAAAATTATTTTTGAAACTATGTGTTTGGTTTTGATATTATTTTCGAGATGCATCAAAATCTGTATGGTTACATCACATTATAAAAAAAATCATCTTCACCAACCTTCTCCAATGCCCATAAACAAAAATCTATCCGTCTTTGAAAATCTGTTCCATATAGATTTTGATGCATCTCGAAACATTTTTAAATAATGTCAAAACCTAAACACCTAGTTTCAAAGATAATTTTTTCGGATCATAGCCGAAGTTGATCAAATACATTACGGTGGAAAATAATGTAAAATTTAACAAAAATAACTCAAAAATTTATAGATTTAGGCATATAAGACCTTTATAATTTTTAAAATGTACTGGAATTTGCTATATAATAGGATTATAAAATACAGGGTGTCCTATTTAAAATAAGAACTATATTGAGTAAACCAGTAAGGAATTTTAATTTATTAGATTCGACATCCTAAGACCGGTTTCTGCCTTTCGACTTCATCAGTTAGGCTTTTCGAATCCAATAAATAAAAATTCCAAACTCGTACAAGTCAATAGCTATATCCGCTATAAGATAACATTTTTAGATGTGCTACCATCTATGGTAAGAAGAGAGTATTGACATTAAATTTTGACTGAATCTAGTCAAGATGTCACTCTCTTCTTTTTTATCCCTTTCAAAGATTAATACAAAGTGAGTAAACCAGTAAGGAATTTTAATTTATTAGATTCGACATCCTAAGACCGGTTTCTGCCTTTCGGCTTTATCAGTTAGGCTTTTCGAATCCAATAAATTAAAATTCCAAACTCGTACAAGTCAATAGCTATATCCGCTATAAGATAACATTTTTAGATGTGCTACCATCTGTGGGAAGAAGAGAGTATTGACATTAAATTTTGACTGAATCTAGTCAAGATGTCACTCTCTTCTTTTTTATCCCTTTCAGAGATTAATACAAAGTGAGTAAACCAGTAAGGAATTTTAATTTATTAGATTCGACATCCTAAAACCGGTTTCTGCCTTTCGGCTTCATCAGTTAGGCTTTTCGAATCCAATAAATAAAAATTCCAAACTCGTACAGAGAGTGACATCTTGACTAGATTCAGTCAAGATTTAATGTCAATACTCTCTTCTTACCATAGATGGTAGCACATCTAAAAATGTTATCTTATAGCGGATATAGCTATTGACTTGTACGAGTTTGGAATTTTTATTTATTGGATTCGAAAGCCTAACTGATATAGCCGAAAGGCAGAAACCGGTCTTAGGATGTCGAATCTAATAAATTAAAATTCCTTAATGGTTTACTCACTTTGTATTAATCTCTGAAAGGGATAAAAAAGAAGATTCAGTCAAAATTTAATGTCAATACTCTCTTCTTACCATAGATGGTAGCACATCTAAAAAAGAACTATATTGTTGTTTGAATATGCCATTAGAGAATCGCCCCATTTTGGACGCCCTGTATAATTTTAAACAACTCTAAATACATGAATGTTTTCAATTATTAGACTAATTTTTTTCAGTTAAAATTGGATTTCATAGGTTTCCAAGTTTTCTTGTAAGTGCTTCCATTTTTAGAAATATCAAAATATCTCGAAAACTAAAAAGCTTAGGTATAGGGAATACTTAAGAAAGTTTATCTTATTTTTAACGTATAATCTATAAATGCAATAAAATATAGGGTCTTCCATAAGAAATAATATAACTTTGATACGCCACACTTTTTTGGGACGATCTGTATATTTCAAAACAATTTTAAAATGTAGCCTTTATCAACCCACATATCCATGAATAAACAAAATTTTCAAAATATTAACCGTTTAGCCACAATGGACCGTCGCGTCTACCGTGACTCACCCTGTATATCTTCAGTTTTATAAAAATCAGTGAGAATTTTAGAAATTATATCATAAATTGTCACCGGAATTACGAGCACCTGCCAATTTCAAAAAAATCATTCGGACGTCTGGAAGTGGGTAAAATAGTATATTACGACGATGATAAATCAGTCAAAACAAGCTTCTCATATAATTTATATATTTATGATGCCAATAAACAATCTCCAAATCATAAAAACAACAGGACTTCTTTTCATTTTACCTAAACTTGCTCCTTCTACGTTATCAAAATTACTTTTCCCATTTCATTGATAACGGTACTCGCAATACTGAATAAATTATATCGTGGCGGCCACTATTTGAAATCAGCTGAACTAAGAAATCAATAATAATGTTGGTAAAGTAGACATTATTTACCGCTTTATGTTCAAATTTGTCAAATAATAGCATTTTTTTAATGCCAAAAGATCTCCTTAACTAAATTGTCTGGAGATTCGCTTTGAATGGGAAGATGAACTATTTTCTTGGGTATATTCATTGAAATGAGACAGAAACATAAATTCCCTTATTTTCCTCAATTATTGAAAAAAAAAATTTAATTTTCAGAATAAAATCAAGCTCGATATATTTAATATATACTTCAACCCTTTTTGAGATTACCCACCAAATTTGAGCTCTTTAAGTCATACCGTTCCTGAGTATACCTTGCATTAAAAACACACAACACTGAACGGCGGCCTTAAGTTTTAATCTAGCAGATCAGTCATTATCGGACACCATGGCTCAGTTGGTTAGGGCACCAGACTTTATTCTCTGGTCACTGTTCGAAGAGTAGGTTCGAATCCTGCCGCATTCAAGTGGAATAAAAGTCAGATAAGACTTTGGGCAAGTGCAAAAAAGTATTTGTGTCATACGCAGTTTCATTCACGCCGGTATACAGGCCGGATGAGATCGGATATCTCGTGGAACTGATAGGGGTTGGTGGCACATTTACACAATTGTTAGTCGGTAGATCACCTGCATGACAAAGTCATAGTCCTGGGTTTAAGGTGATTGAGGACAGCATATAAAAACCGCGGTTCAAAACTCAGAACAGAAAGTTGCCGCCTTAAGCAAAATAACCTATAATGTGCGAGGTCCCGTGTTCAAAAAGAGGAAGATATTGTACAATGTGGTCCAGTCTATACTACTATATGCTGTACCAATCTGGCATGAATACACAAATATAAAACGTCATAAAAACCTACTGACAAAGGTACAGCGTAAAATGCTTTTACGGGTGACAAGTGCATACCGCCATGGCTGTACAAGTCATCTCAGGAATAATTCCCTTCAAACTTCTGGTAGAAGAGAGGTGGAGACTAGTTGCAGAAAGGAGACGTTAAAATTAACCAAACAAACAACAACAGATCAGTCATTATTACGAAAATGCGCGGAGCCGAAAATTTTTAATTACCTTTTTTTATCAGCCATTAATAAGTTTTCAACGACTACACTACCGAAACACTGGTTAAAATCGTTTTTCCGCCATGCTCTGCAGACCTTATCCATACGTTGTGCCTTTTCCATTTTCACAAAGAAAGAAATCGAGCCTGAAATTCGCGATTAGTGTATTCCTACAGCCTTTAATGAGCAAAGCTGTGCAAAGAAAATTGCAATTTTTATTGTTTCAACCACTTTTTCGCTCATGTTCTGCTCACTTAAGTTAAAGCTAGCAGAACAGTCAGTTTTGCGGAGCAGAAAATTTTTTATTTAGCCTTTAATGAACCTTTAATTTTCCATGTATTGATTTTTAATTCTGCTGACTTTCTTCTTGTGTATTTTCAAATAAGTTTAATTTAAAATAAGTGCAACGTCAAATCGTTACTGTTCACTGCAGTTTCTCGGGTAAAGAGAAACATCGAAATCATTTTCATGTATTACCTGATCGATGTGAAAAGAAAAAAGGTAAATGAACGAAACGTTCCCAATGGAAAATCTGTCTCGCACAGTGCAGGCACATGATCTCACGTACGTCGATCAACAAATTAACAACACCAGAAATCGAAAACGTTTTCGATCTCAAATTGATGTAACCGCAACTCGGCATCGACGAACAACTATAGAAAGGAATAAAAAAAAAAGATTTTAATCCTCCAATGGCGTGGTCAAAGAATTTTCATGCTTTATTGATTTTATACCGATAAAGTAAAATTATTGCTTCTACAACAACGGGAGATTTTGTAAATTTTTTACACTTCCAACGTTTTGACGATATCTTCAGTGCTAGCATATTTTTTCGTAGATTTTTTGGCCAAACAATTCGTCTAAATCTGCGATTGTCCAACGAACGAGTGCTTTAGGGGCCCATACAATAAAAATTTGACAAATAAATATAAAATTCGCACCTTTGAGATGCTTAATGCTGAACCAGGCCGAAAAGAATTGTGAAACTTGACAAATCACAGGTGCGAATTTTATATTTCATTGCCAAAATTTTCTTTAGTTCAGATAAGCGATTACTTTGCCAAAAAAGGCACCACCCACAACATCTAACGTCTTAAAGGGTTAAAGAAAGAAGAAGAAGAAAAAAAGAAATAATTAAAATCTATTAAATTTGAAGTATCGAAAACTGCCGCGACTATGCGAAATAAATGAAAACTGACGTATTTAATCCAGTTCCCTCAAGAACGCCAATGCGTCTCGCGGTTTTGTTACCGCATAAAATTCAATTCGATTCGCACAATCAACTCAACTGAGAAATAGAGAGAGGAAAAAAGCTCCCAGAATAATAAAATTAATGATTACAATTGCCGCAACCGACTCAAATGTTATGGGCTTTTCGAGATTCGCTCTCAAATTTTTAGGTAAAAACATTTTCAATTTTGTCGTGAATGCAGGTCAATTTTCTTTTTTTAGCTGAAAATTTGTTAGTTATTTTTCTATCCTGTTTACGGGTTTAGATCGATATTCATTTAAGCCGTCAGCGGCAATATTAGATTTTTGATAAATCGTCACCTTGTTAAAATGTCAAAAATAATAAAAGTATGACAAAATTTTTTATTACAACAGAAAATTATTTTTTAAAACGATAAAACTAACGGCTGATAAAATAATAAAACATATAAAGTGTGTACAAATAAATATCAGAGTCATCGCATTTACAGCAATTATACAGGGTGCGCCAATTATTTCCACTCGATCTCTAGCACCGAAACTAAAAGAGATATCAACAAGATTTTTTGTAGGGGTAGACAGTGTCACTCGGACTACAATTTTAAAATATTTTGATGTATACAGGGTGGCTAATTTTTGTGGAATGAAAATTAATTTGGTTATTTTAAATTGAACACCCTGTATACGATTATGTCTTCTGATTCTACTTAATATTACATTTACGGTAGTTTTTTGTATTTGTAAATCCGACGCGGCGTTGACAAGTTATTCCTATTTTAAGCAGATTTAATGAAAAAACAGCACTTCAGAAATATTAGCACAAAAACCACATTTTTTAAAAAATTCCTCAAAAAAGCTACTATGATGTAAATGAATCATGCACCTATCACAATAATCACACAACATCTTCACCTGTTGCACAGGGTGTTTGCCGATGGCGTGCCAATAGTCTAGTTTTCAAATGACAATAACTTAATTTTTTCAAATGGGACACCCTGTATATTTTTCTTCAGTTAGAAGCTATCCCTAATACGCATTAAAAAAATATAGGGTTTTGCACATCTAACTTTACTATTTACTTTAATAATTGACGTTAAGTGACAAACAACATATTTTACACAATTTTTAATAAGAAATCAAGTTACCTATGAAAATGACAGTAGGTATATTTTGTTATGGCATTAATTGTCAACATAAAATTTTGTATTGTATCACGTCTACTATATTTAATCGGTATTGTGTATAAAAAATGGATTTTAATAAGAATTATAGTGTTCAAGAAAATATTGATATGATATGGATACTGGGTGAATGTCAAAAAAATGCGTTTCTTGCTAGTAGGGTCTATCGTGAAAGATACCCAGAAATACGTCATCCACAAAAGGATACTTTTGAGAATTTAAAGAATAGATTTGATAGAACAGGAACCGTCAAGTATGAAAAACATTCACGTGAAACTACAGCTGTTACTATTGACAACGAATATAAGGTAATGATCAGTATAGTTGAAGATCCCACAAGGCAATTCAGCAATCAGTTAGATATTTCCAATACCACAATTAGACGCATAATAAAAAAGAATAAATATCACCCCTATCATATCCAGCTTCACCAAGAATTGTTACCACGTGATTTCGCGCGTAGAGTGGAATACTGTAGATGGTTAATAAACAAGATAAATACAGAGCGTAACTTTTTAAACAAAGTTTTATTCTCCGACGAAGCCACGTTTCATAAGAACGGTTGTGTAAATAGACACAACTTCCATTATTATTCGGACCACAATGAACATTTATTTAGAACCACATCACAGTATCGATGGTCTTTGAATGTGTGGGCGGGAATAATAGATGATTATGTAATTGGTCCCTATTTCTTTGATGGGACTGTAAATGGAGCTATATTTTTAGATTTTTTAGAACATGATTTTCGCATCTTATTGCAAAATGTGCCTCAAAATTATCGCAACGGAATGTGGTTTCAATTAGATGGTGCCACACCACATTACCTATTAAATGTTCGCAATTGGTTAAATAGGGAATTTCAGGATCGTTGGATAGGAAGGGGAGGACCTATAAATTGGCCTACTAGATCGCGTTGCCTTACACCTTGCGATTTTTTCTTGTGGGGTTTTATTAAAAATATTGTTTACAAAGAAGAGGTTACCACAAAAGAAAATAAGATTTACTGCAGCATTTAGACAGGTGACCCCTGCAATACTAAGAGATGTGCGTAAATCAATGAAAAAAAGGGCAAGAAAATGTATAAATGAAAATGGAAGACATTTTGAACACCTACTATAAATTTTAACTTTCACTATTGTAGTTTTCTTACGATTAAACTTTGTAAAATTTTGTACTTATTAAAAATTGTGTAAAATATGTTGTTTGTCACTTAACGTCAATTATTAAAGTAAATAGTAAAGTTAGATGTGCAAAACTCTATATTTTTTTAATGCGTATTAGGGAGAGCTTCTAACTGAAGAAAAATATACAGGGTGTCCCATTTGAAAAAATTAAGTTATTGCCATTTGAAAACTAGACTATTGGCACGCCATCGGCAAACACCCTGTGCAACAGGTGAAGATGTTATGTGATTATTGTTATAGGTGCATGTTTCATTTACATCATAGTAGCTTTTTTGAGGAATTTTTTAAAAAATGTGGTTTTTGTGCTAATATTTCTGAAGTGCTGTTTTTTCATTAAATCTGCTTAAAATAGGAATAACTTGTCAACGCCGCGTCGAATTTACAAATACAAAAAACTACCGTAAATCTAATATTAAGTAGAATCAGAAGACGTAATCGTATACAGGGTGCTCAATTTAAAAAACCAAATTAATTTTCATTCCACAAAAATTAGCCACCCTGTATACATCAAAATATTTTATTTGTCCGAGTGACACTGTCTACCCCTACAAAAAATCTTGTTGATATCTCTTTTAGTTTCGGTGCTAGAGATCGAGTGGCGCACCCTATATATACTTACGACATAAATGTACGTCCATCGGACAGATTCTTGTGCTATGGAAATAAATCTTGCCAGATCGTGACATATTTGATTTTAGCTGAATCTAAGAAATATCCATTGTTTAAGATACAAATCTGAAATACTTCACTCTGATGATGGAGTTAATTCAAAGGGTTTGAAGAGGCTGGAAAAGTTCGACTGTAGCCCGGCAATATGTAGATAATATCTTGTAGCGTCTTTCAGATTTACATTCTTTGAGTACCGTGGATTATATGGGTATACTTTTTACATTCTGGATTTCTGGTTCTAGTTACTTAATCACCAATTAGATTATAACACCCATTAAAGATTTTTTAAATCAATAAAAATATAGCCCCTAGTCTTTTGCTTGACACATTCTAGCCACTTTTGTAGAATCCACCTCACCATGATTTAATAATTATAAAATACCTAGGCGTTACATAACCAGCCTAATCAGAATTAGGCTTGGATATGCATGTTATCCTAAACATTTCTATAGGCTGAATCTTAAGTATAATAACTTCTGTGAAGATTACAATCAAATTGGAGATTTAAACCACATCTTTTTCGTGTGTCATAATTATAAAAAACATGGTGGGATGTTATTTGGAAATCTGTGTATTAATAGTGTGTCTTTGCTATTTAGTATAGAAACGCTATTGTCAAACTTCAATGATGATAGATACTGGAATTCATATATAAGCGGAGTTGTCTTTGTGAATCTATAGGCTGAATATGACACCGTAAACCAAAGAACCCTGGAGTCCCGACGGACTGTCGTCGTCCCATAATAAAACCATTGCGTAGTATTCTTCCAATTTTAATGAAGCAGACCTCGATTTCCTTTTATTGGCGCACATCTGCAAATTCCTTCATTTCGCATTACGAGCTTCAATACTAGACTTGAAGATCATATCTTTAAATGGATCAAAAATTATTTTCCACTTCATAAAATACATCTCTTGCATTTTTTTTGCAACGGTGTCCCACATTGTATTCACAACTAGTTCTTTGTAATTTTCACCGTTTTCTTTCTTCATATTTCACGCCCAATCTTTCAGGATTGAGTTTATTTGCTCTAAACTTGTAGTTTCAAAAAGCTCGTATTGCTTTGCCTTGCAGAATTCCGTAAGCTGTTTCCATATTGACGTATGGGTTAACGGTATTGTACGGTACACTTTTCTCAATCGCCAGATCAATATTGGTCATAGAATCACTTCCAAAGCAACTCATTTTCACTACATAAGCTGACTAGCACTGTTTAAAAACAATATTACAAAATTTATTGACAATAAAATCATAAAAATTGTTTAGCGTCGTTTTCTGATGTCCTAGGAGACCATAATTACTTGTTATCAAAGGTATTGTAATTTTTGGTGACAACATATGTCAAGTTTTCCCGCGGGTAAACTCGAAAAAACTACTGACAGGAGCTGTCATACAGTTTTTTTATCTAGAATTCAAAATTGCGCGTTTGTGATTGGAGGAAATTAAGACGAGGGAAATAGTCGAAGAAATAGAAACCAAGTGTGATTGTGGGGAGGTGCAGGCTATGGAACATCTATTAACCTATAAGAACTGCCCAAACTCCTGCTCCCCCGAAGATTTATGGCTAGATAATACTTTGGACGTGGTCCGATACTTGGCTAATAGAATTTAATATGGGTTAGCATACGAAAAAGTAAAGTAAGTCTGTAAGCGGAATCTGAATAAGCTCGTTACCTCTGTGTATTACCCAATTGTTTATTTTTCCTTTTACCTAGGCCTAGTGTTGTTTGTTTTTACTAAAAATGGCCTGACGAGCCCCTGGACGAGAAGTGAGTGCTATTGTATTTCTTCGATTTAATTTTCTGGTTGTTAGATTTATAGGTTCTTTCCCTATAGACAAATCGTGGTTGGCTGAATGACTTACATGTCTATGCAAAAAAAAATAGTCCAAGCAAATATTTGCACAGAAAAAGCTGTTATACTAAAATAACCTGAGACATATAAATTAGAAACTGGTTTTACGCCACAAATAGAAAATTAAAAAGGAGTTTCCCAAAACTTTCCTTTAGATATTAAATATTTTGTTGTTCATAATTCACAATTGAAACCCATCCACACCCTAGACTGTCAGAATTACGTTGTTTTGTGCTCAAATTTAAACTAGAAGCGTAGAAATGCCGTAATTCGAGGACATTTCAGACATATTTGGCCTAGTGTTTCAATTATGATCCGATGATTTGAATGGGTCCCCTGGACCGAAATAATTAACCGCACGGGTGTCATAGGACGATATGGGTTTTGTTGTAAATTTCACGGTCAGATTTAGTTAATACCGAGCTTATGGCGGTAATCTGATAAACTGGAATTTTGTTAGAAATAATAATATTGTTGGATCAAAATTTTATTGCAAGAATTAAGCGAAAATGGCCGCCTGTAGAGTGAGGCATTAAGAAAATTATTTGGAACCAATTTTCACCAGATTTGGCTTCATCAAGACCTTGCCCCAGCTAATTTTGATGTAAATACTTGGCTTTCTACAGATGAGAATATTGATTGATAGATCATGAAGTAGTAATGACCTCAGCGTTCAATGGGTTTTCCAAATACCATTTTTCGATTTCACAGCGCGGCCAAAAGGATGACTAAATGCATTGCATGTTTTATATATATTTATTATGGTTTATATCAAATTTTAGTTTATGAGTAATCAAAGATTCACCAAAAATATTTTGTATCTACAAATCACAGTAGAAAAAGCAGATGCCGATAAAAAAAAGATATACACTAAATACAATAATTGCTAAAAATAAGTCTAAGAAAGTCTAGAACATACAAGGACCCGCTCTTTTAATCGAATCTCTCTTCTCCGACTGAAAACCAAAAAACTTCCTCTCAAATTGAAGAACTTGTTTGACTTAAATTGAGAAAAGCAGGATCGAGTATTTCGTAACATAAAAACGAACTTTACAGCAGTTTTCCAATCTTAACTGAATTACCACTGGAAACAGGCGAAAATAAAAGCAAAAACACCCAAAATCGTTCATGTTCTTTTGCTCAGCGATCCGTTCAACCCTAAACAGGGCTTGTGACTTAAAATCCCGATATGAATGAGTTTCAGCTTTTTTTTGTCGATGAGATTTATTTTTGATGTTAATTCTGCTACGTAAAGTTTCCAGAATATTAATTATGTCATAACATACTACACTTTTGTTAAAAGCTTTGAGTTAACGTTAAATGAATTCTATAAATAAGAGTAGATTTCTGAATACTGATTATAATTTGATTTTAGCAATCGTCACGTATTCATTAATCATTTAAAATCATAAAGTTTAGTGGATTGCCGTTGGCAGTGCTAGAATTTTCATTTTCTCTTTTGGAATTTGTTTTGACATAACACACTTAAAATCTAAAGGTATGTTTTTTTTAACGCTTTTACTTTCTGCCCTCCACTATACCATAGAAGAAGGTAATGTGAGGGGAAGAAAAAAAAAAGAAGAAAAAACTCGCGTAATCGATAAATTATCCTTCTTTAATGAATTAATGCTAAATACAATTTTTCATGAAAATAAACCCCTCCCGATTTATAGGGCGTAGAAAATTACGATTTTCACCACAGAAATCGTACACTTCTAAAGTTTTTTTTAAATATAACCGAAAATCTGTTAGTATTACGTAAAAATTGATAAGAAATAATTTTATGGCCTTTAGCTAACAACTAAAATGGAAAAATGAAGTTATTGAAATTCAAAAATGGGTGTTTAAATTTTAAGACTATCCAGAACCGTTTAATATAAGCAGAAAAAGTTATGGACAAAATAAATTTTTTTACGCCATTTTTTTAGCGCTACCTAGACTGTGGTATTTGAAAAAAAATCCTTTTGCAGAAAGTCCTAACATATGTTTCTACAATTGTCCAGTAATTTTTAGCCCTATGGGATAATTATTTTTTTAAGTTTTGGTCTGTTAAAGTTGAGCAACATTTTTGTTTTTTATAAGACATTTTCAATTTTTGGTCAATAGCGTGATTTGTGAAAAAAATTAAAGAGCAAATGTTGGGGGGGGGGGGATTTCAAAGTATTGACTACGGAATTCTCTGGAATCCATTAGCCTAACCATATGTTTATGTATATCTGCTTGTGCGTTTACTTTTTAAATTTAGCTTTAGTTCATACATATTTTCTTTGTTTTACATATATTTTTGTTAGTATTTGTTAAATTAATCGTTATATATTTTTTTGTTATATAGTCGTTTTTTTTAATATATATTTATAGGTAGGTATATTATTATTATTTTTTTAATATATATTTTATTTATTTATTTTTCTTTTTTGTTTTTTTTGTTTTTTTTGTTTTTCTTTACAATTTTTGTGATATCTTACGGATGTGTTGATAAAGGATTCTATATATATAGCTATTTTGGCTAATTAATATCTCTGTCAAATTAAAAGGCTTCTTCAATTCTTCAACTGTGTATAACTTATCTATAATCCACTTATTTTGTTCCTGATTTCTATTATTTTCTAAGATAACGTGTTGTATTGTTCCTTCTTCCCCACATACGCATAATGGAGACTCTGTTAAACCAAGCTTATACAAAGAGTCATCAAATCTTTGAGCAAATGTTCTTCCGAATAATTTATCGATTGCGCAAGTTTTTTTATTTTTTTTTCCTCACTTTTTTAAGATTCTCCCTTAACAAACAGCGTGGGCGTTATTTTTAAAATCCGACTTTATTATTTTTCGCAAAACAAACTAACATCCAAATATTTGCGCAAAAAAAACGACAAAAACGAGAAAACATCTAAATTCCACATTTTTAATTGGGCTTTCGGTATTCCGAAGACCTCATTAATTTTTATCTCTCCGTGTGACGATTCCTCAGACGGTTTTTTTTCTGATAGATCTGAAGCGAGCACTTAAGTTGTATTTCTCAATTTAATTAATGGGCTATTCCTATCTAATCGGCTGTCAATTAAGAGTATCACTCGAAATTTGTCGAATAATGTCGGAGCTTAAAAAAAAGAAGAAATCCGGCTCGAGTTCACACATACAATTAAAATCTATTTAAACGGAACCACGTCGAATCGTTTCTGTTTTTACGTAGGTTGATCATCCGTAAATAAATATCTTTCTGCTTTGTTTTTGAAGCGCGATAAAATTCTTTGTTTTCGGTCTAGTATTTTAAATATTTTTTTAAGAAAAAATGTTTTTTCTCTTGGCAAAAATGCAAACACAAACTTTGCTTAAATGTTTTTCGTTTTATTTACAAGTATTTTACTAAGTTTTTTATATATTTGGTGGCCAAAAACGCCCCTGGTGTGAATAAGCCGCTTTTCGTTCTCTTTACAATTTCTCTCCATTTTGCCCTATCCTACACGTTTTCTTGCCAATTAGTCACTCCTGCCCTGCGTAGATCTTCTTTCACTTCCTTCAGCCATCCTAATCTGAATCTTCCAAGTCTTCTTCTACCTCCTGGGTCCCATTGTAGCATTGAATGAGCCAATGCCCCATTTCCTGCTTTCCACATCCAACTCTGAATTGCTTTATTTTTGTTACTATGTCTTCTTTTATTTCTTGTTTAATTTCTTCATTTTTTCTAATTCTACATTCGTCTTCTGTGATCTTAACTGGTTCTAATATTACTCGCATAATATTTCTATGCCCAGTTCATGTACATTTTTAAAGATAAACAACTAGTGGAGTGCCGTTGTCGTAAAAAGTGAAAAACATCGGAAGAGAGTGGCAGTGAATCGATTTTGATGGGGTTGCATTGTATTTCTAAAATCTAATAATAAAAAGACTATATTTGAATTTGCCGATTGGGCGGGGGATTGGGGGGTGCATCAAAAAGTGAGGAAAAAAAAAAGAAAAAAACTTGTGCAATCGATAAATTATCCTTTTTTAATGAATTAATGTTAAATACAATTTTTCATTAGAGTTAAATTCCGATTTTAACCACAAAAAACGTACATTTTTTGGCTGATAATATCGAGATCTACAATAAACCATTTTAAAGCTTAGGATATTGCCGAAATGTCATGTTATGACAAACTTTTTCATTGGAATAACCGTTTTTTCAATATTTGACCCGACAAAATGACATTGACGGTTATAAATGCAATTGTAGGCAACTTTAAACCGACGTATCTCGTTACAGACAAAAAAAAATGGAAATTATTCGGAAGAACATTTGCTCAAAGTCTTGTCTCTTTAAATTTTTTCAAAAATCAATACTTTTCACGCTATTGACCAAAGATTGAAAATGTCTCGAGATGTCTTATAAAAAACAAAAATGTTGCTCAACTTTAACAGACCAAAACTTAAAAAATAATTATCCTAAAAATTACTGGACAATTGTAGAAACATATGTTACGACTTTCTGCAAAAGGATTTTTTTTTCAAATACCACAGTCTAGGTAGCGCTAAAAAAATGACGTAAAAACAATTTATTTTGTCCATAACTTTTTCTGCATGGTCTTAAAAAGTTCCCAATGTTGGTCTCTAATATTACATACATTTTTTTTGTAGAAGTCATATTTTTCCAGATATTTACGCTAGAACGATCAAGTTTCTTTAAACACCCAATTTTGAATTGCCATAAGTTCCTTCGTACTAATCATAAAAGGCCATAAAATTAGTTCAATATCAATTTTTACATAATACTAACAGATTGTCTGTTATATTTAAAAACCTTTTAGAAATGTACGATTTTTTTTATGAAAATCGTAATTTTCTACGCCCTATAACTCGGGAGGGGTTTATTTTCATGAAAAATTGTATTTCACATTAATTCGTTAAAAAAGGATAGTTTATCGATTGCACAAGTTTTCTTTTCCCTCACTTTTTGATCGTTTATATTTTGACACTTTTTCTTTTTACAATGGTAAACGAACATGTTTCTAGATAGTGCGGAAAAAATGTACGGTGAGTTAATACAACTTTTCCGATTATTAAGCCGATTGAGCGACCAAAATTGGGTTGCAGATCCGCACCTGGCTTTAACAATTTATATTTACAAAATATAAATTGATGCGCCCATCATAAAAATGTAAGTGAATGTTTTTCATGTTGATCCACACCTACTTACACATACAATACGCAAAAAAAATAAACTTCCTTAAATATACAAATTTACAGTCGTCTTTCGATATATTTATAATCCATGCAAATTACTAAAATTAAGTAACAAAAATCAATCCTTATAAGGGCAAGGCAATCTAGCGTAACGTTTTATTGATCCCGGAGTAAAACTGCCTGTACACAGCCTACTTATTACTTTTGATGCCCCGCGGCGGTCATTGCAAATGAGTACGTGCCAGCGCTTATGCATGCATAAAGTTTCGACTACAGATAACCGACATCGGTACAAGATGGCCGAAGGAAGTATGTGTTTATGTTAAAATATTTGTTATTACACAGCGGGGCTAAAAAATTATAATCGAGCGTTTCTATAAGGCTTCAACCTCGCCTTATTCTTGCTCCGTACAAATTAACGTTTCCACAACATATGGATTACGGAAATAAGAGCAAATATTTAATTCAGGGTAGGATTGTCTTTTAAAGGGCATTATTTTCGATATTTATTATTTTTCAAATTGGTTTTGAGAAAGTTTAATGCCTCCAACAATTTTAGATTTCTTTGGAAAGACACTATATTTAAATTAATATGTAAAAGCGGGGAAGAATTTTTCAAGGAACTGCTAAACGCAGGAGTAGCAAAGGAAAAGAAAAAAGAAGCAGCATCTAGCCGAGAAGAAGGTGGAAAGAAGCTTTTCTTAGTTCTTTGTTGTAGATGGTTAGTTTCTCGGAGTAGCTCTGCCAATCTCCGCTACTCTTTACCGTATTGAAGAGCTTTCGTGGTTCGGATCTTAATTTTGTCAGATTGCAATTCCACTAAGGTGCATCCCTGCAATTTTAGCTTATTTGTTCGGGGCAGCTCGATTCGTATGCATCGAGTATTGCCCCATTAACTTCTTCAATAATATTCTCCAGTTCTAGGTGGTGTCTGGCCTTTTTGTTCTATACATGTGCTAAATTTGCTTTCAGATTGGTGTTATGTATTTCCCAATTTGTTTTTCTAGGGTTCCTTCCGAGGATTGGCTCAGGAGGAGGGTCTGTCTCTAATCTGAACGTAATTATTCTGTGATCAAACAAAGACGGTTCACTCGATACTCTCCAGTTCATCACTAGATCTCGGTGTACTTACTGTAATATCTAATACTTCTTCCCTAACCCTAGTTACAAACGTGAGAGTATTTCCTATGTTGTGTAAGATAAGGTTTCTTTCAAAAATAAATTCTAATAATTGCTCACCTCTCTGGTTGGTGTCCTTGCTACCCCAAACAGTTTCTTCCTCTGGCAGTACTCTACTAATCTATGGGCTTCTGCCGTCTCCTACCATATAGCATAAGGCTATTACCACTTCTTGACGATTCTTCTTGAATTCGAGGTAGGCAAGGTTCTTGGATCAGCAAGACCCCCAATTGGTTCTTGGTGAATTTCCTGGAGATCACTTCTGTAATACAAAGTACTAACTCTGATTATAACCTATAAAATCTTACTTACTTGGATGTACATAATCGTCTGGTACAAAATGTTTAGAGCATATTTTGTTAACTTATTCACAACTCTTTACTTTTGTGAGTCTTTTCCACACCGTTTGTTTTACTACAATTTCGGTCGATTTTTATCTCAAAAATCGATTTTCTGACGAATGTATTACTTCTGAAATCTTCACCCTACTTAGATGTCAGATCCCTGATAAAGATGTTCCCAAAAACAATACTAAATTAAACTAAATTATTAGTTTTTACACAGCGAATATTTTTTTTAACACACTCTACTAAGCATTTCCTATTTTTCCAAGCTTAATAGTCAATATCTTGAAAAACCACTCCGATGTTTCAGGCACATAATAACTATAGAGATTGAGCACTTGCGTCTGGCCTAGTGAAGAAAATAAGACGAAGAGGATTAAAAGTAAAAGAATACTTAGAGTATTCTGCTCTTAAAAAGATGCCTGCAGAGAAGCAGCGGCAGGTGGCAATCGAGCGTTCCTATCGACTAACTCCATCATTATCTAGAAATTGACAGTCCGAAGCGCAAAATATTCCTCAGGAACTCGATACTTGAAGAGCGCTGTCCATTTTTTATATGATATATCGCTACGAAGACGATATTTATCGACCACTCTCTGACGATTGGCGGGAAACAGTGTTTAGCAGTGTTACCAAATCTGCTGGTTATTCAGTAGATTCACATATTTTTTTTAATTGTTTGTATTTATCTATTAATTACGGTAATCTCTCTGACTGTAATTTGGTTTAAAGTCATACTACATTCCTTTCAAAACTAAATATAATTTTATTTGTTTCAGCAATGGCAGGTTCATCAGCACCGGCGAAAGAATCCGCCTACCGGATGACGTAACGATGGGATACATCATCGGTGAGTACAAAATTATTGCCATTGCGAGCATTTAGTTGTCGTTGCTCCCGTTCTTGTTGTTCTAAATTGAGGAAACGTCAATTAAATTAAATACCTGACAATTACCGCAAATTAGAGTGACGAAACGAGCTCGAATTGACACCCACCTATTTTTAGAATTTGTATTTCTTGCGCTTTATGTCTGTCACTTGCTCTAGTTGAGTAATAGGAAATTTTGTTTTTTTGTATTATAAAAGTATGATTGAAGTCAATACTAAGATGAAAAATGCTACAGATAAGACGATATTATAAATAAAATAAGAAACAATAAACATTTTTCGATTTGTGTGTGGCTGAAGGACTGACTGAAGGATTGCCAAAGAACCAGGAGAAAAAAAAGAATAAATATGGAAGAGGAAGAAGAAAGTGTGGATTGACCAAAATTTTTGGAAGCCTGCTATCGTACTTGAACATCATTATCTACTAGTCATAAAATGGGATGCTATGTGACTGATTATTTGAAATGTTTGGCCAGAAGAAATAGTAAGAGAGATGATAACCACGATTTTTGTCTCATAGCAGTCCGTCTGAAAATCACTTTTATAGAAATAGTCGGGTCAGTTGATGCGGAAAAATCAATTTTCAGACAAAAAACCTGACGCCTTACATTTTTATAGCATTTCGAAAATGTCAACAAATCTGACGTCACTAACCCATAGCAATATGTCTGAAATTGGTCGTAAATGATTGAATACATTGCCCAGATGTCGAAAAAAATGATATCAGACAAATTAAATGTAGCATGTAGACAAGTTTTCGATACAGCAATGCTCATTTTTAACGCATTCCTAGCGTCAAAATAAAATTTCGAAAAAATACGTTTTCTATGTGAAAAAATAAACGTTTTAACAAAAATAGTGAACAAAGTAATTAGAACTACAGTCAAAAGTGAAAATAGACGAACATCCGAAATAAATAACAGTCAACAAAGGGTAAGAGGTAGGAAATAAGCAGTTAGAATTAGGAGAGATGTCACACAATAAAAGAACAATCACTGGAACACCAAGGAAAAATGTAGTGATGAAACTGAAGACTATCGAAGAAGAAAGAAGAAAAATGAGTCAAATTTTGGGTGCATGTGGTCACGAATAGTATCCAGAAGGGGTATCATACAGCATGTTTCGTCCAATATCTTATGATACTCCAATGTCTCATTTAATATCTGGTTTCACCACCATGTACGCTACAGTCGATTTAGTATGAGTTCTTCTTATTATATAAAATTGCACAAACTGTAGTTATTGCGAGAATTTTGTATAGATATAGATCTATTTACATATTAAAAAATGTTTTTTCTTATAGAACACCTGCTGAAACAGCCGCTTACTGTTGTGGATCAGTTCCATTCGCATCTAGAACCAATGAAGTTCATTAGAAGGGATATGATCGAAGATCAGGTAAAAATCTCTTAATTTATATTAATTTGAAAAGATAATTATTTGATTTCTATTTTCATATAACAAAGGTAAAAGTTTTATTTCTGTATTTGTAAAGGCGTTTAACGGAAACGGTTAAGGATTATGAAGTATGGATAGTGGAAGTAATCATTTAAACATTCTTAATACGTCTACATTTTTTTCTAAAATTTGAGCATTTATTTTGGGAAAGGAAATACTGCCCAACCAGCTCATGCGTCATTGAGCAAAATAGATGATACTCGGAAGGTGCGATGTCTGGAGAATACAGTGGGTGGGGTAGATCGTCCCATTTCATCGTCTCCAGGTATGTTTTCATAACCTGAGTAACATGTGGCCGAGTATTGTTGTATCTCTGCTCATATTCTGGCCATTTGTCCTTCAATCCTTGGCTTCAACTCGTATGGCACTCAATTTTCTCGCTTTTGCATCATTCCCGGTTTGTCAAACATTGTGAAATGGCTTGTTGGGTCAGACCCACTTAATCTCCAATTCTGCGTGTTCAAACTGTTTCACTAGTCCGGGAAAGTACTTGTCTTCCACTCAGGAATCACCCTTTTGGCAAAATGCAAATCTTACCGCAAATTTCGCTTATTTGGCTCAAACTACGACACATTTGCGCACAAAAAAATAGATGACGCCTATAAAAGTTCACAAATCATGATGAGGAGTTAGCAGATGCCTAACCTTTACCATATGATGTTTCTGATCCGCCATTTCCGACGAGCATTTCCTGCAGGCGCTATCTATTGGGAAACGGCTATTTTCCATTGTGTGACAAATCTTTTATGTATATAATCAAATCATTAATTTTTGACAAGTGACTTATATACTAAAATATTTCTATAAATACTTGCATAAAAATTATTATCAAATATTCATATTTTAATTATTAAAAACTTTAATAAATAAACACATTAATAAATTTTCAAAAAAATTCCTTTAATAATCAGAATCTCTAGAAGAAAATCTAGTTGTTTAAAATTTTTTGTTCTTATTTAATTGACATCTACCTTTCGTCCTGCGAAAATTCTTCAATATATCTTCCTTTCCCATCTCAATATATCTTCTTCTGGTTAACATATTATATAGTTGGTCTTAAGATCGTTTTATATAATCTTATTTTTTTCTCTTCTTGATATTTAATTCTTATATTCTTAATAAGTGATTTATAACCCCTGAAATTCTATTTGCTTTCATAATTCTGGAGTTTATTTCTTTTTTCTGCACTTTTTCAAAACATCTTTTCTTTTCGTTGGTACGTAATCCCACTTCTATTGAAAGAACACACAGCTAAGTAACAAAAGCGAATGGGACAAAGAGACCATTCCAAAACTTAAGAGAAGTTCCACACTGATGGTTCCAGAACAACAGAAAGAACAGGAATAGGAGTATATGGGCCTGGAACCAAATATTTCGAAAGTTTAGGCAAATCTCCGAGAATTTTCCAAGCTGAAATCTACGCCATCGGAAAATGTGTCCGCAGTTAAACAAGAGATCATCATTATGTCTGACAGCCAAGCAGCCATTAATGCTTTGAACTCCCTCGTAATCAACTCCAAGATAGTTTGGGAGTGCCTAGAGAATCTAAACGAACTATGCAAGATTGCAAGAACAACACTGTTACCCTCCTATGGGTTCCGGGATACACTGTAGTGGAGGGTAGTGAAATAACAGACGTACTCGCAAAAAAAGGGGCTGTAACACCATTTCTGGGGCCTGAACCATTCTGTGGAATAAGCACAAGTACAATACTTGATGAACTTGGAAAAGAAGTAAATAACAAAAGATCCCAATACTGGATAGGACTACAAGGAATGAGGTAGGCCAAGATACTACTGAGAAACTATAACCAGAAGAGATCAGACGACTGCATCAGTAAAAGTAAAAACAAGCTCAGAATACTAACGGGTATCCTAACAGGGCAATGCCGGTTGAGAGGGCACCTAAAGGTACTCGGATTAGTAGAGGAAGAAGAATGAAGATTTTGCGAGGAAGAGGAGAAAACCTCTATCCACATTCTCTCAGAGTGCATAACCCTGCAAAATCCAAGGGTACAATACCTCGGAGAATATCAAATAGAAGAGGGAGATCTACCTAAACTGAAGCCTACCGACATCCTGAACTTTTTGAAAGCAATAGGAACTGCAGAAGATGGCATAATACATCTTATAGGTCGCAGTGTATCGACACCCCATCAACAGATAGATAGATAGATAGAATCCCACTTCTACTTACCTCTTTCAACGTCTTGATATCTCTTGCTAACAACGATTTGATTATATTGAAGCAATATTTAATGAAAACTACAATTTTTCATCAAATATCTATGACACGTTTAAAATTGAAAAGTTTGCTTGTATTCGTTACCCATAAATCTTCAAGAAAAAACAAATATTTTTAATCAACGTGGACCAATAAATTTAAAATTAAAAATCTGGTAATCCGGCGGTAGATACCTATAAAATAAATATCCCAGCTAACCAAATTTCGACCGATTAAGTTAAGCTTCCTACACAAAATTTATCGATGTTTTTAATTAATCTCATAAAACGGAATTTATGGAGGTGAAAATCAACCTCCCGCGGGCAAATTTATTGTTTAGCCTGGTGTTTATTAACCTTCCTTTGCTGCCTTCCCCCTTTATCGTACGGTTTCGTTTGCTATGCACTTTTACAGGTCTCATTCTTAAGTCTTGGATTTGAATTTATTAATGAAAATGATGTTTCAAGAATTATAACACTTTTATGGCCACAGCAAATAATTCAAATGAACAAGCAAAGTGTAAAATTTTATTTCATTAACATTTTGTGTTTAAATTAAATATTTTTATTTTAATTTATTGTAGTGCTGTTATAGATAATATTTTTAAAACAAAAATAGTTGCACGTCACCAATTACTTCATAAATTTTATTTCGTGTTAGATGCACAGCGTTGCCAAATGTTTTTTTTCCTAGTTTCATGGCTTTGGCAGAAGCAATTAGCCAGTACCAAATGTTTAGAATAATACTTGCAAGGGGGGTGGGTGGCTCAGCGGTAGAGCACTGGGCTCATAATCCAAGGGTTGTGGGTTCGAATCACACCAAAGGCAGAAATCTTTTTCTGATTTTTAATTAATTAAAAATTTAGAAATTGATTTTCATATACCAGGTGTGATTCCTCACTCGACCATTCACTGTTGGGTTCTAATTAACAGTGCTGTTCCTAAAGTGGCGCTGGGAAACAGTAACAAAGCCTACACAGAACACGAGGCTAATGGCCATAGTAGTCGATGCCGTTGACACAGAAGTAAAAAAAAAAAAAAAATACTTGCATTTGCTAATAAGTATTTAAATATTACTTTCGCTCAAAATATAATATAAATTATACATGGTGTGTCATTGGAAAATGCGCATACAGTAAGAGTGATTTATTAATTTATCCTATTTTTTCAATTAATCATTATCATTAGTCAAGTTATGAACCACCCTATACATTTTTTATAATATTTGATTCGTATGTTCATGTCCACAATGGTGTCCATTAACACAATAAAAAAAGTCCTATTCCAGGTCCGGCCTTAAAAAATTAATAAGTAGGTTTCGAGTCGAGAGAACACCCTGTATATCAATATTTAAAATTTTATTTACAAATTTAGACTAAATGTATTTGGTGTTTCCCATACAACTTTTTTACTTGAGTCAAATCTAGATGTTTCGATAATGAGGTGACACAAAATTAAAAAAAAAATTCTGCCCCAAATGGTATTTTTCCAGCTTTAATCTATAAAAATCTATTTCTTCTTCTCCTAATTTCTGGATCTCAACCTTATTGAAAAACGAGAGGACAGGTCCGTATTTGGGACAAATTATTATTATCAATGACTAACTTTCAAACACCCTGTATGCGTAAAAAATTATCAAAAAATTATATAAATGAGGAAAAATGCCCATTCCGAAAAAAGCATAACTTTATTTTAAACAAAAATAATGTTGCAACAAATTGTATTACCTAAGTTAAACGAAAAGAATTAGACACAAAAAAATGTAAACGTAACTTATAACAGTTGTTCAAAGTGGCCTCCATTTTGCTCAATACATTTCCGTGCTATTGAAGTAAGATTTGTAATTGACTTTCTAATTATTGGATAGGCAGAGAAGGACCTCACAACTGGCCTGCAAGGGGGCCCGATTTTAATCCAATCGATTACCATGTTTGGGGTTATTTAAAATCAAAAGTTTACTCAACTGAAGTAAACACCAGAGAGGACCTTCTGCGTAGAATTGAGGACGCATGCGAGAAACTGAGAAATGACCAAGCTATGATTAGAAATACAAGAACACCAGTCAGCGCTATCAAAAGTACTGACATGATATTCTGAATCTAAGCAGAAATCAAATAAGACATGCCACGGGACTACTAACTGGACATTGTCACCTTAGGGAACACCTACACAAAATGGGTATCTTTCAAGATGAACCCATATGTAGATTATGCAATGAGGAGGATGAAACAGCCTCCCATATCATACTAGAATGCCAAGCACTCTCACACGAGGAATAACCTGCTGGGGCCAGTAAACCCACAGGAAGACTTTCCAAAAGAAAATCTGGTGAAAAGGCTAATCAGCCTGATAAATGTAACAAACCTTTTCACCTGAACATAACGATGTAACTGACATAGTGTAATAAGTCTTAAGGCTGCAGTATTAAGTGGCAACCAGGTAATTCATAAAGCAATTACACCAACCTTAAAAAACAATTAGTTCAACATTGCAATTTAAAGAAATATTTACTGTGAAGTAAGATTTTTTGAGTAAGCAAATATACGTTTAAGATTTAAGTTTTTGATTGATTGATTTTAAGGTTCCTCGTTTTTCTTTCTATAATTCTAAGGAATCTCACCTTAATCGCTCTGACCATTTTCACCTTTGTCGCTGAAGGTATTTCCCTATGACGTTTTTATTGAATATACTTTCGTTTATTTTTCTTCACGGTCTATAGTTGTTTCCAGATAAGTTTTCTATCTGGAATTCGTTATCCTTTCAGCGTTATGTTGTGCTGTTTATTGTTTGGCACTATATACATGCTTTTTTGTTGTTCTCACATATATCTTAACGTTTTTCTTCTTATTTAGTTGTTTATTTGGTGAATTTAAATTGTAATAGTTTTAATTTTTTATTCTAGTTTCAGTCTGTCGTTTATTTCAAATTCTGTTGTTCACTCGTTTTGAGTTCTAATTGCGCATTAGGTCCGTGTACACCGTTTTTACTGTCTTTTCCGCCCTCTATTTACCAAAATATAAACAACTTTTTTATATTTTACTTAAAAATTTTTTTAGTACAGTTTTTAACATTGTCGTTTTATTTTCAGATATCGTTTAGCTACGCCAAAACTAAAGACGAGTGGAATGTTGTAAAAATTGATGGCTTCAGTGAAACCGAAGACCAATACAGGTATGTAACCCAAACTTCTGGTCTAATTTTGCTATTTAATTCCTTTGGCATTTTTAGACATATGGCGAGAGAAACACCGCTATTTAATTAGTTTTTTTCTTAAAAGAACAGTTTTATCTAACCATGCGCTCTAAATGTAAAAAAAGTAAAATGGAAATAATACCAGACTCAATAAAATACTTACAATGACAGTTCATAAAAATAATACGCTACTACTATCGTAATCTGTCACAATCCAATTAGAAACACATTTTGATAGACACAATGTTGTTGCAGAATTAACTGAGATCATTGTAGAAACAATTTTATACTTATTTCTTTTATCTTTAATGCAAAAAAAATGAAAAGAAAGAGACTAAATTTTTACTGTTATGATATTGTAGAAAATATATTTTTATTAGGTATTCAAGGGTCGTTTGTGTTTGTGTGTTGTCGTATAAAATAAAATTAAGTAAATAAAAACTAAATTCAGTGTTCCTCTATTTTCGCTAAAATATAACATCTAATTCAAACTTTAGCAAACAAAAATTTTGTTTTTGATTGAGAATCCTTTAATTCAAGCAAAAATCCTAGTAAACGTGTACTTAAATTTAACCAGCAATAAGAGCAAGAATGTCACTTCCATGTTTACTTCACCACTCGACTTTCTAAATTAATAGCTGACAAGCGGCGTCCTTTTCGTTTTCTATCTCTCGTCGTAGTCAGACACTAAGAATTTTGTTAACAAGAGCGCCCTTGGCTAGGAGGAAGTGTTAGAAAAAAGAAGATTTGCTGCGTGCATGCTCACTCGAGCCTTGTTGCCTTTAATTAGTTACATTTACAGTCCGAATTCAAGTGTTAGATACTTGAATTTATGTGCTTTACTACTGGATACCGAAGGTACAGTCAATTCTGAAAGTTGGAATGGTTGTAGGGTCTTGGTTTTTAGAATATCTTGATTTTTAGAATTTGAAAAGATTATAAATTAGCAGAGTGGTAAAATTGTTATGAAGAAATGTGTAAATATCTGCTAATAAATTAAAAAAAAATATGTTTTGTACATATTTCCATCTTCCAAACACTTTTTATATTTCGCATTTGTCTAAAGGAGTTAGTATTTAAAATGCAAAATTCACAATTCCTCCCAGGGCCGCCTTTCTACAGCCACACGCCCCAATACAGCCAGTTGTGCATCTGCATGAGATGGTCTTGAGTAAGTTTGGGGGAGCAGCATCTCTACTCATCTTGATGGGCTCCAGTCTTCGAGCTTTTCTACACCAGGCCCACTCGATAGGGTCTTTGACAATCCTCATCCATGACCTGGTGGTATGTCTTCAGGAAGTGGAAATCTGCTGCATCAGTGGTCGGAGGTAGTTTAGCCAGATTGAGCTTAGTGGCATTTGTCTTCAATTTGCTATAGCGAAGGGTGTTCAACGTCTGTTCTCTTCTGCCACCCCATACAGAGATACCAAGCTTTTCTCTCCAGCTGCTGAAATTTCTTGAGTGCTGGCAGCAGGGTCCTCGAACCTCTCCGCCTCCTCCAGTAATGAAGGGTCTTGCCTAAAAAGTTGGCAGAATTTATTCTTTCAAAACCAAAAATGTTTGTCGCAGCCCGATATTGGGTGCAGGGGCAAGATACAGCCTTTGGAGTTGTACTTGTAGGAGTAGGCAGAGTAAATTGCGTCTGGATGTTTCCATCTCGCTGGTTTGTTTAGGTAGACATTGTTGACCGCAAGTGTTGTGCCAGTCAGCAGCAAAAAATATGATGGCCAAAAAATCAATATTCCGTTGTTTTTGATTTTTTACCCCTCACTCCATATAAGGTTGCTAACAAAAAAATGAACATGAGTTTTGTAGATAATCAAATTCCCTACAAATTTTATTCTGATACTTGTTTTCCTAGATTAGGCCATAACTGAATTACAGCGTTCTAAATTTAGAAGTTTTACAAATTTGCATATCTCCGTAACTATCTGCCCTAGAAGCAAAATTTAATTCTCTACAACATTGTGTAGAACTCTTTTCTAGCTAAAATGCACCTAAATGAAGATATCAGCGAAAATCTGAAGAAATTGCCGATTTTTTTTCGGTTTTTTCAATATGGCGGCGGGCGCGGAGGGGGAGGAATTGTGCATTTTGCATTTTAATCTCTCACTAACCATTCTAGATAACATATCAAAAATTTTGAACTACTGGACCGTTTGTAACGTAACCCCCTCTATTGACTGGATTATAAATCTTCAATTTAGTTTTATGCGTTTCACAGAATCTTCTCCTAATAGTAATTTTCTTGCATTCTAGATTTTTCTAAAACATCGCTCTATTACGTCTTCCAGTGTTTCTTTTTCTTCATTATTCTCATTTTCTCTTTCTTTACTAATATTTTCACTCATATTTTATTAGATTATCTCTTTCGTTAAATGTTCCAAACAAAAAGTTTCTTTTAATTTTAAAATGTCGATCTGTTTGCCAATATCTAATCTCATTAAATTCAAATAGCCCCGTCGAATAGTGTTTCCTTCGTATATGAAATTACGTCGAAAGGTATCAACATCGGTGGTAAATTAACTAAAACTCGTTAATGTATCTAACAGTGCAGCCAATTAGTTCAGACTTGTTTTATGGCATCCCAACCATGCAAAAACGGATATACAACATGAAAGTACGAACGCGATAAAAAAGAGATTATTGGCAGAAATTAAAAATGCTCACACGCATCGATGTTGGAAAACTAACACAGTTATTAAATTTCTGGTTTGATAACCGTACATAATACAGTAACCTTATAAAATATTTAATAGTAGCTTTTGCCTACGGGTTTAGTTTGTTGTTGAAAAACTGGTTATCTTTTAAAGCAATCCACCAATCGATCCAATTTCTTGCTTATTCACAAGTCTGGAGAATACGCAGGATGGAGTAAAACTTCATTCATTTGAACATTTTCAAGTATTTCTTGGCCACTTTCGCAACTTAAGGCCGAGCGTTGCCATGCTGAAAAATCACTCCCAGTCACAATGCGATGCAGAAATCTCTTTCGTCTTTGCATTTTAAGCAGCTGTTCAACACCGTTCAACAGGTCTTTGTTTCAACTCGTACGACACCCAATTTTCTTGCTTCTGAACCATTGCTTATTGAGTCACTCTCAACGATGATGCCCATTCTTCTTGACTTTAACACGAATCTTCTTTAAGTAATACCCTCAATTCTGAATGTACCTCGAAAACCTTCTGTATACCGGTTTCAACGTCATATCAAAGGGGAAAATTGAAACCTCCGGCAGATGCAGATACAAATCGACTAATGTTTCTATCAGGTTATGTTGACAGATGCCCTAGTTTATTGCATGACCTCTGTGATGTATTTATTTCGACCATTACTTCCAGCTAAAGCCATCTATAGGAAAACGGTGAAAGCAAAATTGTACACTTAATACATATGGGCTAAAAAACCGCGGTGGGATTGTTCCATCTTTTCTAGGTTTTGTAATATTTGTTTTCGCGGTGGATTTTTACTCTTTTGCTAATTTTCTAATCCCTGCTTCCTTTAAATCCTCTTTTATCGCACTTCATATGCATGAAAGCCTAATTCAGCCATTGAAGTTTAATTTTTTTGAGTACATTTATTCCTTTCAATTTTTATTTTTTCCGTTGTCTCTATTAATTCTGGATTTGTTCTCAGAAACTTTTATTGGACCAAGTATAGCTTCTAATGACTTAGTCTTCGATATTCTTTAGTTATCACTTTCATTTCCTTTCCAAATGTCATCAAATATATTTTCTTACTTACCTTAGAGTTATCGTAATAAATATAATTATAATCACAATTTCATTGACCTCCTTTAATTTTTTATTTCGTTACTTGGCTTCCAAACTGCTGACATAATGTGGATAATATACTATACAAAAGAATTAAAAAAATAAAATTTCCTAAAACGCAACTTTTAAATAAATTATTACCCATAAAAATTATAACGTTATCTCAGTCTTAAAAAGTTTAAAATACTCTGCCTTAAATGTTTCTTTCAAAAAGTATACTTTTGTATATTTTATTTCAATTCTTAATACAACTTGCTAAAGTACCCCGCACCATTTAAATGTAAAAAACGTCCCGGTCAATTGATTTAAAACGCTTTCTTTTTTTTTCTTTGGGTATATTTTAGGCAAAGATACATTAGTTTTTCCGAACGCCTCGCCTGAATATTAATTTGTATTCAACGGCTCGGCGCGCGTAGAGTTTTCGAATTTGCTTTCTTATTTTAATAATTTTTTATAGTAATACAAATTCTTTTTTAAAATAACTTTCACGTGGTGCAATTAGTTTTTCGAAATTTTTATTTTTTCTTCGAGATATAATGGAAAAACCAAATTTTCGATTGTACTTTTTTGAAATTGTGAAGTTAGCATATACTTTAGAGCAGCAAAGATTTTTTCTACACCCTTTCAAGTACTTAAGTGCCATTTTGTGCGTGGTCAAACTCTCTAACAACTGGGCTATGTTATTAAAATGACATTTTATTTTTTATTGGCATTCATACAGGCATATGAACTATACGCCAGCTTGCAGCTTGTATTATTTGAGATGATGACTAGTCAATTTACGAAAATCTTTTTTTTTTCAGGTTCTTGTCACTTCATTGTTTTTTGTTCCCTTACTTCAGCTTTTGTCCCAGGCGAAGGTAGAAAAAAATAATGAAAAGGAGAAGAAAAAATCTGAAGGACGTCGTTAAATTGTAGGAATTTGAGTCAAGTAATAATGAAAGAGACCTATCATTATGTTTTATTGTGATTATACCCTGTTAAACTGATGTTTTGAATGTCTCAAATTACATCATAGGCGCCGATTTTCAGGGGCTTTGACTTCGATGACGAACTACCTCAGTATGAAAAGTGCAAGTCACGATCCAAAATGGTTTAGAGATACAAAAAACTGAAAATCGGATAATTTACAATTAATTATACCAGTATATCTGGTGTTTTAAAAGGAAGTAGGGGGAAAATTAATTGTATATTATATGAGATACCACCCCAACGTGATATTCCCCGTCCAAGCCACCCCCGGTCCAAAAATTTAAATGACACCCTGTATTTTTTTGACATATTATGCAAGTATCTCTATGTGAAAAAATGACATAATGAACTTTGTAAGATATCTACAGATGTTAAGAAAAAGAACTAGTAACGTTAGACAGTAGACAAATATCGAAATAATAAAACAATGTTCACTGTTTACATTTAAATAATAATCCAGCCTATTCTCGAAAGCGTTCCTAACGTTTTCAAAGACTTGTGGTATTAAATTTCTATACATTCCTCTATGATTTCTATTACGCAAATGGATCGTGGTGGTGTTCTGTAAATAACAGACTTCAAATGTTCCCATAAACAGAAATCTAGTGGGGTCAAGTCTGGGGAGCGAGCTGGCCATTGAATAGCACCCGTACGACCTATCCAGTGTCCTGGAATAACGGTTTCCAAATATTTCATTACTTTAAGTTTTCTTCCAAGCACTAAATGATAAGAGGATGTATTAATTCTTCCAAAAAATCTAGATATCTATTTCCATTTAAATTTTCCAGCCCATACATTAATTTTATTTAAAGTTAAAATTTTTCTAAAACTTCTAACTAGTAAACAGAAGTGTCGCAATATTATTTGACAGTTCATGCAACGAAGCTGCTTTCATGGCTTGCTATTATTTTTTGCTTTCGATATTGAATATCTGGTATCTGAACCTTTAGCTGTAAATATCTTACAAAGTTCATTATGTAATTAAGTCATTTTTTCACATAGAGATACTAAAAAGAAATTTTTGGAACGGGTGGTGGCTGGGGGAGGCGAATATCACGTTCTTAATGGCGCGGACACGTGGTGTAATGAATTATAGGCTTGATGAAAATTCTTACAATTTTTAAACGTAATATTAAGTTATCTGTGATGTTGTATATATTTTTCATTTTTATACACCGTAAATGCTAAAATAATAAAGTATAATGTGAATTTATGTAATAATTTTGACTAGTCCTTAGTTCACAAATATTATTACTTAACTATTAATAATACAATGCTTGTTTTACTAAAAAAAAACTTTAAAACTATATTGAAAATGTTTGCAATAGAAATATTAATCCAGTTAGTGCAATTTAATGTGATTAAATTTCAAATCAAACAAAAAGTTTATTTAAAATAAAATATAAATTTATTTTTTTCATAGCCGTTATAAAACTGTCACTTTTTATATTATAATTTTTTCTCCATAAACAAGTGTATGGAACGCCGTTTTATTCATTTATTTCATGTAACATTTTAATTCAACCAACATAAGAAAAACAAACATTTTTAATAAGGTATTTAGATGATTGTTTAAAATTTTAAAATCTACATTAAAAATATTCTCATTTATTTGTCCGTTGAATTAAAATGTTTGTTGAATAAAAATGACATTCGTTTTAACTTACGCCATTTTATCAATATTCAATTTTATTCATCAAACATTTTAAATAACCAAAGTTTTTTGAAGAAGCAGTTTGATAGTACTGAAATAAATGGACAAACATAAAACTGAGTTGAATAAAATGGTTTTATGTTTAAAATTGAAAAAAAAAATATTTATGAATAAAAAGTAAAATGGCGTTCCATCGCAATACTTGTTATTTTTCCGTCTTGTTGACAGAAGGACAAAATAATTTGGTTTAGATTATTTTAAAACTGCTGTAGGATAAAAATTAAGCAAATTGAGTGTTGTTTATTTAATGTATTGTCAACCTTGTTGGGTAAATATAGTCTTTTCACAACAAAAATAGTTGCACATCACCAATTACGTCATAAATTTTATTTCGTGTTAGATGCACAACGTTGCCAAATGTTTAGAATAATACTTGCATTTACTAATAAGTATTTAAATATTACTTTTGTTTTTAATTGTATTTAATATTTAAATAAAATAGCAATACAATGTCAACATAACCTCACTTAATGACACTTATAAAAGTGGAAAAGTGGTACTTTATAAAGCAATTACACCAACCTCAAAAAACAATGAGCAACTATTTTTTAGTAATAAGACTATACCCATTATTTATCAATGTATAATAATTATTTTCAGCCAAGAATATTATCAACATATTTTGTATATTTTATAAAGAATTTGTAAAAAAAATTGTGATATTTATAAATATTTTTATGTATCTCTTTCCCGCCAAAAATAAGTTGTATCTATCTAATAATTAATAATTAATAAACTTATTTTTGAGCGGAAAAATTACTGTGTATTTTATTATAAAAAGGGTGCAATGTTTATAGATTTTTTTACACGATGCATTTGCTCAACCACTGCATATAGTTTTTTTATTATATAATCTGCCATTTTTATAATTATTGTATAAATTGTATACGAACTTTGTATGGTTTTTAATTTGTTTGTAAATAAATTTTTGTTATAAATTCTTTGTATTTTTATAAATTCCAGTGCAGCGCTTAAGCAACACAAAACGTTATTAAAAGTCTCTATAGAAGATTTTTGTGCTAATACTAAAGATAATAAGCAATAAAAGCTTTCAGAAGTAAAAACCATTACGCAACCATTACCAAAAGGCAGCGCGTGATTTGGCCTAAAAGAGGATTTTATAGCGCTATTCGGTCCTCTATTAGGAAGCAACCGTTTAGCTACCAATGCTTTTAAGTCATAGAATGCGCATGCGCAGACTGAACTTACATGTGAAATATAATTATAACCAACAGATAATTACCTAAAACAGTTTTTTTGTTTATGGATTTGGGTTTTTCTACATACACATTAAAATCATTTGGTAATCTAAAGAAGATTTTTCGCGATTTGACGTTCAGGTTAGTATAAACAACATACAGAGGCTTATTTAAATATATTTGTTAAAATCAATAATGTAAATTTAGGTTTAACAGTGTTTAAAAAATAATGGATTGAGCTCGCCTTCTGAATATTCCACTCGTATCTAATTTTTCATTCTAACCGAGTAACAGACTATAGTTTCAACACGACTAAGAAGAATTAATTCAAAATAAATTAAATTTAAACAGCTAAAGTTATTTTTATTAAAAGACATACATTACATTGTACAGGGTGGCCAAATAAGAATGCGAGGTACTGTATCTGGAAAACTTGCGGCAAAAAAACTTATTACTAAAACGGTCAAGAGAAAAACCTGGAAAATATTTTCAAGTTTCTGAAATATTCGCTAGGGGGCGTAACTGCAATCTTGAATCTAAAAAAGTGATGTTTCTGTGAATTCCGCTATATTAACCTAACAAAAAAATACCTGATCTTTAAAGTCGAGGATAATCTGAACTTTTTTTGTTTAACAATTTTTGCTGTATCTCTAAAAATAAAGTGGTGGGGAGTATTCAAAGGTTTCAGTAAAAATACCCTGTATATTCGAAACGGCTGATCCGATTTTAACAAACTTGGGCTAGTTGAAACGAGCTATTCTTGGGCTACAAATGTTATAATATTTGAAGTTTTGTTAGTTTCACATGTCGCCGCTAGAGGGCTTTTTTTTTTAGACATTTTGACAGATGTGGTTAATTTTTTCAAAAAATTTAAATGCATTGGTATGATTTCTTTTTCATGAAAAAGTAGTTAAATGATGCCTAAACAAGCTCGCGAAAACCGCATCTCGATATTTTGTTCCTAACCTAAAATTTTAGGCCAAAGAAAATTTTATACGGGAATCCCTTTAATTTTTATTTTTTAAACTAATTAATTCATTTTATTATGTAAATTGTGGCCCTAAAAAGGACCGATTTAAATAAGAAAGGTTTTTAATACCCCCGTAAATGCTCGAAATGCATTGCTGAAGCATTACGAATCCGGTTTTTCATATCTTCTCTGGTCGTAGGTTGAGTCTAAAACTCAAGACAAGTTAAGTCTGGTGATCGCGCAGGACATGGAAACAGACTTCCTCTTCCAATCCACCGCTGTTGTAATACTGCATATGTTTCCTGAAGAATTCTTCAATACAGCTTGATTAGCAGAACTAACAGTTGTATGGCAGCAAGAATTAGAAGTTGAGGGATGTCATCGATGAAATAGACCCCGTAATGGAAGAAATTATCTCATTGGCCACAATTTAAAACCGCCAGGCGGTTCAAATATCTGCATCTGCGTGGCAAATAAATATTCTCACTCTATACTCTGTGCTCTTGGCACTTAAAGACATAGAGAAATCCAAATTCATCCTGTATGTCTCAAATTTAAAAAAAAATAAAAAAAATTTCCAGTTATAGCCAGTAGAAGATTCCAATTGAACACCTTGTACATTCAGCTGTATTTCAAAAAGTTAGTCATTATCAAAGCTTTGTTTTTCAAAACCACTGTAATCAGAAATGACTCCGCACCATCAATTGCCTTTTAGAAAAGGGGAAAACCATTATTTCACCACGGGCAACAATGAACTCGATCATTTGTTCCCTCTTCCATTACTGAATATTAAAATTTCAGACTCACATTCAGCACATTGTCGCTCATGAAAATTGAAAATGAAGTCCATAGCTTTGGTGTCTAAAAGTTTTGTTAACATTAATGGCAAATTGAATTATGCACCGTTATTTGTCAGCCAATTTTCCCAAAAAACACAATATGTTTTAAAAATTTAAATGTAAATAAATAAAAAACCTTCTCAACGTTTTTATTTGAGCAATAAGTAATTCTTTATTGAAAATTTAGATTTCCTTAATTTTCTGAGCGAAATATGTCGTCATTAGTGAATCTAAACTTAAACAATTCTTCGCAAATTTTGAATACGTGACTCATTAATAATTATGTCATGCCATTGTCCTTTGAGTTTTGAACGCAAGATATACGTTCATAAGAATCCATCTTGATTTTGCTCAACATATCTGTTATCCCCTGTATTCAATTTTATTTGCAACATTCCCCATCTCATCACTCGCCCCTTCTTAAATGTATAAAAGTATGGCAATTGAATGTCTATACAGATCTTAAAGAGGGTAAAAAAGTTACAACTTTTCAGGTTGATCCTATAATATTTTTTATCATAAAACTTCCCGATTCGAAGATGAAAAGTAGAGCCAACCCTTTTTATAAAATGAATGTACCGAAGTCGAACCTTAAAAAGAACGGTAGGTTAAAGAGTGTAAGAATGTGGCCAGAAACGTGAATCATTTTCTTTCGCTTCGGAATCAAATATGGCAAATATTTTAAACTAATTAATTTCTTACAAATGGGCGTTTTCACACTTAAATGGCCACTCCATTTTTTTAATGTAAATTCAACCCCACCACCATCGTTGGCGTTGTCGTGTCGTCAAGTGTGAAAACGCCCTGGAGGTGGTCGTCAAAGTATAATTCCCACAGTAGCTCTCGAACTGAGCTATCCTGATATAAGGAACAACTACTTCACCCATATCACATTCAAAAGTTACTAGCAATATCACTAGCAGATCATCATGACCTTGAATCAAACTGAACGTTATTCGATGCATTCGATGCATTTTATTTATGGACGAAGCAAGTCTAGAACGCTGTCTACTTAAGCCTAGGCAATTGTGTGTAGTTTCAACTTATATTTTAATGTGCTGGAAAAATTTAACCCAATTTTTTCCTTACAGCTTACAGCTTTGCCATCATTAACAACAATCTCATGATGTTACTTTTTGTCCACGTTTTTGAGTCTTCTCATCCACCGTGAAAGAAGAAAGGGAGAAGGGTTCTGTTATTGACATTTCGACCTCGTATGTTGTATGCTGTCGAATTCAGCCTTACAGATGTCTCTCATTCACATGTATTTTCCATGTTGGTGAACTTTCTATAGCTCTATTTATCTTTTTTTATTGAAAACATGAATATTTATTTTTACTGTAGTTTTTTTATGGTTCACTGGGTTATTAAAACATGCACGGCTTTAACAATGAAAATGAAATTGTATTGTCAGTCCATAAAAACAATCAAATGATTTCTTTGGGTAAACGTTACTTTTGTTTTTACATTTTTACGAGGGGTAAACCGCGAGGTCCATTTTGGTGCACAGACCTCGTCCATTGGTAGCCATTACTCAGCCATTAGTAGCCATTACTCGGCCATTAGTAGCCATTACTAACCATTAGTGAGCCATTACCGGCCATTACTAGCCAATAGTGAAGAGCCATTACTATCCATTAGTGTACAATAAATTTAACTCGCGGTTTACCCCTCGCATTTTTATTTCAAAAACCAAAAATTAATATATAACTTTTAACCTGAAAAACAATTTTACTCAACAGATTATTTTTAGAAATTAAATTGATACATCAAATAAAAAATATGACCTGACACTGTAACAATTCCGGATAGTCGGAATCCCGCACGCTTCTAGACTGATTTTAATCAATGCTTGTCAGGGCGGGTAGTCCGAAGAGTAGTTGTTTGAAGTTCAGATACGACACAACCGTTCGATATAATTCGAAGGTCTTTATTATACAAAAATATTGAATATTTTAAAATATAAGCACTCTTATTTTTGTGTACCACACAACACGCCACTGGACTCGAGTAGGTGGAGACCAAGAACTGTGACGTCATAAAGCTATGACGCGGTGTGATATTCTCATCGTGTTTTGTTTCTAAGCATTTTAGATTGATGAAAGTTTGGTTTGGGACATAAGACAAAAACAGGACAATTTTAAAACATCTGGTGTTGGCAAGCGTAAGAAAACATCTAAATTACATGTTTCTGAAAGATTTGCAATGATATCTTGAAAATGTAATCGACAGCTTACTGATTGAAACTCACCAATAATATTATATAAGAGGAACCTCATAGCATTTTTAATTAATGCCCTATAAATTGAAGGAAATTAATATAGAGCATAGTTTTTGTGCAAAAAATAGATTTTAAGGAAAGTATCTACAAACCTGGATCTTCTAGAATGACCGGGGGGGGGGGGGGCTGAGTTTAATACTAAATTTAAAAACTGTAGGAATATTTCTTCTATACAGGGTCCTTTAACAGTGCCGCGGTGTTCCATATCTCTATTTAGGAAGCAGATAGAAATACAATTTTCTTTAAGTTTCTTTAATGCTACCGATCTCGATAAAATAAAAAAAATTCAGTCTCACAGGATGTTCAATTTTTCGCAAGTGGGTCCCAACTTTGTTTTTTTTATAATTTTTTCGGTGTCTACATGAAAATCAAAAGATACTTTTTTAAGAATCTGCGCTGGATTACTTCCAATGGATGAATGTAAGATTTCATAGCACACCCTCATCCAATTATCCCGTATCTTAGGTGGCTTTCAACCAAACAACAATATAAAGTTTTCAGATAATTTGAAGGTAATATTTCAATTTGTATAATCCGGCAAATCCTATAATATCGCCAGATTCTTGTAATAAAAATAGGTTATTAATGTAAATAGCAAATAATATGGGTCCTAAGATTGTACCTTGTGGAACTCCATATTCAATGTTTTTAGAATCAGTTGTTACTTTACCTATTTTAACTACTTGGCTTCGATTAAATAAATAACTTTTAACTAATTTAAGACATTCATTTCTGATGCCAATGTCTTCCAAAGATTCTAATAGCATATTATGATTTACTGTATCGAAGGCTTTAGACCTTGATCCAACCCTGTCCAAGTGACAACAAAATGGTGTATACTTTTTTTCATGCACTCGGTATTTAACTGCAAACCTCAAATTTCTCAGCCATTTTGTCAAAGTGCGGTGTTCGTTATTCGGTGCTCGCGTGTAAAATAAGATCACTAAATATTTACCGCATCCGCATAGCTAAAATAGATAAAATCTCGTTTAGAGAATACATAACAGAAGTTTAAGATAATCCTAATACTAAAATGAAATGATTTTCGAGGAATTTGGCGAGATAAAGGACATTTACACGAAAATTACCGATGTATTAGGGAAAGTTTCGACTCAATGTCCGTTGTAAGTCCTAGTAATTATTGTTAAAGATCATTTCCTTAACATTATTATATTCCGTCTATTTCTGATAAGAGAATAGTCTTGTTTCACTTATGGGAATAACAGGGAACGACTAACATTGACTTATATTGATTACTAAAGTTAGTTCGAGTCAGGAGCAGATCGAAAACTCAATTTCGGAAGCGAGATAAGTTTTTTGAATTATCAGTTTTGAATGTGATCTGAACTTTCGTTAAGGCTCCGCTCTGTATCATCCAAAGCTTGTGAGAGGGCCAGCGGTGAGAGGCGAGGTAGACAATTTAGTACTAGTGGGCGTGGTAGTATTTAGACTTTGACCTAATCGATATCTAACACTTACGAGGGGAAATTTTAATTTTTCTATGATGTACATTTGAATCCAACAAAACCCGTTCATGCAAATATCAATTCTGTGTAACGTAAGATTTACTTCCTAATTTTTAAATTATTAAAAATTTTGAAGAATTAAATTATATTAAAAATAATTATAAATGATTTAAAGATAAATGGACTTGTAAAGGTTTTGAAATATAGGCTTTTCTCAGCAACAGTATATATTTTTTTTAAATTTTCTTTACGAGCTTATAGGGTTGTCTCGAAGCTTTTAACTATATTTAAATATGTCATAAGGCCTACTATAATTTTTTATACCCACTCGAATATTGTCAATGTTTGACCAAAAAAATCATATTTTTCTGGACAATTTCTAAACTTCTCATATAGTTATAAGCATGTGTGGATCCTTTATCTATAAAAAAGTACAACACTATCCAAAAAAATACTGTATTTCTAAACCCTACTATGCCATTTTCGCGTACCCGCGGAGCAGAGCCTTAAATAATTTGCCATCCTTATAACTTTCCTGTATTTCCAAAGACTTAACCAAAAATATTATGGGAATTTAAAAATTTCCTTTTAGTACAAAGATATCAATAAATCAATTATTTATAACATAAAACCTTTTCCTCTACCTCATTATTGTTTTCTTTATACAGGGTGTCCTAACTAAAATCTACACCCTTCGAGTTTTGTTCAAATTTTGAAAAAATGCCAAAACAGGTCAATTTTAACCTAGAGGGGGCTCAATTATAATTGTTCTATCTACCCATCTGTTGATGGGGGTGTCGAAAATTTTAATCGTTGTTTCAAACTTCTTTTTTCATCCCTCTAGTGCCCACAACCACCGATTGAAAAACCTTAAAAGGCAATGGGTGTTAAGTAACACTTCACTTTGAAGCTGCTTTCATGATCTAATGCAATCCTGTTATTTTTTTTATTTTGGATGATTTTCTTTTGGAAAATACGAATATCTTTCAGAATCACTGGGATTTTTGATATTGTCAATCCTGAACATTCTTGTTCAAAATTTGAACAAGTTTTTTATGTTGTGGATGCAGTAAAACATGTTCTTGTTGTTATTAGTTTTTAAAATAACAAAAAATTTTTGTTGAAGGTGATAAAAGGTAAAATTCTCATGTTCATTCACAGTTCTTCTTGATCAATAACTCAATAACTTATTATTAAAATCACAATTTTTAAAATGGTTTATTGTACACAAGAAAGAGTTGATTTAGTAAAGCTGGACTATCAAAATTTCACTCAGCGGTTGAATGATGACGCAGGTTTACTTTACAACATTTGTTTCTCCGATGAAAGTACGTTTAAGTTGAATGGTGAAGTCAACAGGTTATTGCAGTGATACAAACCCACACATTTTCAGAGAAAGTCATACACAAATGTCCCAAAAATTAACGGTTTGGGCAGGCATTTTGGGTGACCACATTATTGGGCCACTTTTTATTCATGAGAATTTGACTGGTGACATTTACTTGGACTTGTTAGACGACATTATTGATCCTTTAATAACCCAAACACTGGAAGATGATGTAAATCTCCATGAAAACCAACTTTTTTTCAACAGGGTGGAGCGTCTCCACACTTTGATGTACGAACTCGCAACTGTTTAGATACTCCTTTTCCCGGACAATGGATAGGCCGTAGAGGTTCTATCTAATGGTCGCCCGATTTAAGTAATATGGATTTTTTTGTGGGGTTACAAAGTTTATGCTACACCACCTGAATCTCTTCAAGATCTTCGACAACGAATCGTTACAGAATGCCGTTTAATTACACCAGAAATGTTGCGAAAAGAGAAGCATTTGAGAAGAGGCTGTACCATTGTATGGAAGTTAGGGGTGGGCACTTTGAACAGTAGATTCGTTAAAATGAAATTGTTTTTTTTGGAACTACTGTCGTTTTCTTTCGCAATAATCTAAGCAGTTTTCTCCAAAAAGAGTCGTTCAAAATAAAAAAAGAACGGAGTTGCATTAGATAATGAAAACAGCTTCAAAATGATGTGTCACCTAACACCCCTTGCCATTTAAGGTTTTTCAAGGGGTGGTTCTGGGCGCTAGGGGCATGAAAAAAGAAGTTTGAAACTACGATAAAAATTGAGCCCCCTCTAGGTTAAAATTGACCTATTTTGGCATTTTTTAAAAATTTGAACCAAATATTTGGGGGCAAATTTAGTTGGGCAGGAGCGGATCTAGGATTTTTCTGAGGGGGGGATTCCGAACTGAGCGGGGGGCGACACAGTTATAATTTTCGAAAAAATATTTTAATATAGAAACTAAATAGTGAAACATACTACATATATATATTGCAAAAATGCAAAATAGCAGTTAGAAAATTAACCAAAACATTTTACTAGTATTCTGAATAATTAAACGCTTTTCGCTAGGGGGGGCGAAACCTCCTTCGCCCCTCCCCTAAATCCGCCACTGTAGTTGGGACACCCGGTATGCTCCGAAAATGTCCAACCATCATCATAATTATTTATCTGAATTTCTAGCACTACCTCGAGCTTTATTTGTGGGAGTTTTAGAAATTAGTCTTGCATCCAATATACAAATCTTGCTATCGCTATGTTTATTTTATTCATCAGTATAGATTCATTCCCTGCCACTACCACCATAACCACCTCATCCGCAAATGCAATTAGTATAGTGCAGACAGGTAAATTTATTTGAAACACGTCGTCATAGAGTACCTACAATTCACAATATTGTGGACAACTTTGGTGCACATTTTAGATATTCTAATAACTATTCTTTATAGTACAATTATTTCAGTTAATAATTATTTTAAATAAAACATTTTGAAGGGCTTAAATAAATAAAATAATAATAAAAAGATCGCAACCTATTCTAGTTATCCTAGGAACGTATCATCAAAAATAGTATGGTTGTGCCTTCTGAAAGGCTATTTTTCTTAAAAAAATTTCGTTTTTTATTAACTAACCCCACTGCATCCTTTTTATATTTAAAAATTAAAACAAACCACGAGAAACATAAAAACTAACTCAGGAACGTTTACCCAATTCATAAAAAATTTCTCAGTGTTTATTCATTCCGGTTGTATCAAAATTCAGCTTGAAAGCAAACAAAGAAGAAAATATGTAAAGTGATTTCTATTTTTAATTCGGTTTTTCGGTATTATGTGCGAGGCAACAGGGTGGTGGATCACAAAAAGGATTCGATTTAAATTTTTATAAACAAATTCTTCCCAAAACTCTTCTGGTTGCGAAATATATTAAGCAAGTCAAGTAAATATGGATACAAGAACAAATGCTCTAATATGCCCTAATATAAAAAGGCGATCCTTCCCTATGTGAAAACTATAGCATTGTTAGACACTTGTTACAAGATATTAGGACAAATAATAAGAAAAAGATTAAACTTGTACTCCGAAAGATTTCTGGGGGAATACCAAGCAGTTTTTAGATGCAACAGGAGTACCTACAACAGAGCTTTCAACAACACTTTTCAATCTGACGCTGGGAGCAATAATTATAAATAGTAAAATAAAAACCAACGGCGCTACATTTAACATCAGTGCAAACGACTTTACAATCATAGCAAGAACAAAAAAAGAGCTAAAGAAAGCCATAAGAATATTACAACAAGCAAAGAAATTCGTCCTTGAGATAAATCAAAATAAGACAAAATGTATGGTGATGGGACAAACAGAGAGGATTATGGAGGAAGATGTAAATTTAACTTTTGCAAAGAATTCACCTTTGAGAGAACCAAAAAATTCGTATATTAACCATACTTACACGAAGAACATGAAATGCAGCAAGCAAGAATTGCAAAAGGAAAGATGAAAAGGTAGGAAAGAAAGATGCACAGAGCTGTTTACGGTGGAACAAGGACTGACGGGTGGAAAAGAAAAACAAACCAGGATTTGGAATAACTATTAAAATCCTAATATAATAACAGTTGTCAAGGCTGAATAAGGTGGCTGGGACATATAGAAAGGTTAAATAGAGAAAGGCTGCCAAAATAAATGCTAAAAAGAAAACAAATAGGCAGAAAAAGAAAGCGTAGACCAACCAAGAAAGAGAAGGATCAACAATACAGAAGAAGATCTAAAGACAATAAAAGCTAGAAAGTGGAAAGAAAAAACAGGAGACAAAAAGTAATGGCGTGGAATAGTGCAAGAGATAGGTACTCGAAAATAGATGGTGAAACTTTATAAATTGTATAAAATTTAAAGTAAGCCCTAGGTCTCCAACGCGTGTAGAGCAAATGTAAAAGAAACGAATTAAGTGACAATTTATCTGATAAAAGAATATTCGTTATTTTCTTACAATCTCAAGAGAATGTTTCTTTTCTGTTGTAAGTGGTTTCAAAATAACTACATTCAGTAGTGGCCACGGAGAAACTCCTAAACCACAGGTAAAACTTCAGAGTTTCACAGGAGTTTTAAAGCAACAATTAAAATTAACAATGAGCCAAGCTAAATCTTAATTTTGTATTATTTTAAACGCTCTATTCTGACGAAAATCTGCCTAAATTTTCTTAACAAACTTTTCAATAAACCACCCGTATTGTGGAAAGTAGTTCCAAGATTCTAAGACTCTTATTCAAGAAACCCTTTTCCAAACGAGATCCCGACCCTTTCCTGTGTTTTAGTGTCCGCCATTAGGAAAAAGGCCAAGATTCGGGGGCGCATTCGAGGGTTGTTACTCCCATTTCCGACCGTTTTATGCACCCGACCAGAAGTTACGGATTCTGAATTGAATCAGGTGTTTCACCTTCATTCGATGAAAAACCAGGACTTCTGAAAATTCTCTTGGAGAATTGGGACGTGGTCACAGGTGTACCCGCTTCTTTTTTGACGTGGGGATGATAATAATTGCTTGAATATTTAATATGACACGTGAATTTGATACTGGATGAAATATAATGGAGTATAATATAAGAGCCATTCAATATCTTCCATATTTTAATAATATTTTTTAAAGGAAATGATATCAAGGGTTAAACAAATTTGTGATTTAGATTATCAAAATATCGTTTCGTAAATAAAAAAGAAGAAGCTTCCACTGGGTAGGAAACTTAACCTGCCATAAAATATTTGGGTGCCGATGACTACGACAGAAAAGTAAAATTTTTTAAAACTATAGCAGACTTGATCCGACAAAACATAAACCCAGCTCGCTACCCTGGTTTGGCCAGCCTAGATGTCTTTTTGTGAGGTTATTTGAAGTACGTTGTCTATAAAACACTACAATCCGTTAATGAATTACGGAATGGCATATAGTATAATAGTATTGTAGTAGAATGAATGTTTACGAAAAGGGCTGGTTTAAAGAAATCCAAGTTAACGAGTCTCAAACACGCTTACCTGTTATTACATAATCCGTCTCTGAAATGACGTTGATAGTAGCAGCGGTGTATACAAATGCAGTTATGAGTGGGCCCAATTGCACAAATATAACACAGTAAATTATAATAAGCGGACTAAGAGCAAAACGGCAGATACGACATATGTACACCTACAGCCAGATGAAATGACGCTTACCACTAGGTCGGAAATTCTAAATGAATTTATGCAGAAACGATAAAAAAGGGGATTTAGTGTTTCTAGGTAAAAATATCTCAAAATATAATTACCCGTTTCCAGAGAAATTGCAATTTAAAGAATAATTAGTATTAAATCTCCCGGGAAAATCTAACCAATGGCGTGGCGATCTCATGCGATTAATTTCGTCGATGTTGTCATTTCTGGGTTAAATTCTCTTAGCACGTGCTTACACCAGTCACCAGTTCGACGTAAGTCTGTCATAGGAACTCTTGATTACTTATTTGTTATTGTCGAATGTAAAATTCTGGATTGCTGATTGCTGTGTAATTTTTTTATTTCTTAACTATTTATGTGATTTTAGTGTAATTATTTGTTTAAATTTTCCGAAAAAACTTAACTCGCAGTATTTCGGAATAACATTAGAAATAAATGAGGTTATATTTATATCCAAATGTCACAGCCGTCAGTTGATAGGTCAGTGTCTGGTTGGTTCTTAATCCATGTTGTACTTTCTACAAAAAGGTTCCGAGAAAGAAAAATAATTTTATAATTTTACTTTGAAGGTTTAGCTTTTGTGTTTCAAAAGTCTCAACTTGAAACGTACTTAACAGTTTTTTTAATCCTTTAGGGAAATATTTTAAAGGTAGATAGAGGCCACATAGTGGATTCTACATAACCTATATATAATGGGTCTCTTGGCTTCCATAACCGAGTTACAGGGTGTTTTATCAATTATGCCAAATTATTTATTTGGCTAGAACTTTTGAATCTCTCTGTATATTTTTGTCATTTTTGGCATACAGCTTACACTTCTCACGAATAATGTACTGCATTATTGAGAGATATGAAAATCCAGGTTCGGCTTTAGGAAAAATTGAAACATATTAAAATATCAAAACAACACCCTGTATATCACAATTTTAATATTTCCATTTTAGATTTGAATAGAGGGGGAAAAACTTAATTGAAACAAGTTGTTGTTGTTATCCCGCCACCGATTCAAATGGGAAAATTTTGAACCTAAAAGTAACATTTTCATTTAATATAGAAAAAACATATTATGAAACCCATTTTTTCTTTAACAATTTCAAAAATTCACCTCGTGTCGGTTTAAAATAATTTTGCACTGTACTGGTGTACCTGCATTTATTTTTTAAACGCCCAGTATAAAGTAATAGTGAGACAATAAACGCTCATAGTAACTAACAAACTTTTATTAATACTTAACGAAATTGCTCAAAATGTCCACCATTTTGTTTTACGCACTTTCTTGTACGTTGAATGATGTCCCTTACAATATTTACAGTTAAGTTACTGTACCCTATATTACACTAATAATACCTGAATTGTTTCTCAGTTCCTCGCAGGCGTCCTCTATTCTTTGAAGCAGTTTTTCTCTAGTATTGATTTCTTAAGAATACACCTTGGATTTCAGGTAGAGCATAATCCACTAGGTTAAAATCGGGGGATTTTGAAGGCCACTTATGCGGTCCACGCCCTCCTAACCACATATTATGAATATTAAGGGATAAAAAACAATTTTGTTTTCCCTAAAGTTTCTAAAATTTCCCATTCGAATGGCAGAATAACGATAACAACTTTTTTTAATTCAGTTTTTTCCGCTCTTGTTGTTGTTTTGATATTTTCAATATGTTTCAGTACTTTTTAAAAGTTAACTAAAAATCTTTACCACCTCGTAATACTATCACAAAAAAAATCAGAATACGATTGATAGAAAAATCGTCAATATTTAATGAAGAAGTGAAATGAACTGTAATTTTACCCTTTTATTTATAAAATATAGATTATTTTCCTTTTGTTTCACTTTCTTGCAGCTTTTTCATGAAGCGCCTCTGAATTTGGCGGGCGAAACAGTGTTCCTTGGGGAAATTATTATGCTTTCTTTTCTGCAGAAGACAAAAGACTCAGTGATGAGTTAAAAATAGTTTTTCCTCGACGACGGTGATAGCGAAAACGTGGCGAAGCGTAGACATTGAATACTAATGTTTTTATAATCGATTTATTTTCAGAGAATATTTCCAGAAGTATAAAAAAAGTATTAAATGGGTAAATTAAGCTGTAACTGACAAAAGAAATGTTATTGATTACTCTTGCTGTGAAGATTTAATAAAAAACTTCCCATGGGAATTAATCATTCTGGATTGTCAGAAACAGCTCGAGAAGTCAAAATAAAAAAAGACTAGGCAAACTTTAAAGATTGAGATATAGAAAAATAGTTGAACAATCTCGTATGTAATGTTAAAAATTATAAACTTTTTATGTTACATATTTAAAGCATGAACTACACACCAAGACGATAGCAGAGAAGTTTGATTTACCTCCACAAGCTAACATACCATAGGAGAGATTCTACCAATGAATAGTAGAGCATTTTTAGATGGGACAGATCAAGAACTTTCGACAAATATTTAAATCGTCCCAAAAGGGATTTTAAAGTTTTGGTGACATTATATATGATGATCCCATCTTAAATGGCAATCTAAGGTTACACCAAGATATTTTATATTAAGTAAGTTTAATTTTTATGCTGTGTTTTGTATGATATTTATAAATTTCTAATTCTTATAACTACAAACAGGCAGAAACATTTTTTATATAAATAGCTCTGAGCTCACACAATCATCTATTTTTACAGGTTATGTACACGATTGTGCAGGTATGACTTGAAGAGTTTAAGAGCTGGTCCACGTATTCCTAAATCCTTCAAAGCGTCCAACAACTGTCTATGATCTACAGTATCGAACTCCTTGGCAAGATCCAAGAACACTCCAATTCCTGGTTTCGTATGTTCAACAGCTTCATACATTTTTTATATTAATGAGATTGGCCTATAGTTTAAAGATATACTTTTATCATCTTTTCACTGCAATTTTCTTTAAGTAATTAAGTAAATAGTGAATGTTATTCATCCAAATGTAGATTTTTACAGACATAAACTTTTAATTTTCATATAATTTACATCCCTAAAGTTTGTCGATTTATTAAAATTGTATCCTTGCAGAACTCACCAGTTTTATTTGTAATTTGTAATGATTTACACTGTTTATTTTACCTAAGGCTGCACTCATCCATCTACCAAAATTAATATTTTATTGGCAATAATGCCGCCGATAAATCTTCAATCAGACGTTAGACCATTACTTCAATGTTATCCAAAGGATAAATTGGTAATTTATAGAAGAGATAAAAGTTACTTCACCTCGTACACTTTCGGTCCATATAACAAAGACTTTTCCTCACAGTAAATTAGACAAAAGACGTGACTGGGGTGAAAAAACTGATTTTTCGTTCTGATCAATACCATAGAGAAGGCATATTTACTTGAAAAAAAAAAATCGGTAATAACGAGAAGTAATACTGATGTGATGGTTGTTTAAAAACGTATAAAGAAACCTTAATTTGTATAGTAGTCTGACTAATGTTTTACAAAACTGTATGTATAAATAAAAAGTATTCCATATATTTTAATTATTAACTATTCACAAACTGACCTCATTAATATTAAAAATATAAATTCTAGTACTTGTAATATTTATCTACTGAATTAAGTTTAGTTTTTAAACATAAAATACACACACAAACGTTGAACACAGAAATGTTGTCTAAACAAATTCTTTTCAACGAATATTTGAGCTTAGAATAATTAATAACTAAAATGAAATTATTTAATGCTTTAGCTCTGATGTAAAGTGCTAAGCCAGTCCTGCGTATTGAATTTTAAATTCAACAGGTATTTGTGCTGGTGTCTCCATCTACTAATTTTATTGTGAACAAGCGTACTAACTCCAAGAGGTACTCTATATTTCTGTGTAGTGACATCTAGTGAGTAGTAGTTCAATAACCCAATTTAAAACCTGGTTTACTAATGTTTACATCGCTGTCAAATCGTGAAACTATTTTTAAGGTTTATAAAAATCTATATGTTTTAAATTTTTATTACATTTATTTTTATTTAGGTTATAAGTATTTAAGTTACTAAAAGATAATAAAAATAAATTTCATCGAAATACATCTTGTTAGAATTAATGGATTTTACTTATGGCTTATTTAGATTTAACTTACATTTATATAATCGGTGAATTTCTTGAATCTGACAACGCTGTTTGTGTGTTCTTTATTTTCATATGAAGACTTTGTTATGTTATAAGAAATGTTTTGATTAAAAAGCGGCTTTTTAAAGTGGTTTATAAATGTAGTTAAATTGTTTAAATACGTTTTAATTAGTGAAATGTGTTAGAACCTTTAATCCTGCATAATAAGAAAATTTTATACGTGCAAATTACAAGGTAAGAAGATTGAGGTTAGGAAAGTTTTTCCCGCTTTTCGATTAATTAAATTTTAAACTACTTTATAAACTAAACTGAAAATCTAATTGAAATCTTATAATTAATTCTACAACATTAAGTTGTTAAGTAAAAACAAACGGATTTACATATCTTTCAAATTTGCAATTTGCAACAAGTGATCCTAATGTACGTAAATAGAGACCAAAATGAGGTTAGAAAAATTAAAAATTATAAAATATCGATGGTCAACGGGTAAAATCTAAAAATTCCTGTTAAATATAAGGAAGAAAAACAGCTTATGTAAAAAATAGATAAAACAATACTTTCAATAATAACCATTAAAAAGGTAAATTAATCATACCTAACTGTACAAAGTTGCATTGACGTACTAATTTCATCAAAAAACTAGATAGGCCGCAATTATTACATATTTATCGTAGATTAAGAAATTAACTTAAATATTAAATAAAGTTGAATATCTTAATAAGAAAAATAAAAACAGGGACTTGCAAATATAATTTTTATTATAAAAAAGTGTTACAAAAACACAGATACCAACTGTATACTAAAAAAAATATAAAAATACGGAAACCACCTTGTTTATTTTCACGTTTGTATACAGGGTGGTTCATGACTATTGGAACATAGGCTAAGGGCAAGTTATTGGGACCAAAATATGGCGATAGGACCAAATATACCTTAATAAAATATTGCTGTGGAATAAGATACAGCGCGTTGAATTTTTTTTTTCGTTTTTTTCTGATAATGTCCCTGTATAAGAAAAAAATATGTGGAGTTGACTTTAAAAATTTTGACAGTTTTGTTTGATTTAGATTGTAAAAAAATGTAAATGTTACAATTCAAAAATAAAGAAAACTAAAATTAAAATTTAATAATTATAAATACTTCATAAATGGCGCCCTACGTGGGGCTCCAAAATAAAGAGGCTCTGTAAAATTCAATAATTAAATAGTAATTTATAATTTAAAAAAAATAAAATAAAAATATGTGATGGTAAAAGAATAGGATTAACAAGACAGCAAGAAGTACAAATAGTACATTCACTGTTTGAACATGGACATTTGCATTGCAAAACTTTAAAAGCGTTTTCGAGGCACTTACGTTAAAAAGAGATATGACACATTCGTCTGAAACACTAAAACTCGAGGCTATAAATAAAACTTCAACGTAGATATTTTTCTCCTTATTTTTCCCACCATATTCGTCGAATACAAAATTCTATATGGCCAAGGTTCAAAGAATACAAGAAAATAAACGAAATGATGGCGTAGTGCAGTAAGGCATGGGCTATCGACTTCGCTGCAATCGATCATACGAACATAACATATTTTTCTCTTTTCCATATCCTCGTTTCTTGTACAGTTTCAATCCATTCTTTCCCTATCGATCAAGGTCACATCAATTCACGTAATAGATTAATCTTGGGTACTGAACTTTAATCACTTAAAAAAATCTCTTTGGGGATATAATGAAAAATGTTTTATATTGTGGGAGAAAATGAGATTTTGCATCGTTTTTCTTTGTCTGTGGAGCAGTTAAGCGATTTTAACTTGAGTGGAATTTTGGTGTATTTGGTATATTTGGTGTATATATAAAATTCTCATGTTAATAATTTGACTATTCATTTTTCTTGTTTTTAATAGAAAAATTATAGGTACATTCATTATTTCCTTGGAGCTACATTATTATTGAGTTGGAGGGATTTGATAAAAGGATATTTTTATTCATAAAACATATTCATAATTTAGCTATATTATTATTATTAATAAATTCACCTACAACTTTCAAACCTTCATGTACACTCATGTGAGTGACTACCAATCGAATTCCCTCTCGAAAAAACGCGAATGAAATTGGTTTAGAGCGATTTTTGTTCCAAGGGGGTAGTTTCCACCACTAACCTTTTCGCACGTCCAATACCCTTCCCTTATTGACCCACAATAGAAGAACAAATTTTCCAACAATATTTCCCGAAGAACAACTCACCGTCATCCGCTACACTATGGAAAACGCAATTTGGTGGTACTTTTTCGTTAATAGAGGGTGACGGCTGAATTTAAGCTGGTCCGGACATATCGCAAACGATTATTAATAAATTTTGACGTAATCAGTGCCTACATGCCAATACCTGTCATAAAGTTATATGTGAGCGGTGTAGGTTCAACCTGAAACTAGGTTATTTGTTTATAACTTTTGAAGGGGAGGATTAATAATTTTTTTTTGATAATAAATTTCCGAGGGATAAACCGCGAGGTCAATTTTGGTGTACAGACCTCGTCCATTAGTAACCATTACTAGCCATAAGTAGCCATTACTCGGCCATTACTAGCCATTAGTGAGCCATTACCGGCCATTACTAGCCAATAGTGAGGAGCCATTACTAGCCATTAGTGTACAAAATTTAACTCGCGGTTTGCCCCTCGTAAATTTCTAATAAAAGTTAAGTAAATTACCCCATAGGTTTTTTTTTTGATGGGATGATGGGCGGTGTAGGTTCAACTTGAAACAGTATTATAACTTTTGATAGGGAGTGTTAATAAATTTTTTTGCGTAATTAATTTCTAATAAAAGTTTATTAAATTCCTCCATAGGTTTTTTTGGTGGGCTAAAATGGCTTCAAGGTTCTCATAATTTGTAGACATGGCACTCAAAAATCCATGGTGAGGTAGCGATTTTCCAAAAATTCGAAAAATCCCCATTATCTCGAAAACGATGAGATTGTTACTGAGGTGAAATTTTGATATTCTAAACAGTCATGACCTGGTCAGTTCCAATATTGTACAAGGTCTACCTGACACCCTGTATTTATTTTAGCTTTTTTGAGTTTTACGAGTCCCCTTAATATCATTACGTTCTCAAAAATTATAATTTCCCTCCAACTTGCATACATATATTCATTTCGCGCAAAAAATATTCAATTTCATACTTTCCCAGATTTGCATTCCTGTCGCAATCCGCAATCCGCGAGCTTTTAATATTTACATTGCAAAAAATCTAAAGAATTGATTTTAATAAAATCCTTTTGTTTTAGAGCCTCCAATTACTATTGGCAATGGATGAGACCCTATCTAAGCTCATACACTGTATGCCTTGCAGATCGACTCAAATCGAACGTATATACAATCTCTTTACATACAAAGATGAACCTCAAATTGAGAGTGTCTACGTTTACGGTGGTCCTAGTACCGGAAAATCTGCCGTGGTCAAGTCCGTACTCGAAATTCTTGGAGTTAATCACGCCGTTATAAATTTGATCGAATGTTATTCATCGAAAATTTTATTCGAGAGCATTTTAAACAAGATTTCCGGACACAAATTGAATGCTAAGAACCCAACTCCTTACGCTCGATGTGACAATATGATGGAATTTTTATACAATATCGAAAAACTTAACGAAGCAAAGAAACTCGACGGATATGTTTTGGTTTTGGATAACGCCGAAGAACTCAGAAATATGGAATTCAATTTGTTACCTTGTTTTCTGAGATTAAAGGAGCTCACCGGGATTGCTATGCCTGTTGTTCTCATATCTGAACTTGTTTTCGAGAAATTCTACACCAAAGCAGGAGGTGTTGAACCCATAAGGATACATTTTCCCCAATATAACAAAAATGCGTTATTGGAAATACTTTCCTTAGACGTCCATCATCAGAAAGAAATGATTTTAGAGCATTTTAACAAATCTTTAGAGTTCGACCTTAATTTTTACCAAAACTATCTAAATCTATTTTTATCCGTCTTCTATAGATCGTGTAGAGATCTTTCAGAACTCCGTTATATGTCGAGAATAAATTTTATCAAATATTGCGAACCTGTAATTAACAACGAATGTGGTATTGAAGACTCGATGATTTTGTGGAGAAATATTTCCCCAATCTTAAAATCGTCGTTAGAAATTCTATATCTCAGATTAGACACGACCAAATCAACAAATTCCATTAACGAACAACCTAACCCTACTTTGGAGTTACCCTTTTACGCTAAGTATCTCTTAATTGCGGCTTATTTGGCTAGTTACAATCCTGCTAAAGATGACAAGAGACTGTTTATGAAGCATCACGGAAAACAAAGAAAAAAATTAAAAGACATCAAATTAAAAAGTAAAGCCAGCGAACAATTAAATACCCAACTCGGTCCTAAACCTTTTGTTTTTGACAGATTGCTGGCCATTTTTTATTCCATTCTAGATGACAAAGACAACAAAATGGGGTTTAATAATAACGTACTGGTTCAGATATCGAGTTTGATAGAGTTAAGGCTGCTTTCGTTGGTTAGTGATAGTTGTTTTTTGGATGGACAGAAGTATAAATGTAATGTTAGTTTTGAATTTATACGAAGTGTTTCTAGATCAGTTGGTCTTGAAATTAAAAAATATTTAAGTGATTTTAGTCACATGTAAAGTTTTATAGATTGTAAACAGTTTTCAGGCAGAAGGTGAACTATGAAAAAAATTAGATATAACACTTCTTATTAATATATATCATTTCAAAGACACCCTTCCTAAATCCTGTGAATTAATTTATTTATATAATTTTTTACTTAATAATAATACTAATACTTATTTTAATTGTTTCATTTTAACCAAAACTAGAGCTTCAATAATATTAAAAGACCTACCTGTAAAGCAATATGCATTTTTTGTTCTGCATAGTTGAATACGTGTACAATCTTTTTACCGTGGTCCTTTTTTTTGTTGGGAGAGGAAATACCTTCGGACACCAGGCTCGTGGTTCTGCCCTAGTCTGGTTATGTGGTATAGCCACTAAAACCTCTCCGTTTGCCCTCTCTGACCCCGGATTCGGCGGGGTGCATAACATCAGGGTCAGTGGCGTTTCTTAAGTCTCCTACATTCGTGCTGCTTCTCTTTCCTCTAGTTCTTTAGTCCTCCACTTGTTTTCATTTGAGATCATGTTTTCCACCAGGTTGTTGTCCTTTGGTTTTGCTATCTTTTGTAATGGAAAATGGTGTGTTCCACTGTATGTACTGCTCTACAGTATACGCAGAGATCATTGTATCTTTTCCCCATTCTCTTTACGTAGGTTCTAAAGGATCCGTGGCCTGTCATAGTTTGTGTTAAAAAATATTCCGTTGTCCTGTGCCCACATTCGGTCCAATCGCGTATCCTTTTTCCGTATCCCTTTTGGCTTCCGCTATGCTTCCGTCTCCCCTTTCATATAATCTACACCTATCTATCTTCCACCAGAGGTTCGATGGGAATTATTCCTGAGATGACTTGTACAGCCATGGCGGTATGCACTTGTCACCCGTAAAAGCATTTTACGCTGTACCTTTGTCAGTAGGTTTTTATGCCGTTTTATATTTGTGTATTCATACCAGATTAGTATAGACTGGACCACATTGTACAATATCTTTCTCTTTTTGAACCCGGGACCTCGCGCGTTATAGGTTATTCTGCTTAAGGCGACAACTTTCTGTTCTGCTTTTTGAACCGCGGTTTTTATATGCTGTTCATACCGACAACCTTCTTTTATGGCAACTCCCAGATAGCTTGCTTGATTGCTTAGTTTTAACGTCTCCTTTCTGCAATTAAGGCTAATCTGGACGGGACCTACAGCTTATCGTGGACTCCGAACCACGATCCTCAATCACCTTAAACCCAGGACTATGCCTTTGTCATGCAGGTGATCTACCGACTAACAAGGGTGTAAATGTGCCACCAACCCCTATCAGTTCCACGAGATATCCGATCTCATCCGGCCTGTTTACCGGCGTTAATGAAACTGCGTATGACACAAATACCTTTTTGCACTTGCCAAAGTCTTATCTGACTTTTAATTCCACTTGAGTTTGGCAGGGATCGAACCTACGAACCGAACACTGGCCTAGTATAAAGACCGAGGCCTTAACCAACTAGGCTACGGTGTCCAGTTAAAACTCCCAGATATACTATACTTTTTTTTACAAGATATTTCCACTCCTTTACATTCGAATTTAATTAATTCCTTCTTTACCAATGGCCCTTCAGGATAACCGCCTCTGATTTCTGTGGTGCAAGTTCTAGCTCGTTGTTTCTCATCCATGCATTAAATTGGCGCAACGTTTCTTCCCCTTTCCAGTTAAGCTGTTCTATATTTCTGGCCCCGATGACTATAGCCAGATCGTCTGAGTATGCTAAAAGGATTACTCCTTCGGGTACTTGTAAGTCCAGTAGGTCGTCATAGAGAATGTTCCATAGGGTCGGTCCCGTCCCAGGACCGAGCCCTGTGGGACCCCTGCGGTCATTTCTAGATGTGCCCCCCTTTGTCTATTTGAACCTTGTCTATTTTACCGTGGTCATACTACCGAGTAATCTACTGAAGATTATCATCCTGTTTTAAGAAAGATTTTCGTACACAAACTGAATCCTAAGAATGTACGCAGGTACGCCCGATGTGACTTATCGTCTGGATTTCTAGATTTCTGGATTTTTTCGCTAGTGCTACCTTTTAGCAAATGAAAAAGTGAACAATTTAAGCCCTGGCTGGTTGCGCTAGTACGGAAGTTACAAGCGTTTCAATATTTGTTTCCCCCTACTTGTCCCACATTCCGGTCCATCAAAGTACTCATTGTTACCCATTCATTCACAAAAAATTAAGGCCCCAACTCCACTCCCTCTCGAGAAATAATTATCTGGTTGAGGTTGGAACACGTAATTGTCAGGCTCTTCAATTTTGGTAAGTATATTTTTTTATGGGAGCAAACCCGCCGCGGTTACACTTTTCATGCAGGAATGATGGGGGGATCTGACTTCAGATTGGGAAAAAAAATTACTCGATTTCATCAGTTTGTTTTCGAAAGCCAGATATTCGAATATATGAGCTTGATTTTGCGGAATTCTATAACATCCAAAAATACACGTTTTTCAACAGAACAAAAAATTTTGAAAATAGTTTTCTTGTGCTGAGGAGCGCACTCAAACATCTACAAGTTTCTTGTATTTGAAGGACTAAAGTATCGGAAAATTCTTCGATTTTTTTCTTTTTTAACACACCAATTAGATATGGAGATGACGTAATGAATTTAACCTCAAAGTTTCGGTCACATTTTTCACGAAATCTAGTTTTTAATGATAAATTGTGACTATGGTTCAAAAGATCATCTGTAATTTAAAAAAATATCAATCACATATATTCTTGTGAGCGATAAAAAATGACAAAATAAACATCCTGGAACGAGTTGCCATCCAACCCTCTTTTGTTTTAAAGCTCCAAGTAAACAACAAGGAGTTGTTACATTCTTATTTATATATAAACTTCGGAGCGGTGCTAACGCTTTATTTGATTCCACTAGATCCTTAGTAAACAATAGTATCGTCCTTTGAGTCCTCCAAGACCGTTTCACGCAAATTGGACGGCAACGGCCAATGGGTTTGATTAGAATTGACATTAATTTGATAGCGTGGTATTGAATTAACGATGAGAGAGGTTAGATCGTTTAGATTACTACGTAGGAGATGGATAATTTGATAAACGTCTATACAGTAACTGTCGATGCTTTAATCATGAATAAGTACGAGGATTATTTCGGAAAACAATTTGTTTAGTTCATTTATGCAGTTATGTAGAGACGGCAAAAAATTATTTGAATGACAACTGAGATAACTAATATTCCATTAAAGCAGTGAATATTCGGTTTGGCCATCGACATGGAAATATGGCCGGCACATCCCCATGATTTTGGACGATTGGGGTTATCGTAATGAACCAATTTTTCGTCACCAGTCACAATGCGATGCAGAAATCCCTTCGGTCTTTCTCGTTCAAGCAACTGTTCATAGGCAAACAAACGCCGTTCTTCATATCTCGGTTTCAACTCGTGCGGCATCCAATTTTCTTGCTTCTGAATCATCGTTATATCTGTGAGGCGTTTTGAAATTGCTTGTTGAGGCATTCCCAATCATCCAATTCTTCTTGAGTTTAACAGGGAAGCTAGTTCAAAAGAGTATAGGTCATTGAAATATCTATATAGTACTGTTAGTGCAAGAACCCAAACTTTACTTTTCTAGGTTAGTTCCGGGCATATTATATATTCTAGTATATTCTTTGCTTCTGCTTCCTCTTGCGGAAGTAATACCTCTTCTTTGCAGTTCTTGGTTAAAGTCACCGCAAGGTTCTCAAACTTGTAATGAACGTTTTCAATTTTTTTATTTATAAACTACGTTGGCAACCCTGTTGGCAGCTGTCATCTATCGAAAGGTTAGGTTAGGCCCGAAGACACATTGTTGACAATGTTAGGTTAGTCCTATGTGTCGGATGTTTTAGTCTGCACGTATTCAGGTTAGACCTATGTGCTGATGTTAGGTTAGTGTTCATTTCCGTAGCTCCAAACACCTATATGCGGAGTTCCGTTAGGATATATGAGGTTAGCCTAACATAACGTTGACCTGTTATGTTAGGTTAGTAACGCCAAATCGAAGTAAAGGGAGTGTGTCCTAAAAGTAGGTCAGCACCCTGTATAGTCATCTGCCTCTTGTCATCTGTCAGTTGTCATCGGTCACTTGTCATCTGTCAGCGGTCATCTGTCAACCACGCTCAAGTGCCTTACCAGAAAAATAGTACTAATGGTAAATGTTCTTCATCTTAACCTCTGTTTAGCAACAGTGCTCCCAGCGCTACAGTGTTTACAGACGTATCATTAAAATATACGCTTCAATTCAACACCGTTAGTAGTTTCGTATTGTTACAAACTATAACTTACCTAATTTTACGGTACGAACAAACGAATAAGTAACAGTGACTAAAATCCCGAAATTTCGCCATCGGTGCCTGTTTGTTTAGGCACATTATTAAATTGTTTGCTCTTTCCATTCATCATTTCTGGATATATGTACATTTAGGCCAGTTATTAAGTTTCACAAAATTATTGTAGCAGAACGAAGCTAAAAACCAGCAAATAGTTTTGTAAAATACGGAAAAGGTGTTTGATCTTAGGGAGAATAATATATATATATATATATATATATATATATATATATATATATATATATATATATATATAAACACTTTTTGTTCAAATTCTAATAGAATCTATCTTTGTCCTATTGTGTTATAATGTTTTTAAGTGTGTGGGTAGATGAGATGATGACATTTTAAAGTTTTGGCGCGATTTTAAGCGCAATATTCTACTTCCCGTGATACATTGGAATTCGATGCGGAAGAGAGGTGTAACTGCGCATTTAACTTTCTAGCTATGGCTTGAAGACAATGCCAAATCGTGTCTGAATTCTGAATGTTATTTTATTAGATATTAGCCAGTATCGGCGTGTAAATTAAAAATTATTAGTCTTCTTCGTCATTATTTTTGTCCTAGAAAAAAAAAATTTAAAATTTTTCAATTTTAATATTCATCGAAACGGGCCTACTTATGAGCAAAGGTACATAAAGCCATATTTAGATGATTAATAGCCACTGCATACTAACTCAAAGATATTAATTTTTCATTTTAGTTTCGGGGCCTGAAAGTCGTTAATTGGAAATTTCGGAAATGTAAACATATAAATAATTCATACCAGAATAAAGGGGAGGTCAGGAACTCCGAACAACCTGATTGAAGGACGAATTTCGCCTCCGCCGACGTTGACGTCTAGATAGAAAATTAGATAATTTAAACCAACTATGTGAAATATACTTTATTTATTATTTACTCACATTAAATGTGGCACGACTTTATTATACTGCAGTAGGGCCCTATAACTTTCGTACGGCTATTACTTTTATTGAAATATTATAAGCCGAAGAAGCATAACGTTTTTTATGAAACCACTGAAATTCCAGGACCGCATCTGGCCTGCAACGATATATTTATGTATTTAGCATTTTTAAAATCAAACTGAACCAACATTATACAGAGTAGAAGCAAACTATAGAATCGCCTAATTTTGTCAACCAACAGATTCTCAGAAATATACAAAATCTGGAACGTTGGGGATTAAGGACGTCAACCATCCTGGTTCCTATTGCTGGATTGATCGTTTTGCTGATAATATTGATCACTATAGTTTTTTAAATGCACCATTCCATATATTGTTTAATTTACTACCATTTAATTCCAGCTCAACGATATGTCACATTTGAAATTTTTTATGTTTTAAAAGGGGTAGAGCTCAATTTTCTACCAACTATTAGAAACACTAGTTTTTGTGGTTTTTTGGGTCGGTAATTCCATTTCTAAGGTTATTTTTGGGATTAGCGCCTAGCTAAGGGTTGAAAATAAACTTTAAGGTAAAATTTGCACTTTTATAAAAAATATTTCGTCATAGAAGATATCTAATTCATAGCCGATATTCACGGGGAGTTTCTTGAACGTAGATCCGCAAAGGGTTTCCTCTGAAAAAATATTTTTATAAAGTTTTTTTTTTTTAATTATTTCAAAAACGCATTCAAATAGTTTGCTGAACGTTAGAATGGTATAACTGCATTTTTTTGGCTAAGCCAAATTTTTCTACGTACATCAGAGGCGTTCGTGTAACCTAATGATGACAAATTTTGAAAAGAAAATATGGTACGTCAATGGATTTGTCGAAATAGATTTTTTTTTCTTTCTAAACAGGACCCTTGTCTTTTTTTTTGTCTGACGCATTGTTTTCAAGTAAAAAATAAATTAATATTTTTGCATGCTCCTTTAATCAGTATTATTGTAATAAATTCATTTAACCCTTTCATTACCGGCAACGCGGCTACCGCGTTGTGTTAGGTTTCACCCATGTGCCGCCAACGCGGCTCCTGCGTGTTATGCTATGTGAAGGCACACAGTAGACAGTCAGTGTTGTAGTTTCTGAAAATTTGTATTCTAGTAGGCTAAAGATAAATAATATATACAAATAATAATAAACTACAGTTAAAATCCAGATACGGATTAAGAAAAATTTGTAAAATTTGAAAATCCCCAATGCAACACGCTGTACATCAGAATTTTTTTAAATTGGATCAGAAATTCGAAACTAATTGAAAAAACTGAGATATTCTGACATATTTTTATAAATGCACATCTCGTTCTACATATTACTAAACTTTTAAAGTTAAAATTCAATTAATGCAATACTTATTGCCATTTTCATAAGCTATAACTTTGGAAACACCCTGTAGATTTCTTTCATATTTGATACAGATAGATTGTTTAAATATCTCAATCGTACAATACAAGAACTAAAGTTGGTAATCTCTAAAATAGCAGCAAAAGATGTGTTATAATGTGTTGAAATATTTTTTTTAAAAAAAATACAGATTTAATTTTTCGGATTAATTCCGGGTACAAAACTCATTAAACTATCAAGTAAGCTTTGGCAATAACACATCTTTTTTCTTTTTTTCTCTTTTTTCAAATAGGTATCCGATTACATTTTAAAGAATCTGATATACAGAGGTGCATTTATAAAAATATGTCAGTATATCTCAGTTTTTTCCATTCGTTTCGAATGTCTGATCTAATTTAAAAAAAATATGATAAACAGCGTGTTGCTTTGGGGATTTTCAAATTTTACAAATTCTTCTTAATCCGTATCTGGATTTTAACTGTAGTGTCCTTACGTTATACGATTGGGCTGCTAAAAAATGATACCTGTACCAAATATGAAAGAAATCTACCAGGTATTTCGAAAGTTACTGTTTGTGAAAATGAAAATAATGCATTTGATGTAATTTGACGTTAAAACTCCAGTAGTAGAATGGGATGTGCACTTAAATTGTTTTTTCACTTTAACTCATTTTTTTTCGTTCTTTTCAAATATCCATCCCAATTTTAAAAAATCTGATATACAGGGTGTTGTTTTGGGGATTTTCAAATTTTACAAATTCTTCTTAATCCGGATCTGGATTTTAATTGTAGTTCTAACACTATAAGATTGGGCTATTAACACACTATATCTGTACCAAGTATAAGAGAAATCTACAGGGTGGTTCTAAAGTTACGGCTTATCAAAATATTGGCCGAAATGGATGAAACACGGTTATTAAAGGCGTTAGGCCCAGTAACCATGGTTATTTGGAATCACCTAAGTACTCTCTATTTACAGTTAACGTATGTCGGTTTAACTATGAGACACCCTGTATAAGGAGACAGATTGACATGCATTATTGCGGTTTCTTTATTTACATTTAATCCATATTGCACATTTTATATTTTGATGTAAATGTACACATGTAATCTTCGAACTTCTTTAATCTTTTAATCTTTAATCGCATTCATATTACAAATATTGCAGTCAACTGAAAAGTATCTTGTTTCATTATTAATTTGTTTTACGAATTCATTTCGTAATCCCAAGTAACACGAGAAGCCATTAAAAAGCCAGGTAGAAGATTTATAAGCTAATATTAAAGCTAATAAGCATTTAAATCACAAAAGGTTTTATAAGTAGTAACCATTACGTAACCATTGCCAAAAGGGTGCGCGTGATTTGGATTGAATGAAGATTTTATTCCTCTATTTGGTCCTATTACCATTTAGCTGTCAATTCTTAGAATGTTTTCATGAAAAAATATGAAGTTGGCAGTTTTGGTAAAGAAAGCACGTTGTCTGGTATTTCAATTATCAAATAAAAATAGTACATTGTACAACAAGCGCGAAGTAATACGCTTTCCCACGAGTAAATTATTGAAGAACGCTCGTGTTACAAACTTCAATACTTTACGAGTGGGAAATGTGTGACGAAAAGTGACGAGGACCGTTTATGGAAGCGATTAAAATGTGACGTTGCCAATTTACTTTTATTTAACAATATACTTTAGTAATTCATATGTAGCGAGATAATAAAATTACTAGGAACGAACGAGAAACTCTAACAATCCTCTTAACATTTTGGTTTCTTTCCCGCCTTCATCCTTCTTATATATTTTCTTTATACATGCAAAGAAGTCGCCCTTCCTCCTTCGTCAGCCGCAACTGTCATTAAACCGGCGACTTTGCCATTTTCTACTCCTAATTGAATCCATTAACAAATCGTTAATTATCTTGGCTTCCGGCAAAGGGAAGCGTACTTAATTGTTCTAAAAGCGTTTTACCCTCTTTTGGTTTCTTCAGGGTTGGACTAAATTTAGGAAATGACAAAAAGAAATTACCACTCATCAGGAGTGTCGAAAAGATTTTGGACTCTATAAAGTATAGAATTTTTTGAAAAATGTTATTGCAGAAAGCAATATATTAGAGTCTTTATTATACATAATACTATACATACAGTAGGTACATGTATAAATGACGAAGTCTGGCCAATGGCCATTCACACTTAACCAACCTAAAACTAAGCTATCCTAAATTCTAAACTACAACTAAACTAAGCTGAACTATGCCGCACGGTAAACCATTTATTTAATCTACTTGGTTTTCATGAAACCATCGTTTTAATTTGTATCTAAAACCTCTCTAAAACATTGATGGTCCAAGAGGTATCTTGACAGAGTTAAATAATTTAGAGCCATTATACGTAAATGATCTCTGAAACATGGCAGTGCGATATCTGGGCAGTGCAATAAAATCACCGTCCACGAAAAAAAATTTTATCTTTAAGATATGAAGGCCACGAAGTTATGAGAATTTTTTTTAAAACATTAGAAAATTCATTTTAAATATGTGTTCCATCTTCAACCACCCACTATATCTAAAATGATAAGATATGTGATCATACTTTTTTAGATTATATATAAGCTTACAGAAAGTGTTTAGAATATATTGCAATCGTCGTGCAGAAACCTGATCAAGACACGGGTAATAAACGACATTACAATAAGCAATTTTTGAGAGAATTAAGCTCTCACACAAGGTTTTTTTCCTTTTAAAACTCAATAATCGTCTATTGGCAAACAACAACTTTAAACCGCCGTAACAAGACTTTGTTAAATGGGAAACATGATCGTAAAATCTAAAACGATCATCCATATAGAGCCCCAAATTTTTAGCCGATGTAGTAAAATTTATTGTGTGATCTCGTATTGACCTTATATCTCATCATACTTAGTTTTTAAACAAAACATAATAGCTTTCGACTTCTCAGGATTACGCTTTAAGTTATGGCTATGAGTAAAATTATAAATACTGTTAAGATCCTTATTTATTTTTTCGTTAGCGGAGACACTGTCTTCTGGACTGAAATGGATATAAAGTTGAGTACATCTGCAAAACTCGGAACACTACAAAACTCAATTTTATTTGATAAATCAAGAGTGTACGAAAGAAATAGCATAGGCCCCAGAACAGAACCCTGAGGCACTCCTGAAGGGATAGATCTTTTTGAAGAGCATTTACTGTTAATTACAACCTGCTAGATACGGACGAATAAATTTCAAAGACTGTTGGTTAAAGCCGACATATTAACATTTAGCAATTAGCAGTTCATGACTGATGGTGTCGAATGCCTTACTAAAATCAAGTAGAATTAGCGTACTTGCCAAATTACGATCAGAAGTTCTTAAATTGTCATCAGAAAATATTGCAAGTGCTGTTGCTGTGCTATGGCCAGGACTAAATCCCGATTGTGCAGGCGGTATTAAATTATTTTGTTGAATGTACTCAATAATTTGTTGGTGTACAACTTTCTCTAATATCTTTGATATGACAGACAACAAACTAATTGGACGCTAAACTCTGCAAGGATTGGTTACCTTGGGTATTGGATTCACCAGTGCATCTTTCCTCACATCTGGAAAGAAACCGGTTTCCAAACAACAGTTAACTATGTGTGTTAAATATTCAAAAGATTGAGCTCTATCAATTTTAATCTAAAAAGATTCAGTCGTTCTACAGCACTCCGGCTGACAACCGGTTAATCTTCGAACTTTGAGCGCCAGATTTCGTTTTAAACAAATTAGTTCTTATGTTGGGGCTTTCGAATGTCCATTAAAAAGTAGTGTTTTTACTCTCACACAAGCAGCATGATGTACTAAGCATGCTGTAGATTTGTCGTTGGCTTTTCGAATAGCCAGTTATTTTCACATAATAAAAAGTAATTTCGGACTTAAAATACAAACAGCTTTTCAAATGTTGTCGTAAACTAAGTAAATATTTTTCACTGAGCAGTTGCATTGTCCATTGTCCACGATTGTTACATATGTTAAATTTCGTTGACACCAAAAATTACAATACCTTTGATAAGTAATTATGGTCTCCTAGGACACCAGAAAACGACGCTAAACAATTTTTCTGATTTTATTGTCAATAAATTTTGTAATATTGTTTTTAAACAGTGCTGGTCAGCTTATGTAGTGAAAATGAGACCCTTTGGAAGTGATTTTATGACTAATATTGATCTGGCGATTGAGAAAAGTGTACCGTACAATACCGTTAAAACCCATACGTCAATGTTTCCATATTACGGAATTCTGCAAGGCAAAGAAATATGAGCTTTTGGAAACTACAAGTTTAGAGCAACTAAACCTTATCCTGAAAGATTGGGCGTGGAATATGAAGAAAGAAAACGGTGGAAATTACAAAGAACAAGTTGTGAAAACAATGTGGATCACCGTTGCAAAAAAATGCAAGAGATGTATTTTATGAAGTGGAAAATAATTTTTGATCAATTTAAAGATATTATCTTCTAGTCTAGTAGGGAAGCTTGTAATGCGAAACGAATGATTTGCAGATGTGCGCCAATGAAAGGAAATCGAGATCTGCTTCATTTAAATTGGAAGAATACTACGAAATGGTTTTATTATGGGACGAAGACACTCCAGCGGGACTCCAGCGAAAATTTTACCATATCGCTTCAGTAGAACTTGTCTAGAGAGGTGCAGAGTTCATTATTTTAAAGAGGAAGTGGATAATTCTGGGATTCAAACAGATTGATAACATCGTTACATATTTTTTAAAATAATTGATTTTCAAAAATACTACTTTTTAGGAAGATTAGAATATAATCCTCTCTTCAGTAAAACGGCCCAGGGTGGAGAAAAAAAAATGACCGATAGTAATAGTAATAGTTAAACGTTCATCTAGTATAACAACTGATAGATTATTCTTAACAGTAAACCCATCATGAAACAAAGAACAGTCAAATGGATGGTACAAAAACACTCCAGTGGGAAAAAACGAACTTTCGAAATTGACTAAAGAAGCATAAGAGAAGGCAGGATTAAATACAAAAGAAATAAGAATAACAAACCACTCTATGCGATCGACAGTAGTCAGTAACCTGGCTAAAGGAGGGGTTGGTGAACAACAATTAATTAGAATTACTTGCTACAGTTCAGCCAGCTCAATTAAGCATTATCTGCAAATGGATAATGAGCATTATTCCAACATCATAAACACCCTTAGAAGTGACGCCTCAGAACCTCGAGCTAAAATACAGAAAACAGAAGATCCTGCAGCCACTCCTCAAGCTTCTCACTCTACAGCACCACCAGCAACAACAACATTAATGATTTACCTACACCAAACGTTATCAATGATTTCAAACAATACTCCTATTGTGTACCAAAATTGCAATTTATATTTTAATTGTACCATAAATAATTAAGTTTATAGTATTTTGTGATTAAATAAATTACCTGTTTTTCAGTTTTCAAATTATTACCTACATATTTATTATGTATACATACAGGGTGTCCCATTAAGAATGGGACATAGAACAACCGCAGATTCTCCAATTCAAAATAAAACGATTAAGCGAAATATGCTTAGATAAAATGTTACTCGTTTCCGAAATACGGGGTGTTGAAGTTGAAAACTGAAATATTATTAATGGCCATAATTTTTTTAATACACCGTATAATTTTACTCAAATCGGTACACTTGTTAAATATCATAAAATGCACCCAACAGTAAAAAAAAACAGTTCAGTACGCTCTACCAGTGGCGTACGGCAGGAGTAAGTAATGCTTGTACCCCTTCTAAATGTTACGCCGCTGTCTAAATTTTAATTTTGACTATAATATTATTTTTTTTGATATTTTCTAAGTCAATAATGTACACTTGTTAGTTTGTTGTAAAGTCATTGTTTTTCGAGATATCCGCAGTTAAAGATAGATAGACATGTACTTTTTATTTGTATTATTATTAATAATATTCATTTTTACAATTTTGTCTTAAAACCAAACAAAGTAAAAACTAATGTAATGAAATTTTTACTTCAACAAATTAACAACAACAAATGAAATGGGATAGAATACCTCAATTTTCTTCAAAACCATATGGAGGACATGTTAGATGATATTCCTTTAAATTTACGTCATAACTTCTGGTTTTTGCAGGATGGTGCGCCAGTCCATTACATATTAGATGTTCGGAATTACCTAAATTTACGTTTTCCACATCGTTGGATTGGACGTGGAAGCGAATTTGCTTGGCCACCACGCAGTCCTGAATTTAATCCTTTAGATTTTTATTATTGGGGCTACATCAAAATTCTTGTTTATGGTGAAGCAATAAATACCCGTCAGGAACTTTGGAACAAAATTCAGAATGCTGCTGCTACAATTCGACAAAATCAAGCAAATCAGTTGTTCAAAGTGAGACAGTCTTTAGTTAAACGTCTAAGGAAGTGTATACAACTTAATGGTGGACACATTGAAAATTTGTTGAAGTAAAAATTTCATTACATTAGTTTTTACTTTGTTTGGTTTTAAGACAAAATTGTAAAAATGAATATTATTAATAATAATACAAATAAAAAGTACATGTCTATCTATCTTTATCTGCGGACATCTCGAAAAACAATGACTTTACAACAAACTAACAAGTGTACATTATTGACTTAGAAAATATCAAAAAAATTAAAATTATAGTCAAAATTAAAATTTAGATAGAGGAGTAACATTTAGAAGGGGTACAAGCATTACTTACTCCTGCCGTACACCACTGGTAGAGCGTACTGTTAGGTGCATTTTATGATATTTAACAAGTGTGCTGATTTGAGTAAAATTATACGGTGTATTAAAAAAATTATGGCCATTAATAATTTTTCAGTTTTCGGAAACGAGTAACATTTTATCTAAGCATATTTCGCTTAATCGTTTTATTTTGAATTGGAGAATCTGCGGTTGTTCTATGTCCCATTCTTAATGGGACACCCTGTATATAACAGGTAGTATGTTTTGTAAGCTATGTGTATGCAGAATAATCTGTTACTCATGAAATAGTCTTGTCAAATACCATTTGGTATTTTCCTGTGAGAAAAATTAGATGGCCTTATGATATTACTTGACTAGCTAAGGAATATCCTAACTATACAGGGCAATTACCTTTAATAAATAAGTATACATTTTTTCATTCTAATATTAATTGATCTAATATTTTTTCCAATCAAAATGGGGCTTAAATTATATATAGGATTGTACGAACTTTTTCGGTGACAGGTAGTCCACCTTTTTTGGTCCGCATTTTGCATCCGCCCTTTGATGAAATCTATCTGTCGTCATGGTAGTTTTTAATAATTATGGATTGTTTGCGTTGATTTCCGAATACCATAAAATGTTCAATAGTAAATATGCAATACTACGTCCCTGTCTCATGTTCCCTCAGGTACATTTAGACGAAAAGTTGGATGTATATATTTTTTCGTATTGGGTCTTTTAATTTTATTGGATACTTTTATCCCGGTTCCTTTTTTCTTAAAGGTCCAGAACGATAATGGGCCTGAGATGCTAAAGAAAACGCCTGAAGGGATTTATGATAAAATATGGAGGAAGCAGTTAAAGGTTTTTTGTTAAGTAAACTTAGTCTTAGAAGAATAGGTATTTATTCTGTCTGAAAAAATAAGTTTATTTTCTATACAGGGTACTTTATTTTTGCGGAATCATGTATGAATAAGAATTGAAAAGATCAGTTTTCCAATTCATTTGAAAATATTCCATTTTTTTTTCAGTTTTTCAGTCTTGTGAAATCATTTTATTGTTGTACAGAAGACAGCAGAGTTTCCGGGCATTGAAAATGCACAAGAATGAATTGGGGGACTTCCCCGTGATTACTTTACACAAAAAAAGTTATTCAATAACTAATTTGGCAAATATTGAATGATTTGTAAAATTATACCTACATAAGCGACGTGAGCTGGTTTGGTGTGCAAATTTCGTCTATAATTACAGGACCATTTCTATTGGCAGGTAGTCCACCCTTTTTGGTCCACATTTTGAACTCGCCGGGCGTATGCAGGTGCCGATTTATAGGTTGTACTATATATTGAAAAGTTCCTTAAAAGTAAAGTAGACATTTTAAGAAAAATATTCGGTGGTGAAGTAAATGTTGAATGAAAACATTGTCTCTAATTATGCACAGCAATTATCCATAATAATGTCATTTCAATACGTTAAAATTGGATAAATGAAATTAAGTGTAATGAATGTAAATCATATGCAATAGGTCAAACAACAAGAAAATTTTAAATGAAAACTAACATTTACTTTAATGATTAAATAGCAGAGTTTGGGTCTTCTGGAAGTACAAGTCTCTTGCGGTTTCTTGTCGAGAACAAACTTAACAGAGAATCCTTACGATCCCGCTTGTATTTGCGACCACTTCAAAACCCTCTCGGCTCTTTACATATACCACAAATGGACGTTGACCTTTTACTGAGTCGAAAGTTATGTTTTACATTTTTTATTCAAAAAAGGAGGAAGTTAATTGGGATTGAATATTTATATACATATAGAGTGCATTGAAGGGCTGATAGGTGAGCTCACGACTGATTAGAATATCAAAATTTGATCTTAGTAGACAATAAATACTTTATTTAGAAATATTCCCACTTTTACGAATTTCGTGAAAATCAAGACCTTAGATTAGTTTTTCAAGTGTAACCCCTACAATGTTCTAAGATTACACTTTTTGATACGCTCTGGATAGCCGAACTATTAATGGGTTTGGAAAAAAATATTTTAGTGTTTTAACGGAAGTATTGATGAGGGATGATAGGTTGATAACAGAGAAGGTAATGTAATAATCATGTTGGTAATAGAAGACAATTAACTATAAATTCTCGCCATGACAGGATTGATAAGGGTTGATTATAACTTTATTTATCTACGACTGCTTCATTTTGAAGCTATTACGCCACTCATTTTGGTCCATTTGCGTTGTGTAATGAAACTCATTACGCAACTCAAATTACATTATGCAACGCATTTTTATTGGAGATGAATTCAAAAAGAGAGAGGGAGAGAGAATATGGTTTATTGTCATAGAAAAATTACAAAAAATTTATAGACAACTATTGCATTGGATATGCAATATCCGTTACTATAATTTAAAGTTTAAATTAAAATTTCCAATTATAGCTTCTATATGCTGCAACCCAAAAGTCTAAGGCACGTTGTAGAATTCTGCCGCTGTGTAAAATGGTCTTTCTTGAAGAAAAGCCCTAGTCGATCTTCTGAACTTATCATATGAATTTATAGATTTTAACTTTATCGGGAGGTTATTATACAATTTTTTGGCATTGTAGGTAATATAATTTTTTATTATGTCAGAGGTGGGAATAGTTAAGTAAACATCAGTATCTAAATTTCTTGTAGGATATCTACGAGTTGGTCTTTCCGATAACTTTTGAGTGTGCTTGCGAACTAAGCAGACGGATTTAAAGATAAATAGAGCAGGAAGGGTTAGAATTTTGAAATTTTTAAAGTAATTTTCACAGTGTGCCCTGCCACTCAAACCAAATACATAACGAATTGCTCTTTTTTGTAATTTGAAAATAGATTCGAAGTGGTATATGCTACAAGAACCCCAGAACGGCAAACCATAGCGAAGGTGAGATTCGAATAAGGAAAAGTAGGTCATTAATGTAGTAGTAGGGGTTAGCTCTTTAGAAACAGTTAATGGCAAAACTTGCAGGAAGATAATTTTTTTGCCAAGCTATCAATATGCGTGGACCATTTTAGGAATTTGTCTATATAAAGACCTAAAAACTTAATTGAGTTCACCGTTAGAATCGGATTATTGCTTAGAGTTATAGGCTGGAAAGTACCTCTGTAAGACATTGCTACGGTTTTACTGTTGTTGAAACAAAAACCCATTCGAGTCAGACCAGGACTTAACAGTTACTACCTCTTTGTTTGGACATAACACTGAACCTTGAGGTACTCCACTGCTAATTGGCACATTTGAAGAATCCTCACCATTAGCACGTACCTGCTTATTTCTATTTTCTAAGTAAGTTTTAATCCATTGCAAAGGAGAACCCCGTACGCCATACATTTGTAACTTTCTTAATTAAAATTTCATGATTAACACAATCATAGGCCTTTGCGAAGTCACAAAGTACTGAAGATGTGAAAAGTTTATCATTAAGTGATGTATATATTTCATTAAGAACGGAAAACATTGCGTCACTAATGCAGTTTTTAGGAAGGAAACCATACTGATGGATGTTTTGTTTGGAAAGAAAGGGCAGTAGGTAGGTAGGTAGTAATAAAGCAATAGGTCTGTAGTTACAGGTTTCGGTTATGTCGCCACCCTTATGAAGTGGGATTATTATAGCTGTTTTTAGACAGTTCGGAAAGATACCAGATTCGAAGGATTCATTAATCAGCGAAGTTAACATGTTAATTACTACATCAGGTATATTTGAAACGAAACCTTTTCTTTAAACAAGAAACTTACAAAAAGATTTAGAAACATTTGAAACTGTGAATAAGCTATTTGTTGTAAAGATTAATCGTAAAATTTTCACAATTTGACACATTTATTCAAGAAGAAGCTATTCTTGGTTTTGTTGTTACTTTTAAAGCGTAATTATTACAACTATTACTAAAACTTATAGATTCAAGTTCAAGTTCTCTAAAATGTTCGCGGCACCTTTCTTTCTATTTTCAATGGAAGAATCTATGTATCCCTCAGCAACAGTATTACTTTTTATCTGCTACTGAATCTGCAAGCCATGAAGCTGATGATCGCTGGAAGCAGTGACCCATATATTGAGCAGGATCAGGTAATTTTAGAAACAACTCAACGTTTGTTGGTACTATTGCGAAAGTATTTATGCCAACAGGCTGTCTTATGCATGCGCTGCTTGTATATCCAACGAAAAATCGTCCATGGACGGTATGACGAGGACGAGAAGTTTTTGTATCAGGAATCTGTAAATGGAAAACTTGCTCTTCAACCTTAACATTTTCTAAAGGAAAATAGCAAAGCTCGCAGCTTCTTCTATATGGGATGGAAGGCTGTCTGAATCAATGAATGAATTGATCAAGCACATCAAATACCATCCGAAAATTTGTATTGAAAGGTATGAGCAATAAATATTTTTCCTGAAATTATACCATATTTCACGAAGAATAATAAATCCAGCGTTGAGAAGAACAAAATCATATCGAAGTATTACTTTTATTTCATGAAACATAGACATTTAGTGAAGAAAACCCACAGCTCTTTTCTTTATTCGCCATTGATGAAAAAAGAAGTGGAAAATGCATTTCAAAAACACTTGCAATTAATAATTGATGTTGTCAATAATAAATAACATGCACTTATTTTTAAATTGAAAATAAATATTTGTCAAAAATAATCTACGCTTCTGTTATTGTGGCGACTGCACGTGACAGCTGTCAAGCCAGGGAAATTATCGTTAGTAATTTTGCAGCTATGTCACGTGACCGAAAAAATTATCAGAAAATTCAGGTTGTCGTCGTAGCAACCTGTCAAAATCAAGGCATCTGATTGGCTTAAAACAACAGGTATAAAAATTTTCAGTTTAATTTCTCCTCTATATTCCTCTATATTTTTTCTCATTAAAGGGAGTCGTAGATAAAACGTTGTACTATACATGTATGATAATTCATCATTATTATCCCACTTGTATGGTAAATAACTATTACAGTTTTATTCAAAACTCATGAGATTTTATGACATAATTATCTCCAGGACAAATTTTATCCTTAAAACTACTTAGCAAAGAAACCAAACATGAAATATACTTCTTAATGCTTACGTGGAACTTCAAAATAGTCACGGTTGTGAAAAAACTCGATATATACATTCCTAGCCTCTTAAGTCGCACTGGGAGGGATCTGGGGATTAAAGGTGGGGATATTACTGACCCAGCTTTAGCCTATTAGATACGAGAAAATCCCCGAAAAGTTATATAAATCTAACTCGGCATCTAAAGGCAATGGCAAATCATAGTCGTATGCCGAGGACTTGCCAACACTCTTATTTGGTGAAAGCACATTAAACAGAAAGATACTTAAACAAATCGTAAAAAGGCAACTAAATTAAACAAAATAAAATTTGAAAAAGAATCCCTAATTAAACAACTTATACGACTATATAAAATAAGAAAAAGAAGAAGTAAAAAACTAAGGTAGACGTGGAATAACAATAAAATTAATTGTATTAAAGTGGAAAGAAAGAGATAAGAAAGGAATGATAGGAATGAAAAAGAGATATCAAATGATATAACTATTTTTCTGTTCGTTAATTTTCATGTTATATTAAAAATTAAATAATTAAAATAATCCACTGATTTCAAAATATAAAATTCATTTTTGCAGTGCCATTTGATTTATTTCTAATCACACTAACCACTCGAAAGTTTAACTTCAAAATTAGATTTGCTATATATTCTACCTAAAGTTTCGATAGCGCTTCTTCGCTTTCCATTCAATAACAATTCCTCCCACATTTGCATCAGTGCCGATAGTAAGTATCCGATTCCGAACTAGCGAAACAGAAAAAAAAAGCGCAAGGGTATAAAGTTTCGCGCCAGCGCGTTGCCTTCTATCGATTTGCAGCTGTTCGTTTGCAGAGAATTCTGGCAGAGGCTTCTATGACCTCAGATCTTGGTCCGCAGTCGAGATTTTCGCTTTTCCGCGGTGCGTATGGCACTTTTCCGGCCGGCCAGTAATCGGGTGTTCGAAAATTCACTGCCATGTCGGGATTTTTGAATGTCATCGCGTGTTCCCGTTAGCGGTCAAGTGATCACTTAGCAGGAAATCATCGGGAAACTTTCCTTCTAAGTTGGTTGTGTTTAGGTTATGTTTGGAGCAGCATGGAATTTTAAATTCGAAAGTTAAAGGACATTGTTGTTGCATCGAAGAATACCTGGTTGGTGAAGGATTGTCATTGAGTCCTGATATAGGGTTTTGTAAGTGTGACAATGCTTTATATTTATTTTAAATTTGAATTATGTCGCTCCTAGCGTGGAGATCACATGCTGGATTGATACACTGACCTATTTTGGCGCAATAGCATAGAGAGCGTGATAATTTATGTAACTAGAACTAGACCTATTTTTAATCTAAACGATTGTAATAATTTTTTTCGTGAAAGTCAATTTAAAAAATATTCTATTAATAGAATTTATTAAAATGTTACATAAAAATAAAAATAGATATAATTAATTTGGATATTAAAACCACTTTTTTAATAAAAAATGTTTGAAAACGACTTTAGTCAGAGTCTAAACATTTTTAATCAAAAAAAGGGGTTTTAACATCCAAAAAGAAGAACATTTAGACATAATTACCAAATAATGTAAAAAATTTGACATCTACCTTGTGGGAAACAAAAATTTAAAATAAATGAACTCGGATAGTTTAAATTTAGTATTTTTAAAATATTCTGGAACATACAGAATGTTCTATTTATCCTTGACAGAGATTTATAATTACAGAAAAGTATAGAAGTTATCACCTGAAATTCCTATTAGATATTTTGAAATTAAACCATTTTCCACTTGTCAAAAATATGAAATTTAAGTTAATTTATTAAAAAAAATGATCTAAATTTTGTCTCGCCTTTTCTTTTGGTCATATACATGGGGAGTTTTGAATTTTGACTAAAATTTCTTTTGGTCATTACTTTTGAACGGTAAGTTCGATTTGTATCATATTTTGGTAAAACGTTACACTAATACCACCTAATTAACTGATTTATTCATGCTAGAAAAAATCAGGTCCGGTCTTTGAAAAATTTGTTCGTTTTGTTCATATAAAAAATTTCACCCCGTATATGGTTTTTGAAAACTCTAATAAGGATCTTACAAAGAGACAAATAGACAACAAAAATGGCGTCAAAATACCGATGAATCACTAAAGAAATATTATACAGGGCGGTGATTTAGTATTATTCAAAAAGCTTATATCTTTTGAAAGCCGATTCTGGAAATTAACTAAAGGTTGTATTATTACCACTATAGCACGAGCTGTGGTAGTACTAGTAATTAATTTTTTTTTTCTTACTTATGAACATTAAAAATGTCATACTTTTATCTAAACATTTCAAAAATTCTCATAAATTTTACATCATATTAATTACATTTCTATTTAGCTCTATTTGGTCCTCTACCCACCAAAGCATGTTTTTTTCTCAATTTTCCTTAACAGACACCTCACTACTACCCCTATTCATTAGGTACCTCAAACAAAGGGCTGTAATTTCACTTGCAATTGTTCACAACGCCTAAGGAATTCGTATTCCTCCATCAGCATACTTTTGTCAGGAAATTTTCTCATGTTCGCGATAGAATTCGTTTAATTAGTTTTTGCTGAGTTGACTGTGCAATAATTTGGTTCGAAAAGGACAAAAAAGTTTTTGGGATGGATATGATTTAACTGAAATCCTTTGATTTGGGGTACAGTGAGATTATTTATTTAAAAGATTAGACAATGAATTTTGTACAAAAGCTTCGGGTTAAGTAATAAATCTGGTGGATAGAATCGGTTTTTTTAATTATCTTATGTGGCAATGAGCAGTAAAACAAGATGTACGATGTACGAATAATGAAAATATATAAACTCATAAAATTATGAACATACTTAGGCAAATGAACTTTATTTGTATAAAATTACTAAACATAATCTGCTATTTAAAACATTATAAATCTTCTTGGTATTTTTTAAATATAAAAATCGTGTTATGACTCTACATCAATTCAAGTACTCGCAATAATAACTTTTGCCAGTCATTTTAAAATATAAGTAAACACGCAATACGTCCATTAAAAAACGCCATTAAAGTTAAACAACTCAAACTAGAAAGCACTGTATGTTGACCTAAATGCATTCTGTGGAATTTATAATAAATGTCAACAATAAAATTCTACGTTTTTGCGGCAAAACTTCAACGCTATTAATTTTAATAGATAGCTAGCAGATTAACAACTCTTGAATGTCCATATTTGAACCTAGAGACCACTTTCAATTTATATTTTGTTATTAGTACGTTGGAATCACATAAAACTGAAGTCCTTTCCAATTCTTCTATTTTAGTCTTTTATTACCATTATTTCATTATGTCTTTCTCGCCTCTCATCTAGTACTTGCGGTAACCGTTCATAAAACTCATTTATTTTGTTATCCTTTCTGCCAGCCCTTCCTACGCTGTTCGAACTGCTCCTCATTTCTCATCCATCTTGGCACTGTAAAAATACTATTGTTGACGAGCAAGATTGTTTCGTTGGTGGTAAATCAACAGTTACTAATTTGTTATTTTGTCGAAACGATATAGTTCTGGCTATTAAAAAATGTCTTCAGGTCGATTCAATTTACACAGATTTTTTAGCAATACCTTTGATAGAGTAAACCATAAACTTCTTATTACAAAACTCACGTCTACTGGCTTTCTTCTATGGCTCACAAATTGGTTTCAAAGACATCTGGAGTCCCGCAGGGGTCCTACCGTGGACCTCTTCTTTTTAATCTATTTATCAACGATATTGATCTAGTTTTTCAGCACTGCAAATTCCTAATTTTTGCTGATGATTTGAAAATTTATCTTGAGATTAGCAATACAAATAACTGTGAGAAGTTTCAAGCTTATCTCTTCACTACATTCTTGGTCTATAAAAAAGGGAATGTCACTTAATTTAGATAAGGTATTAGCTTTACAGTTCGTGATCTCGGGGTATTGAGCAAAGCTTCCCAATTGCTAGGTTTTGTACTGAAAAATGCCAATAGTTTTTCTATCAACACTCTGAAATCTGTGTACTTATCTCTCATACAACCAAATTTACAGTATGCTTCACCAATTTGGAATCAATTTTATCAAATTTATATAAACAACATCGAGCGTATTAAAAATAACAGTATGGAACCTATACGTATATGCAGCTCTTAAGCAGGTTGAATTTGTGCTTTCTGGACTGAAACAGGAAAAAATCTGATTTTATAGTATTAAATGGCGATATCTCCTGCCCACAGTTACTACAACTGGTAAATTTCAAAACGGTAAACGTTTATACTCGTGGTAATGAATTGTTTGCTATACCATTTCATCATTCCAATTACGGCTATCACTGTTCTCTATCTAGATTCATGAGATTAGGCAACGAGTTGAATAGCAATGATTTATGTCTGACAGGATTAAATCTCAAATATTTCAAAAAATCATTGCAAGCAATTGAATAGATGGATTGTTGTCTTGCACTTCAAGATGTACTATATACTATTTGTTTGTAGCTTGGTATTTGTTATAATGAAGTTTTAAATTGTACTAATCCACTTTTTGTTCATGTTTCTTATTACTTATTTATTCGATTATTTATTTCATATTGTAGAAGAGGGGTTTTCAGTGTATCATAAATAAATAAATAAATAGACTTGCGTCAAGGTGCATTGTCTTGGTGGAAGAGCACTTTTTGCTTCTTCATTTTGGTGCGGTAAGTCAGATTAAGATGGGGTTTTTTTGCATTAGCTTCGTTAGCTCACTAGAAATTTTGTGCCATATTTTGATCTCGTACTTTTTGCATTCTTCTTTCCAAGTGTTGAAGAAAAAATTCATATATTGCACAGAAAATATCCGAACCAAACGAATTTCAGTACCCGGGGGTGTTTTGGGTCGCTTAATCTGAATATGATGGCCAAATGAGACACCTGTGTACCTGCAGGTCCGGACAGCGCCAGGAACGTCATCATCTGGAGTTCTCTGTAAGGTATAGATCGCTGTACTTTGGTGTGATTTGACATAAAAATTAAAATACCTGTTTTCGAACTTAAATTTTCTTACTGTTATCAAAAATATTCTCCTGCGGAGTTTTTTGTTGACAAAAGGTTATTTTTAGCAGGAATCGATTTTTTGATTTTAATTTAAAGCAACGCGTAATTAAATGAGTAAATGTAACGTTTGAAACTTGAGAGAAATGTTATTTATGGTTGTATAGGTAGGCCGATAATTAAATTACCCTCCGCCATGTGGGTTGACTTGAAATAGTGCGAGTACGCTTACGCCATGATAATTTAGTGAAACGTATTGTATGTGTTTCTCTTCCTTTCTATACCTATTCGGTATTCTAGTACGATATTCAATTATAATTCTATTTAAGATAATTAATCATGATAACATTCTCGTATAACTTGCTACACGTGATTTTAGACTTTATGTTACAGATACGTTTTCGTTATATTAAGTTAAAAGTTTTTAATGGATTCTCTTCTAGTAACTTTTGATTTTAGATTTGCTTTATATCGGGCAACTTCATCCCTATTGCTGAATGTCCTCCTGGCGTTAGGATCTATATAATAATAATAACTAATTATCATTGTCATAATCGGTGTTGGTTCTATCATGGGAAAGTTCCAAGGCCATCTAAATATTGATGTAACATCGTAGTAGAAGAATCGATAAACCGCGAACTTTTCTGACTAGAGAAGTAAATAAAACAATTGCTTTAAGTTAATTTCTCCTGATTTATGCTGAAGTAAAGGTCTGCAGCTACACGGAAATTCAAATGAGTATACAAATTGTTTTCCGATGCAATTATTATTCTTATTTGTTTTTGCTTCCGTCAACAAATGGATTTTCCCATTTTAAAGTTCATTGTAGTAAATTTGCATGTATTAGCATATTGTCTACAAAATTCCGATAAAACACACGTTGTAGAATATAAAATTTCCACAGTCTTAGCATATTTTAAAAATTTGTTGAAAAATCGCAGCCCCAGAAGAAAAAAGTTCTATCTTGTGAAGGTGACTAGTATTCCGATAAAGTTGAATCAGATTTGGTATTAATCGTATTTTAATGTAAGGGGTAGTTTTACCTAATTATAGGGAGGTTTATCTCCCTCAGAGGATGGTTTCTTGGCCATATACCGTAAATCTATATCAAAATACAAAACATTTGCCGTTTTCAACAAATGTGTATATGCATTAATTGTATATTGGTCTAAGGGGTTGTTACGCCATTTTGGGGTGTCTTATCTCCCTCAGGGGACTTTTTTTGTATAAATAAAACATAGGTGTATCATTAAAAATTTAAGGAATGTATTTACGTTCACCATAAAGCGCATTCACCATAAAAACGCATTCACCATAAAAACGCATTCACCATAAAAAGCGCATCAGCTACAAAAATGTGAATTCACCATTTTATATCATTTTTAAATGCCTCCGTCAAAAAAAAATGTTGACGCTACAGGAAACACGGACTGCATTGTACAGATTTATGCACTAAATTGTTCGAACGTTGATAAAATCGAGCAGCGGAATCTTAACTTGAACTCCGAAAATGAAGATGCAGCTGAAGAATCCAGTGATCTTGAAGAAGCTTTTCAAGAAGATGAAGAAGAAAGGCAATCATATCAAGAATCGGATGACGAAGAAGACCAAGAAAATATGCGAAAAAGACCAAAATTGGCATAATATTATTAACTTTTCTAGTTTCTGGTAAATCTGTAAATTTATCTTGGTATTATTTTGAAAACAAAATTCTGAAAATCATTATCCACCAATTAATCTTGTTTAAAACCAAAAAGTACAAGTGACTGTTCTATGATAAAAAAATGGAACAATAATTTTTTTATTATTTCTATGAAACTTTATTATTCAACATCAATATAGTTTCTATTCGTTTAATCAATCGTTTAATCTGCAAGATGATTTTTCACTATAGAATTTTGATAAAGAAACATACATTTTTTAATTTTGATTAAAAGTACATTATTTTCTCTCAAGTCAATTTCCAATTTCAGATAATTGTTTACCAGGGCCGTCGCGTGGTTTGTAGACATCCAAGGCAAGACTTTAATTGCCCCCCCCTCCCCATATTAATTACATTTACTAAGATTTGATTTATTTATATACAGTATTTGATTTTTCATTCTTTGTTCTTGTCTTTGATGCTCTTTTTTGTGGCATATATGCAAACTTCAAACATTTAAACTATTGAAAGGCTTTTGCATGTGCAAATGTTGTCAGAATGTCTCTAGTCTAAGTTGGTTGTTTTTTCAGTTAAATGTCTTTCAAGGTCCAAACAAATTTACATGGTTAATGCAAAAAAATATTTTCATTTAAAAAATTTCAAAAGGATTATTTTCCAGTACAAAACAATTTTTGTTATTGAATAGGACATAACAATGATATCACGTAATTTTTCAAATTTGGTTTTGTAAAATAGTAAGTCGTATTTTTTAATTTTTTTTTATGAAACTTGGTGAAAACGTTATTTTTTGTGTTTTAAAGAAGCTGTAATTTTTTTCAAAGCGAAATATTTTATACGAATATAAATAAAAAATGCCTAATTTTCAATCAAAAAAGTTAGTTTACAAATTTTCAATATTTTAATTTTATCAGTGCTCATTTTCTTCTTTGAAACCTCGACTTTAAGATGGTCTGAAAAAAATATAAGAAGTTGTATGGAAAAATTAGGCATTTTTTTTTAATTTTAAATTCGTATAAAATAGAAAATTAATCATTTTTCAACATAACCTCAAAATTATCGAGAAAATCGCTAAAAACAGTTTTTTTTGTGTTTAATTTTTATCTCCTGCAAAAAAAAATTCTCGACAGTTTTGTAGTTGTGTTAAAAGGTGTCCTTTCAAAACTTGAAGATTTTTTTCATAATCTACAACTTTCATACCGAATATTTTTCAAAACTATTTAAAAAATAATTATTTTTTATATTTATCTGCATTATTACAATTGAATATTTATAACAACACGGAACAACAATCAAATTTCAAATGAAACAATGAAACACAGTTTCTTTTGTATTTTTTTCTGTAGAATTCAATGGAGTAATCGGTTTTTTAATTTTATTAAAAATTTAAACAAATTATCAACAATTAAGTACTGAAAAATTCGTTATTGCAAAAATCATTTTTTGAGCATGTTTTTAAATCGGGACTATTATGTTTTTATTGTATCAAAAAGTTCACGTAAAAACAAAAAAAATGAGCACCTAAAGAACCATGTACGATGATATTTTGCCAACTTTATTTTTGAAAAAAAAAAATGTTTTTAATCTAAAAACTTTATCTTGAAAACCGTTAGATTTTTTAATCTGAGTCCTAAAAAGGTACACTTCCACAAAATTTCATCAACATTAAATTATTTTTGCGGAAATTAAAAATAAAATACTAAACAAATTTTTTTAATAATTTTTGCATTTTCCGCGAAAATTTTGAGGTTTTGGTAAAAAATGTAGTTGTACATTTTTTCTAGATCTACAACTTTGCCATTTGATATTTTTTGATCAAGTTTCGCGGAAAATCGCAAAATACCATTTTGTTTCCCTTTTAACCCCCCTCAAATTAACCCTTTAGCACCCCTCTTCTTGGAAGAATTTTTTTACGTTCTTTGTAAGCCCCTTTATCATTTCCAATCATAAAAACCCTGCAGAAAATTATTTTACGTTTTTGCAATTAAATTACCTATCTCACCTGCTCTATAGAATGTAACCTCTAAATATTTGTGGACCAGATAAGATAAGTTGTGAGGTGAATTTTTGGACCTATAACTTATAGGACACTTTATCCTGTCAATAGACTTATTGGGACATGGTGAAAACGCCCTTACGTCTGATATCAGTACTTAAACTTCTTGTGGCATTGGCAATTATTGAGTGATTAAAATTGTACTTCGAACAGTGTAGTGTGTTCTGTCACATTTTGTCAATAAAATGGATGACGTTTCACAGTGCGTAATTTAGCTCATATAAAACTCCTTCCATTTAAAATGCGAAATTTTCAATTTTAACCAAATGCAAAATATAACTAATAGCATATAAGTCTTTAAGAACGTTTTACCTCAGTAAAATTCGATTATGTTCATACAGCCACAACCAGTGTAAACCAGTTTAAACGTGTAAATTATGCAGTTCTGTGATCGTCCTTAATGGATAGTTAATTATAGTCTTGAGAGAGTAGCAGGGAATGAATTTTCAGCGATAGAGGACCGGATGTATCCCTTCAGATTTGTAGAATTAGATTCTTTATTATGGCGTTTATTTGTAATAGGTATGGTATTTTATTGGATATCAGTTATTTTACGACTTTATTTATAAAATAAAATTACTGTTGGCAATTTTTTTTGCAGTTATTAAAGCCTGTTTTCTAAAGTTTACAAAGATTTTTTTTAAAACTACTTTATAAATGTAAAAAATGTTAAAACTCTATGAAAATTCAGCTTTTCTCAAGTTTCTTGAAAATGACACACCTTTCAAATTAGTTTTTCTTAATTTTCTTGATAATAGATTTACATATTTTTTTATTATGTTTAACAACAAATAGTTACGTTATACGCAAGTAGAAAAATATAAAAATAACATTTAATAATCATAATATACAGGGTGATTCATATAAAACAGGTTTTTAGAAGGTACGAAGGGTAGCTTTAATTTTTTTATCATTTACAATTTTCCACCGTTATTCGAAAGGATAATTTGGTTGATCCCCGTAATTTTCACCGAACAAATTTGTTCGTTATCTGAATTCGATCTGTGTGCGTATTTGTGTGTGTATTTGTGTATGTGTAGCTTTTTTGTGTTTATGAATTTTAAAATTCTGACTTCAGATTTTGATAAAGCATCAGAAAGTAGGCTTAGGGTTTGATATGTCTCCCGTACCTCTTCGGGAACACCTTCAAAATGGCGTCCAAAATATGAAAATTTTGAAGTTTAAAATGTCATTGAATTTAAAGTAGTCACATAGTGAATAACGATTTTGGTAAAAGTGAGTAGACTGTGGCTGTGATTAGAGGAACTGTCAATCTAAAATTTTATTAATACTTTCATTACAATTTCTTCGGTCTATGGCAATGCTAGATTCTCAACTGGTTTATTATTAAAGGACCCCGCAGTTTTTGATAGGAAAATGGATTTCGGTGGATTTCTCTCAAACTTCGGAAATTTATTCTTCATCCCATCCCGATCAAAAGTGTTCACGGGCCCAACTCAATTCTATGTACAGATTTCGAGCTAGCGCGAGTTTAAAATGATTAGGGGGAACTCGATATATGCGCATTTATCGGCAAGTTAGGCGTTCACCTCTTTACGTTTATGGTTTATATGATGGATATATGTCATACACACCCAGATACACACAAACGCACACATTTAGCGTCTTTTAGAAGATTTTATTTAGATTTCTAAACAATTTTTTAAGATTTTTTTTTTTATTGACATTACATTTTTCATTTTTCAATCACTTTTTTGTTACCATGAATACAGCTAGACTATGTCCGACATGGGCGTTTCATTAACAGGGTTAAACACAGCCGGACGGACACCTTGAAATAAATACAAAACTAAATGTTCAATGGAGAAATATTCTTTGTAAGAGAACACTTAACAATTATGTCCAGCATAAAATTAACATTGCTAATGAATTTAATAAGAGCTTTAGCAAACCAAATAAAAAGCGATGAAAATCTATTCCTATTGCACCTATTTTGATTTAAAAAATGGGAAAATCGTTGGAATAGATAACACAAAGTCTGAAATAATTAAATTAAACTGTGATTATCTTTTAAACCATTTACACATACTCTATCTAAATGTATAGAACAATTGTTACTCTATTACATAAAAAGGGAGATGTAACAACATCAGCAATTACCAACACATACGGTTAATCACCCACTTCTCTAAAAAGTTTGAAAATTTAATTAAAAATAGATTAGTTTCATACCTAAACAAATATGAAATACTCTCAAAACAACAGTTTGGTTTTAGATAGAAAACATCCACACAAAACGCAGTTAGTGTCCTAACTTCACAAGTACCTAAGTGAATCACTTAATGAAAGCAAGCCCTGTTTGTGTATATTTCTGGATCTTTCAAATCCATTTGACACGGTTAGTCATCATCTTATCCTGCAGAGGGTGCCATGGCTCAGCGTTAGCATATACACTCCTCAACTGCTAAAAAAAATACTAAACTTCCAGACAAAACGCAAAAGAACAATGATGAAGACACAATTTTTTTACACATAAATACTTTTCTGAAATCACTAGAAGGTTGGATAGGTTGTCAGCTTTGTGAACATTGGGGTAACAATGTTTGTGCCGTTGTGGATGATTAAACGCCGAAGAAATGCACATTTGTTCGTTGTGAAAAAAATTAGCTTTCACAATCATACCCCATGGTTTTTCACATGTTCCTTTTTTATAATTCATGTTAGAAAGATCCGTCAACAAGATTATTAGATTGAAGGTGGACCGCGAGGGATAGATGTCTAGATTAAAGAACATAGAGTTAAATACATGTTACTTTAATAGGGGCACTATGAAAATGAGCTGAAATAAGCATCGTTGTTATTTCGCTGATGGCAAGATGGTTTTTAGTATGTTCCTTTTTAATCCTTCATTTTAAACAAATATGACGAGTTGATCTCCCAAAGACTACGCCAAATTGTAGTTAGATTAATAACACATGTGCTATAAATAAATAAGAATAATAAACATAATGATTATGCTACATTTTTGCTCTAGGCGAGTCGTGGAACCCTTGTAGGAGTATAAAAGAGTAGGGTTTAGATGAGATAACGACAAGTGACGCTTGTGCTGGACATATTAATTGTTAAGCGTTCTCTTACAAAAAATATTTCTCCATTGAACATTTATTTAGTTTTTTAATTTATTTCAAGGTGACTGGCTGTGTTTAACCCTGTTAATGAAACGCCCATGTCGGACATAGTCTAGCTGTATTCATGGTAACAAAAAAGTGATTGAAAAATGAAAAATGTAATGTCAATAAAAAATAAATTCTTAAGTAATAGTTTAGAAATCAAAATAAAATCTTCTAAAAGACGCTAAATGTGTGCGTGTGTGTGTATCTGGGTGTGTATGACATATATCCATAATATAAACCATAAACGTAAAGAGGTGAACGCCTAACTTGCCGATAAATGCGCATATATCGAGTTCCCCCTAATCATTTTAAACTCGCGCTAGCTCGAAATCTGTACATATGATCTGTTAGGCCCGTGAACACTTTTGATCGGGATGGGATGAAGAATAAATTTCCGAAGTTTGACAGAAATCCACCGAAAGCCATTTTCCTATCAAAAACTGCGGGGTCCTTTGGTTTATGAGCTTTACGGAAGGAACTCTTGCCTCAATTTTAATAGTACTGTCAAATAGTAAACGTAAATAGCTTGGCAAGGAATATGTTAAAGACTTAAAGGATACTAGTAGAAATAATTGAAGATTTATTATAAAAAACTCCCTAGAAATACTCAAAAACTAGAAAGAGACTAAGAATCCTTAAAATTACAATAATAAAAAGAAGAAGATCTGATACACAAACAAATCAATACTGTGCAGTTATGTAGTCCCCTATGATTGTTTCTATTTTTATCCAGATCCAAAAAACGGTCTTTAATAAAACATTTCTACATCCTTTTTGAACATCTCTTCCAAAAATGAAAGATGTAGAGTTGTTAGTTTTAGAGAAATAACCAGACAAAACTGGAATGTACGAACCGCGAAAATCTAAATTTACACTTCTACCGCCAAAACTAACAAAGATACAAACTATTTCTACATTCTTACCATAATGTTGCGCATTCTTCGAGATACGTCTATTTTTCTTCCGCAAAATTCTAAAACGTGGCAAAGTTGCTTTTTCGTCGAGACTACTTGTACATTGAATGGAACAAAATTTAATTTAATTAAATTAAAAAACGAGTGTTTAAATTTCAGATCGTGATAGTTTTTTGTTTTAAGACATTGTTTTGAGAAAGGCATTTTTCCTTATCCCCCTTCATCCTCTCCTAGCCAGCCTAGCCAGAAAATTACGTTGAGTTGAAAATTCTTTCACATTTTTTGGGTAATATTTTCAACACATAATTACAACAACATTTCATCATAATTCGTGTATAACATAAGAAATAAGGTGGAATTCTGCATTTTTTAGCGAAATTTAAAAAATGACCCTTTCTTCGAAGCGCCATATTTCGGTAACGAATTAACATACAAATATGTTTGAATAGTTAAAATTGTAGCTCTACAAAAACGTATAGGAATGCTTTTGCCGTAGCAAACAAGCTCAACGCTCTATTGCGAAAAAACTGGAGGAAGGTCAAAAATTTTGCAATTCCCCCATCCTCTTTTCGCACTGGGTCCAGGATCCCAAAGTTTCATTAACTTCCGACCTTTTTATATCTGACTATTAGGATTTGCGGTAGCAATAATGTTCCTACTTAGTTGGATTACCCTGTATATATACCTTAGTAGTTGTAAAACTGATAGCATTAAAGAAAATTTTCTAAAGGAAAGATAAAATTTATGTTTGGACTCTCCTTAAATCTATTTACTATTTGAAATTTTCTAGAAACATCTATCGATTTCATATAAATTGTAATTTCCACTGTCCTATTTTTTTCCCCTGTGGTATAATGTGTATCGTTTATCCCGTGAAGTAGAAAAGTTTTGGGGCGTGACATTCGCAGTTTCATTTGTCAACGTCACTTAAAAACCCCCAAGGAAATAAATCTTAGACGTTTCTTTCTTTCAGCAATTTTATCGCGCAACTTTTTTACAGATCTAGCGAATCCTATTTTTACATTTCAAATAAAAGTTGTTTTTTTTTGTTGTTAATGTATTTCACTTTGTAAACTTCTAATCGTTTATTTCTTAAATTGTTTTTGTTTTGTGAATAAATTTCTTACTAAATAATCGGATACGGTCTTCAAGTTGTCTGTGCTAGTGAATTAAAGTTTTTTTAAATCACTAGTAACTGATGCAAAATAGTCTGCAAACAATTTGGCAATATCTTGACCGGAGCTGACATGTCTGTTGTTTAAGTGCATTTTGTTGGGTATGGTATTAGACGTTCTTTTTGAGTTTACATATTTCCAGAAACATAGAGGATTTGACTGTATACGTGATTCAGTATCAGTTACGTTATTTTTATAGTACTCTTTAGAAAGGAGTTTACATCTGTATCTAAGTTCACTGAATTCTAGATAGTTTTGTTGAGAACTATGGGCTTTAAAACGTTTATGTGCTGCTTTCTTCGAGAATATGAGAGTTTTCAGCTCAGATGAAAACCAAATGGGAAATTTTCTTGAAGAATGTTTCTTTTTGGGGACAAAAATGTCAAATACAGAATAAAGTATGTCGTAGAATATATTTACCATTTCATCAAGTGTTTTCTCAGAAAAAAGGTTATCCCAATCCATAGCTTCAAAACAGGCACGAATGTTACTGAAGTCAGCGTTTTTGAAGTCATAGTAGAATTCATCAGTATTGTACATCGCTTCCTGTTCTGCGCAGCCGTTGAGCTTGATAAAAGTCTGCAATGGAGGGTGATGGGGGTCAGGTGTAATTACGTGTTCATCTGCTGGTTGTATGATTAGTTGAGAGTCGTGGGTTAGTACTAAATCCAAAATAACGTTTCTGGCATTGTGAGTGTTGTTAACTTGAAAAAGATTGTGGAAAGCACACATGTTCGAGAAGGCAGTTTGTAGGGTGCTTTCTGCTGCTGTAGCTAAATCTGAGGGAATAACTGTTGATCCTAACTGGTCTGAAAACCAGTGAGCATTTGGTACATTGAACTGGCCAAAAAGATGTATTTGTGCATTGGGATAGCATTCTGCAAGTGGGTCGGAGGATGAAGCCATCATAGAGAACTCTGGAGATCTAGGAGAAAGATAAACAGATCCAATAATATTGTGTGTATTATACCTAATGGCAACAAACAGGTCTTCTATGGTGTTATTATTAGACTGCAGCTCGTGACTGGGAATTGTTTTCTTGGCAGCTATGAGTACCACCACCTCTATTGAATGGGCTCGTCTCGAAAGAGCGGTCCATTCTGTAGATGTTGTAGTTTACAAGATTCAGTTCGGCATTTGTTATATCCTGAGTAAGCCATGTTTCGGTTAGAATCACGACATCAAACGATGAAATGGCCAAATTGCATTGAAGAAAGCGAAGTTTGGTGCGAAGGCCTCTGACGTTTTGATACTATATGTTTGGAAGTTCGGGTGGTGAATGTGTTAGTAGACATAGCTACCAGTTCGCAAACTCTGCAGCCTCGTGAAAGTCCCATTATTAAAACTACCTTAAGGAGTAAATATTTGTCATCGGGAGCAGTATCCAAAAATTTGGTAAATGTCTAATTTTTTTACAAAATTTAAAAAAACCTACTTGTTTAGGTGCACATTTTCTTTAATAGACAACAGCCTAGCGGCTCGCGGTCTAATTTCTTCTCGCGAGTAAAAATTCATTTAACTCACTTGGTGTATAAATATCTATTTCACTATCTACACCTTTGACTGGTCACTTACGTACTTTGACGTTTCATATAAATTTTCATTACACGTCAATGTAAATCAAATTCTGTAATCAAGAGAACAAAACTGTAAAATAATAATACTTTCTAATTCTGAATAATTGTGATTCATGGTTTGTAAATTAAGTTCATTTGCTAAGTTAATATTCTTGAATTTAATTTAAATTCCTCTCTTTTTTTCATATTTAGGATTAAAATTGATTAAAAATGGCTAAAACTGATATTTTACGGCGTTACCTTCATGCTGGATAAAAAATGGCGGCTAGGTATTGTACTCTGGTGTTGGTCGTCAATGTGTCAACCAATCAGAAGAGAGTTGTGGCAAGCACTTTTCAAATATAGTATAGATTAGTTTAATCCGTCTCTTAAATAACCATTGTTTATGTTTTTAAAAAATTCAGAGTTCTCCTTTTTATTTAACATTTAAAACGATTTAAACATCGTAAATAATTAAATACATTCGAATTTGTAAATTTCAAACTAAACTCTTTGCGATTTTTAAATTCCTCTATTTATTGTCAAACAATCGAAAACAAATAAATCCTTTTATACGCGTTTACTCTGTTTAATTATTAAATAATATTTACACTGTAACGTTCGTGATAAATATTAATAGAAAATAGTAATAAAAATCCTTTGTTTATTTTTTTAATATAATTTTAAAGTGTCTACAAAATACAAACATTGCGCTGTGTTCAATTTAATCGAAATTCTCACTTTAGAGGAGTCTAGAGGTCTGCAAATGGAGTTTTTGTCGGCGTCGTTAGGCTTAGTACTTTGTACTAGATCTAGTACTTTGTGTTTCAATCTAGTACACTCGTACATTTCAATGGAAACTAAAGCTGCAAAATTTTCTGTGTCTGAAACTAAACAAAGATGCGTAAACTCTTTTGTCATAATTTTTAATCTAAAGTGGGAAAAAGTCAGAATTATTATACTAAATATATATTTTTTTGAGGTAATTACCAAAATAGATATTTTTTTCATAAAAAAAAGTAAATAAAAATTCTTCTTCTTCTTAGTTACATCGAGAATTCGACATATTCCCGAACCACCTTCTCTACTATTTTTCTTTTCCTATCATATCCCATCAAGTTTTTCCTTCTATGGTTCTCAGAAGTTTCGTTTATACAGCATGAATTCTTTTTTTATTTCCTGGGACTTTATTGTCGGTCTATGCTTTAGGTTTGGAATTTCTTTTCTTCTCGGAAATGTCGACTTCATGCTATTAACCATCTCTCTCGCTTTTCCTATGTTTATTTAGTTCTTTAATTTAATTAAAACTTTTAAACTGTTTGATTTTGTCTTTTACGTGACATTAAAGTTTGACTGAATCTAGTCAAGATGTCACTCTCTTCTTTTTATCCCTTTCAGAGATTAATACAAAGTGAGTAAACCAGTAAGGAATTTTAATTTATTAGATTCGACATCCTAAGACCGGTTTCTGTCTTTCGACTTCATCAGTTAGGCTTTTCGAATCCAATAAATAAAATTCCAAACTCGTACAAGTCAATAGCTATGTCAATACTCTCTTCTTACCATAGATGGTAGCACATCTACAAATGTTATCTTATAGCGGATATAGCTATTGACTTGTACGAGTTTGGAATTTTATTTATTGGATTCGAAAAGCCTAACTGATGAAGTCGAAAGACAGAAACCGGTCTTAGGATGTCGAATCTAATAAATTAAAATTCCTTACTGGTTTACTCACTTTGTATTAATCTCTGAAAGGGATAAAAAGAAGAGAGTGACATCTTGACTAGATTCAGTCAAAATTTAATGTCAATACTCTCTTCTTACCATAAATGGTAGCACATCTACAAATGTTATCTTATAGCGGATATAGCTATTGACTTGTACGAGTTTAGAATTTTATTTATTGGATTCGAAAAGCCTAACTGATGAAGTCGAAAGACAGAAACCGGTCTTAGGATGTCGAATCTAATAAATTAAAATTCCTTACTGGTTTACTCACTTTGTATTAATCTCTGAAAGGGATAAAAAGAAGAGAGTGACATCTTGACTAGATTCAGTCAAAATTTAATGTCAATACTCTCTTCTTACCATAGATGGTAGAACATCAATGGAATTAACACACATTCTACCCCTGTCCTAAATTATTTGTTCTTATTAAAACTTGTCTCTAATATTCTCCTAATATCTTCTGTTTTAACTCTATCAAATGCTTTTTGTTGGTGTATAAATATACACGCATCTCCTTGTTTTTATTTTTCTCACTAGATTTTGGTATTTCTGTTTTCTTGACTACCTCATTCATTATACTTGTTAGTTTCTTTATACCTTCCTTACCCATAAATTTCATCATTTCTGGCGTTATGTTGTCTCTGCTTGGCGGTTTTCCTTTTTGTTTATTTTCGATTGGCTTCCCTTGTTTGTTCCTCTTCTATTTTCTCAACTTTATATTTTAGGATTTCTTCATCCTCCCTTTTCTCTGATATATTATATGTCGCTTCAGTTAAATTTCAAAAACTATTGCCTCCATCTTTCAATTATTGGATATACATTTTCTCTATAATTTTATGTTAATTTTTCTCCAAATTTTGTTCACGAATCTTCTGTTCTTTTAGTATTCAATTAACTTTTCTCTCGTCCTTTTCTTTTTTTCTATTATAATTGATCAAAACTTTTTGTTCGTTAATTCTTGATACATTTTATGATATTCTACTTCTTTTCAAATATGGCTTTCAATTTTTCCATTTAAATATTTATTGACAGGGTCATATAAATATTCGCAATTTGCCGACCTGTAGACTATTTTTGCTTAAATAAATTTTTATTCATAATCGAAATTGATGGTTGATATAAACTTAGCGTATATGCGACAATGAAAATATGAACCGCTTGGGAAAAGCAAAAATCATAAAAAAAGAAAAAAGGCTGGCAGTGATTTATGGGAAAATGCTTTTATGTTATTGTGTGTTTTTTTTAGAATTGTGTGTATTAATTTGAAAAAGGTAACAATAGTTTTCTAGGAATTGGTATAATATTGTTAGAATAAAAAAACTAAAAACTTACAAGGTCACTCACTACGTAAAATTATGGGAAACGTCGAACTCTGCCACGGATTAAGTAGGGGATTATTTATGGGTGAATTCTGCCACAATTTGCAGGTAGGTAGAAATGGATTATATCAAATACAGGTACCTAATAATTGAACCTGTTAAACTCATTACTACAATTTGTAAACAAAATTCTTTGAAATAATAACTTAAGGGCGTATACGAACTCTGCCACAAAATTCTATAATATATATATAGAACGACAAATGCATGTGAATCGTTTTGCAAGATTTAATGATTCATTTTACTATCATCATCCAGATATTTTTAATTTTATAAATATTTTATTAGATCTCCAAACTGAAATATATCTAAAAATAAATACCGCAAATAGATTGTATAAAGTTTTCAGATAAGATGTACAAAGAAGACAATGTTTTATTGAAAATAACATTAATATGTATCATAATAAAGAAATAAGACGATGAACACATAAAAAGTACTACCGTAATTAGGATTAGGATTAGGAAGACAGGCAGTACTAATGCCCAACCCTTGTGTAAATAGGATTATCTCGATTTTGTGGCAGAGTTCGTACACGCCCAAAATTATGGTTTTGCATACACTCGAATGTATATTGCCTCGCGCTCGCACCTATAGCTACCCTATAGATTTGTCTGGCTAGGGGGTTAGAACCTTAGATCATATATGCTAAGCTAGATAAGGTACCTAGGTTATTTGTTTGGCAGGTCCGGGGGGAGTCTACAGTACTAATCCATTGATTGGTCGATTTCAAATAACGACGATACCCGCTATTGTAAAGTTTGACAGATTAGACATATGTCAGATATTCTGTTTATTGGGAATTTTCTTAGATCATATATGCTTCGCTAGATACGGCATCCTGTAGTGTTTGTTTGGTATTAGAGGGGTAATGATGAGAGTGGGTGAAGAGGCAATAGCGGCAGTCGCGTACCATTTGGAATATTTTGGTACAGTGTAATATATTGTCATATTTATAAATACAACACATATTTCAATTTCATTTTCTAAGGAATGAGTGACTTCCATGTAGGTTACAGTAAAATGGGAATTAATGTGAATCGAAAATAAATAAAATACCATAGAAGACTACGAAAATTGTTTGGAATGGGAATAATCTGAGGGGTTGAATACCATCATCTTGCAATTCTTTTACATACACAATTGTATTATTCATTTGGTAGCCAGCAATAGACCCATATATTTAAAAATAATCATACATTCTATTCACGTTGTGACTAAATTTTCTTGGCTAATTTTATTATGATATCAATGATCGCCTTTATTGGTTTCAAATCGTCATTGGCAACAATAATTAAACCTAGCCATTATGTCAATTCAATCAACAACTCAAATATTTTTTATAGCAAATTAAAAATCCCATTGATTATAAACTCGTTAATATAGAAAAAACAAAATGAAAAGTTGGTAGGTATATTAATACAAAAGATACGTCAAAAAGTACCTTCGTATAGATTGGGTTGAGTAATAAATGAAAAATTTGCTGATAAACACGGTTTATTTTAATAAAACATAAATTAACATACAATAGATAGATATTTAAATAATTCATTTACAATTCAAATAAAGTTCACATAATTTACGTTTAGTTCTTATTTTCACTTCCTGTCCTATCCAACAGCACGTCTATGGAATACATACCTATGAAAAGATCCGACAGCACCTTTCTCAAATTTGATGGTGTACACTTAACAAGACTTTGGCCTTTTTGTTGAGAAATGCGACCACTGTTCTCTAAACTAATTGTACATAGCAAAAACTTTAAAAAAACTATAAAAATACACAAGATTAGCGCAATAATTCCCAAAAAATAAAATATCTGACATCTGTCAAACTTTACGATATGAGCGGATATCGTCGAAATTTGAAATCGACCACTCAGTGGATTAGTACTCTAAACTCCCCCTGGTCAGCAAAACAAATCCAAAAAACGTATCTAGCTTTTATGCTATAACGTATGTATAGTTACAATTTATTGAAGTTTAAGGGTGTCTGGTAAGGGGATGCCGCGATATTAAGTATCTGACAATGGATGACGTGATTTATAATAATATTCCGAAGAAAAATATAAGAAAATTATGCATTATTATTTGACAAATTAAGGTCGGTATTTTATATACCTTTGCTACCTGTTACCTGATAAAGCCACGATAATAAGCATTGGTAACTTTTGTTAATTAATACGCACTCTAAATTTATAAAAAAACACGCAACAACATAAAAGCATTTTATCATAAATCACTGCCAGCCTGTTTCCCTTTTTTTGTGATTTTTGCTTTTCCCAAGAGGTTCATATTTTCATTGTCGCATATACGCCAAGTTTGTTCCAACCATCAATTTTCATTACGAATAAAAAGTAAACTAAATAGTCTACAGGTCTGCAAATTGCGAACATCTGTATGGCTCTATATCAAAATTGGATATTCAGTAGTAATAACACAAGTGAATTAATTTTCGCGATAAGTCTGTCGATTCATTTCATAACGAAACTGAGTTGCTTGAAACTCAGTTGTTACTATGACAAACTTTTCAAGATGGAAGGATGCTAATCACAAAAACGATTATACCACGTCGTCAAGGGTATACTCGCTTATCAATGTATGGTAACTAAGTAAAAATTGCAACTGCTATTGGCTAAATTAATGATGAGTTGTATAATCGGTAGACTATTTCTGATTATTTACTGTGCGCTATAAAAATTCTGGATATCTCCTTGGAAAGTTAAAATACGAATGTGCTGACACAAGACTTCCTTATTACTTTTTTCCCAAGCATTCATAAAGTTCCTTACATTTTATTAAAAATAACTCAGATTTAAATGGACCTCCTCCCTCTACCTAAATATCTTTGACGTTTAAGTCCCATTACAATTTATATAGAGCAATAACGAACCCATTTATCTATCAAGCAAACGACCCGTGTGTTGCCGGAACATCGGAAGAGGCACCAAACTACGTTACGGTTACCCGTTACCGTTGCGATCTACGCATTTCTCGCGCCGAGGGGATAATTAATTTGAGCTTTATCTAGAGAGCAATTTTGAAGAAAATTGAAGTTAGTCGTGAAGTGACTACACGGGGGTAATTTTATAATATAAGGTAACGTAGGCTTAACATATTAAATAAAATATAAAATAGTTCCAAGGAGTATAATGTTCCTAGCTATTTCGGGTTTAAAAACTTTTTCATTGCCGTTTAGGTGTAAGCAGATTTGAAAGAATGTGATATTAAAATTTATTTTATTAGCTCTAACGTAGTCGACCTGAATGCTTTATGATTAAAGCAAGATTCCGAACGATTTGAAAAGTTAATTACTTCACTAGGTCATGTGGAGCACAATCGGCCGTGTCATAGTCCGCGGAATGTTTAATTGCGCCCTAAGCGTCATTTGTTTATTATTGTTCACATCCAAGGATTAAGGATTCAAGTTTTACATTAGTAGTAACTGACCCTGGGATATGACGCGTGGATATGTATACGAGTTTCCAGCTTACTATCTCTCATTCCGAGGTTGACACCTCTTTTTTGCTTAAGTGACTGAATGATACATTTTCTAGATTTTATAATTTTGCAATATTGCCAGCTTAACTAAGTCTACTGGAGTTCTAAGTTATTGTAGACCCCCCATGTGTGGCTAACTGATTAGACATCTGTCAAAAGTGACATCTGGCATTGGTGGGGACTAAGAGGTTTTACCACAACTTAAATAAATACACAGCTATAGTTTAGAGAAGAAAGGAGTGCAGTAATTTAATTTGTAGAAGTAGTACAGGTTTAAGAGGTAGAAATTTTATTTTTACCTCATCCTTCAATGCTTCTTTGTAGTTAACATTAACAAACATGTTCTTTTGACAGATAAGTCAGACTTTATTTATTCATAGCCGTATCGTATGTACTTTAATTGATTCAGAATTTTGTATTAATATTGTAATGATTTAAGAAATTATAGTTTTTACTTTTTAATATTTTATTTTTTAAACTTCAAACTTTTTGATAATTCTTCATAACTTATTAATCCTAAACAAAAACAAAACCCTGTCACATTTTAAAGCCCCCAATTACAAATTTTTCCCATTAATAATTTTCCTACAAACCAAAAACCCAACTTATAAATTTTGATTATGTACCAAAATCTATTTCAATATATATATATATTTCAAAATGGCTTTATTCTAATAATATTATCAGTCCTCCAAAATGCTTGAAGGCAGAATTACTCGTAATAGCAAAGCAACATAAAACAAAATTCAAGAAATATATTATAGATGAGATGGCCCGAGAAAAAGGAATTGAAATTCTCAGATTGTCTCCTTACCATGCAGAGTTAAATCCCATTGAACTGATCTGGTCACAATTAAAAGGTTATGTTTCTCAAAACAATACAAGATTTAAATTACCTGATGTGCGAAATTTGTTTTTGAAGGCAGTTTCAGATGTAAATGGAGAAAAGTGGAAAATACATTTTGGAAAGTGGATATAGCAATGGAAAACTTGATATACTCTATAATAATAAACATCAGAAAAGACAATGATAATAATACCAGTAGTTATAGTGAAGAGAGTGACTTTTAAAGATAGTCTCGTAGTTGTGTCAAAGTAGAATTAAGGATCTTTTAATAGAAAATGTTTTTTATAGTAATGAGGAAGTTAGCAATACTTCAGCATGATTTTATAAATAATGTACTGTGTCCATTGTATATGTACCCACTTTTAAAATATTTAAATGTTAATGTGTAGGTAAATACGATTTTAGCATAATTTTAATTTTCGTGTGAAAGATTAGCATACTTAGGCACTTTTATAAACAATACTCTTAGTTGCTGTTGAATACAGAAACAGACTGATTGGTGTTCATATAAGAATAATCTAAGAATAATCATAGATCTAAGTGGTTGCAGTGTTTTTTAAGCACTTTTTATCGTCTTGGATTTGGAACCCTGTATCTCGTAATTTCCCTTATAAATATTGCCTTCAGGTACTTTTAGATGGTCAGTTCAGTCCTCCGTGCAGTCTCAGTTTCATTCAAATTGTCAGTTATTTGTATGTGTAAATACGAAAAACTGTAAGGAACACTGAAAATGAAACGGACACGTGGGTCGATGGGTATACCAACAGTTATCGTATCAGTTGTCAGTTAAACGGATGTATAAACAAACCTGTCCGTTCAGGCCAATTTTTACTCCATTTACTTCTCTGTTTTTGTGTTTTTTTTAGTGCTACGCACATCGCGACCGCAATTAGGTTATCAACTGACAACTAAACTGATCGTCTAATAACAGCAGAGTCTAAAAGTACATAATAAAAGGTACGAGCACATGTGTGATTTTATTGTCATAACAACTACAATGCTGTTTGAAAGGTTTATGTCAGTTGAGTCTTGTCTATTGCACAGCAATTATTTCGAATCCAGCTCTGACTTTTACCGCGGAATAGCGTCTTCAAGGTCACGGATTTTGACTTTCAACGAAGGGCGGAGCTTTCTAGCTGTATATTTAGCTAAGCTGTGGTTTTACTGGATCTTTTCATGATATATATCGCAAAACACCACATGATCAGGATAAAGAATCTGTTTAAATGTGGAAGAAGTTTTTTTTTATTTCAAATATGAGAAGTGGCATTCGTTGAAACTACTTTTACTAAAACTTCTGAAACTTTTCCACCTATTGATATTAGTGCGTAAAATAATAATCTTAATTTATAGATTTATCTGTCAGAAAAATTAAATATCTTTATACGCCTACCCGACATCTCTCGACGAGACATCTGGCGACCAGGGCCGACAAAAATTGCAACTCAGTTTGTATGACGGTGCATGCAGATTCATACGTATTCCTGTTTATTTGTTTAGAAATGTTGTGATCTCACGATATGAGTGTGTTAGTTAAAAAACGACTTCAAAAGGGAGTTTGCTGTGTTCCCAGGTGTTGAAACACGCATGATGATAAGTTTTTTTGCCTTTAGTGAGGCTTTTCTGTCGGAAAATTGTTAAATTGACCCGCTTGAACCCACATATCAGCATAACCGACATTGTGCACAGTTAATAACAATAAATAATCAAACTTATGCATGACCAGCGCAATCGGTTCAAATCAGACTGCAACTATGGTGGCGCGCTACCGCTAGGGCGGCGCTAGCGTAGCACCAGCCGATGTCGGGCTGGCCCATATAATTATGAAACCTGCAAGAAAAATTAATTACTTTTTCCCTAAACGACAAATTATATTCGCACAGGTAATTCAGTTTCAGTAACCATTTATGGTTTAAATCAAATTTCAACTGAATGCTACTTCACAATTTCAATCCACGATTTTCAATATCCCCTAACAATTTTACACGTGTCGTGAGAACGGCGATGAGTTCTTACCCGTTGGCTTTAATCCGTATCCCATTTATCCCGTAAACTCGATCACCATTTTGAGAGTCTATAGACTTTGAGAAGGGACTAAGGGTCTTATAGTTGGGTGCCTAATATGGGTTTTCGTGTAAAAGACTAGAGCAGGAATTTTATTTTTTAATTAGAGCTACAGGGTGTGTCAGGTAGATGGCCCCTTAGCCACATATAGAGAAGTACAGATATTTTAAATTTAAAGTTGGGTCACGGGGCTTTGTCAGTACGACCTATTCAATGAAAATATTTTCAACTTCCCGTTACTTCCGGTTATACCGGAAGTAGACATCAACTTGTTATTTCAAATGAAGATACCATTTTTATTTATTTTTATTTTTATTTTTGGATTCAGCACCAAATTTTTAACAAAAAATTATAAACATATACAAGTATAAGTTCAACAGTTTCCGAGATATTTGAGATTTTCATAAAAATTTTTGAAAAATATGCATTTACTTCAATTTCTGTATCTGGCTTAGTTGTTAAGTTATTAAATTCGATAATTTCAAATGAAACACTCTGTATTCTATTATCACGCCTGAATCAGTTTTTTATTCTCTTTCGATCTGTATTAGCATTCCCTATTCCTAAAGTTACGTATTTCTGAGTTATTGCTAGATTTATTATAATTTGGAGATATTTTACATTAAATTGGTGCGAAATATAATCTAGCATGGCATGAAAATTGAAAATGACAGTTGTAACAAACAAACTACTGGACAATTAGATTATTTTATTTTCTAACTTACAGTAATGAAGAGCATATGAATTGTTTTAAAAGATTCTCTTAAACTAACTTCTGCACCCTGTATTTACTGATACGAAATAATTTTGATATCTGGTTAGATTTGGAAAGTTTTCTTAAACTAAAACAAGCGATTATCAAGAAGGCCTATGACAAAGTATTTGTTTTTGAAAGGTTTCAGGAAAATAATATTTTTGGTAATGAATAGCGATATCTTTTGGTTTAACATTATAAAATTATCAACCCTATTTTTACTGCATTTTAAACTTCTGTTTACAAACAAAACCAGAATTTATCAAACTTTAATTACGTCATATAAAAACCCTAGAGAAAAATCGAAGATCGTAAAATGCGGGGCAGATAATAACTCGGACGATAAATTTCATTCTGGAAAATCGGCATAATCCTTGCAGGAGGCATTTTTCCTATAGATTTCAGCAGGTGGCCATGAAGCTTGTGTATAATAAATGACTATCGGTCGAATAGCAGTTGCCGCCAACTTTGCAGTATATCCCGATCGCTGACTATTATTCACCTCTCACCTTTTCCTCAATAAATATTGTTTAGTATTCATGGAAACGGAAAAAGCATTGAGAGACTTTTAGATTTACAAGTTTTTATTAACGCGAATGTTGGTTTAGCCGATAAAACTTGAATGGGCTGTGTCTATTAATGTAAAATACAGTATCATTTTTTATAAATAAATGGCAATCAATGAAGGAACAAAGCATGAGTGATTTTTTTGAATCATGACAAAATTTGTCTTCGGAGTTTTTCTGGATTTTATTGAAAATATGGATGGAGTTTAGTGAATCTCATTGGTTGGAAATTATGAGATGCTTATTTAAAAAATCTGCCATGAGTATGAGAATTCTCAGATTTGTTTTCAGCACAGGTGGCCTTGATTAATGTCAAAATCTAGTCTAATTGACATCAGTAATTCATGGTAATTGTCATTTAATCGTTTTTTCAAATCGTACCTACCGAGAGCCATCTTGCCATTCGATAAAGAATTTAATTACCAATTCAACGATATACATTACTTATGTACAACTTTTTTTTTGTTAAAATCTAAACTCATTTATTGAAAAAAATCTGAGAATTTGAATTTTTTTATTGAAAAATAAAAAAATTGGCAACACTGTCGTATGTAATTTGAGCCATAGAATCAAAAAATATCAAATATATAGGGTGTTTCATTTAAAAAATCGAAGTTGGTGACATTTCTGGCGAAACCGGCCATTTTGTTTTTATACGTCTGTCAATCCAAAATGGATTATCATATCTATGTTCCAAATTTTATTCAAATCGGTTGAAAAGTTAAGGAGATATAGGCATGGTCCTAGTCTCATTGTCTGCCTTTCTAGGCATAGAAGGGGCTTTTGACAACATACTACACGAAGCCGTCAAAAGAGCACTAGAAGAAAGAGGGATAGACAACACGACAACCAGATGGATGTCGCGATTACTGTCTACCAGAATAGCAGAGCCTAACAGCGGATCGACTCCTCTGCGTTTTGACCGATATTGGTATATCGTGTCAAGGCTATGCAGATGACATAGTCATAATCGCAAGAGGCAAATTCGAGAATACCCTCTGCGATATAGTTCAAAGAGTGATTGACTATACTAAAAAATGGTGCCATCCAAAGACTAGCCAAAGACTAGCCTGCGAATGCATAACAGGTGCAATGAGAACGTGCCCAGAATGACCGGAGAAGGATCAACCAGACGCAAGTTTCAACTACTTCCTGGAAATCACCAAACTTGGGAAATTTAGCTTTGTGAAAGAATTCGACACAAAGCTAAGTAACAAAAGCGAATGGGACAAAGATATCATCCCAAAACTCAAGAGAAGTGCCATTAAATGGTACACAGATGGTTCTAGAACAACAGAAGGAGCAGGAATAGGAGTATATGGGCCTGGAACCAAATATTCCGAAAGTTTAGGCAAATCTCCGAGCATTTTCCGAGCTGAAATATACGCCATCGAAAAATGTGTCCAGTTCAACATAGAAATAAATTTTCGCAGGCAAGAGAAATAGAAGTAGAAAATACAATAAATACTTTAAAAAATAATAAATCCCCTGGGCATGATGGAATTAAAGCCGAAACTTTAAAGATAATTTCAAAATTTATAAGCAAACCTTTGACGGAAATCATTAATAAATCATTTGAAATCTGTCAACCACTAAGGCCTTACTAGATCTGATTGAATACGCTGTGAAAGGACTTGATAAGGGATCTAACACCCACGTTACTCTGTGTGACCTTAGCAAGTCCTTTGACTGCGTAGATCATAATATCTTAATAAATAAACTTGAATTTTATGGTATCCGCTCCTTGCAGTTGGAGCTATTTCGCTCCTACCTGTCCAACAGACGGCAATATGTCTACTGCGGAAATGCAAATTCAAGCGTACTACCAATTAGCAGTGGTGTTCCACAGGGTTCGGTATTGGGTCCTATACTCTTCCTGTTGTATATAAACGACCTGCCAAACACAGTGGAACGCAAAAAAAGTGTTATATTTGCCGATGATACTGCATTTATCTCACTAGAAGACATCGCCCAGAGCGACGATAGCTTAAATCCAGCGAAAAGTTGGTTCTCAGCTAATCGGTTAAAACTTAATGAATCAAAAACTCAAGAGTTGTTGATTAGTTCTAGCAGATTGGTTGAGAAATCGGAACCAGTAAGATACCTGGGGCTAATGCTCGACACTTACCTAAATTGGCAGCCTCATGTGAAATCATTATGGTCTAAATTAGCTTCTCAAATCTTTGCACTACGACAGTTAAGACCATTCTTGTCTAATCAAGTGCTCAGAATGGTGTATTTCGCAACTATACAATCTCACCTAAATTAGGCCTGATCATTTGGGGAAATTTCCCAGCTGCTGATAAGGCATTTAAGGCACAAAAATCGGCTTTAAGAGTCATTGATAATGCGAAATGGGATGCACACTGTAAACCGTTGTTTGCGAAATATTCCATTTTGCGACTACCTTGTATGTATATTTTTGAGGTTGTCACCTTTATTCATCAAAATTCAAACAAGTATGTTCTTCAGTCTGATGTACATACGTACTCAACGAGAAACGCCAGTAATATGGTTGTTCAATTTTCAAGGATACAAGCTACAAAACACAATAAAATTAATTTAAATCTATTGTCCTGTTTTAAAAAACATAAGAAATTTAAAAATTTATTTATTTATAATTTTGAAACTCTAGGGCTTGGATTCCTAATAATAATATATAATTTTTTTAACACAATATAATTTTTTTTTAAATTAAACTTTATTTTTAAAAAGAAAACAAATGGAAACAATTAAATTTATACTCTAAAAAAAATAAACAAAAATTAAAATTTAAAATGACCCTATTTAAAAAATTCAAAAAATATGTCACCCTGTTTTATAGATATAATCTGAAGTTGTTTATTAAAAAATTTTGTCCCTATATCCAAATAAATCAAACAATCACTACTACAAAAAAAAACTATTGTTACTTATCTTCTTGTCCTTCCCACTTTTTTTTTAATCTCCCCTCTTATTTCCTGACTGGAATTCCGACCTTGATTCCCTCGACTCCTAACTTTCCACCTTTCACGCCTTTTTTTCAAATTTCCACTCAGCCTCTACCTCCTGACTAGAATTCTGACCTTGACTCCATCGACATCTTCCAACTTTCCACCTTTCACGCCTTTTTTTCAAATCTCTACTCAACTTCTATCTCCTGACTAGAATTGTGACTTTGACTCCCTCGATTTCTTCCAACTCTCCACCTTTTACGCTTTTTTTTTAAATCTCCACTCAACCTTTACTACTTCGTAAATAATTTATTTATTATTTACTAATAAACTTCAATTCTCTTTTTCCTATTTCCAAAAAAAAAATTTTCTGACTTTTCAATTTTTTTGACAACAACCTTTTCTTCTCTGCCCTCCAACAACCAACCCTCTTTTTTTTTTCTTACTCGATTCCCAATTTTTTTTTATATCTTTCAAAATTGACATTTCTAATTTTTTTGGTTACAGTCTGATTCTTTTCCCTTATCTTTAACTGTCTAACCTAACTGTAATTTATTTTTATGTTTTATTATTAAAATAGGATCATTTTACTACACTATTATAAACTAATTTCTATACATCTACAATTAAACAACCTCAGATTACATTACAATACAGTACATTACGCCCTCCTCATGTAGAAATACAGAAATAAAATGTATGTATTGATGCATGACAAATTTTTGAAATTAATTAAAATTAATACAAAATTTTATTCCGCCCTCCAAATTGCAGACATATATTAAAACATTAAAACATTTAACTATTAATTATATAAATTTCAAATTTAATTAACTCGTTTTTTAACTATTAAAACATTTAACTTTTAACTATTAATAATCTTTATCAATTATTTAAATATTAAATTTGATTAATTCATTTCGTAGTATTTTATTTTATTTCTTCTATATATAAGTTATATTTCTTTATTCATTTTTAATTCTTCTTTTATTTTTTTTAATATTCTTCCTTTTCATTATTCTTATGCCTCTTTTATATTTACTTCAGTCATTTCTTTTTCATTTTCCATATTCCATATTCATTTTTTTTAAATTCATGTTCCTTGTCCATTCTCTTATGTTTATTTCATTTTTATTCATTCCTTTGTTCTAATGTATTTTTTTTAAATTTCGCCCGATAATGTTTCTCATATTGATCTTCTTTATTCATTTCTTCTATATCAACATTTAACATAATTCTCTGTCTCTTTAAAATTGTCATGGGTGAAATTTTCGTTACCAAATTTGGAACACTATTAATAATTTTCCAATTTTTCCTCTTCATCTTTGTTGTCATTTTAGCATTATTTGTTTTTTTCATTTTTACTTTCTTCCAGTTTCTTTTCTTTTTCTTTACTGTTTTTATTTTCTTCCTTCTTCTAGCTCTTTTTATTTGATATTTTTTTTATTTTACATATTAATTTCTTCCAATTTCTCTCTACACTTTGATTTAATATTTCTTCTATCTCTTTAATAAATCTTACTGGGTGAATTTTTAAATCACCATAATACATTAATTCTGCCTCAATTCCTTCTCTACCATATATAATTATCCTTTCTCCACTTGTATTATCTTTTACATTCTGTTTGATTCTTTCTTCAGCCTGTTTTATATTTTCATCAATGTAACTATCTAGTTGGGTTATAGTACTTATCCATTTTTGCTCTATGCCATATACTCTTTGGTTGTTATCTTGCATATTTTCGTTCATACGTTTCTCTATTAAATTCATTTCTTTACTATTATTAATTTTATTTGTTTCAATTCTTTTAATTTCTTTTTCTGTTTGTTCTGTTTTTGCTTCTTGTACTGTCAACTTCTGTTCTATTACCACCTGTCTTCTATTTACTTCTTCGAATTTATTTTCTATTTTCTTAGCCATTTTTTCCATATTATTAGCCATATTCTCTTCCATATCCCTATCATTTTTTTCAAATCCATCAAGACCATCATTATTCCATAATTATCTTCTTCTTTATTTTCTTCAATATCAATTACTTGTGGTTCTTGTTCTTTATCTGCTATTTCTTCCTGATCTCCTAAACTCGAATTTTCTAATCCTCCTTGTGCATCTATAATTTCGTCTTCACTAATATTTGTTTGCAATTCCATGTTTCCTTGTCCTTGCTGATCTCCTTCTTCTCTTGCTTTATTAATTTTTTTGCCACTTCTTAAATCCATTAATTAAATTTGATATAATTTTAATTATATTTATATAAATTTACAACTATTAAAATTTAAGGCAATTAACGAGTTAATTAAATTTAATTGCCCCACGTTGGGCGCCAATTTTCTATATGTCTTGTTTTAAAAAACATAAGAAATTTAAAAATTTATTTATTTATAATTTTGAAACTCTAGGGCTTGGATTCCTAATAATAATATATAATTTTTTTTAACACAATATAATTTTTTTTTAAATTAAACTTTATTTTTAAAAAGAAAACAAATGGAAAGAATTAAATTTATACTCTAAAAAAAATAAACAAAATTTAAAATTTAAAATGACCCTATTTAAAAAATTCAAAAAATATGTCACCCTGTTTTATAGATATAATCTGAAGTTGTTTATTAAAAAATTTTGTCCCTATATCCAAATAAATCAAACAATCACTACTACAAAAAAAAACTATTGTTACTTATCTTCTTGTCCTTCCCACTTTTTTTTTAATCTCCCCTCTTATTTCCTGACTGGAATTCCGACCTTGATTCCCTCGACTCCTTCTAACTTTCCACCTTTCACGCCTTTTTTTCAAATTTCCACTCAGCCTCTACCTCCTGACTAGAATTCTGACCTTGACTCCATCGACATCTTCCAACTTTCCACCTTTCACGCCTTTTTTTCAAATCTCTACTCAACTTCTATCTCCTGACTAGAATTGTGACTTTGACTCCCTCGATTTCTTCCAACTCTCCACCTTTTACGCTTTTTTTTTAAATCTCCACTCAACCTTTACTACTTCGTAAATAATTTATTTATTATTTACTAATAAACTTCAATTCTCTTTTTCCTATTTCCAAAAAAAAAATTTCTTTTTACTTTTTAAAATAATCTGACTTTTCAATTTTTTTGACAACAACCTTTTCTTCTCTGCCCTCCAACAACCAACCCTCTTTTTTTTTTTCTTACTCGATTCCCAATTTTTTTTTATATCTTTCAAAATTGACATTTCTAATTTTTTTGGTTACAGTCTGATTCTTTTCCCTTATCTTTAACTGTCTAACCTAACTGTAATTTATTTTTATGTTTTATTATTAAAATAGGATCATTTTACTACACTATTATAAACTAATTTCTATACATCTACAATTAAACAACCTCAGATTACATTACAATACAGTACACTATATAACAAAATAGTTTTTTTACTAAAGGATAACAATCTCAGGAATATGTCTACCAATTTATTTCGGAAAAGAGTAAAGGAGTTTCTGCTAAAAAACTGTTTTTATTCTGTAGACGAATTTTTACATCATAAATAGATATTTATTTTATAACGCAAGAAAAAGTTTTATATTTTTTATTGTACTTCATTATTCTTCCATGTTTTATTCAGGATTTTATTTATAGTTCATATTTTACTTTTTACTATGTACATTTTATATATATATTTAAATTATGTGACATTTATCTATACTTTTACAATGTATATTTTATATATTTTTTAGATTTTGTGACCGCAAACGTATTGCTAATATGTATTTTTTGGTCAATAAATGGTATGGTATTATTATTATTATTATTATTATTATTATTATTATTATTATTATTATTATTATTATTATTATTATTATTATTATTATTATTATTATTATTATTATTATTATTATTATTATTATTATTATTATTATTATTATTATTATTATTATTATTATTATTATTATTATTAATTATTATCATGTCAGACAGCCAAGCAGCCATACTTAATCCTGAACTCTCCTATGTTGATCACATTACTTTCATTGTAAATAAAGCTTTAAGAATGCTCGGGTTTATAAAAAGTCACTTTTCAAAAACTCCATTTAGAGTTAATTAAAAACAATAACTAAATAAATTTAAAATAATATTTCCTAAAAATGCAGTTCCATCAAAAACAGACCTATTAGTTATAAATCTAGATGGCAAATTAATGTCCAGAATTCCGTCCAATTTTTCTTTCGCAGTTTAAAAGCAATTCGAAATGCTCTCGAAACTTGGTGAAAATAAATTGCATGTTCCCTATAATAAACTTTTCATAAACTTTGGGACACTACGGAGTTATTTATGGTTCGTTTTTGAAATTGATGGAGAACCATTCTATAGTCGGTATTTGTAAAAGTTTTATATGGCTATTATCGACACGGAACTTATATTTAGAATTTAACAGTGCTGAATACAAAATAAATTAGAGATGACTTAGTACTGGGCTTAACTATTTCTGAAAAGAGTATAAGTACAAGGATAAGCTTCGCGAGTTTTAAAATTTTGAATTCTAGTATGGGAAAACTTCTTCAGTTTTGACAAACACTTTTTCATTGTAGCCAAATCTCCTTCTCTGGAATATTCTTTTTTTTTAAAGTAATTTTACTCGAAGAAATCTTGAAAACTGGGCAAAAATAAATTATTGGTTTTCTTAAATAAACTTTCCACGACTTTTCAGAAAGTCTGCTTTTAAGAAACTATAATGTTTCCTGATAAGAAAAACATAAACAAGTTTAGAAAGTTTCCAACGTGCTGTGTAGAACCAATGTTCTAAAGCTTTCGAGAAACAAGGATTAAGCAGTTTGAAGCTAGCAGCGGAAGTTAGTAAATTAATTACATAATTAAAAGTTTCCCATAACATAGTATAATAGACAATTCTAACTAGTTGCTAAACGGCAATATGTTCGATGCAATGGATTCTATTCCCTATAAAGCAAGTTTATAGTCAGCCAACTTCACCTATGCATATACTACTAATGAAATAAAATGATTTGTGGCGTTAGTTTAGAGATTTATAAGTAACGTTTGGATATTTCATCTTTTTAATATACACGGTGATTTATATAAGAGCCTCCTTCAGGAGTGATACGTTTTATCTTTGGACTTTAGTTTCATCAAGCACTTCTTCATTGGAGCCAAAGGTCTTTCCCTTAAGCCTTCTTTTTAGGTCTTCAAACAACTAGAAGTCGCTGTGAGCTGTGGACGGGGAAGTGAAAGTGCAATTTGTGTCAAGTAAACCTTACCTTACCTTACCACTAGGTTGGCAATTCTAAATGAATTTATACAGAAATGATAAAGAAGGGGATTTAGTGTTTCTAGGTAAAAATATTTCAAGATATAATTACCCGTTTCCAGAGAAATTGCAATTTAAAGAATAATTAGTATTAAATCTCCCTGGTAAATCTAACCAATGGAGAATCTCATGCGATTAATTTCGTCAATGTTGTCATTTCTGGGTTAAATTCTCTTAGCACGAGCTTACACCAGTCACCACTTGGACGTAAGTCTGTCATAGGAAGTGTTGAGTACTTATTTGTTATTGTCGAATGTAAAATTCTGGATTACTGTTTTTTATTTCTTGACTATTTGTGTGATTTTAGTGTAATTATTTGTTTAACTTTTCAAAAAAAACTCACAGTATTTCGAAATAGCATTAGAAATAAATGAGGTTATATTTATATCCAAATATCACGGCCGTCAGCTGATTTGGGTCAGTGTCTGGTTGGTTCTTAATCCATGTTGTACTTTCTACAAAAAGGTTCCGAGAAAGAAATTAGTAAATAATTTTTTAATTTTTTTTGAAGGTTTAGTTTTTGTGTGTTCGAGAACACCAAGTATGAAAATTTTGAAGTTTAAAATGACATTGACACTTAATTCAAATACAGGCTTCCTCCAAGGTTTGCCTTAAGTAAAATAACTTTATTTTGACTGATGAAGGACGGTTCTGTCAATTTAATGAAATCCAAACTGTTAAAAATAATTAAAATTCATTTTTTTATAATTTAACTATGTGCATATATATAATATAAACACACTCTCTTTGTTATTGTAAAAAAATAAAAGTTTGAGGAAAAAGTAGTAGATAATTAAAAACCTTAAATTAATCGTTATTCTAACCAACCCTATGTTACGTTTGAATATTACCCGGTAGAAAAGGGATTACAACTTACTCGCTCGTTAATATGCACTTATTAGTGAAACGGACAAAGACAGAAACATAGATTTGTAAAGCGTTGCTATGAGTTTTATAAAAGAATAAGCAATAAATAAAATAAGTTATTTGAAATGGGGAGGAAATGATTTATAAGTATTGTTCAATAATGATATTTTTCCTAAATAATATTGTTTATTTATATTATCCATAATTGGCCACAACCTTCAACTTTACCGTTTACATTTTGATTCTGTTAAAAATTGGTAAAATAAGAATGAGATATGACAACGCTGTTTTGCTTGTTTTATGGTGATGTAAATTTTAAATTACTCTCAAACATTATTTGTTTTAGTTTAGTAGGTGCACTAAATTAAATACAAATATCTGGATACCTTGTCATTTTGATAAAAACATGTTTGGGATGAGCCAGAAATATTTTTTTTGTGGTAAGTAAGCATTGAGGATATTTTAGCTTCAAAACATTATCAATCCTAAGTACACAATATAATTTACAGCAAACATTGGATGTCGTTCTTGTTCGGTTACGAGTAGCGGTCGTCCTATTAAAACAAGAATGTTTATTTTCCAATCCAGTGCGTCCAGGATCAGATTGAGAAAATAATTTAAAGCAAGTATAAATTTCCAATACCAGTATTTTCATTATTCATTTTTAATAGTATATGCACATTAAGGTTATAAACCTCTAAATAATTTAATAATAATCATTTTAGTATAAAAAGTAGTTTTATTTTTCAGAAAAAAGTGTATTTAAAATAATCTTCTAGACCAAAACACAAATTGATTTAAAATATCTACCGAATTTTCTCCACTTGTAGGATATCTTGAACATTTGTATTTTATTTTTTATTGGGAAATTTCAAACATTAGTTCTACAATTAAAACGCATCAAAAATCCGAATTGGGTCAATAAACCTTCCCTATACAATGTGGATATATAACGTATACATATTCTAAATCCTGCTCTATATGTTGTGAATAATTTTGAAGCCTTGCTCCCTCGGGTAAGAGATGAAATGCCTTTCTATTTATAACACTTGATCAATATCAATATCAAATAACCTATTTCTATTGACATATCGAAGTTGGCTATCAAGTGATATCCGATGTCTAGTTATCCAGGTAGTTTAGGTAGTATATCCTTTTAAGGATATTGTTTCAATAGTTGATGTTATAGTATATGTAATAGGGTTGTCAAATGAGTAATCGCGATATGATTCTAGTTATTTAAACATGTCTATTATTATTTCTCTTAATGTTTTTGATATTTTGATATTTGTTATGGCAGTAGACGTCACGTAGTTTAAGGTAAATTCATATTATTGTAGAAAAGACTAGATAAGCGAATCCTATTCTTAAATGAACTTTTTTCCGCCAGTTTATTGCACTTCTGAAGCTTGTATTTACATTAAGCCATTTTCATTAAACTTGAAACAATAATTGTTTCAAATTAAATAGTCAATGAAAAATATTTCAACTAAAAAAACTAAATTTCATCTTCTAAAGCAGACCTAAATCTTTCATCAACATCTAAACGGCCTGAGCTTTAAGATCTCCGATATCGCTGAAATCTACTGGCTTATCCTTTACTGCCCATTTTGTTACTCTACCCAGTTCAGTATTTTTATACCCTGTAATAGTTTGCACAGTTTTTTTGCTGGGAATTCGTTAAAACTTTCTGGGTCTATTGTTGGTTGCTCAAAAAGTGCCTGCCTGTTGCGATCCATCACCTCGCATTCGCACAGTACATGTTTCACTATCTCTGGTTCCTTGTTGCTCTTAAGGTCTCCATTGTGCAGTCATATTTTGTTTGGGATCTCTTTTATTAGTGCGTGACCAGTCATGAGTCCTGTTATCATGAGAGATGAGAAGCTTCCTTTTGTTCAATACGAGCAGTTCAGCAGAACTATGTAGGATTTTCCATATATTTCTCCTGACGTCCTTTTTGCAAGTTGGTCCAAGGCCAGTTCAAATCTGTTCGGATCTCCCTAACCATCAATTTGGATTTAGAAATAAGCACTCGACGATCGACCAAGTTCATAGAATAACCAACATTATAGGGAAATCATTAGAAGAGAAAAACATTTGTGCTACTATCTTTCTTGATGTAGCACAAACGTTTGACAAGGTTTGGCATGAAAGCTTAATACATAAGCTCGAGCTTTTCCTTCCAAAACAATATACAGATATCCTCCATTCATATATATCGGAAAGATACTTTAGAATTATGCAAGAAGAAGCCTATTCCGATCTTAAAGAAATTAAGGCTGGAGCACCACAAGGAAGTGTCCTAGGACCTGTCCTATACCTACTGTACACATGTGATATTCCAGAGTTAGAAAACAATACCATATCCACCTTCGCCGACGACACTGCCATTCTAGCAGTAGGAAAGAGCAATGAGGAAGCAACCCAACAGCTACAAACCGTATCTATGACTGGACGAAGAGATGGAAAATTAAACTTAATGAAACTAAATCACTTCACATTAACTTTACAAACAAAATGATAGATCATATTCCAGCCAAAATAAACAATAACCTGATTCTATATTCAAACACAGCAAAATACTTAGGTATTACCTTAGATGCCAAACTTCGATGGAAAGTGCATGTTAAAAAGAAAAAAAAGAACTGGGACTAGGACTGTCTCTACATAATAAGCTTATGCTTTATAAGCAGATACTTAAGCCTGTATGGACTTATGGTATCAAAGCAACTTAGCAATCATCCAAAGATTTCAAAACAAAGTACTGAGGAACATAGTAGATGCCCCTTGCTACATTCGCAATAGTGACCTCCACAGGGATCTGGAAATGGACACTGTTGATAAGACCATAAAAAAATTAGCCAAGAGTCATGAAGAAAGGTTTCATCATCATGTCAATGTCGAGGCTATCCAGCTCCTTGACAATATTGGGTTAGAAAGAAGAGTTAAGAAGATCAAGCTCTTTGAGTTAGTTTAGTATTTTTAGTACAAAAGCAGAGCTTGTGTGTACACGTTAAAGTTTAGTGCAATCCATTCTACAGAACCTAAGGAACGCTGATGAGTATACCTTAGTTTCAAGTTTCAAACTCTATTAGATTAAGTTAGAATATACTAAATGTCTTTATGGGTGTTTAATAATAAAAAAAATACCATACCACTTTAGACATCAGTTCCTGACTTGACAATGCCTTTAATGTGTGTTTTTAAGACCTCTTTTATTTTTTTCTCTAGCACAGAATTGCATATATCTCTGTTTACATTTGAATGACATATTTCAATTTCTAAATGTTTTACTGAATCCCCCAGTACTATTTTCATTTCTTATTCGTAAAAAAAACAAAAAATAAATACAGGGCACTCTTTGGACTAGGACATTTGCAAATACTATATGAATTAACAGATAATACTCATATTTTGCACTAATTTTTTATGATTAAACAAATAAATTTTGTATCGTTAATCAAGGATGAAACACCCATCGTCCAGTTAAATTTTTATTGACAGCGGCTATTGTAAATCACCCTGCTAACATTTTATCCTGTACATTCGCCATGATTGTTTTCAATAACAATCATACCTGTGACATTTAGCCCGAGCTCATTTTGACCTGATGTGTGGCTATTTAATTACAAAAAAAGCACTGTCTATAACAACATGGACGTGAGTTTAAATGTTTGTAATCCAGTTTTAGAATACATAGTGTTAATTGAATAAATACTACCAGTCTGTGGAAAATAAATACTCGATAAATAATAATCCAATATAATCAATGTAATAAAATGTTTAATTGACGCTTTATTTGAATTTTTAATTGACGTTGGCATGTTCTGTATTTTCGATATACATCTGATTTTGTTACTGTTTGTAATTTTGGATTGATGGATAATTTAAATAATTATTGAAGGTCAGATTCGTGTAAGCATTCATTCTAGAACAAGATTAATTTTTATTTTGATATGCATTTTTACTGTAAAATTAAAAAAAAAATTTGATTTTTCATACCATGTAACATTTTAAAAATCAAATTTTAAAATTGTTATTTTTAAATTTGGGTCACTTCGTATATCACAAAATTCCAGTTTAATTTCGATTCTACGCATTGAATAGTGGGGAATCATCTAACAACAGAGGCTTCGAATTCGAATTTAGGAAATATTTTATTCACTTTCGATTGAGAACTTAGTTTGAAAAGTCTCTTTAAGATTAGTGTACTGTGATACAGCCTGGTAAGCACATTATTTTTTCTAATCTGTTATTTGTAAAAAAGTCTAAAAATCTTTACACAAATTTAGTAATTATTCTTAAATTATTTTATTAATGTTTTCGAGTTTTTTATATATTTATTGTACCTAGTTGATTGCTATTAATTCCTGTTTACAAAATATTATTTATATCGAAAGGCCATAGTCAGAACAAAAATTATTTTTTCTTTAGTTGAGGCGGATTTCACACAGTCCATCCATCCATTCATTGTTCATTCTTCACTCATTCGATAGTTCATTTGTTGTTCTGAACTAAATCTACAGCGTCGGCCACTGCACTCGTTAATTTTTGGGAATTTAGTAACATTCAATTACTAAACCAGCCGAAAGTCCAGAACCTGGAATTGATCCCGATTCCTGGTAGCTGCCGATATATAAAAGTCGATGTAGACTTTTCTTCAGCGTTGGCCAAAAACTGTGAAAATGTCGGTAAATCTTAGTTAGTTTTATATTTGGGTTTTTTTCAACTGATTTAGTTTTTAAGAAATTTTGGCGTAGCTACAAGCTATAATAAAATTGTAAAACTTTTGTAAACTATATTTCAACAAATAATTTTAATAAATAGTAAATCATTTTTTATCTTTAAGTTTTTTTTAATATTTAACATTCTAAAATATCTTAATTTTGCATTGATGATAAAGTTGTGTATTCATATTATTTTTGATCAAAGCTAGAATATTTATAATTCTAAACTAGCTTGAAAAATATTAAAATAGAATTATTGGCGCCCTCTTACCCTTCAAATACTTCATTAAATGTCTATTAGAAAAGCTGAAACTCACACCTGAAAGTAAAAGTTTCATATGCTCAATTTTTTTCTTTTATTAGTAATAAATCATTTTTAAAAAGAAGTAAGTATTCTGAGCTAGTAGAATAAAAAGTAAAATTAAAATAACTTAACGATACAAATTAACGTAAAATTGGTACAACCAAACGTTGTTAAAATAGTATATTCTGCAACAAGTGGGGAAAGTTCAACTTTTCTCACGAGCGTGGAAGTTTGTGGCACGAGCCTGAAGAGCGAGTGCGCAAACACACTTTTGTCTGATGTGTAAATGCAGATTAGTTCGTAATAGCGTAACAGCGAGAGTACACGTTATCTAACTATAGAGGATTATCGTAGTGTTAAATTTGTAAAATTACGTTTGCTTCACCTTTATTGGTGTGATAATGTGCAGGTGCTCATTTCCACCTGTTCCAACTTTTTCAGCCGACAATTTTGGAAGCAAATTGTTCGCCCCAATATTGAGAAGATGTCGAAGTTCCTCAATTTTTAAAATGTTTTTCTAATAATAATGTTTGTAAATTTCGTAAAATTCTTAAATTTTAATAATTTTTAGCCCAGGGTAAGTTGGCAAGGTTCGTTATAAGGTTATTGCTACTTTCTTGTTATATTTTTTGTAGGCCTGATGATGGCTAACAGGCGAAACTAGTTGCCGTTTATTGTTCAATTTTCTATTCTGATTATATGTGGTACCGACATTGATTAGTTTTATTTATTATTTAATTAAATGGTTATTTTTAGTAATTTACATTGACTTGTTAACTCAAATGACTTATATGATCCACGTAGAGTCCATAATTTTTCCGTTTTTTTTATTTTTAACAAATATTACTTTCCTGTTACAGGTAAAATAGTTCATAAAATCATTAAGCTCGAATAGTACCTATACTTATAAACAAATATATTACAAAATCTAAAGGAAATATCGCAACACAAAACAAAAGCTGAAAGAAGTCGCAGTCTACACAGTGTCAAAAATAACCTTTATAAAATTAAGTACGCATTAATTAAATATATAATGGAAACACCCTTCCTGAAAAACATATTTTTTCGAGAGTTTCCACTAGGCTGCATTCTACTGTAACCGCAGGAATTTTAGCTGTCAACAACGTCAGCCACCATAACCGAAATAAAACTATGAGTATGCTAATAAAACACAAAATTAATCGCGTTTCAGAAATAACATCCTTTTTATTCCTATTCTCTTTTTACCACTTCTCATCCATTTTTATTTTATTCGCTCCTATTTTGCTGACAGTTCAATGCTAGGAAGAAATGAGTATTTGTCATAATCCACTAAGAATAATGATCCTAATGAAGTTAATATATTGGTATATTGGACTATTAGATATTGGTTTTTGAGACGAAAAGAAAGTTGAAAGTGAAACCATTTTTTCATTAAGACGTTTTTTAACAAATCATATACAAAAAAACAAACTACACAGGCTATTCTATTATATTAAAAAACTACAAACTTACAACTTACAAAATCAACAGGTGCGTTCGAATGGTGAAGATTCTACAAATCTGTCAATAAGCAGTGGAGTACCTCAAGGTTCAGTATTAGGTCCAATTCTATTTTTACTATTCATCAACGATAGATATTACAGACTTAATAAGTGGTAGAATTACTTGATTTGCCGATGACACGAGTATAACCTGGAGTAGTTCTGATATGCAGTCATTACAATCTAGCACTAAGCAAAGATCTAATAACTATCAAGTCCTGGTCTGATTCGAAATGGCTTGTTTCAACACCAGTAAAACCGTACAACAAACAACGTCTTACAGAGGTACTTTACAGCCTATAACTCTAAACAATAATCCGATTCTAACGGTGAACTCAATTAAGTCTTTAGGTCTTTATATATCTAGATAAATTCCTAAAATGGTCTACTCAAAAAAATTATCCTCTGCATATTTTACCACTAAATTGGCTTCTAAAAAGCTGACCTCTTCTACTGCATTAATAACCTACTTTTCCTTATTCTAATCTCACCTTCGCTATGGTTTGTCGTACTGGGGTTCTTGTAGCTTATACCACTTCGAATCTATTTTCAAATGACAGAAAAGAGCCATTCGTTATGTATTTGGTTTAAGTAATATGACACAATGTGAAAATTAATTCAAAATATGCATATGCATATCCAATGCAACTGTTATTCTTTATTATTTTTGGTAGTTTCGCGGCAAACTCTGCTAGAGGATTTGTCCTGACGAAGTTTTTGATTACAACACGTATCTGGACAGCTGTAATTCAATAAATGTGCGGGTAAGTCGTCCAAGGAGTAGTTGTATGACGTTAAGAAGCAGTGAAAACTCTTTCAATATAACCAGAAAATTTTTGGCAAAAAGCAGAAATCTGCAATTGATCAGTTTGTTGCTCCTAGTTCAAATCTCATTTGAAATGAAATCCGGAGCTTTGAAGACACATATTGATGTAATACGCAACTGGATGTACCTGGCTACTCAATAAGTTAGTAGGACAACATATAGATGGTGCCACTATTAACAAATCCAGTTATTCCAGAAAATATAAAAAATGTCCACAAAATAGTTTGGCCCATTGCAAATTGAAGTTGCATGTGATAGCTGACACTTTAAAGATATCACAATACATCATATTCACAATTTTTTATGAATATTGAGTAGTACAGTTGTAAATATTGTTTTTATCAAAGTGAAGAATGTTACTGTCAAATTGAGATTTTGATATAGAGGAGTTAATGTATGGTATCAACTTAATACAATTATTTCTTGCAAAAGTTGTATTTTAGAATGGCTCAACGTTGGTTTATAATATATAATTTATGATCCTAACCTTCATTTTTCTCCAATGTTTAGAACATTAATATTAACTCAATTTAAATGTGACTTTTGGCGTGGTGAATATTTCCGCAGTGTTGAAAAAATGTATGTAATAATAATAATAATAAACTCCATTCTATTCACCACCTTAGGACTGAACCCCAGATGCTCTGAAGCTTGTGCGGGGGAGGGACGGCTATTATTATTTGCCGTGGCGCTCTGGGGAGACTTACGATGATTGATGATGCATTTTGAACTCTATGTGTTATTTTGACCCTACTTATTTTATATTTAGCCATGTAGAGTCTAGAAAATTGTAGTGAGTAAAAAAATCAATTATTTTACGCTAACGTAACACTAGCCATTGTCAAACCGACCCCATAGGTCATGATTGCCCAACGTTATTGAATTTTTGCTCGTTGGAGTGTGGCCAATTTAAAAAGTACTTTGATTAATCAATTAACCCAAATGTTAGTTGGTGCAGTGAGGGTGTTTAATGGCCAAAGCGCTTTGTGTGAAATGTAAGGGGGTGCAGGGTGCACGGACAGTGGAACGAGAGTAGTAGCAGCAACGTGCGGCCAGCTCGGTTTAGTGTCATTTCGCTGAGTGCCTTAATCCATCTGATAAATAGATTCATGTTCAAAATTACCGGTTTGGAAGTCTGAACTAAATATATAGTGTTCGCTTTTAGATTTAGGAATATTTACCTAAGATAAATACCAAATTAACTAAATTATTATACTATGTAATAATGTAGTTTATTGAAGTTAATTTCTCAGGAATGTTTCCTGTGTATATAGAATAATATTTTGCTATATTTACAAGATATTACTGTAAAACATACGTAGATGCAACCGGAATAAACCACCGCGAATGTTTCAGGAACATCCTGTAAATCTTACAATTAAATTCGGTAGAAGTAACCGGAAACTTCCAGTAAAATTACATGGAAGTTAAATAGTGTAGCAGTACGAGTTCCCTGTAGAGTAAGCAACCCGTATTACGCTCCCGGCCAAAACCCCTGCAGTCTGCAGTTCCACAAGCGTGGGCGAGGTGTCGCCACGTTATTGCATTCCACTACGACGTCTCGCAATGGCATAGGGACGACGGACAAGAAGTATACGATATTCTCTAATTCTGATTCTGAATTCTAATTAATTTTAATTGTTATTTGGTATGAATTAGATACTTTTGGATTTGTGTATTGAAATAGATATACTTTCTACAGTAGGAAATGAAAGAAATTCCAGTTAAATACAGGAAATTCCTGTAAAAACTCAGGTTATGAGCTTCGAATACAACTAACTAGTTTGTGTATTAAACAGGAAGTTCCGGTAAAAATAACTTGAATATTCCAGTTAAATCAATGTAACGATTCTGTGATTAGTACAGCATATTCCGGTTGTTTCTAGAAGAATTAAAAAACCGGAATAGTCACTTAAAATTAACAAATATTCCTGCTGTCCCTTATATAGGGGGAATTTCCTGTAGAATTCACCGAATTCCTGTTGTATATACTGGTAAATTTCTTTGAATGCACCTTCAAAGAGCTCCAGCTTCGAAATGTTTGCATATCCTAAAATTCTGCCTAAAATTCTGTAACACGTGTTCATTAACACCCTGTATATAAGTTTTTATAAAAATCTCAACATTTTAGAAATACTAGTAAAGAAAAACGAATTAAAGCTTAACACTGATTCTGACGAGATCAATTTATACTTTTAAAATATAAATGGTGTCAGGCAGATACCACATGAGACAATACAGTTTTATAAAAATAATTTAAGGTAACTTGTACCAAGAGTATTTCTCCTAAATTTTGTTATCAAAAAACCAATTCTAACATTGAGACCCATTCCTTCTTGCAACTACCGAACTTATTATATTATATCTACGTTATTATACAACATCAATAACGATTATTAGATAAAAAACTCGTTTTAGTCTTTTGAATACAAACAAAAAATTATTTCCGGCTTCATAACAAAAGATCCCCACAGTCCATGACTTTCAGAAAATCAAATGATTTTTATCACAAAAAAAAACTGAAAGATCTATGAAATAAAAAAGATATTAAAGGTGCCGAATTGTATTAACGTGATCACATAAAACTGAGTAGATATCTGCAAAATTATATTTAATTACACAATTTAAAAAAAGGATAATTTAGAGTTATTTAAATTGCGCATACGATAGAATTAAGTTTAAAAGTAAATACAAAGATAAATCTAAACACATCAAACATTACCAAAATTAAATAAAATACTTACCATCAATAAAACTATGGTTGAGGCTAATTTTAAAGCCAACGATTCGAACACAGTTGCTCAGCGGCATTTTTGTGATGTGCCATCGGCGATGTTAGTTCAGGCGTGGGTAAAAAATTTTACAGAACAAGGAGTTGTTACAAATGTCAAAACATCCAGGTCAACCGAAAACCATTCGAACACCTCTGTTTTATTTCATTAGAAATATCTGTTTTTTTGTGACAACACCGTTTCTTTAATCATTGTTTGACTGTATAACTGTATTTTTCCCACAACCCCAAAAATAAGGCACGCACGTTACTTTCAACTTCAACGAAATAAACGTAACAATAAACGAAACTAAAATATTACAATGATTCACAGTACTTTGAATTCAGTCGCTCAGAAATGAATTGATATTTAAAATATGGGCATATAATATCCCGATTACAACTACTTGAATCTAGTAGGGAGATGTTTCACCATAGAAATCATCTAGAATTTTTAGATGTGCTACCATCTATGGTAAGAAGAGAGTATTGACATTAAATTTTGACTGAATCTAGTCAAGATGTCACTCTCTTCTTTTTTATCCCTTTCAGAGATTAATACAAAGTGAGTAAACCAGTAAGGAATTTTAATTTATTAGATTCGACATCCTAAGACCGGTTTCTGCAGATATAGCTATTGACTTGTACGAGTTTGGAATTTTATTTATTGGATTCGAAAAGCCTAACTGATGAAGCCGAAAGGCAGAAACCGGTCTTAGGATGTCGAATCTAATAAATTAAAATTCCTTACTGGTTTACTCATTTAGAATTTGTCAGAGAAAATATTACGTTGCAGTTCAACAACGGAGCAGACCGCTTGGTTTCGCAGCTGAGGACATACTAAATTTCAATTGTTAATTTTGTTCGAAGAACGTTCGCAACCTCGTCTATTTTTAGAAATTGGTAGTTTCCGCCCATCCACACTTGTGGATGCTAGGCGCGACACGCTGCTTACGTGATGGAATGCAAGCAGGTGTTCAGAGGAACCGGTAGTGCGCAATGCCATGATGGACTTCGTTTATATCAATGTTGGCGCGGTTGCCAATAACTGATGTGTTACCAATGGCGCGGTTGCCATTTATTTGATATTAGTGAAGCGAATAATTGTTTAATTTGAATGGAAATAAAACAACCTACCACTTCCAATATTGAGAGGGTCGAGGATTACGATTCACAGCCGTCGCACCCTGCGTAAAATCGAGGTAGACGCGTGAGTATGCTATTAATTTTTAGAGTAATTGGGTACCTCTAGTCCTAAGTAGAATGAAAATTCTTAAGATTGCTTCTGATCCATCATAAGTATCTCATCTGCGATATCAAAACCTTTTCAATATGTTGGTTATGAGTCATCCCAAGTTAATATTTAAAGAATATTTTTAGTCATTTTTTTTATAAATCCACTTCAAGTAGAATTTTGTTAATCTGTTCCTGCATTTAATTTTTCAATCGTACGTTATCCGGATTATTTTAGTAAAGTATGACTAAAGAATATACATGGTAGCTCCTTACTTATGACAGAAATGAGTAAAATCGACTAAACATCCTGTATCTTAGAACCAGCTCGATAAAATACTTAGTACATTTTTTTATGGCGTAGATATTGCACCAGATGAAATGGTTACCAACTTCTATACCAATTTAGATACTCGTAATATTCAGCACAACTTTATAGCTAAATCTGGTGGCTGATACCATACAAATACCAATTAACGCAACTATTAAAACTCATCTCATCATCATCAATCCTCATATCATACGTGAACCGGCAGCCTCAAAGTATTTAGTGTCCTATTCATGACCCAAATTTGAGGTGGAAGTAAATTCAAAGGTATCGTGTTGGACTTCAATTACAAGATAATTTCAACACGAATAGGCTTCATCGGGTTGATAGCTTAATTAAACCAATTAAAAGTTCTGCCATTTGATTCAGGATTTTACACAATGTTCGTGGATTTGGGTTATCAGGTATTTGGAAATAAGTTTTGTTAGTTTAGGTGGCGAAATGGGTTGACAAAATTTAATAATTAACTGAAAACTAACACGAAATAATTTGAATAGAATGAGGTTGACAGGGGTTGTGTGGGCTTTAAAATATTATATTTCTAGACCCTAATAAAACAGTATTTGTAAAACCATCATTAAAAGAGACAATTTTATTTAAATTAAACTGAATTAATAAAATTTGCATGATAACGATAATTTAAACATTTGCACTAATGGTTATTTCAACACTAAAATTTAAAATATAATAATAAAATTATTTACAATAGTACTTTTTATATACACACTTAATTAGTTTTATCCACTGGAAAGCCTACCTATTGGCCAACCGATCTCAAGAAAATTCCAGACCTTATTGATTTCTTTATAATCAAAAACATATCAGCCAACTTTTTAGAAATAGACGAAGGATGGGACATGAATTCTGATCATTCCCCTACCATCTTAACACTTAGTCAAAAAATTATTTAAAAAAAAAATAATCCTACAACAAATTAACAGATTGGAAAAGCTCCAAAGTCATCCTTGAAGAAAAAATTAATCTATCTGTTCCTTTAAGAAATAAACAACAACTAGACGACGAAGTGAAATCGCTTAATGATAATATCCAACAAGCAGCTTGAGAAACCATCGATTACTATTTACCTAAGAGAATTGACAGACGACAGCAGTACTGATTATTCACTCTGGAAAGCTACTAAGAGATTAAAAAGACCCATAATGCGAATACCACCTGTCAGATTGGAAGATGGTAAATGGGCTAGAAATAATGAGCAAAAAGCAACAAGATTTGCAAATCATCTAGAAAAAACCTTTCAACCTCATGAAGATCAAGATGAAGAATCCACTATGAAGTACATCCACAGATTGATCAAGAAATAGAATTTACCTCTCCCAGTAGAAGTAATTACCGATATAAAAGAAAATATTAATCCGAAAAAAGCCTCGCGTTTTGAGTTAATTACTGGAGAAATTTTAAAACAATTACTCAAAAAAGCAATAATTAAACTAACTAACCTAATAAATGCTGCCCCTTCAGACTGAAGTATGTACCCAGCCTTTGGAAAATTGCGGAAGTCATAATGATACCCAAGCCAGGGAAACCATCACATGAGGCATCGTCATACAGACCGACCTCATTACTGCCTGTTATGTCGAAACTATTTGAGAAACTCCTACTCAAAAGACTAAAACCACTTATCTAAGAAAGATAAATTATCTCTAATAACCAATTTGGATTTAGAAATAAGCACTCGACGATCGACCAAGTTTATAGAATCACCAACATTGTAGAGAAAACCATTTGTGCTACTATCTTTCTTGTAGCACAAGTGTTTGATAAGGTTTGGCATGAAGGATTAATATATAAGCTCAAGCTTTTCCTTCCAAAACAATACACAGATATCCTCCATTCATATATATATATATATATATATATATATATATATATATATATATATATATATCGGAAAGATACTTTAGAATTAGGCACGAAGAAGCCTATTCCGATCTTGAAGAAATTAAGGCTGGAGTACCACAAGGAAGTGTCCTAGGACCTGTCCTATACTTACTGTACACATGTAATATTCCAGAGTTAGAAAACAATAACATAGCCTTCGCTGACGATACTGCCATTCTAGAAGTAGGAAAGAACAATGAAGAAGCAATCCACAAGCTGCAAACAGCTGTCCACCGTATCTATGACTGGACGAAGAGATGGAAAATTAAACAATGAAACTAAATCACTTCACATTAACTTTATAAACAAAAGGATAGATCATATTCCAGTCAGAATAAACAATAACCTGATTCCATATTCAAACACAGCAAAATACTCAGGTATTACCTTAGATGCCGAACTTCGATGGAAAGTGAATGTTAAAAAGAAAAGAGAAGAACTTGGAATGAAATATAGAAAAGTGTACTGGCTAATTGGAAGAAACTCCACTCTGTCTCTACATAATAAGCTTATGCTTTATAAGCAGATACTTACGCCTGTATGTACTTATGGTATCCAACTATGGAGATGCACCAAAGCAAGCAACTTAGCAATCATCCAAAGATTTCAAAACAAAGCACTGAGGAACATAGTAGACGCCCCTTGGTACATTCGCAATAGTGAACTCCATAGGGATCTGGAAATGGACACTGTTGAACAGACCATCAAGAAATTAGCCAAGAGTCATGAAGAAAGACTTCATCATCATATCAATGTCGAGGCTATCCAGCTCCTTGACAATACTGGGTTAGAAATAAGTCTTAAGAGGATCAAGTCCTTTGAGTTAGTTTAGTGTTGTTAGTGCAAAAGCAGAGCTTGTGTGTGCAATCCATTCTACAGTTTCAAACTCTTTTTAGATTAACTTAGAATTAAATTGCTCATTGGTCACTGTTGACCAGATTGTAATATACTAAATGCCTTTATGGTTGTTTAATAATAAAAAAAACTTAATCAGTTTATAGGATGACTAATAAAATTACAACTTTTAGACAAAATTAGACTTTATTAATCAACATTGACTTTAGTTTCGGTAAGCTTTCATTTTAGGTCTACAAAAAAGTAGAAGTCACTGGGAGCCACTGGATGGGGAAGCCGTTGAAAGTGCAATTTGTGTCAAGTAAATCTTTAACAATTAATTAGTAGAACATAATTATGAAAGATAGCGTTATTTACATGGGATTGTTTCTGGTGGAACATTCTTTTCGCTCAAACGAAAGCTGCTGACATGCCTGATCAATTCACACATCAGTTTTCCAAGTAATGCTCTGATATTAAAGGTTGTTATTAGTTAACATGTTAACATGTTTTCTAACATTGAATTAACTGATATGGTTCTGGAGTTTGGTGCTGATAGTGAAAACGTCAGTCAAGCCAGACATTTATATCTGGAACGATTTCCCAATCGAAGGATTCCTAACTCCAGTACATTTTTAACTGCTGTTAAGCATTGAATAGAGTATGGACCTCGGAGTTCAAATATTTGTACGCATTTCAATTACACCCTGTATAGTTCTAATCCTTATGTACTTGTTAGGTAGCCGCAATTGATATTTCAGCCAATGATACCCATTTTACCTGTACTCCTATAAACTAAACGATTCTACTATCGGGATTACATAATACACTCCGGTTAATTGTCGGTTTGCGTAATTTACTACTGAACTATCCCAAGCCGAATGAACATACGCAGTAACAATAATTAATATTAAAGACCTCAAAATACACAAACTGGATCGAAATTATGCATTTTATTTGATGTTTACATTAACGGCAGTCGATAAAGGATTAAATCAGTCTAATAATTACTAAATTATGCTTCGTTTTAGTACAATGGGGCTATTATTAACACGACCTTTATGTAATGCCGTATAAATTTTAAAAGGACAATGTAACTTTCAGTATCTGGAAATTATTATCAATTATCTCTCCTTCTACTCAGCCTCTATTTCTGTATGCAGAATTTTCCTTATACAATTCGAGAATACTAGTAACAAGAAGGCATATCTTCCTCCATATATTTTCAAATAACACTTCATGTCCACTCTACCATACGAAATATGAAAATTGCATGGATGGATTCAAAATAATAATACCAAATGTCGGAAGTACGGCAAAAATACCCGCACAAATCTGAAATAAGATGGCAGGTTTTCTATTTACGATTCCAAATACGCTTTCATATACTGACAATATTTTAAAATTTTCTAAATCTTCTTTCGGAACGTGCTCAAGTGTAGCTTGTTATCTCGTGGGCGTATTTGAATTCAGCAGAATAAAATAGGGAATTCACATAGGAAAAATATCGCATTTGGATTGTTTGCAACGTGAAACATCTTGTATTAATGATAATAATTTACTTATATATATATATATATATATATATATATATATATATATATATATATATATATATATATATATATCTATACAAAAGTAAAGTTATATCGGTAAATAAATGATTACTGAAGTTAAAAAAACTAACTGGTGTGAATACTTTGAATCAAATTTCTTTTTATTTCATTAAATCAGTAAAAGAAATAAAATCTACAATCAGAATAAACAGGGTAGTTCTTCTGCTATTAATGCTCTGAAGGTTGGTAATCATATGGTAACGGATACGGAACATTTGCCATTTATTTTCTGACCACTTCAGTTTGGTTTTTAACCCGCCTTCTAATGAATTTAAGTTAGACAATACTAATCCAAATCCACACCATGGAAACAGTTATTCTATTCCACATGCCACCATCCTAAATAAACTTTCAGAGCTTCCAGAGAAGGCCGCTGGTGCTGATGAAGTACCTACCTCTTTCTTAAAGTCCTGTACGAAAGAGCTGTCAGTAATACTACACATTTTATTTAATAAATCACTTCACGAAGGCTGCTTCCCAACAGTTTGGAAAACAGCTCTCGTTGTTCCTATTTTTAAATCTGGCAAGAAATATCTGGTTGAAAATTATAGACCAATCTCCAAATTATGTTTTATGTCAAAAATAATGGAATCAATTATTACCGACTTTCTATATGCAGATGTGAAATCAATTATAAATTTGGAATAGCATGGCTTTATGAAGAGACGTTCCATCAAATCCAACTTATTTATTTACATAGATTATATATCAGAAACTATAAAGACGGGTTATCAGGTAGACGCCATTTACACCGATTTCGATAAAATCGATCATAGCATCCTACTTAGAAACCTTTCCGAAGTCGGCATACATGGCAATCTGCTTAGGTTGTTTCGTTCCTACATCAGCAACAGATCCCAATCCATATCCATCGGAAAGTTTCGTTCTCCTGTTTCTAGAATAACCTCAGGGGTTCCTCAAGGGTCACACCTGGGCCCCCTTCTGTTCATCATATACTTTAACGATATCTCCTCTTGTTTCATTAATACAAGATTCTTGGAGTTTGCTACGACATGAAATTTTTTCGAAAAATATCTAATTCTTCCGATAAACTCCTTATCCAAGAAGATTTAAATCGTCTGATTCTGTATTGCCAGCAAAACCACCTTTACCTGAACACAAAAAAAAATGTCAATGTATAACATTCTCAAGGAATAAAGACACTATCGAAAACGAATATTTCTTATTTTTATTGTTAAGCAACATTTATCCATTTTGTATTAGTTTAGTAAACCGTGAATACTGTACTGGGCTCGTCTTGTTTGTATTCTTATATAAATAAATAAATAAACATTTAGATCCATTTTGAAATGACTCCAGAAAATTATCTGTAACTTTCTAAAAAAAATCAAACAGCTCTACTAATTCCGGATTCTTATGGAATTCATAGCTAATATTGACTCAAAAATATTGCCTTCAACAAACCACTTTTTAGTACAAAACAACATTTTAAATCTTGCGTATTTTGCTAAAATCAATACCTTTAAAAAAAGTTTTACTGCTACATTGCCGTACAAAGTTAGAGACAGAAAATGAGTTTCTTTGACCCTTTTGACGCGGAGAATGGAATTCTATACGAAAAAAAAACTCCTGAAATACAGAAAATCGACTTGTCTGTCTTTTGTAAATGCATTTGTGGCGTTTGTTTGTCGGCTTGTGGGTTTTTTTGAAAAGGAGTTCGGGGGAGTTCTTTTATACTTTTATAGTTACTGCTTTGATATCGATAAGTTTGTAACAGGAAGATTAGTTAATAGTTTTTTTAAATAAACAGCGTTTACATGTATGAGAACTAATTACTCTCAAGTATTATAAAATTAGTATAAAATTCTGATCTTTGATTAATTTTACCCAGCGAAAATGGGTAGAAATAATCTCAATTTTTGCCACTACAGCTGTAAATGGATATAATAGAAATAAAAATGAAGAAAGTATAACATTTATTGTTTTTTGTTATTAAAACCAGATACAGCGCCAGCTTGTCGCATTTAAGATGAAGACACCTCGATATTTTCGTTGCTTGAAGGAATACAGATTCGAATTTTTGCACGGTGATGGATTACATTTTTTAAGATAATCAACTAAAATCTGAACTTTAATCTCAGCCTACTACGAACTGACAAATAGGGCCGATTCTCGATATTTTGCTTCGCGTTACAGATATCGAAAAAATTTATTAGAAAAAGTTGTTCAGAATATTATTTTAACCCCAAATACCGATTTTAACATTTTGTACACTTGCTTTAACTGCGGATTTTACAAAAATCCAGTATTTGAATAGGTGTACAAGCCGCGCAAGCGCGCTTTCCGCAGCGGCAGGGTTAATAATACAACTTAACTTTTTTTTGATGTTCCATGTAGACAGGTTTAAATGCTTATTAGATTAGTACTATTTTTCTAAATGTTATTTATTAAATTGGATATATTCTTTCGCCTTATTTACCAACATTTTTGTAATGGCTACAAAAAGATTTGATTTATATTTCTTAGATTATTTCTCATGAGGATTGCGTTATCTGGTCTTTTATGACTTGTAGGAGATGATGTACCGATACCCAATATTTGTTGTTGTGTTTTCAACTTTGCCATTCCACTTATTTTCAATCGATATATTGTATTTTTCAGTCTCTAAAAATCATCACTGTACGAAATAAAAATCTTATTTTATTGGTATCTGGCAAATGGTAGGGAAAAGTTCGACGTCACCACAGGGAAAAAAGAAAGAGAAAAGTTATAGCTACTAAATCATTTCTGGTTTGTTATTTTACGTGTTCTTCTTTTTGGATATTAAAAAACATTTTTAATCTAAAAAAGTGGTTTTAATATCAAAAAAACAAGAACATTTATAGCTACTAGTACGTCAGTTTTAAATTGTTCTAAAGTCTACAGGATGATTTAAATATGAAAAAACACCTTCAAAAATACAAAATATAATCTGTCAGATTATTTGGAGTCTATCGACAAGCTAAAATTTGTATGAGTGAACCTACAATAAAGATTCTATTTGCAACTACATCGCTACAAACGATGTGGACAGATCATAATAAACTGCATAATAGCAGCAAGATATACTAAACGCCAATAATAGGACAAAAACGGCCTGGAATCTAATAAAGTCAATTAGTAATAATTGTACAAAAACTCCCGTAATAACGTAAAAATCAGAACCAATTAATTAAAGGACGTGAATTAGTGGCAAATCGGTTCTTAGAATATTTTAGCAACATTCCTTTATCACTTAAAAACTCTGTAAGATGTCCTGATAACATATAAACCTGAGTATCATGTAAGTCTACATAGCAATACCTTTTTCTTCGAACAAGCTACAGAATAAGATGTACTAAGTATTATATCCACCTTGAAGAATTCAATCTCGCAAGATGGTGATGAACTAACATCAAACTTAATTAAAAAAAGCTGCTAGATTTATAGCAAAACCATTAACTTTTCTAATAAATGACTCTATTCAAGAAGGCATTTTCTTACATGCACTAAAAGTACAAGATCGGGTATTAGGAATATATAGCCTCATCCGTTATTTGACGGTGATAAAGTTTATATGTTAGAATATATATATCATCCGTTATTTGACGGTGATAAAGTTTATATGTTAGAATATATATATATATATATATATATATATATATATATATATATATATATATATATATATATATATATGAGGCTATATATTCCTAATACCCGATCTTGTACTATATATATATATATATATATAGATTGATAAATTGCACATGGGTTGCCTAGCTAAATCTTGGCACTTGGGGTGGTTTTTAGCCGTTTACGGGGTGGGGTCAAGTCGAAAATAATTTTGGATAATGCCATCGTGTTGAGCATCCACTAAAACGGGGCGAAGATATATTTTGGCGGAGGAAGACGCGGAATCCACGATTCCCCCATTTTGGGGGTGGTTTTGGGGCCGTTTGAGGGCATAGTGCGAAGATTTAGCTAGGCCACCTATGTGCAATTTGTCAATATATATTATCTAATATATAAACTTTGTCACCATCAAATAACAGATGAGGATCTTAGACTATTAGACCAATTGCCTTGCTTAGTCCATTCTCTAAAATATACTAAAAATTTGTTTCCAATCAAATAATGAAATTTATGGTTTTCAAAAAGGTAAAGCAACTATTACGGCCATAACACACCTAATTAATACTCTATACGAAGAACTAGAAAAAGGTAATAAAGTGGTAGGTATTTTTCTAAACTTCAATAAGGCTTTCGACCTGGTGGGTCACAAAATACTTTTAAATAAATTAGATAGGTATGGTTTCAGAGGTATCGTTAATAATTGGTTCAAAAGCTATCTATATAACAGAGTTCAATATATTCAAATTAATCATAAAAATTGTATGTTCCATACGTGTCCCACAAGGATCTGTGCTAGGCCCACTTTAGCTGATTTTACAAGCTTTCTTTGTTTGGGGACACGTATCCAAAATAGGAAGATATTTCTCACGGACCACCCAACCTTATGCTTAGTGAACTTAGCATGGAATCTATTAGCGCCTGCATTTGCTACACATTTACGTTTATATGAATTGAATTTTATTTTTTATATCCACCATAATCCCTTACATGTCTATTCTGCACTGAAATATTTAATCGGTAATCCTCTCATCTTTTTTCATACGTAATATAAAAACTTGTGGTCCTGATCCTCTTAAAGCGTTTTATTTGATTGAATGGCCCCACGATGTGTTTTTATGTACAAAGTGGGAAGTGGTTTAACGGTTTTGCCATTAAAATGCTTTTAGGGACACTCCCGGTGATTCTGGGAAAGTGATGTAATATAAAAATTTATGTAATACATACAGATCCTAAAATAAAGTGAATGTTGATCTTGATAACATCAAATCAGTTTCGTAGTTTTTGCAGAAGATTCTATAAGGTATTATTTGCCTCCTTTGTTGATATTTTCTCTTTATTATTTGGTAAAATGTTCTATATTATATCTAATAATATATAAAAACTTCTTCGGTTCGTGTAATGTTGCGGGTCAGTCGAACAAAGCATAAATCGATTAAAAATGACACTCAATTATCCGAAAAACTTGTGGCTCTACCATTTGAAACAGTTGAATAACGTTGAGAAAAAAAGAGAGAGCCGGTCTAAGAAAAAAAAAAGATTGATTAGAAAAGTTTAAGTGCTTCGAAATACTCTCTTATTGTAACCACGGCAACTGGAAAAACTCGATTCATTGTGGATGGAATAGAAAGTTTTAAAAGTGTCATCTGGTACGTTTTATTGCGACGTTACATTAATCTGAATTTCATAATTCTCCGGCTATTGTACTTTTTCTTACGCGTATCTAGCTAGTCTTGGAACATTTCTTTTTCAGCGTAGACTTATTATGGTAAAGTACTCAGTACTCATTGGATCTAGTGACCGGAATTTGTAAAATTTATATAATATTTTGATTCAGTCTGTTTTGGTCGCGATTTGTTTGTTCAAATATTTGGACAATGATTTTTTATTACTTTACCCCATTACTACTATGGCAGTATCATCAGCTGTTTTAGAATTTCTCCAGTAATCAGACCAAATTTTTAGAATTTACATTTGACAAATATTCCTGAATGATTTCTTTATTAATTAAATTAGAGGCAGGAGTTTACATTATTATAATAAAAATATGAAAGATATGTTAAAATTAAAGACAATAATAATAAAATCATAACTACCTAAGGTTGTGAAATAAATCACACTTGTTCCCAAGAACAAAGACGTTAAATGTCCTACACTGCACCAGCGTCTGGACTTCAACATCTACTCCACCGTCGTTAAAATAAAATCATAGTTTAATTACGTTTTGATTATCTGAGAGTGAAAGTATAAAAAATGCGGACAAGTCAAAACTAACATTTTTTTTTTATTTTAGAATACATTTTGGATGAGTTTTTAAGTAACATGCCGTGTTGCTTCAGACTGGAGCCAGAAAAATAGTTTGGAGAGGATTTTTAGCCTACATACTTTGAAATGGTACGTAAAAATAAATTCACTTCTGCAAAAAATATAATAATAATAATTTACTATAGAAACAGATCACTGGATAATTTCACAAGATATGATAACAACATAAAACGAAGAAATACATTTTGGAATTTGGAATACTCCATTATTATTCGAAAGCATTATCGCAATCAAAAGATTTTCGTTTAAAAACCAGGTCCGATTCCATCAAACATTTTAAATTGAAAAGTTTTTTAAACGAACTATGAACTAGTTTCAAGAAGATTCAGACCGTAAATGATTTCTCACATAACAGGACATTTTAACAATATCGAGTTCGACGTTTTATATCGAAAAACTGATTATATTGTCGACTGGAATATAGTGTCACTCATGAATTGCCTATCTAAAATGACATGTGCAATGTTCGGCGACTGCCAACGAAATGAAGTTATTTAAAGATCAAATTATGGTATGGTTGATTTTCAATTGATAGCTTCGATGGAGCATCAACGAAAAGGCATTTTGTTCCGATGGCGTTAATAGAATCTTCAATGTGACAATGACGTTATAATAAAAGTGTTTTTCACGGTTTGGGTATAGACCAGCAGATAAAGTGGAAAATTTCATGGAAACTTACATTTAATTTTAATTCTCTTTTATACGATAGATAACATAGTGTGATGGTACAGATTCTTAATAGATAGCATTTATTGATCACTATATACATATATTGAAACGAAATGTCAAAATTTTATAAATTTTATTACACAATTTCAGATGATAACACATAAATAAAATTAAACGTTGCCGAAAATTTCAAATAATTATTAACAAAACATTCACACTCACTCTCTCCCTATAATATAATGTTGAACAATAAAAAGAACAAAAATACTCTAACACTAAACACTGACAGTTACAAATTCCTTTAACCTGTATAGTAGTCAAGGTCCTTCTAACTCCATCTCCTCCAAATTAAATTCCATATACCATACAACTTAATATTAACATAAGTTATTTCTCTATTTCAACTTTCTGCAACTCCTGGTGGATTCATATTTTTATTTTTAAAATTTTTCACAACTCCGAAAAAAGAACCTTTGACATTCCGTTTCTTTCAGTAACTCATCTCTCTCTCCTCTTTTTTTTTTCTCGTTACCTGGTTACCCTTTTTAATATACCAGGTGATTATTTTTCATTGCAATATACATACGTTTGTAGTCCAAAAAAAATAAAGTTAATAAACTAGTAAAATGGGACAACAACTAACACAACCTATTAATACAAAGTCTAAGAATTAAAATTAAAAAAAAAAACAACTAACATAAACAACTAACAGACAAGAATTACAGAATTACTAAAAATTAAAATTTAAAAATTCCTCAACAGAGTAAAAACAGTGCTCTAATAAAAAGTTTTTAGTAAAAGTACAAAACGACCTATTATTTAACCCTCGAGCGGGCGCGCTTTTTAGAATTACACGAGAAGGCGCGCCGCGCCAATCTGCCGCATTTGGTTTTTCACGTTTGTAGTTTACAAATAACGAAGAAAATTTATTTTACTTAGTAAAATAAGACAAATATGCAATTCCTAATCATTTTATTATAGTAAAAAAAAATATATATATATATAACGTTTCCAAAACAAACAATCTAGGTAAACTGAAAAAATTAGTAGTAAATAAAACTTACACGACCGGGCGCGCCAGCGGCAATCTGCCGCAAACACGTTCCAAATTTGATCTGGTTTGGAACTTTCGCTTGTACCAACTGAACAGAAATATTATATTGCACCAGATGTGTCGATAAGCGGAGTCAATAACATAAACAAGGAATACCTAAATGCCCAGTTTCGAAGGAATCGTCACATTTTAATTATAACACAAAAACAAAAAGTTGCGGCAATCTGCCGCTGGCGCGCCCGCTCGAGGGTTAATAATCTAATGTTTACGCCCTTAAACAGATAATCTGTTTAAGGAGCACCTGCCATTTTGTACTTCTTTTTTTTGAACTCAACACATGTGTGAAAATTAACATTATAATTCAACAGGGTCCTTTTTGGAGGTAAGCTTTTCATCCTTTTTAGAGATAAGCTTTCCATCCTTTTTGGAGATAAGCTTTCCGTTCTTTTTGAGGATATTCGTTCTGCACGACATTGAAGATAATCCTTCTTGAGGATAATCATTTTACTATTTGAAGATAATCCTTCTTAAGGATAATCATTTTACTATTTGAAGATAATCCTTCTTGTGGATAATAATTTTACTATCTGAAGATAATCCTTCTTGTGGATAATCCTTCTGTTATCTGAAGATAATCCTTCCTTTCGTTCTAGGTTCTACGTATTGAGGATAATTCTACGTACCTTTAGAAGTGAAGAAGTCTCCTTGAAAACTGAAAAATCAGCCCTCCTACATATCTTGTTTTGTATCACCCTTAAAACGTTTTTTGTACATAATTGTATTTATATGTGTTTGTCACTGGGGTAATTTTTTTTTATTTCATCAGGTTTGTCGCAAATATTTATTTTGATTTCTAAATTTAATAACACAAAATTTAGTGGCGGCAAATTTTAAATTATTATCAATTTTGGCTATTTATATATTTTTTAACCACGGCCCATTGCCACCAGACGGAAGAGATGCTGTGTGTGAAAAAATACGCCACAACCTCCCCAAAAATACCTTTTTCTGATATTGTTATACTGTCACAGATTCTAACTAATAATTATTTAAAATTTCATATAAAAATCGTCTACAATATAATTGCAAGTACATTTACCTTTATTTCTATCATGAGAATTTTTTAATAAAACATATATTCTAATTAATTATAAACAATTTTCAGTTTTTATTTCATATACTTCCGTTCATTCTGAATAATATTAAATATGGTTAATTCAGCTGAACTAGCAATTTGGTAAAGGTACAAAAATCATCACGTTGAATCAACCTAAAACATTATGCAGATCTCAGCAAATGAGTTGTAAAGGTACGAACAAATTCATTCAGATTCTGAATTCAGGACTCTCCTGATATTCAAGTACCAAGAGCTCCGCGCCTTTAAAAATAAAATAAAATAAAAAGAATTTGTGAAGTGCCCCAGCAGATAAATGTGGTAAGAATTAACTTTAATTATATATTTTCATTTTTTATTTTGGGAACTATAGAGTCCTTACTTTTGTAATAATTCATTTTTGCTTGTATTGGTTTTTGTTTGGTTGGACAAACAGACAAATTTTAAGTTTTCCAAATTTCTTATATTTGGGCATAAAAAGTTTTTAGTTCTCTTAAATAAATCATTTTTCATTTGTTTTGTTTCACTTGTAAATAATTTTGTGTAAAGAAATGTATATAATTTTTAAATAAGTGTTCTGGTTCTAATCGGTTATTAAAATAAAGCGTTTTTCTTGACAAACCTCTCCAGGTTGTATTTTGGGTCGGGCGGACTTTATTCAAACCTTGAAGAAGTCCGAGCTATCCTGAATACAGCGTGGCGAGCTAGAGCTCGTCGTGGCGTCAGATAAAAATCTGAGCCACAAAACCCCAAAAAACGAACTGAACGTAACGACCTGACAATACATTTTATTTATGTCCTTTCCTTCGGTAGGGAGAATATGAAAATCATTTAATAAAATTTGTCTCGTTTCAAGATTTATGACATTTTCTACTTCATGTATTATGAATAATTTCATACCGGTATCTTTTATAAGAATTGAGAACTTTAATGGTTATTTAACGAACAAGTGTATTAATCGCCATTTTAATTCACGAATTCGTTACAGAACTTTTCGGTCGACCGTACTTTTCAAAAATAAAGATATCTTAGACATACAATGACAGATAGTATTATCACACCTTCTTGATTTCAAATGTATATGTAACCATAGGTACCTATCAATATAAATGTATAATAAGAGCAATGTACGTTGGGTTGCATATAATAAAATGGTTGATTAATAGAAAATCATTCATTAATAGGTGTCAGTAATCAACGATTTTGAGTGCGTTAAAATACATGATCGGCCGACGGAAAAATATCGTTAATAAACTGTGCACTTTTCTTATTTTTTAAAACAACTAATTCCAGAATCTCATATTTATCATAAATATGTTTCAGGTTTCAACATAGTACCTAGGTCTGATGTCGATTGAGGTTTCTGAATAAAATATATTATTCGCGAATCTTTATTGTAAAAGACAAAATATAATCTCAACGAATCATATAACAGGGGAAGTATTTATATCAAGTTAGCAATATTAGTTCCTTGATGTTTTAATACCTTTGAGTTATTTTTTCACTGGAAAATGAGATTTATGTTTTGGATAATTAATTTGACAGACACGTTTAACTGAACCCTTTAGTTCTTGTGAAAGGTTTAAATTCATTATAGCTGACGGAAAGGGTATTAAACCCCTAAATTATAATCTGACTTTCTTTGATACTACGTGGATTCATTTCATTATTTTGAGAACTTTAAATTAAATATCTACCCTTTAGGCAGCTTTTTTAATCATGGTAAAGTACATGTTTACTAAGTGTTGTAAATTTTGATTGGAAATTAAAGGCTTTCTCTTTTGGATACTATTAAAATGTTCAAACAATATCTAAATAAACATATTTTTTTGTATATTTGTTAACAAACAAACCAAGTTGTCGAATTAAATATTATCCTTCAGTTCAAAAAAGGACTATTAAAACTTGAATCAAATACTCCTCCCAACTCATCTACTTTCTAACTTTTTAACTTTCAATTCCCGGCTTGTAAAATTAAAAGAGAAGTTTGCTCTGCGGTCTCATCCCGCTGACAACTTTATCTCCAATTTCGCGCGTTCATAAATATTCCAACTGTTTTTAACCTCGTTAAGGAAGACTCTAACCTCACTTTACCTAACCTAACCTCAATTCCACAGCCCGGATCATGCTAACGAATTGTTTGTTGGAAACTTCGAACAAAACTATTATTCACTCTACCTCTCTGATCCAAAAAGCGAAATGGGACAGAGTGCTTGCTTAATGTTGAAATTGGTTTGTTTTCAAACCTAGATAAAGGCACATGAACAAACAAAGAGTGTGCTTTCTGGGCTTTGCTCGAGTGTAATCTGGTTGGAAATTTTTAAGAAACTTTTCATGAAAATATACGGGCGCTTACAGGAAGGGGTGAAAAATGAGAGTTTGTTTTCATATTTGACTTTGACATAAGTATATCAAATTTAACAAAACAGCTTTCCTCTTATTCCCATGTAATAAAGCGAACCTTACATGGTCAATAATAATGTCATTACTTAAAAATAATGACAGTTTTATTGATCGTGTAAATGCAATACTTATGGAATGACGAGATGTAATGATGCAATAATGATCTGTACAAACTGGAGGTGATACTGTCAGTAATAATGTTCGTGTAGGGTAGCGCTATCATTCATTTCGTCATTACGGAGTCAGTACGACGAGATAAGCGACAGAACATATATTAATGCTTGACAAGTGTCATGGATAGCACTACTTATTGCAGCTGGTGACATCATTACTGAGTATTTCAGATCTTCAAAAATCTCTTCCAGTTGCTAGATACCTTAACGTCAATGCCAGTTTCTCACTAGTTGGTATATTCCTTCTCATAATCGTATCTTGTGCGGTCAGAAACATTCTCAGTAACATGTTGAATGTATCCTCAGTGATACGAAAGTAGTTTTTATAGTCATCTACTTCATTCATAGCACTTGTCTTGCAGCAAAACCATGTGCCCTTAATACACCAGTTCTCAACAAAACTAATAAATAAAGCCTAGAAGAGAGTTTGCGGCAAAAAAATTACAGTCTGTATTGCAGGTTGCATAGATTTTGATCGATTCTACAATCAGCAAGTTAAAGGATCACTGTTTTTAATTGAAAGCTTATTGAGAACATATTTATAAATTGTTGGTCGTTATAATAATACTTTTCATGAAAAAGGTACCTTTTATAGAAAATTAATGCCGGAGTTTAAAAAAAGTGAAATTATTGATGTTATTTATTTTATTAAAGTATTGTAGAAGTTTGTTCTTTTAATTCAGAAGCACCCTGTACATAAGTGCACCCAGGAAGCTGTTGAGAGACGGTTATTTTTAATATATGACATGGCGCTGCAGTGACAACTTACTGATAATTGACGGTGATCACCAGCAACAGCTTTTTAATATCTTTATTGTTTTTGTAATGAGGAGTCGATAAAGTTGAAGGCCGGATTTACAAGGGAGCGACATTGTTGTCTTTATTTCCTGTCATCTTTAATATTCAGAGGAGACATGTAAAAGAGATGTTGAACGAAATGTCACTCTAAAGACCGCAGTTTAACAACTTGATTTATTTTAAATTGGGAAGGGGTTAAATCGTACTCCGGATTTTTGAGTATCTGACATTTCTGTTTTATTTATTTGTGATTTTTATATATAATTTATAAATAATTCATGTAGATCTTTAATAATAGGATAAATACTAATTTGAATATCGCGTTTTAATATTTGTATTACTTTGACAATGTTTGGATTTATGGGTGTACGACATTTTTGTCTTTATTTCCTCGCCATTTTAAAACTAGCAGATCTGTTTCTTCAAAACATGAAAACATCATGCAGAAGAGATGTTGAAACGTTACTTTGAAGACCTCGTTTAAATATGTTTATTGTCTTTGAAAGGAGGAGGCGATGAAATCGAATTTTGGCCTGACGTTATCATCACCGACGCAGGATTGAAATATTTATACCAGGTAGCACAGCAACTTTGTAATATCTAGTTAGTTATACATTTTTATGGTAAAACTTTTATATTCTGGACATCCGGATAGCCTTTTTTCGTCAAAAATGGCTCCAACTTTTGTATAAAATTAGTATAAAAATGAGTAGGTAAATCATAGCATTCCAGTGGCAGAAGTGCTTATTTTTGCTTCTATCTCAAAATTAACTAATAATATGATGATACAATAGGTAATCAAATTCCAAATTACACCTTTGATATTTGCACTTACACTGTAGACATTAAAGAAGTCTCTAACCATGGAAACTATCAACTGGCCCAGATGAGATACCTTTGCATTTGATTAAAAATGGCATTTACATTTTAGCAAAACCTATCCATTTCTTGTTCAACTCATCTATAAGAGTGACTCACGGGATAATGTTAATAACTACAGAGGCATTTGCAATGAATGAGAGTTACCAAAAATGTTGCAATGTTTGATTTCTAAAAAACTATCATGGGTCCTCGAAAATATTTTAATCAGCAAACGACACGATTTTTGTAGAGGTAGATCTATCTCCACAAATTTGTTGATCTACCAAAAGTAAATGAACTTTTGAGAATAAACTGCAGGAGAACATCCTATACATCGGCTTTTTCAAAGCGTTTGATAGATTCAACCACAGCTAACCTGCAAAGCTTAAATCTTTGAGAATTGACGGAAACATTTTAGATTGGATCAAATCCTGTCTTAGTGGTAGAGTCCAATATGTCAATTATGGAAGTTCAATATCAGATCCAATTGAACTTCCATCAGGGGTACCTCAGGGATCTCACATTGGACCACTATTATTCAATATATTTGTCAATGATGTTCCTAATGTTATCACTAGCAGTTCCTTTCTATTGGGATCTGACATCCAGCGATACGCCATAAGAAATACGTTACATGAAACGGGAAAATCTATTTTTGAGATAAATAATGATAATAATAAATTGTATTAAAACAGCGTGAAAAATAAAAAAAATAAAGTGTACTACGCAGTAACTCTAATGAATGTCTGGACTTTGTATTTCACTATTTTCCGGAACAGGATAAACGATAGGCGAATTTTTTTATATCGGGGGAAAAACGGGTGCCCCTTTCAGGGGTGAGTTTTGATCTGTGGAGGGGTCGGAAGTGATCTTCAACACCACCACCGTGCTCAGCATCCTCGAAAACGGGGGAAAAGACGTTTTTTTACAGGGCAATGATGTGCTGGCTGGCGAAAAGAGAAATTCTGATAACGCCATCGTCTTCAACATCCTCTAAAACGGGGGAAGGTACTCTCGATCCGGGTAAATTTTGGCCCATGTTCTTCCGACTCACACACGCCACTATAACCTGTAAGTGCAACAACTTAGCAATGCAGTGCTTGCATTTTTCCCCTGAACCAGCCTTGCAGGAACAAACAACACTCATCCATTTTCTGCAATTTTCCCATAAATTTCATAGGGATTACCTCGCAAATTCGACGTTGATAAACAGAAAGCCACTGACACTTTCACCAAATGTCCAGCTTATAAAATGCGTTCAGCTTGTTTGAAATTTAGTTTTCTATGCTATGTTATAGCCCATTCGCAAATTTTGTTAATCGTAAGACTCATTTTTTATATTTAATAATAGAGCAACACTCATGTCAAATTTAAATCTTCAGCCTAATTGACGCCATCTTGGATAGGCCACGTCCTCATGTCAGATCCCAATTAATTAAAGAGAATACAAAACTTATGTTCAATACGCAGAGAAAAAATTAAACAAATAATTTCATTAATACCATTAAATAACTATTTATTTTACTTCAATAAATCACAGGACAGAATGTAATTTCGAAAATAATGTTCGAAACTAATTTAACGCAGTAATTGCAAAAGAAAATATAAAATTCCAGATGTCAGATTTTAACACGTTAATCCCATAAGAGATTTTCACTAACAATTTTAGGATATTTACAAACAATTTAGCAGATTTTAATAGCAAAATTTAAAGTAACATAATCTCAGATAAGTCTGCGATCACAATAACAATGAGAACATTGTTATTTTAGATGTTTGAATAAAAGAAATTTTAAACTTAACCTCAAATTTCAATATCATGATGTATCAATATGATTAATTTAAATTCAGAGGAAATACAATAAATCGGGAAATAGAATTTTAGAAATCGATAATGACGATCTTAAAAAGTCTTTGTGTAAATTTAATATAAGTAGGAATTGTAAATAAATTATATCAAAATCATTATTTTGTGTCTCAAGAATGATCCGGTAATAAGCATAAATTGTATAAAAATTGATAATTTTTGAATTTTATAAAAATTTTTAAGTAAAACACTGTCAAATTTTAATCTAGAGAGCCGTGATATGAAAACTACTTTTCGCTGTCAAGCGAGGCTTTTTGATCAAAATCTTTTGAACTGTTTACATCGGTGCTCGTAATAAAAACAAAAGAAATTTAAAATCAAAGCAATACTGATTGAAGATAAAAATTAAAAGAAATTAAGTGAGGTTATATTTTTGTAAATCAAGAAAGTTAAATCAAGATAAGAAGCACGATATTTGTTTCATCTTTGTTCCTTTTAAACTATCCAGATCCAATTGTATCCTGCATTGATTTATCCTGTTCCTGATTTTGATTCCTGGAAGATATTGCATCCATCCCATTTTGAATTGATTAGGAAAGTAACCAGAATTAAAAATAAAATCTAAGTCGTATTAAAGGTACCAATTCACAATATTAAATATCGGTATTTAAAAACGTTTCAAATTAAAAAAAGGCCACAAGTATTTTATTTAATTAGGTTAGATTATACTTTAATTAATAACTAAATAATTTAGATTAGAATAAGGTAAGAGAGTAATTATAAGATTTGTATTAATTGTTGATTTTATAAATAAGAAATTTATTACTCTTACCTTATTCTGGCAAACAACTCTTATTCTCACATAAACTAAAAGGTTAACCGTTATTTTTGTGATTACTAATAAATGTTTTCATATTTACTTAGTCGTTATTATCGATTTTTACAATCACGCGGCCAATAGCTGAAGCACTACCTGGGATTAAGACTATCAATTTTTCTACTGGAAAGTAGATGGCGCCCAAAATTATCACTACAAATAATTACATTCTGTCTAAGATTAGGACAGAAGGCAATAAAAAAATCAACAGTAATTTAGTAGGTTATGTACTAAAACTAAAATTCAAATAAATAAAATAACGAAATTAAATATTGAACAAAAGTAATTTTTCTCTTTTATATATTTATTACCACGAAAACACTCGTGTTGTTACTTTAGTCCCCCTAAGTCAAGATTAATTACAAATTACTAAATTCAACCTACCGTCCCGTTTAGAACCTCAGTCGTTTCTATCAATATAAAGAGCAGTTGAGATGCTCGTTTAAAAGGCCCATTTTTAAATCCTCTAAATTTATAGGCTTCCAGGGAGATATTTAGGAAAACATTATTAGTTCCTTGGGACCATAGGAAAAACCCGTAACTGAAGTTTTTACTGACATCAGATTTCTTTTACTTAATCTCCCAATTTGTTACCTCAACGACTTCAAAAGATATTGCGACAGCAGTGCTATTAAAGTATATTTTATTTTAAAAGAAAATGGCTTCTTTTGTCATCTCTGAAAACGCTTATTTTTAAGAAATGAGTAACTAGCCACAAAAAATAAATCAATATACCATTAACGTCCTGGTCAATCAGTAAGTTCGTAGGGTAGTGGTACCATCTACATATCACCCTACGTAATAAGTCCATATGATTTTTAAGGAGTATTAACCTTCAACTGATACGTTTCATAATGTTTTGACAATCTGATGTTTGCTTCATACGTTATCACAGTTTTAGTGACGCTACTTTTGTAAGGATCTTTCACTCAGCTTACAGAGTTTGTCCTCTACCAACACCAAATTGTTCTTCACATCGCTTTCCTCTAGTCTAAACTTAAAATAAAAACTGTTAAGCAAAGAAGCCAGTAAGCAAAAGTTTCTGTGCAAACCTGTATGTATATCGATATCTATAAAATCATATCCAAAAGCTACAGTAAAAATAATTGAACCTATATGGGTTAAACCGACAACCTTTCTTAGAATTGGAATCCACATTAGCACTGGCGCCACCTGAAATAACTTTTCAAATTTAGATCTCTTATGTACCACCCAAACCAACGCCGAATATAGAAGCAGGACAATAGACCCGTCTACGTAGCATAAGCGCCTTCCAATGCGTCTTGTCCTTAATCACCCTTTACCTAATACCTATTGTTAGCAAGCAATCCTAGATGTAAATAAATTAGATGCGTGTCTCATTTCTGAAACGCATTTTACTAATCAGTCACATATTAAATTTAGAAATTACAAAATTTATCATACTAACCATCCTGAGAATGCAAGGATAATATCTTACATCATGAAGAAATAGAATATAAGACCTCCATAGCGATCTGGAAATAGACACTGTTGACCAGACCATCAAGAAATTAGCCAAGAGTCATGAAGAAAGACTTCATCATCATGTTAATGTCGAGGCTATCCGGCTCCTTGACAAGACTGGGTTAGAAAGAAGACTTAAGAGGATCAATCCCTTTGAGTTAGTTTAGTGTTTTTAGTGCAAAAGCAGAGCTTGTGTGTGTACGTTAAAGTGCAATCCATTCTACAGAACCTGAGAAACGCTGATGAGTATACCTTAGTTTTAAGTTTCAAACTCTATTAGATTAAGTTAGAATTAAATTGCTCATTGTAATATACTAAATCCTTTATGGGTGTTTAATAATAATTAAAAAAAATCTAGCACAATCAATATATTATTTTTCTGAACACAAGCACCTTTATCGCTGTTTTCAATTTTTTATCTCGTAAAACGAAGCTCGAAACTGCATAAAACTCGAATGCTAAAACTGCATAGTTGAGTCGTTTCGAATTAGAGTCTCGTTGATCCAGAGTCAGGGACAATTATTATTAGTATTTGTGGAGAGCTTCGAAGCCGTATCCTAGTAGAGGATCAGCAATTAAGGGGATGTTTGATGAGGGTTGTAGAGCGTCAGACGCAAAGCCGAACTGTTATTAGTTTCAAATGGTCAAAGCACGTCACGTAACGTGGCATCGCGCGTTTAAATTTATGTTGAAAACCTCTGGAAACCAGTGCCGGCCCTTAGCAACTTTAACGCCAATCTTTCAGTTGCTTCGTGTTTCAATAGTATACGTGCGACATAACTATTTTAAGGGAAGTACTATGTTCTTTAATCGAATAAGAAAAGTTTTATTTCATAATGCTGTATGAAGATATTTTTTATTTTAACTTTTTAACTTTGGCAATGCACTTTAAAGTTTCTAATGTCGTGGCCGCCACGTTCCGTCCACGAAAAATGCTATTTGGGCATATAATGAAATAATATGATAATTAGATCATTTCCACACCTCATTTGAGATACATTACCGTTTGTCCTAGTTGAATTACCCCAATAATAACGAAGTTAGGTTAGCTGACAGATCCATCTCTCTCGCACCCCTTAAATATGGAACTTCAGACCTCTCTCCCTCTCTCCCTCTCTATATCTCTTAAAATATATAATATTTAAAATGATTTTTGATTAATAGAAAAAACAACGAGCTAGTTTGGAAGCTGCTTTTGAAAAAAAATTGCCCTCTCGCAATATTGAGAAATGCAGTAAAAGTACTGGGATTTAGTGGATTTAAACTCCCACCACAGAACTGTGATTAAATTAAAAATTGTGGTTTTCCCTATAAACTACGTATCAAAATGTTTCACAAGGTTCCTACCACAGTTTCAATATCAATGATTATATTTTAGCATTTTAAATCTAAAAAAAAGTTCGTTATGGTAATTAAGAACAAAAAGGTATCAGACCACACCACAAAATTCCTTGCCAGGGGGTATTAAATGTAGGATTATTCCCCCCAGCATCTTTGTCTTCGAAATGATAATCCACTTTCCTTTTCTTAATTTTCTCAAATTGCGTCTTTTATTATTCATCTTGAAAAAAGCTTCTTGATATTAGTCTCGGTGATATATCAAATCCAAAGCTGCAAGTAAATTGACTTGCTGTGATATGTGCTTTTTTAAACCAAGTGATATTTGTAGGTTCTGTTACAATGTCAAAATAGTTATAATTTTTGTTTGATTTTTGACATTTCTTACACTTGTGATTCGTTGCTTTTTAGTGTAGCAGCTTTTCGCAACCCTCAAATTCAATGAAAAAGTTGATAATGAGATACAACGTTTTGTTTTAGGCGTTATTCGCTCTTTTAATACCTCCAATGATCCTCCTTAATAGTTTATGCTCCCAGACGACCTCCAACTCCACGTTATTTGTTTCTGTCTACGTCTTACACGTATAGTTATTATATTTATATTGTATAGTGTACATTTTTTATTATTATGATTAAAATCTCATACTTAAGGTTTTTTTAGCATCTGTTTATTGCTATCCTGCAATTCAGTTGCTGCTTTGGTAAATATTCGTTTTGTGTACCTCCTTCACTATAACTAAAAACCACCTTTATCCCTAAGTGAAAAGCCCGAGCGATCCTGAACGGCCCATAACCTTAAAAAAAACGTTTTTATGCGTATCAACCATCTGGTGCCCGCATTAAACTTTTTGGATATTTAGGCCACTTCGGGGGTTATAAACTCATCATTCATCGTTTTTAAATCTTTGTGTCACTTTTTCCTTTGAAAATATGTTTTATCGTTCGATAATTGTTATGCACAGACAGTGGGACGCAAAAAGTAATTTAGTTTTAAAATCACTAAATGAGAGAGGGTTTATTTTCCTTTTTTGAATTTGGTTAATTGTTTATCTATAAATCTATAAAAAATTGACCACTTTCGCGGGAGAGTATTGGCTGGTGGAGGGATTGGTGGAGGTCGGAAGCAATATCCAATACCACCACCGTGCTCAGCATCCTCGAAAAAGGGTGAAAAGTGTGTTTTTTACAGGCAATCCTTGTAAAGCCCGTTTAACCCCTCTAGGGCCGTTTTGAAGGTGTTTTAACCTCAGATTTGGTTTCAGCGACATCGAAAACGGAGTGAAGAGACAAAAGTAAGTCTTCTACAGCTTGCTTCTGGTCAATCGTTACCAGTATTTGTTCTTCGGCATTAAGTATTCTTATAGAGCGAGTTCTATTACTTTTATTACCATTGACAGTATGGAAGGAAGTCTCTTAAATGCTGAATGGGAGATTGCTTCACAGAAATCAGCATGTAACTAGTTAATAGTTATTCCAGTTTGTGTGGAAGATGGTTTGGTCCCAAACTTTCTTTCGTTAAGGAAGTAGGTATAAATAGTGCAACGACAATTACTATCAGAATATGGATAATAACTTATTTGAGAATTGTGTATTACACTTGTTAAACCAAATAGCGGTACAATCCAACACTTTCAACCATATTTAAATTATTTAGGGACAATTAAAATAAAGAGCAAGAGGTAAAAATACATTTTCTAAATTTGAAGAAAATGTCATTCACCTACTAATATCTGAGTTAAATCAAATTGGACCAACAGGCATTGAAACGGAAAAAACCTCCCAAAAAAAAGAGAACGCACGTCTATGTAATACGTTTGAAGTCGAATTTTTAGGCACGTTCGGAATTTTACTTTGATCTAGAAGTTGTAGAGTTGATTGTCCGAAAAAGCAAACCAACTTCCAGATTAATATTAAGAGTGATAGAGAAAATCTAGTTTGACCTGCATAAACTGTACACTTGGATTTATTCATGAATATTATCTTTACAGAGCTTAGAACACACTGAGTTCTATAAACTACTATTGCTGGTATTTAAAAAAATAGTTCTACAACCTTTTTACTGCTTTTTTCATTGAAATTTTTTTACTTTTCCTTACAATTTTTCACTCTTGTCCTGACAATCACAAACACAACAAAAAAATAATTTTTCAACAGCTTTAATAAAGTATCGTTGAAAATCATCAACTCTTATTGCTGCCAAAGCAACTGCGTTTAAAATCTTGTTAGCAAACGTCCACAGGGAGGGGTGCTCTCACCACTACTGTAGAACATGGTCTTAGGCACCTTAGTCAATCGCCCCAACGATGCCAATTTCTACACTATAGCCTACGCAGACCACCTAGTTATTCTGCAAACAGGAAAATTTGAAGGAATACTCTGTGCTAGAATGCAAGAGGCCCTTAACATCATAGAACAGTGGTGCAAAGAGCATGCAAACAACATGGCCCCAAAGCTCCTAAAAACTAAATTAAACTTTTCTGCAGAGGTGAAATATTTGGGGGTCACCTTTGACAGCAAGTTAACATGGACCTCTCTCATCTAGAAAACAGAGCCAAAAAAGTATACATTCTTATGAACAGTGCCGAAGAACCATTGGCCGCACCTGGGGAATGTCACCTAAGGTTAAGGCCTGGATCTACACTGCTATCATAAGACCTATTCTAACGTACAATGCAATTGCCTGGTGAGTCAAAACTAGCCAGCAGACAGTCGTACGCAAATTGGATCAAATCCAAAGAATAGCATGCCTCGACATAACAGGGGGCATGAGAACCACACCAACTAGAGTAATCGAGGTAATCCCCCCTAGACATATTTATTAAGGAGGCTGTTGTGATGACCATGACACGGCTACGTTCTACTGGTATACAACCTGACGTAGGATCCGGTAAGTCGAGGTGTGATTTGTGGCACGAGATCCTTGGGGAGGTCCCACTGCTACAAGCTTGTCTTTCATAGGCCCTACAGGGTAATAATAAAAAACGTAAAAGAGGCTACGTTGGCAGCAGTTGCCTTGTGCATCCTACACCGATGGGTCTAAAACAAATGAGGAGTCAGGCTGCGGAATTTATTTCAGATCCCTGAATCTCAATATAAAATGAGCTCACTGCTATCTCCATCGCCGCAAAAGAGACTACCAGAAGAAACATTACTGGTAATAATATTTACATCCTTACAGACAGCAGACAGGCACTACTATCTCTGAATAGACCACGCATTACATCAGGTCAAGTACTAGAATGTCACCAGGCCATGGAAAATCAAAAGGCAACCGTATAGCTGACTCGTTAGCTAAGAAAGCAGCCTCCCAGAATCTGCGCACAGCCACATGTATCCTGACTGGCCACTGTCATCTACGAAAACACCTCTACATGATGGGGTTATGGAGTGTCACACTGCGTAGAGGATGTGAACAGGAAGACGAGACTGTCGAACACATTCTTTACGAATGCCGGACACTCTCACAAATAAGACATTTTCTGTTTGGGGTGCTACCTTCAGGCGACGTCATCACTTACTTTAAACAAGTAGGCTAGCTGACGAGCTAGAAGGAAGGCGCAACCTCAGAAGGATGCACAATGGACCAAATGTGGCCTACGTGCTGTGGGGTGATCCACCCTTCCATCTTTACAGATACAGATTGTTAGCAAACATTTTGTATCAAAATGAGGTCCATATTATAATATTTTTCTGGTATATACAGATTTAAAGTGTCAAAAATGTATTTGCAATTTTATATTTGTCTTTAACCCAACTGTCATCCTTATTCTTGTTATGTGGAATTGGGATGATTGATATTTTTGTAATTTTCCACAATTTATAGGTTTTTAAATTTTTTTAAGGTGTATATTTGAGTCTGCCTTCAATAATTAAATCATTTAGTTTAGTTGTGTTTTCTCATTGAAGATATTTTACCATCGTTCTATATCCTCTTTCTAGAGTAATTATTACATAGAGTTTCATGGGTTCATCCAAAGAAAAATGTGTTTTGTTTATTAAAACACATTTTTTTTAAAAATGTGTTTTAATAAACTAACTAGTTTTAAAATTCTTAGATGTAAAAAGGAGCTGTAAAACCCGCCTTCCAGAAGTTTTCTAACTGAAACTCACAGCGCTAAGCCCAATGTTAGATATTTCGATCCTTTACATATCGTTTTTTCCAAATGGACAGACACGGATATAGAAGATAAACATGTTATTTCAACTGATTTGTTCGGTAACAAAATTTATGGGATTTTTCGTCAATTTTTCCAGAGGATTCAATTTCAATTTACCCTGAAACGCCAAAAAACAATCGTCGTATCGAGGATACGTGAATTTGGTATTTTAGTGGATGATTTGTGCCGCTCGGTTACCAGTTTCCCTTCGAGTAATTTTACGGAAACAGTGACTGGATGTCCTGAATCGTGAATTTGGAGAGACGACTTTTCAGATCGTCAGTGAAGGGTGAATAAAATAAACAATGAAGATGTGGTTGTTAGTGTCTAGTTCGAGTCCAACGTTCTTTTGAAATAAATTGTAGACATGCAGGCTAAAACTCGTAGATGTCAGTTACAGGGTGTATCAACGATGCGTGGGTGGAAAATAGCAGCTTCCCTTTTTGATAGGAAAAAATGTTTCAAATAAAAGTTATAGAGAGCAATGAAAGCTATTGATATGATTACGAAATTATAAGATTTTTAAAATTTTTAATATTCTTTATTTCTCATTTCATATCTGACATTTTCAACATCTCAAAACAAACCACTATCTCCAAAATAAACATTTTTTTTTATTATTTTAAAATAAGCTTCCCATAATTGTGTGTCATTTTTTAAACCATAACACTATGTTCCAATAATAACTACCAACATACAGGGTTTCCAGTAAATGTGTGACTCATCAAAGTCATGTTTTTTTAAATGAAATACCCTATATATTTTCACTAGATTGAATTCCTTTGGAAGAGTTTTTCTCAGAAATAAAAGGTTGTATTGGTTTATCGGCATTGAATCTAGTGAAAATATATAGGCTGTTTCATTTAAAAAAAACATAACATTGATGAGTCACACATTTACCGGACTCCCTGTATGCTGGTAGTTATTTTTGGAACATAGCTTTCATTGCTATCTATAACTTTTATTTGAAACATTTTTTCCTATCTCAAATAGGGAAGCAGCTAGCACCCACGCATTGTTGATACACCCGGTATATAAGAAATGCGCATAATTCTTAAACCTGCAAATTTTAATATTACTGCTTAGGCTTATAAAATCTCGAAGAAATTATGCATTACATTTAAATCAATCATCAAGAATAAAATTTATAAAATATTTAATGGTATACAGGAAAAGTCAAAAATATTGATTTATGTTGAAGAGAAAAGCGCATTTAAATTTAAATGCAGAGCAAAATATCACTAAATAATTTAGCATTTATTGAATAAGAAAGATCAAAAGTTAATTTAAAAATTAATTCACTTACTGATAAAATCACTCATGTTTGATAAACTTTTTCTCTGTTCTGAAGAAATTTCAATAATAAATTCCAAATTAGAATTATTTATTTTCAAAAATAAACATCAAACAGAATTTATACGTGATGTAGAACTTTTTATAAAGAATAATTCTTTTTGCAAAATCAATAACAAAAAAATTTCCCATTTGTTACTAACTTTATTTTTTTAAAATATCATTATTTGGTCTAGGAATTCCAATAAAACAAACAATATTAAGAGGATACCGTGACCAAACTTTATCCAGATTTAAACATCGCTGAATGAACACAAACTAGATTCCACCTTGTATGTCGTAAAGATGCGATCTAGGAACCGTAGCCACTGCTTTTCTACGACTCAGCAAACATCAGCATGGGTCATTGCATAATTTATCTAAAATCTCTTTCAGGGAAAATCCATTGATGGACTCTAGTCTCTAACTTAAAGGGTGTTTCCATATAGAATTCATGAAAATATCTTAAGCCAGATATATCTAACCGAAAACTCAACAAGTTTATAAAAATTTCATGAGTTAATTATTTATTCAGAAGTTTATATCTTTCGTTAAGTTCCATAGATACCTAATCCAGAGAAGCTGCCTAGAAAATAATTCCCAATATTTCTATTAGACACCACGGAGCTTACAATTTTTGAATGCGTCCGTTGGGAAGGAGGCTGGAATATTATGATTTTTGTCACTTTCTATTGCGTGCTCAATAGAATCTCCCAACTTTATCATAGGAGTCGACACAGGTTTACATACTAGATTATATTACCCACCAATTTATGTAAAATATCTCCAAATTATAATAAATCTAGAAATACGTAACTTTAAGTATAGGGAATGCTAATACAGATCGAAATAGAATAAAAAACTGATTCAGGCGTGATAACAAAATACAGGGTATTTCATTTGAAAGTATCGACTTATTGAGAATTGAAAATATAAACATTGGACGCTCCATTCAAAACACCCTGTGTAAAATATCGCATTTGACGTTTCACCATATGCTAGAAGGATACTCTCACAATCTCTGTATAAAATTTAAAATTAATAGCTTAACAACTAAGCCAGACACAAAAATTAAAGTAAATGCGTGTTTTTCAAAAATTTTTACAAAAATCTCGGAAATTGTTAAATTTAGACCTACGGTATGTTAATAATTTTTGAAATAACAAAGTTGATGTCTGCTTCCGGTATAACTGGAAGTTGAAAATATTTTCATTGAATAGATCGTACTGACAAAGCCCCGTAACCAAATTTTCAAATTTAAAATATCTATAGTTCTCTATATATGGCTAATGGGCTAATGGGACACACCCTGTATATCGCAATAAACCGAAAGCAAGATTAAGACGGAGATTATTTTTAAATATTATTTTAGTATTCATCCCTAAATCATTTGAAAAATGCGAGGAAGAAGAAATTATATGTAACGATCCCTTTTTTATAATCTAAAATTATTATATTATTATCTTTTAATCTACAAAAAGCCTTGGCACATAAATTAATAATTTAATTAATTAAAAAAGAACGAAACAATATTTTGAAAAAAAAATATAAATTCTCATCCATCCGTTAAACTCGATACAATTTTCTTGAAGTTTTCATATTTAGGACGTCACAATTTAATTTTCTTTATAACCTTATTTTTATCTTTTATTTTGTCCCTTCGAAAGGCTGTCACTCGAGCCCTTATCTTTTTCGCAACACCCAGACGGCTGTTTTATTATTAAATTCTGAGAGAGCATAAATTTTTGCGTTTTTATAGGCGACGCGACGGATCTTTATTCTAATAAAATTGGATCTTTAGAATTATTGTTCGTTCTCATTACTCGTTCATAAAATTGTCTTTATCTTTAAAGAATCTAAGTAAATTTGGATTTAAATGTATAGATCTTTTGAGTCTTAAAAAAATTGTTGTAAATGACAAAATAAAATCTGAGAGGTTGACAATTATTTGTAAGAAAATTTCTAAATCGTTTAAAAATTGAGGGTTTTACAATATATCATCAACTCTTTTCCAAGTGGGTTCCTGAACTTGAAAACTTAGCTTTTCGGGTCAGAATTCACCCAACTACCCAACTCACGAAGTTGCAGTTAAAACATTCCTACATCTATGTGGTCTAGATCTAGGCTTCTGAGAAGGCCTATTATCAGTTTTGGAATCAGATTTGTAACCTGATCAGGCTCTAGGAAGTCCTGTTTTGCCGTCTCATCTGCATCATCGCAGAATCTGCATGTTCCACTGTGGACTTTGCCCATCTCACATAGATGGTATCTGAGTGAGCAGTGTCCAGAGGGAATTCCTGTGATTACTCTGAAATCAGAGTTCTGTAGCCCCAAGAGCAATTTAGCATAGCTAGCACAAGGTCATAATAACCTTTTTGCATGTCTTTGGTCTGGAATATTTTTCCAGAAGACTGCACTAAGTTCCTTTTCCCATTTTAACACATACTACCTAATCCTGAATTTTTGCCTTATACTTATGGGCTCCCCATAAATCTTACTAGACGTATTAGGCATACAACTTTGCTTCCGACGTTTTCCTCTAGATGGCTTTAGCGGTAACTAGTGGTCGAAGTTAATAGATCAATGACATCATGCAATAATGCGTTTAAGTCGATCAGTACAAGTGAAAGCGACGAAATAGAACGAGAGACACGATAGAGTGATTTTGGAGCATGACAATGCTCGACCTCATGTTGACAATACTTGGAAAAGTTCTAGCACGCCCGCCGTATTTTCCAGACATTGCTCCCTCTGACACTTGTTTCGATTAATGGCACACGGCATGGCTGGCCAGCTTGCCGGTCTTAGGTCTCATTTGATATCCTTTCAGATCCCCAAGGTCTCCTTTAATCTGTTTTAATCCCCTTTTTATAGAAAATAGATCTCCTGGTCTCCTTTGCTAAATAATTAAAAACACAAACAGTTACTGATAAAATAAAATCTTTCCAACTTTTAACACGTGTGATAATAAAAAAATGCGCAAACAAAGACGGCCGCGTGACGTCACAGTTCGGGCGTTCATTGGCTTATTGCTGGCTGGATTATACCCGACGCAGTGAGGCGGAGCTTGTGTCTGGCTACTGCCTGGCTGCCTAGACTCGCGCAGAGGTACGTTTTCTAGCCTCGCTCTGATCCTTGGTTTTATAATGCTTACAGCGGTCGTAAATCTTCAAATTTGCAGTCGAAATTTTTGTCATCATTTTTATCATCATAAAATCTCTCGATTTCAGTTAAAATAAAAGAATTCCGAACCAGCCTATTGGTACTGCACTACAGCGCGATACGTGTTGTCTAACTACAGACTATTTTTAAGAAATAAAGAAGTTGTTTTACCGCGGGATTTGTGCGCTGCCCGAAAGATGGGAGAATTATAATTGTATAACCAGTTTTTTACAAAACAAAGTCTCGAATTTCGAAAAAAAGCGGCGGAAGCAAAGTTGTACACCTAATAAAATTGTCCTCATTAGAAATTCAGTTTCCCTTGATCTTCTTTCTCTCTGTCTCTCTTTTTGTATATTAGGCTTACTAAAAGTATTTTTAAACATCAAACAAATTTATTTTTCAAAAGTGATCCATTTATGTCACAAGTAATTATATTCTGTAAAAAAGCAGCAATTTTTATCGTTTTGGAAATTTATACTGAATATACTATATTCCCTGCGGAATAAATTAGCAGTAATGTGTTTGTAAAGCGCGACATATGTTGCAATTGTAAGCAAACTCAAACATGTTTTGGCAACGCGTTCAGCCTCTCCATCAAAAGTGGATATTAATTTCCGTCAGATTCAGTTCAGTCCACCGGAATTTATGTAATACAGGGTAATTTTTCATGAGTTTCAACAATTAGACTGTTGGCTTTTCAAAATAGTAACTGCTTTGTTTGCTAATCGGCTTTGAAACTATTTCTTAATATAAAAATCGGAAACATATATTATGTGAGTGATTATTAAATGAAATAAACTATTGACAATCTTTTGACACCTGTCAACAGGGTTGCCAACCTAGATTGGGGGGTCAAAATCTGATTAAAAAAATATCTTTATAACCTACAATTTTTATTGGATCTTGTATAATGGTTTTTCAAAAAATTCCGTAAATATTGACAACCCAAAATAACAAAAGTTTAGTTCTCAACTATAAGGACTGAAAATGTTTTTTCCCAATTGTATTGAAACTTTTTACCTCAACCTCTCAGAGTCATCAAATATTTAAAAGCAAAGGCATTCAGAATAAATACTTCAATGACTACTTGTTGAATTGGAATTCTAATTGTATGTCTTTTGAATACACAATTAAAATATAGATTTTCACAAACCTGTTGAATTTCCATTTGGAAATATTCAACTTTAACAATTTTAATATTATATAAGCTGAGACTATCAGAGGATCCATCTTTAAGTCTAATGAAGCAGAGTTTTCACAATTGTTTAGTAGGGAATTATCATAATACAAATTTGTGTTAAAGTAAATATTGGCAATTTAATTCATGAAGATGATAATAATAATATCGAGGGTGTAGGGGGAAAACCTGATAACTCATATAAAGTTGGTTTTGAGATAATTGCAGTTTTAAATTTTGTAATCTTTAGCATTTAGTATAGTTAACTGGTTTTGCTGTTTGTTTTGGTTACTTATAATGGGAATATCAAATAACCAGATATACCATTAAATAGAGCGCAAAAATTAAGTCACCTGCAATTAAAAACCAAATTTTTGAATTTTTCAGATTTATCAGGTTTTCGCACTACACCCTCGACATACGCAACACAATTCATTACATTTCGAGTGTTCTACATGCTCTTAAAAACTGTAATACGTATTTATTAACACCCTGCATAAGTTGACATATTTAAAGGGAATACATTTTAGGAAAAAATAAATTGTTTTAGCTTAACTAAAAACTTTTGGCAATCTTACAAATCCTATCTCACTGTATATATTCTAAAACATGTATAATCTCTACCTGCAGATGTGGGAAGACCATAAACCATGTGCAACTAGTTGTAAAAGTATAGTGGCCGCTTCTAACCCAACTAGATCATCGCGCTATCTTTTTAACTACATTTTTATATTCTTAAATTAATTAATCAATTATAGAATATTGTGGTTTCTTTATATTAAGTACTCTCAAACATGACATGATCACAGTTTCGGCTGAAGATTCAACAATAGTTAAATATAACTAAAGAACATTGACATTTCTGTTAATTCATGCTCCAAATATACTGCAAAAGATCCTGTTGACGTCATCCAATTATCGAAAAAATCTGAGAGCTCTAGTAATATTTCTGTATAAAAATAAATTCTCAAATTAATCAACAATCAAAACTTCCCTTTCATGCCATCTAAACACGCCATTACTTTCACTAAATTTATCGTTTTTTGTTTCAGGCTCCCGCTAGACTTAGAATGTCGGCATCAATCTGGATCAAAGTCTCAGCATCAAGCGTCGTGTGTTTGATGTTTCTGAGCTTGGTGGTGGCCCAATCGGGGATAAGAGGAGCCTCGACGAAGCCGCCTCCTGCTGGCAAGTGCAAGGTTTCTGAATTCAAGTGTAACAACGGAAGATGCATTCCCCTAAACCGGTACTGTAATAATAAGAATGATTGTGGTGATGGGTCGGATGAGCCGAGGTATTGTACAAGTAAGCAGAATTCTGGCACTTTTTTTAGAATAAATACAAGGTGGTTAAAATGTTTATTTTAGTTTAGTTTATATATTAAAGTGAGACTTGTCTGAATTAACTTTCAGCCTCAATTTGTTAAACTAAATCAGCGTTCTGTCAAACAAAACTTGTAGGTCTTCTACAGTTTTCAAGAGCGTTTTGATGTGACTAGTCAATGAGGTGTCGCCAGCATACTGCAAAATATATAGATTATTATTGAAGTGGTCTTGTTGATGACTGTATTTGTATATGTCGTGACAGTAAACATTATATAGAAGATGAGATAACTGCGATCCTTGTGGAACCCCTTGTTCATTGTGGAATGTTTCTTAGTAATGGTCGTTGATTTTGACTTGCAGAGTTCTATTCTCAAGATAATCTTTTAGGAGTAAGATCAAATAATGAGGGCATTCTAATGACATTAGTTTGTAGACTAGTCCTTTGTGCCAAATGCTATCAAATGCCTTGCTAATGTCCAGAAATAAGGCTGCAGTACGCTTTCCCATTAGATGGTTAGCTTGAATGTTGCATCTTAAAATTGTTACAGGGTGAGTGGTAGGAGTTTGCTGTTTGAAGCCGAATTGGTAATTTGGTATTTTGTGGCCGATTTCTATTTGTAAAAGATACTTCATGATGTTTTCGAGTTGCTTACCCAAAACTGAAAGAAGAGTGATGGGTCGATAGTTTTTAGCTCTATGTTGGTTCGTGTTAGGTTTAGGTATGGTGATAATAATGCCCTGGTTCCACTCATTATGAAAGTAATGATATTTCAAGCAGTTTACGTAATAGATCTTTTGTAATGTGACCGTGACCTGATGCAGTGCTTTTACCTTAGTTCAGTATTTCAAAGAACACATTAAGAAGAAAATAGAAGCACTGAATCTTAAATATAGAAAATTGTATTGGCTATTAGGTAGACATTCTGAACAATCGACCCGAAATATACTGACGATATACAAGCAGGTTCTAAAGCCTGTGTTGACCTACGGCATACAACTTTGGTGGTGTGCCTTAAGCAATTTCCAGATCATACAATGATTCCAGAACAAGGTACTGTCAACGGCCTTTGGTGTGTAAGAACCTTCACAGAGACCTGGGAGTGGAGATGGTAGCAAACGAAGCAAGAAATTTTGCAAAGAAGCATGAAGAACAGCTTCACAACCACGATAACGTCAAAGCAATCCAGCTGCTAGACCAAAGTAGATTATTGAGAAGACTCAAGAGGATCAAACTTTCTGAGCTAGTGCAGGATTTAAAAACAAAGCACAGTACGTGTTGTGTAGAAAAACCGAGAGGTGACAAATCTGAGAAATATTGCTCGTTAATCTTGTTTCTAGATTAGTTGTAATTCAATTTTGATAAAAAAATGAAACAGATTCCTGTCAACCAGAAAAATAGGTTCCTAATTGACCATAAACCAGAAAGGTAGGGATAAAGGATTTTGTTTTGGCGTGTTTCGTAACATGCTGTGTATGGAAACAAGATATGTTTTGCTGTTCATTTCGGAAGCTCATTGTGGTTTGTATTTTAATTTCTCTCTCTTTCCACTGGATTAAAACCACTTAGTTGTTAAAAAAAGTTTTTTTAACAACTAAGTGGTTTTAATCCAGTGGAAAGAGAGAGAAATGTTTTGCTGGCGTTAACAAGAATACAGTTTTTTATGATAGTCAGTGTATTTTTAAAGAGCTTTGAAATAAAAGTGTACTCCTTTATTTTGAGCGGTGTATTTACGTTAATTAGCGACAAATTCTGACTGTTCATTTTTTTTAACTAAAAAAATAGTAAAGAATTTTTGTCCAAATTAAAATATTTGACGCTAATGGTTTCTTTAAAAATGTACAAAATAAAATTAGTTTAATTCAAAGAAAAGGTCGAAGGCACACTGGAACAAATTTAAATTTGTTTTTTTCTACCTAAGTCGCCCTTTAGAAGTCCGTTTTATATTTTACATACAAACGATTTAACTCTTTAATGAGTCTTCCAATTTCTGCTTACTGGTAACCCTAACGAGATACCGCAGTTTCTCCAAAAAAGGTGATAAAATTTGCTTGGCATAACCCTTTAAATGAAAAATGTTGAATAGCTTTCAGTTTTCTCTAGAATGTTTTAGCGAATTCCACGTCATAGCAATTTTCCCGAGGTATTTTCCAACGAACATTGTCCTTTTGGCACGGCTTTACATTATCATAACATGATTTGTTATCCAAAATAATGGTTTCTGTTGAATTTACTGCCAAAAGGGACCGACTCAGAAGGTTTTTGTTTTTACATTGGAATGAGAATTATGCGTTGCCACAATTGGAGAATCTTGCGAAAACAAATTTATGCTTGAATTATACAAGGATTTTTATTTTAAAAATTATTGTAAGACTAGAACTGAACCAGCATTAGATCGGAGATTTATTATGGAATTTATGTAGCAGCTATAAAAGTGTATTTTTGATCAATTGCAGGAAGCGAATTCAAGACCCATAAAAATAATTTTTTCTTAAAGTATTTCCTTACATTTGTTTCGTAAAATGCGAAAAACATTTTTGTTAGAATGCTCCTTCTTATTCGGCAGTAAAAAAATGTTAGTGGAATGTACTATCAGCATCTTCCGTAATTAATGTTTGTTTACATTAAGTATTGTAAATGATCCTTATTCCAAATAATGTTTTCGCATCCAAACAAACTTTAATATATTCATACCGCAGGCGTTTTGGTTGCAGCCCGCTTTTACAGCTAATACCGCAGGCGCTTTGGCTTCTGCCTGCTTTTACAGTTACATAGTCATTTATGAGCATCATTATAACTTTTAACTTCCTTTGCACGATCTGCGACTTGATTTTATTCTCCGTTCTTCATACTTGTTCTTCCTTCTAATAAAATTATCTCTGCGATATTCCACGATTGAACTTTTTTTGGTTAAGGAAAAGAAAAATGAGATACTTTCGAAGGCAAATAAGATTTATGAGTAACTTTAGGTTAGTAGTGTTGTTGAATCAAATGTAGAAAGGTATATAATACATTATTTATGATGAATGAGGAGAGGAATTTTATTTTTGATGGATGCAGAGTCAAGCGTGGGGTATGCTTTTAACCGAGGTGTATCTCATTGTTGGAGAAGCCGTTTGAATAAATAACGAGAGAATGGAATTTTTTTATGTGGATGATCCAGATGAATTCGTTTGTTTGTTATTCATAACGGTGGGATAAAAAGTCATTTCGATATTTTTATTCTTTTTTTTTAAAGATGCATAAGAACTAGATTATTTTGTTTATATTTTATTATTTAAAAAATAAAATAATCGTAAGAAACATGAAAATAAATAAACTTGATTCGAATATACATATCTGTGTGTAAAATACAATTTCAAATTATGGTGGTTACGCTGCAAGTTAATGGCTACACTCCAATTTTTATTATTTATAGGAAGATTCTGTGGGTCCGCAAATTGCGGACCCCTATTACTGATCAATGCAGGTCCGCAAATTCAAATTGAAGTGGCAATTTAAAATAAGGGGCAGCTGTAAAGGCACAGAACTTTTATTTCGTAACTAAAAAGTTCAGTCTAGCGATTTACCTAAAAGTTGTGAACTGTATGATTTATGAAAAAAATAATAGAGGAATCTGCATTTCTACTGCTTGAAAGAAAGAAATAAAAAAATTGTTTTGCAAAGTGTGTGATTTCAGCCAAGTGTGAAGTGTGACTCATGTTTGATGTGGGTACATAAAAGTTGTTCTGGGCTCTCTTAACTACCCCGGTCATGTTGTTAGTTTTACCACAAAGATTTTCAATTCTCATTGGAAGTCAACTTCCCTTACAAAATGTTGATTTTATATTATCTGTAAATGTGCTGTGCCAATTTTTTTTATAAATGTTATTTCTGATATTTGGGCAATTGTAATTAACCATTTTATGGACTGATCTTTCATTTTTAAAAGTTTGCTTTCACATCCATTCATAGTAAGATGCTTATACAGGGTGTCTCAACTAAAATTTGCACCCAAATAATTCGAGTTTTGTTCAAATTTTGAAAAAATGCCAAAACAGGTCAATTTTATCCTCAATTTTTATCGTAGTTTCAAACTTCTTTTTTCATCCGTCTAGCGCCCGAACCACCCCTTGAAAAATCTTAAATGGCAAGGGGTGTTAAGTGACACATCATTTTGAAGCTGCTTTCATTATCTAATTCTATTTTGAATGACTCCTTTTTGAGAAAACTGCTTAGATTACACAGCCCCACAAAAAAAATTGTCTGCGCCAAGAACTTCACTAACGTAACTAGGGATTTTTGGGGTCGCTAAATCCGAATTCGAGGTCCGCTTGACCTCATCAGGTCAGGATCAAGGTCATTTTAAGGTGAAATTGAGGAAAACTTCTAGAAAAATCTGAAATAAATCATACAAAGGTTTTCAGGGTCGCTGAATCCGAATCCGAGATACACTTGACCTCATCAGGTCAGGGTCAAGGTAATTTGATGGTCAAATTGAGGAAACCTTCTGGGAAAAGTCAAAAAGAATTCATACAAAGGTTTTCAGGGTCACTGAATCCGATTATATATATATATATATATATATATAGCTCTACAGGCCTTATTGGCCCATGGCTTGGTATGTGATCTCTTTCCATTTCTTCCTATCCTTGGCTCTCGTTTTCCAGTTGTTTATTCCCATACTTTGCAGATCTCGTTTAACTTGGCTGCTCCATCTGTCTTTTGGTCTTCCCTTCCGTTTCTTTCCGCCAATTTTCTTTTGTAACAACATTTTCGGCACTCTTTCCTCGCTCATTCTATATACATGACCGAGCATCTAATCCTTTGTGTTCTTACAATCGCTGTTATTATCGGTTCATTATATAGATTCTTTAAATCCTGGTTAGTTCTCCACTCCCATATTCCGTCTACTTTCTTTCCCCCAAAAATTTTTCTTAAGATTTTCCTTTCCCAAACCTCTATCATATTTATTTCTGCCTTTCCAAGTGACCATACTTCACAACCGTACAACACAATAGGGCGTATTACTGTTTTACATATATGCACTTTTAACTTTCTGAATATCAGCTTACTTTTTAGGAAGCTATTTAAGCTATGTATACACTTGGTCCCTTTTATTAATCGCGACTTAATTTCCTCATTTAAATTAGGTTTTCTTTTGAACTCGATTCCTAAATAGGTAAATCTCTCTACTTCTTCGAACTCTAGTTGTTTTCCTGTACCTGTTGTCACGTTCAGCATACTTCCCTTCTTAAAGACTCCGTCGGTCCATTTCATGTATTTAGTTTTTCCGCAGTTTATTTCTAGACCGTATGCTCTTGCCTTTTCCTCCAGTGCCACTATTACCCTTTTCAACTCCGCGCTACTCCGTGTCATAATTGCTATGTCATCTGCGTATCCTACACATTGGTGTTTCTTGAAATAGAGGAGTCCAGTTCGGTTAATTTTTGCGTCTCTTATTATCTTTTCTAAGACTATGTTGAAGAGTAGCGACGATAGCGGATCACCCTGCCTTAGACCTGTCTTAACATGAAACTTTTCCGATATGTCCCCATTTACTTTGACTCTGCCCGTTGTACCTTCTAGTGTCAATTTCACTAGATTTATCAGTTTTTGATTTATATTCAATTCTTTCATTGCCTTATACAGGGCCTTCCTACTGACGGTGTCATACGCTTTTTTAAAATCTATAAAAACTACGTACGTATCTTTCTGGTGTTGGTAACTCTCAGCTTGTATTTCTCTTAGTGTATATAATTGGTCAACCGTTCCTCTTCCACCCCTAAATCCACTTTGATATTCTCCAACAACGTTATTTACGACTTTGCTTAATTTATTTTTTATACACTTTGCTAATATCTTATACACAACACTCAGCAAGGCGATTCCTCTATAATTGGCACATTCGTACTTTCCACCTTTTTTATATAGAGGGCTGATGAGTGCTTCGTGCCAACTATCTGGCATTTTTTCTTCGCACCAGATTTTTCTCATTAAGCTACATATCTCCTCTTCTAGTTGATCCCCTCCATGTTTCAGCATTTCTATCGTGATTTCGTCTACACCTGGACTTTTATTTGCCTTCTAGCTAGCTAGTATCTTCTTTATATCTCCTATATTCGGCGCTTCCGTCACTTCTTCCTCTTCATAATGTTGGGTAACCTCGTCTTGTTCATCGTCCTCCTCCTCTACTACCTCCCCTTCATTTAGCAATTCGCAGAAATACTCTTGGCATCTTTTTAAGACAGATTCTTCTTCCATTAATAATTGCCCTTCCTTGTCCTTAACACATATTATTTTTGCTTTTTGTTTTTGTTTTTCTCTCTTAACTCCTTGATACAGGTTTCTGATCTCGTTACTTTTATAATAATCTTCTATCTCTTCAAGTTGCCTTTCCTTATATCTCTTCTTTTGTTCCTTAAGTATCTTTTTGCATTTTCTTCTGCAGTCTTCATAGCGTTTTTTAGCTTGTTCTGTTTTTTGCGTCACCATATTCATTCTCGCTATATTCCTCAAACTTCATACAAAGCTATTTAAATTAAAAAACCTTGAATTGAACAGTACGTTCGTTAAAATTAAATTGTTTTTTAGAACTACTATTGTTTTCTTTTACAATAATCTAAGTAGTTTTCTCAAAAAGTAGTCATTCAAAATAAAAAAAACGGGGTTGCATTAGATAATGAAAGCAGCTTCAAAATGATGTGTCAGTTAATACCCCTTTCCATTTAAGATTTTTCCAGTGGTGGTTCTGGGCGCTAGAGGGTTGAAAAAAAAAGTTTGAAACTACGATAAACCTCTAGGTTAAAATTGACCTGTTTCGGCATTTTTTCAAAATTCGAACAAAACTTGAAATATTTGGGTGCATATTTTAGTTGGGATACCCTGTAGTAAGTGTACATGCAGTATCCTATAAATAATACAATTTGCGGATCCCTATTTTGTATACAGGTCCGTAATTTGGGGATCTTTATTGTTCATCATAAAAGCCCGCAAATTACGGTTCTTTGTCCATATAATAGAGGTCCGCAATTTGCGGACCTTCATTAATTAGTAATAGAAGTCCACAATTTGCGGACCCCGAGACTCTTCCTTATTTATATCTTCTGAGGGACGAATAAAACCAAAAGTTTAGCTAATAGGTAAACAAAAATGCTGTATATTTAATGAATAGAAGAACCTTTCACTAGATACGATTTGCCTATATTTTTGTTAACGAATAGGTTTTGTTTTTATTCGAATTCTTTATTATAATTTATAAAAAACTATTGTAAAACATTTCGCATATTCAAAAAAACTGTTTTTACAAATTTTACAAATCTTCTGACCCAAGAGAATCTAAGTTAATATTCGTGTGTTAAACTATGTTTAATGAAATATAAATCGGTCAATAATATTTTCGAGCTTCTAGCAAATATTTAAGCAACACACAGTCCAAAGTCGAATGCTACAAACACTGAACTTACGTGGCCTTTTCTAAAGAGATCCATATCCATGTTAAAATATAATTTCAAATTTTGGTGGTTACGCACAAACGTTCGCCAATTTTGATCATTTGAGAAGTGGATAAGAAAAAAGTAATAAGCTAGAATATTTGCCAAACAAAGGGATCTCTCATTTAAAAGTGATGTGCCAATTATATGAAACTATTTTTTACAAAATTGTTGCTTTATGATGCATATTATTTATAGCGGTAAAAAATGAAATTTATTTAAACTTAATAAGTTTTGCTCGTATTGATATTTTTCGTTTTGAAAAACACCACCAAGTTTGTTGAGTAAGATAAAGAATCAATACGTACCTACTAGTGATGATCTCAATTTCGCTAACTCATATCAATAATTCTTCAAAATTATTCATTTTCTAGAAGACAAATAGTCTAGTTGTCAGAGAGTTTGACCTCGCACAAAATGTGATGTCGATAAAACTTGGCACTTAAGTACTTGTAGAAAACGATAAAAAATGTTTGCCGCTCTAAAGTGTATGCTAACTTCACAATTTTGAAAATAAAATCGAAAATTTGGTAGAGTTATCGAATTTGCTTTCTTATGTTTAATAATTTTTTATAGGAATACAAATTTTTTTTTCAAATAACTTATAATATTATTTTTAGTAAAATTGTCCGCTCTTTCACGTGGTGCTATTAGTTTTTCGAAAAAAATTGTGAAGAGCTGGTGACACATTTATTAAATTTTTTAGAAGAACTTGATCTCTGAAACGGGATAAACCACTACTTAGCATTGATAAAATTATCGCCTAGGAAAGTATCTTGACATTGACAGAGATAAAAATACTAATTATAACAAAATTGCCGGCTAAAATTCACGTGAGCAATATATGGGAATGTCGATTTATTTTTATTTTTATTTAACAGGTCTAAAGTATTTCAATCATGTTTTTTATTTAGTCTCACAACCACTTTGGAGTAGAGCAAATTTTTGATAAGAAATGATAGTATATGTTAGAATAATTTTAATTTATTTCAATATGTAACTAGAAATTTTTCATTACAGAATGTAACAGGACCTATTACGGTGTAATTGGAAAAACATATAACTTGGAACTTCATCGACCGAAAGAAGATAAGATCCCTTTTATTTGCTTTCTTACTTTTACTGCAAATGGAGGAGATTTTGGAGACCTTGTACAGGTAAGTTTTATTTTTTATTATTATCTAAAACCCACAAATATATTGAAAAACGGTATATTACGGTTTAATATGAAAATAAAAAAAATACTCGTAAAAATGAATAGGACAACTGCGTTCGAATTCCACCGAGGGCAAAACTCACTTACTCCTTTTTAATTAATTAAAAATTTGGATAAGAGTGCTGAGGAACAGCTGCAGAGCCCTCACAGAACACGAAGCTTATAACCATAACAGTTGATGCTGTTGATAAAGAATGGAAAAAAGAACTTTACTACGCGCAAATGTTTAATTTTCGTATAATTGTTTATATTCTTTGAGAACGACAAAATATGTTTTTATCCTTTGCTATTTATTTTATCCATATGTTTATCTTTTAAGTTTTTGCTGTTTTTCTAATTACTTACGCGGTTTGTAGTGTTAGTTTTCAATAATTTCATGAAACAAATATAACAAACAAGCAGGTTAAATATTATCGCAAATAAATTAATTTTATTTTATTGATTTATGCTCATTTCGTTTATTAAAATAGTTAATATGAAACCATTTGATTTAACGCAATATTAATTTTATTAATGTTTAATATACTAATATATTGGTATTTAGTAATTATGCAAATTGCCGATTTACTGTTTAGTGACAATATTCCTGCGAGGAGTTAAAAAATTTAATTTATACATAGTTAGAAAAGAATTAGATTCATTCATATGATTATTCAAATAACTTGTTTACTTCCAAAAGACGAGTAATAAATTCAAAATTTGAAATATATTGATGGAAAACGTCCAGCATATTTAACTAATCCAAATAATAATCCAATCAGGTAATTTTGAATTGAGCGCGATGTCTGAACCAATAAAAGTATAAAAAATTTAATGTTTGCACCCGACACTACGGTAACTTTCGTCCTCTCCAAAGCGTCTAGGGCTTGGGAAAGAAGCGTGGCTTTGCCCGCATTTTTAGTCGCATATCAGCATTCATCACGACACATGTCCCAAGTAGCATTTTTCGGAACGTGGCGGCCACAACATTAGAAACTTTGAAGTGTATTGCCAAAATCATTGCCACGTTATAGAAACAATTCTATTACGTGGCGATGACTAAAATGGGAAACACTTTCTTGGTGGCAGCTACGTTCCAACGACGTTTATTATCAATGACTAACTTTCAAACAACCTGTATGCGTAAAAAAAATTATCAAAAAATTATAAAAATGAGGAAAAATGCCCAGTACGAAAAAAGCATAACTTTATTTTAAACAAAAATAATGTTGCAACAAATTGTATTAAGTTAAACGAAAAAAAAATGTAAACAACGTTACTTCTAACAGTTGTTCAAAGTGGCCTCCATTTTGGTCAATACATTTCCGTGCTCTTGAAGTAAGATTTGTAATTGACTTTCTAATTATTGGATAGACAGAGGAGGACCTCACAACTAGCCTGCAAGTTGGCCCGATTTTAATCCAATCCAAGTTTTCTAAATAAAGTGTTTATTTTTCTCATAACGGTGATCTCAAAAATGGCTGAGTTAAGAAAATAAAACTTTAACGTGATTTTTGAAGGTAATAACAACTTTTTAGTGACTCTTATGAATGTGGCAAAAACGTGGCGAGAATCACTGCAATCATATAATCAAGTGCCGCCACTTTAAAGATATATTAATGGTTCCCAAAACGGCACTAAATCTATCACGTCCACTTTAAGATCACTGCCACTTCTAAGTGGTATTTAAGTGATATGGTTTGGTGGCCGTAACTATTATTTTCCACTTTAATATTTGTGCAACTTTGAGGTAGTCTTGCTTAGTAGTTATAACGTTTCAATGTATAACCTTCAGTGAGACCAAAATATTATAAAACTATTAAGTTGTTCCCAGCTGTGAACTTTAGGTGACTACATTTATTCTTACTTTGTAGGGGTAGATTTAGTGATTATCACGTAATAGCCACACAATCGAAGTGGTCATAATCAACTTTTGCATTGGAAAGCTACCGATAATTTTGTAATCTTTTGAGCTCATATGACTTTTCAAAACTACATTCTTTTATCATGGAATAACCAATTCGATTCATATGAGTTCGTTTTGAGTAATAATTAAGTAAGACTTGTAAATTTTACTTTTTATGAAATATAAAATAATTCTTGAAGCGATAAGTGCTACTGCACTTGTTTCGCATGAAAGGCATCATAAGACATCATCATCAACAGTATAAATAGAATTATACCCAAAGACCAGACATATGTATGAACCTTGACCGATCTTCTTTCCCTTTTTTCTAGATCATTTACTTCAGAATTTCGAAGAGTCAAAAGTGTCGCCATGTGTTAATTAAGCAGGTTTTTTCTTTACCTTTGATTGAAGTAAAACTGAAAGAATCTCCTAACGGTAACGATATTTTTTATGGTGAACAAAGTATAAAATATTAAGGATTTTATGTGTATCAAATTTCATAAACTGTCATAAAAAAATTACAAAAACAAAGATAAACAGTGCGATGTGGCGACCTCCTAATGAACGTTTAATAATTCTCGACAATGCATTGAATGTGTCGTAGCCAGAAAATTATTTGACAGTGTTATTTCTAGCTGATAAATCTTTTGATATCGGGTACTGGGTGTTTATTTTTCTTGTAAAAAATCGTTAATTATAATATTAAACTTACATTTTTTTTAAATCACAATTTCCTATATATTTTAAAGAAAATTTAGCCGAGAAGTTTATGAAAACTTTTAAAAGAAACAATGCAGAAACTGTACTTTAATAGGCAGTAGAAATAGCCTGATGATGATATATTTTTCTAGATGAACCATGGATCAACCAGTGGCAGGATAGAATAATTGGAAATCGAAGTCAGATTTTTTTAAATAATTTATCTACTGAATTTTTTAAATTAACAATTTCCGATGTATTTGCGTCAAAACAAAACGGACTTTTTTCTTTTATTCAAAATACAAATTGTAAAATAAGTTTTTCATATGGATATGTATTATCTTTATTGTACGATTTTTATTTTTTCTTAAAAAGGTAACCTAATTATACAGTCCACTTTTGTCTCGGATAGTTATTAGTCAACCATCAAGGTGATTAGGGCTGGAACAGCACAGTCCCCGTCTAATTCCTGACACATCTTTTGCGTGAGAAATAAAAAAGTTGTGAGTATAAATACAACATATAAGTTGGCATGGTTGTGCCTATCAGCGTTAATTCACTCCTCACATCCTTCAGACGCAAAAGAAGTTGTGGAGTAAAAATTAATTTAAAAAAATAAAGAGTCTTATATTGAAACCGCTTAATGAGCTCTCCTGATGAGAAAGTTTCTCTTGTAAAATGCAGACTTTAATCGTCAACAAAACGAACAATCCGATAAATTTTAAAGCAACTGTTAATTCGTTGAAATATTTTATACGTTTTTCGTGTATCTGAAACATTTACGGAGAAATAAACATCAAAATTTTGCAGTAAATTATTTTTTGAAAAGTTTAAATTGCATTTTTCGAATCCAATTTTTCATTTCAAAACTATAAATATCCCAAAGTATAACTCACTTCACATTTCTGCAAAAGACATGCACAATTTTAAGGTAAGAATAAAAACAAAAAAGACAAGCAGAATTCCAAGAAAATATCTGTCGAGAGAAGCGTTTAGATGCGCCAGACATATACCCTCGACCCTCGACAACAATATATAGCTGGAGAATTCAGAAAAGTCGAAAAAACTACATATTACAGTGAATTGATAAATAGAAACAAAAGACTGCCGGGAAACAATTTCTGCGCTCTAATATTCTTGAAATAAATTCAGTAGGGAGTTGTAGAACTCTTTAAATAAAAAAATTGGATAAATATAATATACCTACATTACATAAAAAAGAAGAGAGTGACATCTTGACTAGATTCAGTCAAAATTTAATGTCAATGCTCTCTTCTTACCATAGATGGTAGCACATCTAAAAATGTTATCTTATAGCGGATATAGCTATTGACTTGTACGAGTTTGGAATTTTATTTATTGGATTCGAAAAGCCTAACTGATGAAGTCGAAAGACAGAAACCGGTCTTAGGATGTCGAATCTAATAAATTAAAATTCCTTACTGGTTTACTCACTTTGTATTAATCTCTGAAAGGGATAAAAAAGAAGAGAGTGACATCTTGACTAGATTCAGTCAAAATTTAATGTCAATGCTCTCTTCTTACCATAGATGGTAGCAAAAATAAAATAGATTGTTCTACCTTGAATTTACTCTTGGAACATGAAAATTGAGCATATTCAAAACAGCATTACTGTCGATTTGGCCATATATCACCTTATAAAGAAAAATCAAAGCAGCTGTGTTCCTCCTACTTGCAAGAGAAGTAAAGTTATGTCTCTCTAATAAAGCTGTATTGGGTATTCCTATAGCAGGGTAGGCACCATCTTCCTTGAAAGAGAGATATTTCATAAAGCGTCTATGAATTCGTTCAAGGCTATTTGAATGAACATTATAATTATTAGATTGATCGACTTACCTGTAAGGATGATCGATCGAAATTATTCTAGCTGCTGTCCTCCATGATTATCACGACCCTCCCAACCCTTGTATTTCCCTTCGCGATCTAATTCGTCATACGAATGCAATGAGTAAGTAAATATCGAGGCAAGAGCGATAAGGTTTTTTGCAGTTTTTTATCTTGGTATTTGTGCTGGTCTGCATGAATCATGCAAACTACAGTGTGTGATAATCATGGAGGATAGCAGCGCAGAATAATATGGACACCAAATGATAGATGCATACTCTGTTTTAGATCGAACAGGAGCAGTGTATTCTTATTTGTGAAATCCCGAGTATTTCTGACAATCAAACCTAAGGCCCTTGAACATTCATTGATGACTTTATTTATGTGAGTTGAGAAAGATAATTTATGATCGAAGGTAATACCAAGGTCACGAACAGAATTTGACCTAGGGAGCATATTATTGTCGATTGAGTAATTATAACTGATTTTATCCTATTTTCGAGTGAATGTCACAATTGAGCACTTATTAGTATTTAACAGAAGGCGGTTTTTTTGCATCAAGTATTTACTTTATCTAGGGCATTTTGTAAAGTGGCACAATCATTCAAGCAGTTAATTTTTTTATATAATTTAAAATCGTCCGCATATAATAAACAATTGGAATGGAAGTCTGACCATGACACTCTACGTAGAGGGAGCGGTTTCTCAGATAGGAAGTAAAAAAAGTATTCAGGTTCCCTGAGAACACCAAGGCATTCAATTTGCCGAGTAATATATTATGATCAAGCTTATTTTCGAATGTGTTGGTTATGTACTGGGTAATACAGAAGAGATTGGTGGTAGTTGACCTACCTTTGAAGAAGCCATGTTGTAACTCTGTAATTTGATTTTTTACATAATTGGAAAGTGGGTTATTGAGCGGGATTTCAAAAGATTTTTTAGAAATTATTAACTATAGTAGTAGGGCTATAGTTTTCAATGTCATGTTTGTCTCCTTTTTTGAAAACAGGTATTAACTTACACTATCTCAAACCATCAGGGAACTGTTGGTATTTTATAGAGAGGTTGAAAAGTAAAGTTAAAGGTATTTTATCAGGTCCCACTGTAGTTTTTGGCTTAATTTTTTTGAGAGCTTCACAGACTTCACTTTCAGTAAATTCAGTTAAGATTAAATTATCATTCATGAAGTTGACGGTAGTATTGTTTTGTATGGTCTGACTAGGTGTTGCGAAAGAATTATGAAAATACTCTGCAAATGCATTTGCAATGCTTACGGGGTCAATATGTTCGATACCATTATAGACCAATGGTTAAAGGTAGAGACGATGAATGTTTCTTTTTTTTGACAAATTGCCAGAATTTTTTTGGGTCCGTTTTGATTTGCTGTTCAATATTACTTCTCTCCTGATCGTTTGGAATTCAATAAGTGCACGCTAATCGTGAAATTTTTTGTCTCTGTGCTTACGTTTGAGTTTTCTTATAATGCTCGAATTATACCAAGGAGGATAGTTTCTTTTATATGCCTTAATTTCGGGCACCACAGAGTGAATAACTTCATTTAACTTGAGATAAAACTTATTGAATCCTTCATTTAAATCGCGAATATTCTTCAAAAAATCCCAATCAGTAACGGCAATTTTTTGGTATAGTTCAGGGAGATTCTAATGACATATTCAAACGACAATATCATTCTTTTTTTAAATAGGATACCCTGTATTTTATAATCCTATTATGTAGCAAATTCCATTACCTTTTAAAAATTATAAAGGTCTATTATATACATTAAATAAAAAAAACAAGTATGTTGGGTAACGCTAATCTAATTTTTGGATGCTTCTATATTTATATAGTAATGATCCTTCTAATGGAAAGTTAACGGTGAAACTGCTGTTTAATTAGAAACTTAGGATTATCAGGTTTATTAAATACAGTAAAAGATAAATCGCAGGAAGAGAGTGGGATGCAAGAGGGTGTATTTTCTTCAGCTGTCAAAACTTTGTGTTTGTAAATTTTATAGGTATAAAATTTCAATAAAAATCAAATAAACTTGACATTTAACTAAATATCCTTATTCAATAAAAAATTGTAAATCCTTATACATTTTCAGCTCATGTAAATTCGACTGAACAATGTAAATGTGGAGACCATCAAGTTATGGCAATTATGCAAAAATTCTCTGTGCCAAAAATGAGCTAAGGCCGTAGCAACTTCGCTTCGGTCGTGCCTTGATTAAAATTCTCTGGAAGCACATGGTCGATCGACCATATTATGTTTAGGGTGGATTTCAAGGGATGCCATATACAAGAACTTCTGCTGCTTTTAAGATATTAAATTTTAACACGGTACTTGACAATGTGTTTTGTTTGTCAATGTTCTCATCTTGTGTATTATTGAGTACTCAAAATTTATTTAGTAAAGTCACTATTTTTTATTGATTGTACAAAACTTTTACAGATTGTCCAAGTATTTCTAAAATTAAATTTTGGTAAGCGTGTGGTCCAGATAAATTATTTCACGTGTCTTTTCTGGTTCCTCAGTTTTGACTCCCTACTAAACAACATTCTTTACGAGTTGTTATGGTCCCAATGTTTTTCTGCCCGCATTCTTAAAACTCTTTGATGATTGTATCGACTTCTAAATCTTCACCCTCTTATTCAAGGAAAAATTAGTTCAGTCCGCCTGCTACAAGCCAATACAGATTCGATTGCACCAAGATATGCTTTTCGTAGGCCCTACAGGGTAATAATAAAAAACCTACAAGAGGCTACATTGGCAGTAGGTGCCTTGTGCATCTACACCGATGGGTCTAAAACAAATGAGGGATCAGGCTGTGGAATTTATTCCAGATCCCTGAATCTCAATATAAAATGGACAATGGGTTCTAATGCCAGTGCAGCTCAACCAGAGCTCACTGCTATCTCCATCGCGCAAAAGAGAGTACCAGAAGAAACATTACTGGTAATGACAACCTTACTAATAGCAGACAGGCACTACTAGCTTTGAATAGACCACGCATTACATCAGGTCTAGTACTACAACAACGTGGTCACTTTAGCTTGGATCAAAGGCCGTGGAAAATCAAAAGGCAATCATATAGCTGACTCGTGAGCTAAAAAAGCAGCCTCCCAAAAACTTTTGGGACCTGGCACTTTCATAGACTTAACGGCATCAGCTGTGTCTGACCTACTAAAGAAGCACTCCCTGTGACAAGTTTAAGGGTAGATGGGACGACGAAAAAGGCTGGAAGCTGGCCAAGAAACTACTACAGTATCCTAACAGCGAAACAGAACCTACGCACAGCCACAGGTATCCTGACTGGCCACTGCCATCTACGAAAACGCCTCTACAGAATGGAGTGTGTAGAGGATGTGAACAGGAAGATTAGACTGTCGAACACATTCTTTGCGAATTTCCGACACTCTCACAAATAAGACATTTTCTTTTCAGCGAGCACAGGCTAACACATGCTACCTTCAGGCGACGTCATCACTTACTTTAAACAAGTAGGCTCAACCTCAGGAGGATGCACAATGCGCCAAATGTGGCCTACGTGCTGTGGGGTGACCCACCCTTCTATCTTTACAGCTACAGAGATAGGTCAGTCCGTCTGTTATGAATGGTTCATAGTGAGGGTCGATTTTGGAGGTTTTAGGGAAGTTAGACATCTGCAAATATAATTTTAAGTTAATATCGCTTTGAGTTTTATAAAAAAATCTTGTTTTTTACCATGTCGAAAATACAGAATTTTATGTTTGATTGTTATAAAAACAATTTAAATTAAAATTGTTTAACTGTGGCTAGATGTTTCTTAAAGTTATCTAAAATTTAAAATTTTCCTATAGCTTCTTCTCAAACTACTATAAAAGTTGTGCATGGAAATATTTTTCCGATAATAAAGTTTTAAAACAAACAATGGAACTATATATTCGAAAATTCATTACAGATATAATTAACAAACTTTTCTTCGGTTCTGCGATAAATAAAGTTTGATATGAAGATACAGACTTTTGGAGAGAGAAAAATCCTTGATCAGATTTACTCAATTTTAATTGTCCTTATTTATCAAAGAAACTTCGCATAAGACCTCAATCACTGAAAGATTTATGCTCACCCTTTATTTTAGGTAAATATAAAGGTAAAAGGTGACAAGTTACATTAGCTGCTCGTCAGCAAACACATTGACTCCGACGATGTTAGAATAATTATTAATCTATATTGGGGTCAAAAAGCTAATACAATGGTAGAAAACCAACCAACAGAAGAATTGGAGACTCGTCGTGGTGTAAGACAAGGTGGCATCCTGAAACCCTAGAAGATGAGTTAGTGGGAATAGTTATAAATGGAGAAGAAATTAATAATATGAGATATGCTGATGACACCGTCTTGTTAACGAGCAACCTTGAAGACACATAAAGAAAAATTAAAAGATCGATGTCATGAATGCGGACTAAAAATCAACTTTAAGAAAAACAAGTCAATGGTAGTTACAAAATTCCCACTAGATCCGAACCATGCGAACCTGACGGTGGCAAACACCACGATAAAGAATGTGTCGACATATAAATATCTAGGAACTTGGATAGAACAATCGGGTGACCAAACAATAGAAATAAGTACGAGGATAGACATAGCCAGATCAACATTAGTAAAAATGAAGAAGTTATTTACGAGTCGGGACATTAACACGAAACTTAGGATGAGGATGCTGCGTTGTTATGTTTTTTCCACGTTCTTGTATGGAGTTGAAACATGGACCCTCAAGAAAAACAACAACGACAAACTACAAGCATTCGAAATGTGGAGTTACCGTAGAATGTGGCGTATTCCTTGGACCGATAGAATTACTAATGCCGAAGTGCTGAACCGGATGCAGAAGGAATGCGAAAGCATTAACACCATGAAAAAAAGAAAGCTTCAATACCTGGGTCATATAATGAGAGGACAGAAATACACACTTCTCCAACTGATAGTCCAGGGAAAGATTAATGGAAAGCGAAGCATTGGCAGACGCCGTGTGTCCTGGCTAAAGAACCTGAGGGATTGATTTAACTGTAGCAATGTTCAACTGTTCAGAGCTGCATTCAACAAGGTCACGATTGCTGTGATGATAGCAAACCTCAGGAGATGTACTATAAGAAGAAGAAAGAAAATCTATACGATATATTTTATGATAACCGAAAAAATTACACCCTACAATCGACAACAAAATTCTAACTTGAAATCATCAGTTTGAACTTAGACATTTCACGGTAGATTGGAATCATAGAGTAACAGTTATAAAAACGTCATTGTAAGAAAGCAAAGTTGCTACACCATATTTTTAGACGACTATGATAAAAATCGGGCTAGAACTATTTCACAAACTAAATCAATTGATCTTTTAGGCAAATGATTAGAGCTAGAAATGGGTAAAAACTTTATCAACTCAGATCCCAGTAAAAGGGTTACTCAACAACAGAAGATGGTTCCAAGGATGCATTTGTTCATTAAAGATATATAATAAATAAATTCTTACTTCAGACTTCAGAATCTGACAACTACCGCCCCATATCGTTACTTAGTTCTGAGTAACGTCTGTCTCTATATTAAATGGCCCTGTTGTGGTATTATTGACTCTAACATAGAAATCTCTGTCGTTCAAATGCGAATGAATCGTCTTTACAAACTCTAGTGGAAAATCATTCGCCAGAAGTTTCTAATGGATTTTGTCTGTTCATATCCCGGTACACAAATACTGTGTTAAGCTTCATTCCAAATTGTCGCTGTACGTAGAACATTTTTATTAGCAATGACATAGAACTGTGACCCTTTCTGAACCCATTTGTAGTATGTCCAGTAATATTCTGTCAATAGTTTTAGCAAAAATGCTTGTCCCTATTATCCCCATTGAAAACCATATTTCCACTCCGTTTTCCATCGTTTAGTTCCACGTTTTATTTTTCAGTTTTGGTTGTTATTTTTTAAACGTCGGATTCGTTCGTTTAATCTGCGAAACCGGTGGCTTTAATTAACGGTTTCTGAAAAATTCGTTTCGTTTTTATCGCAAACGGTAGATGGTATTACCTGAACAAAAGTTAAATTGCAACGGAAAAGCATAGAGAAAATCATAAATGAAAGGCATACCACAAATACAAAGTTTTCAAGTGCTTTTGTGCCGGTTTTGCAAACCGATGCATTCATTCGTTATACTTTATAAACTAAGCTATTAATTTTATTCTCCACGGAGGCATAGTTAGGATTTGGAATACGAAGCTTATGTGTATAATAAATGCTGTTTATAACTGTGACCATTTGAGTTTAAATAGGAGAATTAAAAAAAGCGCTACAATATTTAACGCGCTATTATGTCTTTAAATGTAATACTAAAAGTCACTCGACGTTTCTAATTATTCGAATCCTAATTTGATTGTCAACGTATTGTGGCTCTAATAAGAGGTTGTGTTATTGATTGATTAAATGCCAGGAATTATTTGTGGAATTTCGGAATTCTAGTGATTGGGCTACCATTCGAAATAGCAGTTTTCCTAATCAGTGCGCAATGTTTTCTCGCATGGCGAAAGCTGTTAGACGAACGACGTGAAGCGGAGTATGGATAAGCTTTCACCATGGGGAAAAACTACTTTTCGCACGTGTTAGGAAATAGTATATTATGCAACAAGTGGGGAAAGTTCAACTTATCTCACAAGTGTGAAAAGTACTTTCCCCACGTGTTGCACACTATATTTTTTCTACAACTGCACAAGTTTAAAGAATACAAGTAATGTAACAATATTTATTTTTATGGTTAGCAAAACTAAAATAACATGAAAGTATCCTACCTCTTAACAGCTAAATAATTTTTTTTAATTTTATTTTTGTATTTCTTCTCCATTTCATAAATTTTTCGTATGCCAATTCATACTTTTTTCTTGAAATTACCGGCAACAAATCTAACGTTACTTTTGCGGCTCTTTCCAATATCTCTGACCTAGTATTATCAAAATCGTCACTACTGTCATTACTCATATTATTTATTATAAATAGGTATGTCTTATTACAATAATATTTAATGGAAATTGCGATTTTTATCAAAGCACGAATGAGAACTACCTTAGGAATTTAAAAAAACTTCTATAATCTGACAGTTGTGACAACTATTTAATGCTGAACAGCAGCCTACTAAGTTTTTGTCGATTTTTGTTGATTCTCCATATAAACGTATGTGGTGTGGGACAAAGAGTATGAGTAATACATGGTTTTGAAATTAAGTAAGCTATGAGAAATTCGCTACTTTTCATAGCAGTTGTAAAAAAAAATGTTTTCTTCAGATCGATCTCCTAATTATAGAGTATCAAAGCACTTCGGTACACTAGTGCAACAAAGTAAGTTACTTTTAACACAGTTGATACTGCAAAAAGTAGTAACTTTTTGCACGATCGTAGAAAAAATACATTTTTCATTGCATTGTCGTATTTTTTGTCATTTTTTATTTAATATCTTGAGTTCTAAAAGTTAAATCATAAAAAATAGGGATTGATATCAGAACCTTTCTAGATCAATGTTGTCTTTGTAAAATTGCTAAAACATAATAAAAAATTCATTCGTGTTCTTTTAAATGTTCTTCTTTCTGAATAATAATGTTTTTAATTTGACGTTTCGATTTTTGGTCTAAAGTCTTTTTCAAAAAATTGACAATACGCCAACCCGACATGACATCTGGCGACCGGGGCCGACAAAAATTGTGGTATATTACCAAGATAAAGCAAAGTGACAGTTCTAGTACACAGGTTCGCATTATGGGTATGTAATCGATGTCATAACAAAATATAATTTTTGATTTTTTAATTTAATTTAATTTTTAAATTCTATTCTCATTGTAATATGTATTATATTACTAGTTTTACGAAAAAAATTTACTCTTTATAAAAAGTTCTGCATGATGTAAAACCCATGAAGAAATAATAGTAGTGTTTGGAATTAACATTTTGCAAATCGTATAAATTTTTCAATAACGCTAATAAAATCTCTTCTTTTTCTTTCTCTTCTGCCAGTCTACCTTCTTTTCCCACTAACACTATGTTGCTTAGTATAAAATTTTCCACCAAGTGATCAGAAGAAACATTACTGACGTCCTTACACCAGTACTACTACTACCTCTATTTGATTTACTTTTATGGCCAGAGATTTTCCACTTCTATTCCCTTCTGATAAACCTGCAACTGCATTGTTGTTCTCTTAATTGACGTAGATACAGACCGCTGCTGCATGCTTGCAGAATCCTCTTCCTCCTTTGCAAGTGCAGTTTGTATCCAAAACGTTTCTGTCAGGATCAACCTAAAATCAATCAATATGATTTCTTTTAAATGATACATTTATGGTCGGCACATCTAGAAATGTTAATGTTTTTGTACTTGATTTGTACTTGATCTTTAACTTGTCATTATCTGTAGAATTTATACAATAATTATATTAATTATATACATACCTCGATTGTCGGCTTGTAAAGGTTTGCTTTCGTTGTAGTGCTTAGTGCACTATAGGTTTCTCGCAAAACAGTTCCTTTAATTTCAGATGATCCATCAGTTTTTAACTCGTAGACGCCGGAAACATTGTGGTTTCGACGAGTTTCTTGCCTTTAGTGAGGCTTTGCTTTCGAAAAATTGTTAAATTTATCGGCTTGAACCCACATCTTAGCAAAACCGACATTGTGGACCGTTAATAACAATAAATAAGCGAGTTATTCAATTAAACTTAAACGATCGATTTATTATTTATTTTTCTGTTATTAGATTACATTCGGTTGAGAAATTCCTATAGAAGTTACTAAATATTCGCTTATTATGTTTCTAAAGGTTATTTCTCATATTTCAGTAAGATAATAAAAAACTTTCAAGTTAAAACATTTTTTATTATATAAATATTTATTTATTAATCACAATAACAAAACAATATTACAGAATATTTATCTCTAAAACTACAAAACAACGAATCTTTACATTTTTAGAAAATATACTCAATAAAATTACATTTACAAAGTGTAGAAATGTTCAACTAAATTTAGTTGATGGAGCTTTTTACATCTTAAAACTAGCAAAAAATGCAAACAAAATATTGGTAATAAAACAAACATTAAAGTTGTTTTTGCTTGATAAAAGGTATGCTACTTTAATATTGCGATACTAACTTTACAAAAATCAATGTAGGTACATTTACTAAAATTTAATCAGCACGACGGATTTTGAAAATCTGTGTGTGCTGAACAGAACATTAAATTTCCCAAATATTGTTCCAGTTGTGTGGAGGCTTAATCGCCCATAAAGCTCTGCTCGATTCCCAACAGGATCATTGTTGAATATATGTAGCAAGCTTCGAAATCTGAATCCCCAAGTTGTGCTGCATCAAGAATACCTTCCATCTTAAATGAAATAAATAGAGCCTGATTGAACATGTATAAAGACGTGCTTACCATAAAAATGTATCTTCTATTTTAGTAGAATTTCAACGAATCCAATTCCAATAATTATTTTGTTTTTCATTTCTATAACTCATAGTGGCTTTGCACTTTAAATACTCTTCTTAATGGAGAGTAAAACCAGTTATTTTATTAAAAAGTTTTTTAATTTTAACGTTTCGACTGTCTGCTCACAGAAAACAACATAAAAGCAAAATAATAAAAAATAAATAATTAACAGTTGACATCTACTTTACGTACATACATACGTACGTACATGAACACTTCAACTCAAATTTCATACAACTTTATTACGTTATATTTCGTACGCTATTTTCTACGTAAAGGTTTACGTACTGTGTTTACTTCAACTCTCTAATAACATGATCTTGTATTTTATTTTGACAGCGTCTGTCATGTAACATTGGTGTGTTTTTTCGCTTTTCAAATAAAAAAAAATGGAAATAAGTAGAGTGAAATGATTCCACGTGAGATTAGTGAATCTGCTAAAGCGGATACTTATGAATTATTGCGTAAGTAATGTATTCATAAGAGTGATTGTTATATGTAATTGTCTAGATATATAAAGTTCATACTTTATTATCCATCGATAACCTTTTCAACATACAAAACGGCTGCAGAAAAAATATTGTACGTAACACGATCCAAAAGGGATTTCACGGGACTCGCAGGATTCCAGGACTCGCCTACGGCTCGTCCTGGAAATTTCCTACTCTTCCCGTAAAATATCACTTTCGGAACTTGTTACGTAAATTACTATTCAAATTTAAGATGTCAAAATCTCGGAACGATTGGCTACTTGTTAGGGCCTTTTAGTTTAATACATGTAACAAATTTAAACCAAATCGGCTGTTCCCTGTATTTAAAATAGCGGATTTAATTTCTTGTCTAAATTCACAAATCACTCTCTATGTCAATAACGAAGCGGTTTTGGATATGGCATTTTGTAATCATATTGGCAGCCCCTATAACCCCATAAGTTTTGTCGGTTTCATCTCTGGACACCCTGTATAAATCGTTAAAGTAAACTTAATAAACGGTAATGACGGAGGCTTATTTTACATAATAAGAAACAGAATTTGCATTTATGTATTATTATAATTTCAAACAAGCACGAACAACAATTAGTGGAAGTAATTGATCGTTGTTTACCCACTCCTGCTTTACAGAACGATGTGCATTCATTCTGTTTTGCACAGTTTCCTAAGATTCTTGGTATTTTAGATATTTATCATATCATCAAACACACCAATCTAACTTTATTTTTTTTTAACTTTTTTGCCACAACTTAAAAATCGTTGTTCTTTGTTTCAGTTGACGTTTGACAGTTTCACACTAGGTCGCTTTGTGTCTTTCACGACGGACGGTTGTCCGGATGGTGCCTTACAAATCTCGGAATCCAACAGGCCCCAAGTGGGGGGCTCTTGGTGCGGTACCTCTTGGGGTCCCGCCATCTATTACAGCGAAACCAAAAGCATTACGATTGCCGTCAATCTCTATCGTCTGTCGAAGGTCGAAAACGGCTACAATTTCGATTACAGGATGGAATACAAGTTTTTGAGGAAGAAGAATGCTATTGTGCGGTATGGAGGAAGTAAGTAATAATTTTTTTTATATACAGGGTGTTTCATTGGGAAATGCGCAGACAGTAGGGGTAGATGGAGGACACCTAAATAACCTATATTTTATGGGTCTATCGTTCTTTATAACCAAGATACATTTTTTCAAATAATCCACCTTATACATTATATATATATATACATTATATTTGGTACGTATGTTCTTTGTCCATAGGGGCGTCGACTAATATAATAAAAAAAGGCTTATTCCAGGTCCGGCCTTAAAAAAACTAATAAGTAGGGTTCGAGTCGAAACAACACCCTATATACCAATATTTTAAAATTTTATTTACAAATTTAGAAAGAGCACAAAAAATAACTAAGACTAAATGTATTTGGTGTTTCCCCTTACAACTTTTTTACTTAGTAACAAAATTAAAAAAAAATTCTGTTCCAAATGGTTCTTTTCCAGCTTTAATCCATAAAAATCATCAACTATTTCTTCCTCTTCCAATTTCTGGATCCCAACCTTATTAAAAAACGAGAGGACAGGTCCTTATTTGAGACAAATTTTTATTATCAATGACTAACTTTCAAACAACCTGTATGCGTAAAAAAAATTATCAAAAAATTATAAAAATGAGGGAAAATGCCTATTCCGAACAAAGCATAATTTTATTTTAAACAAAAATAATGTTGCAACAAATTGTATTAAGTTAAACGAAAAGAATTAGACACGAAAAATGTAAACAACTTAACTTATAACAGTTGTTCAAAGTGGCCTCCATTTTGCTCAATACATTTTCGTGCTCTTGAACTAAGATTTGTAATTGACTTTCTAATCATAGCTTGGTCATTTCTCAGTTCCTCGCATGCGTCTTCAATTCTCCGTAGAAGGTCCTCTCTAGTGTTTACTTCAGTTAAGTAAACTTTTTATTTTAAATAACCCCAAACATGGTAATCGATTGGATTAAAATCAGGCCCCCTTGCAGGCCAGTTGTGAGGTCCTCCTCTGCCTATCCAATGATTTTGGAAGTTGTCATTTAAACAAAAATAACGTTGCATCAATTCTACATTTTAAAGGTTAAACGTAACAGAAAATCAAAAAACTAGAATTTTCTTTATCCTCATCTAATTATTTTTTTAGCTAGAGCATGATTATTTTTCGACTCTTCTGAAGCATTCTTGATAATAATATTAATAAAATAAAGCAGTCTGTACTATAGTTTAATTTAGTAAATAATACACTTTATCGAAACATCTAGATTTGACTCAAGTTACTAAGTAAAAAAGTTGTATGGGGAAACACTAAATGTATTTGGTCTTACTTATTTTTTTGTGCTCTTTGCAAATTTGTAAATAAAATTTTAAAATATTGATATACAGGGTGTTGTTTCGACTCGAAACCTACTTATTAATTTTTTTAAGGCCGGACCTGGAATAAGACTTTTTTTATTATGTTAATCGAAGCCACTGTGGACAAACAACATACGAACCAAATATTATAAAAATCTATACGGTGCTTCGTAAGCTAAAATTAATTAAAAACATGTGGAAAATTAATAAATCACCCTGTACCTTGGTTATAAAGAACGATTGACCTCAATCTACCCTTACTGTATGCGCATTTCCCAATGAAACACCCTGTATAAGATACTATAAACGACATATCAAAACCGTTTCTTGGGAAGATACGTTGTCTTCTAATGTTTAAGTTTTTCAGATAAAATTGGAATTTAAAGGAATCTTTGAAAGCATGATGAAAAGCGTGTATAATTAATATCTTCCTATAATTCATTTTCATTTAATTTATTACGCAAAAGTGAACGAATTTTCAAGCCTGACAAGGTTCAAATCTACCTAATTGTACTCTCCACAAGCACCATTCACGATTTAATCAAAATTATAACATCAAAGTCTTTTTAATCCCCGAAAAAAATATAATTTACGTTGGATTTAAAAGTTCCCGTATACTTTTTGGGTTGGCCGGGCACAGAAAGGTGGGAAAATTAATTCCGATTTTAAGGGTTAATTTTGAGAAAAACGCGAATATGCAAATCGGAATATTTCATGAATAAAACATGAACGATGTGAAGTGATTTCGTTATATTCAAAATTTGCAGTATTCTGCAAAGTTCGAAAATAAAGTGAAGCAAACAATTGTCGAACTGGGATTTAAATTTCGTATAGAAAAAATTCGTTTACCTGTTGTTTCTTTTTTTTTCAATAGATCAGGAGAAACTGAATTTTTGTGCGATATTCTTATATATAACCAAAATGCCAAAATGCTTGTCTTAAAAATTACTTTTGTTTTAGATTTTTATGTTCGCATGAATGTTTTTTTGTGATTTTTTTTTTAATATTAGAAAAAACGTCTAAAAATCTGCTATTTAGACTATTGGACATTTTTAATTCCGCCCGAAAAAGATAATTTTGGAATTACTTATTTTAGTACAGTGAATAAAGGTAAAAATCAACTATTACCTCCGATTTCGGTGAACCTCCATCGATTTGCACGAAAATTTGGGATTGAGTATATTTTACCCTCAACTTCAAAAATTACATATGCTCGACTTGCGCTTTTTGCATTTAGGCGGTGAAATCCACCCCTTTTGTTGAAAATGGTAAAAAAATGTGAAATTTAAACCCTTAAAAACCACCTCCTTAAATATTCCATCCTTAAAAACTACACATTGTCATAAAAATAATGGCTTTTTTTTATCAGCTTTAATAGCTTTAATTATTTAAAATCTTTTTTATTGGTTATGATAAACTTTATTAATATATTTTAAACTTTATTAATATATTTTAAACTTTATTAATATTATTCTTTCCACATTCCCCAAACCATTTTTTAGTGCTTATTTGACTTATAAAAATTTAATTTATTAATTAAGAGGAAAATGTATTCATTTTTTATTTAAATAATGTTTCATAAATTAATCAAATATTAATAGTACATTAATTTTTAAATTTTCACTCTTCATCAGGGCTATCTTTTTTCCTATATATACATACAAAATCTCTGCTTCAAAAATTTTTCCAAAAAAATGTTATTGGTTTTTTTACAATAACTCCGTTAATTTTTATGATATGATGTTAATCGAAAAACCATTTGAAAGGTAATTTCAAGGTCTACAATATCGTATTAAATGTAATCTTTTAAATCCCTTATTTTTTAAAAGATAAAAGGTTACACCGGTTACATGTCTCTCGCATTAAAATTTAGGCTTTAAACGTTTCTATCTCGGTTATTTTTTATCCTACAAAAATAAAAAAGAATCAAAATCTTGATTAAAAAAAACCCAAATTTTGTTCTGTATCATTTTTTACATATATCGAGTATTTTTGGAGTTATTATCAAAAGGAAATGAAATTTACGAAAATTTGAAAAATTCTGATTTTTTTAAATCATATTTTTTTAAAAAAATATGCGTTCTAAACCGGTCCAAATTTTTGAGGTCATTATTTATGCTAAAATAAAGTCGTATAGGTATTACTATAAATTTTAATTTTTGTGGAAATGGCGTCTATTTTATTTTTCACTTTTTCCTCTTATTTTCATCATAACTTGCTTAATTTTGATGCTATCAACTTCTTCTAGAGCTTATTTGATAGGCATTTCTGAGTACTTTGAAAAGTGGTCAGTAAGTATATTTTATAAAATGCATCGTTTTCCCGTTATTTAAGCTTGATTACTTAGATTTGAGTACTCGCCGAAAAAAAATATACATTCAATTATCTATAACTCACTTTGAATTAATACTAAAAGGTTTTTCAAGTAAGGAATTTATTCAATTTTTTATTAGCTTCAATTTTCATAATAACAACTTTTTTGTAAAAACTTATAGTTTTTGAGTTATTTATGAAAAACCGCTTTAAAACAGCATTTTTTTCACGAAAAATCAAAATGTTTGATCTTTAATAACTCAAAAAGTATTGATTTATTTTACTAACTTTATATAACAAACTTTGCTTAGAATTGGTATCTCTATCGATTTCTGGAGTTATTTTTAATAAAATAATTTCCACCCCCGAGAAGGGGTGGCATCCACCCCCACGGTAAAAGCGCAAGTTGACACCATGTCACTTTTATTTCTTGAGGTATCCTCTAACTGCTCACTAATTTTCATGAAAATCGACGGAGGTTCAACGAAATCGGAGGTGAAAACCTTCAGTGACTGTACTATTTAATCTCACTTAATTTTCTACAACTTTTTACAAATTTATCTTTTTATCCCCATAGTTTTTTGTTTCAACTATTCTTTTCTCTCTTTACTCCATTCTTTTGTGTTTCTTTTTTATATCCTCCAGTATTCGTATATTGATATATCCACTACTATCCGATAATATACATCAAGCCCAGCCCCTCGTGCATGCTTTGATATATGAAATTCCCCAGCTGCTTTAACTCTCCAGCGCCTTCTTTAGCTTGATCTCATTTTATCCCTGTACACTATATTTTAAACTTGTTTTAAATCTCGCTTATTACTGTCGCTTACCCCTATCGGTTTATTGAAATATTAACCTTAAAGATTTGTTTGAAAGTTAAAGCTTATACTTTTATTTTGTTACATTATAGGTTTTCTTTTGCAGTTAAAGAACACTCTCAAAATTGATTTATTATTATTTAAGATTAAAATATTAATGAAATCACCAATGAATATAACGCAATATTTTCTTATATTCTCAGGATCTGAGAAACGTTATAAATATAAGTGAATTGAAAATCGAAATCTAGTGAGACCTAATCCCATATTAATAATTTAGCTTGAACGTTTTTTATCTGTTTGCTGCATGATACCAATGCAGTTTGAATAAATGAACTTGGATGGGAAAAGCCATCATAAACTGTTTCTTATTTTTTGGTGTATACCATGCTCAAAAACTATTTTAATATTTTACCATTATATATCAGCATTTTTTTACGTCTAGTAAAAGCTTAAATATTTGATGCTATAACATTAACTCAAAAAAGGATTGTATATCTTTAATTTCATACATTCCTGCAGTATGGTCTCATCTCTGTTTCTGTAAAGATAGATGGGTGGGTCACCCTACAGCACGTAGGCCACATTTGACCCATTGCGCGTCCTTCTGAGGTTGAGTTTTCTAGCTCGTCAGCCAACGTACTTGTTATAGTAGGTGATGAAGTCGCCTGAAGGTAACTCCCTCATGTTGGCATGCGCTAGCCCGTGCTAGCCGAAAAGATAATGTCTTATTTGTGAGAGTGTCGGGCATTCGCAAAGAATGTGTTCGACAATCTCATCTTCCTGTTCACATCCTCTACACAGTGGAGTGTCAGATAACCCTATCCTGTAGAGGTGTTTTCGTAGATGGCTGTGCCCAGTCAGGATACCTGTAGCTGGATGCAGGTTCTGTCTGATCATAGTCTCAAATTAACAGGTCAGTTATAAAAAAGGAATTAAACTAGTAATATGCTATCATTTTACAGCATATTTCTTTTTATATTCGTGCTAGATCTCATCTCATTTATGAAGGAACTTTTTTTTGAGAGAAACACAGACTATCTTATATTTTTTCTCAAGCTACGAAGTTGTTATAACATTTCTGACTTTTCTACATAAGGGTCGAAACAGGGAAAATTTTTCTAATAATAATGTAACAGAATAGATTTATGTTCTACGAACAATGTAAGAGTTCATGACTACGATACTTTCTTTAATACCAACTCTAATCCTTCAAAGCTATAAAATGGAACTTGGTGCTTAAGTGCTACAAAGGTTTTAACTTTGTGCAGACGTAGTTAATATTTAAAGGTAATGTCAACTACTTTGAACGGTAAACTGGTTTAGATACTCTGTGTAATAATAAGTTTCCTGTGGTCAGTCAACTATTACAAAGGTGAGTTTGGATTTAGACAGTGGTGGATTTGTGGGTTTTGTTCTTTTTAAAATTTATAAAAGTTATAACGACGTAAGATTAATTCTTAAATGTAACACTTTGGCGATTATATCACCTGTTACGACTAGAAACATTGCCCATTTATGTAACCCTAACTTTGCATTATGAACAATAAAATTAAAGTGAATTTCTCTGACTATTTCCCTCTTCTTAATTTCCACCAATCACAAACGCGCAATTTTAAATTACAAATGGTTTGTAGATGAAAAAACTGTATGACAGCTCCTGTCAGTAGTTTTTTCGAGTTTACCCGCGCAAAACTTGACAGCTGTTGTCACCAAAAATTACAATACCTTTGATAACAAGTAATTATGGTCTCCCAGGAAACCAGAAAACGACTTTAAACAATTTTTCTGATTTTATTGTCAATAAATTTTGTAATATTGTTTTTAACCAGTGCTAGACAGCTTCTGTAGTGAAAATGAGTCGCTTTGGAAGTGATTCTATGACTAATATTGATCTGGCGATTGAGAAATGTGTACCGTACAATATCGTTAAAACCAATATGTCAATATGGAAACCGTTTACGGAATTCTGCAAGGCAAAGAAATATGAGCTTAGTAACTACAAGTTTAGAGCAATTAAACCTAGATTAGGCGTGGAATATTAAGAAAGAAAACGATGAAAATTACACAGAACTAGTTGTGAAGACAATGTGGAACACCGTTGCAAAAAAAATGCAAGAGATGTACTTTATGAAGTGGAAAATAATTTTTGATCCATTTAAAGATATTATCTTCAAGTCTAGTAGGGAAGCTCGTAATGCGAAACGAAGGAATTTGCAGATGTACGCCAATAAAAGGAAATCGAACTCTGCTTTATTAAAATTGAAAGAATACTACGCAATGGTTTTATTATGGGACGAAGACACTCTGGCGGGACTCCAGCGAAAATTTTACCACATTGCTTTAGTAGAACTTGCCTGGGGAGGTGGAGAAGCAGTCAATTGCAGAGTTCATTATTTTAAAGAGAAAGTGGATAAGTTATTAAAACAGGTAGATAACATAGTTACATATTTTTTTAAATAACTGATTTTCAAAAATCCTACTTTTTAGGAAGAGTAGAATATAATCCTCTCTTCAATAAAACGGCCCAGGGTGGAGAAAAAATGATTAAACGTTCATCTAGAATAACAACTGATAGATTATTCTTAACAGTAAACCGATCATGGAACAAAGAACAATCAAGTGGATGGTACAAAAACACTCCAGTGGGAAAAAACGAACTTTCGAATGGACTAAAGAAGCAGCAGAGAAGACAGGATTAAATACAAAAGAAATAAAAATAACAAACCACTCTATGCGGTCGACAGCAGTCAGTAACCTGACTAAGGGAGGGGTTGGTGAACAACAGTTAATTAAAATTACTGGCCACAATTCAACCAACTCAATTAAGCCATATCTGCAAATGGATAATAAGCATTATTCCAACATCATAAACACCCTTAGAAGTGATGCCTCAGAGCCTCCAGCTAAAAAACAGAAAACAGAAGATCCTGCAGCCACTCCTCGAGCTTCTCACTCTACAGCTGGACCCATCAACAACATTAATGATTTACCTACACCCAACGCTATCATTGAGTTAACAAAGATTTCAAACAATGCTCCTACTTTGTACCAAAATTGCAATTTATATTTGAATGTTTTGTAAGCTATGCTTCTTGTTAAAATATTACTTGGCAACGTGTTTTTTCGTTTTTTTTTCGGAAAAATTAGATGCCCTTATGTTTAATCACTTTCTTTAATAAAATTTAAATAAGTTTTTACCAGCCATTAAAAATTTAAAATCACATCCACCAAAATTATAACTTCCTCCACCAAAATTGTAAATCGCCCCACCAATTTTTAGAGCATTCGCCATTATTTTAAACGCATCCACCAGTATTGCAACACTTAAATACGCTTTTTAGTAGTTGGTAGTGCTAAATAGAAATTGAACGGTTAAGCAGCAGTCGCTGCAGTTAAATTGTGGATGGGTGACTACTGGTATGTACGTAAAGTTATACTGTCGACTGTATTAGGAAATCGCACGTTAAAATGCCCCAAATATCTGTTGGATGAATATACATGTACTGATTTGGATTCGTACAGTTTCATGTTCTCAAAGTTTTTCTGAAGGTTTGATAAACATTTTTTGATCTGCCCAATTTCTAAACACGTTCTAGAAAATGTCCAAATTATCTGCTATACAGGGTGTAATTGAAATGTGTACAACCTGTATAAGCTTGAAGTTGCAACAAGCTTAAGAAAATTATTATTTTTTGCTTGAAGAAATCCTCGCTATTCAAATATTTGTACACATTTTAATTACACCCTGTAGATATATTCGAGCCTTTTTAGTTTTTATAAAGGGAAAGCTCAAAGCTCAAACAGCTCATATTTCTGTATTTGAGTTTTTCATTTATCCTCTGCAACTGGAATTTATATGATGAGCCTCAACCCTTCTAATACCCCCAAGAGGAAATTGGAAAGGGATCAAAACTTCGGAATTTAGGTTAGATATTAGAGAAATATTTGCTTGACGAGCCCATAGCTGAAAAGCCGAAATTGGCTTATCATTTATACATACCAAAACATTCACAGATATCGTTCTGAATAGAGAATCTAATTCTACACAGATCGATTCTCTATTAGCTTCTGGGGGATTTGGATTTTCGTATAATACCGAATATCAGTCTATTTTGTAACTGATACCCTATACGGTTATTTTAGGGAATTTTGGATTAGGTCTGAATTTATCCTATTGTGGGTTTATTGATAAATTCTTTATGTGACTACCGGAGACACACAGAGGAGAACTTAGCCAAAAAAAGTGGACAAAATTGTTTCTCATTTTCATTTTATATATCCTAGTGCAAAACAGTAGTACGTATAATAAATTTAAATTTTTATTTAATGTATATAGGGATAAGTGGCACGAGGTCCTTGGAGAGGTCCCACTGCTACAAGCCAATACAGATTCGATTGCACCAAGATATGCTTGTGATAGGCCCTACAGGGTAATAATACAAAACGTACAAGAGGCTACATCGGCAGTAGGTGGCTTGTGCATCTACACAGCTGCTACACAGATCTACTAGCTCTGAATAGACCACGAATTACATCAGGTCTAGTACTAGAATGTTGCCAGGCCATGATCGAAGCTTGCAACAACAACGTGTTCACTTTGGCTTAGATCAAAGGCCATGGAAAATCAAAAGGCAACCGTATAGCTGACTCGTTAGCTAAGAAAGCAGCCTCCCAAAAACTTTTGGGATCTGGCACTTTCATAGGCTTATCGGCATCAGCTGTTGCTCTTACTAAAGAAGCACTCCCTTGACAAGTTTAAGAGTAGATGGGATGATGAAAAAGGCTGCGAGCAACCCAAGGAACTACTGCAGTATCCGAACAGCGAAGCAGGCAAAAAATACATGACTATGAACAGATATAACCTGCGCACAGCCAAAGGTATCCTGACTGGCCACTGCCATCTACGAAAACACCTCTATAGGATGGGGTTATTTGACACTCCACTGTGCAGAGGATGTGAACAGGAAGATGAGACTGTCGAACATATTTTTTGCGAATGCCCGACACTCTCATAAATAAGACATTTACCTTTTGCCTAGCACAGACTAACTCATGCCAACATGAGGGAGCTACCTTCAGGAGACGTCATCACTTACCTACATTAAACAAGTAGGCTGGCTGATGATCTAGAAGGAAAGCTCAAACTCAGAAGGACGCACAATGGGCCAAATGTGACCTACGTGCTGTAGGGTTACAGATACAGATGCTAATATGCAATGACCAACATCTCAGACTATTTGATGAAGGCAATTTTGAAATAAAAATTGAAAATTCCCCAATCTCTAAAACTAATGAGTTAAATAACAATCGGGACATTAAATTCAAACAACATGCTAATTATATAATTATCGTTTGGGCTCAATTACCTTTTTAGATGTTCCAGATTTTTGTCGAAATGTTCTAAGTAAATACTTTTTAATAATCTGATTCTTCCTCATTTTACTTACTGCTCAACTGTACTATATTTATTAGATCAGAATGAAAGGAACCAGTTTCAAAAACTTCTTCCGTCATACCCATTTCCACTGCTATTTGACAGCGTAGTTAGTGGAAACTAGTTTTTTACAATACAGATAATCATCCAAAAATGTTTTGAAGCTGCTTAGAGAATTCTGATTTGAATTTTACGAATCCAAAAAGTATATTTAGTATAAAAAAATAATGTTTTTTTTCAGGTCAACCTCCATCAGCGTACAATACCACCGAACCCAGCATCCGATCTGGTCCAGAACCGGAATACTATTTAGGTGACTTAATAACGGGGACTTATTGTTCTCGAATATTCAGCGACTGTGATAGGAAACACTGCCGTCTCCAATCTCCTAATTTCCCTGGGATTTACCCACGCAACCTGACATGCTACTATGCTGTAAGACAACACGATATACCACCAGGCAAGTTTAAGTGTTTATTTATATATTACATAATAAGAGTGGATATTTTCGTGACTCTTCAATAGTAATTTATGTAGATAAAATTAGTGGGAAGCAGTCAATAGTAAATACATTAGTACGATTTCTTCGTTTTAAATCGAGCTTTCGAAAATGTTTATTTTCTTTATCAACACAAATAACATGAAATTCAGAAAAAATTACATACAAAAAGAAACATCAGTGTTAAAATTTAAAATGACAAAATGGCAATTTCTAAAAAATCAGTATACTTACAATTGAAACATATAGAGTGAGATTATAAAATGTATAAGTATGTATAAATATATAAAAAATTCAATTCAAGGAGGATGAGTTGAGAAATTTTCTTTATGTTTTTTTAACAGATATATGTATATTGTACTGAGGTCATTGATATCTGTTCTTTTATTCATTGATTTTTTATTGTTATTTATATGAACCATTTTAAGAAAGAGACGCTTATTGCTTATTTCGTTCATTATCGAGAATTTTGCCATTATTATAGTCAATCACGTGATCTTTATCTATTACATGTTCAGCAAGGCGACAAAATCTCACATTCCTTCTGCAGTCACTTTTATGAGAGGTTATTCTATCTTTAAGCATTCTACTTGTTTGACCAACGTATACTTCATCACAACTGCTGCATGGGATTTCATAGATTATACAACTCATCGTAAACTTAGCCAAGAGCAGTTGCAATTTTTGCTTAGTTACCATGTATTGATAAGCGAATATACCCTTGACGACGTGGTATAACCGTTTTTGATTTTTGCATCCGTCCATCTTGAAAAGTTTGTTATAATAACAATACGTTTGACGTTTATACTGAGCAAACGTCACCAAAAATAATTACATAATTCGTTATATAATCGTATCGAATACCACGCGAGCATACGAAAATAATATTTTATACTTCCTCCTCGCTCGACGTATTTCTCTAAAACACCACTCGAGCTACGCTTTCGTGGTGTTTCGCGAAATACGGAAGTATAATCGATTGTTTTCGAACCTCTTGTGATATTACTACTGATTATATTTGATTTAGTTTTAACTGGTATAAGTGTTTTCAATTTAGAATATATTTGTGAAATAGTTTTCAAATTGGTTTTAGCTATTTTAATATTGTCTTCATTTTTGAACAAATGTATGAGTTTTGATGTCAAACCATCTATCTGTGGTAAATATTTAAAAATTGAAATTTGGTCAGTTGTTGAAACTGTATCGATAAAACTTTTATATTTTAACAGTTTCGATTCAAATATTCAGTTTACTATTGAAAAAGAAACTGATATTTCAGAATATAAGTAGGAACTGTATAAAAATCATATCAAAATTATTCTTTTAGTTTCCAGAATGATCTGCTGTTAATTAAAACTTGTAAAAAATTAATATTTTTTTCGAATTTTGTAAAAATTTATGTTAAATTCTGTCAAAAGTAAATCCAGTAACCTTTGATTTGGTCATTTATAAAAACTATTCCGCAAGGTCAAGCGGATCTTTTTCTAAAAATCTCTAGAAGTGTTCACATCGCTCTGCAAAACATGAAAATCGAGTCAAAGCAATACTGAATTAAAACATTACCTGTCAACGAAGTGACGTTTTTTTTAAATAAAGAAAATTGATGAATCAAATTATTCATTTTGTCTATTGTTCCTGATAAAGAAATCCTGATTATCCTGATCCTGTTTTGGAAAGTATTCCATTTTGAAAAAAAACATCCAATCATTAAAAGCAACTAAAAGAATAATAACAGAAAAACTAAATCGTAAAAAAAGATACCGATTAAACATTAAATATCGATATTTAACAAATCATTAAATTAAAAAAAGGCCTAAAACAATGAACTAAGGTTAAAATTATTTAACCCTAATAAGGTAAGAGCATGAGAATAAACTCTTACGATAACTGGTAAATTTTAAAATAAATCAAAGCTGCACTTACCTTATTCAACAAAATATTTATTTCACACTTAATAAAAAAGGTTTATGGTTATTTAATATTCTGTTCCAAATAAATGTTTATAAATTTTATCTCATCAGTCGTTATTATTGACTTCTATAAGTATCAAGCCAATAGAAACACCCCTAAGGTCAGGAATCTCTACTCTATGGTAGATGGCGCCCAAGGAAAATTGTTAAGTAATAAAAATAATTCGCATTCTGCATAAGATTACAACGAAAGGTAGGAGTAAAAAGATTTTACGTGAATTTAAAATTTATTTAAAAAAATTAGTTAAAAATAAATCAAATTAAATTAAATTAAAAGAAGAACGAGCTAAATTCGTGGTTATTTAATAATCAATAAAAACATAACAAAAATACAACAAAAATATAGGTGATGTTTATAAATTTTAAATTAAATAATTAAACAACAAAAATAAAAACATCATTATAAATTTCAATAATATTACACGCTCTATAATCAGTATTTAAACATCTCAATATATTACATAATAAGTAAACAGTTTGCAGTATTATTTAAAGCAGCAGAATCATCTGTACACAAAGTAGTTATCAGAATAGTATATTCTGTAACAAGGTTGGAATGAGAATTCGATACGAGTGGAGGAACCACGACTATCGAATTTTCATTCCAACAGAGTAACAGACTATACTTTCTACACGGCCGCAGAAAGTAGGAATTGAATATAGTAAAATGGAACCTCGAAAAACGCAGGTTTTCTTTGTTGATGCAAATTCAAACTAAATAAATAACATTTAAAGTAGGGTTAGCCATATGTGAGTAGTAAGTACTGAAGGTATGGAAGAAAATAAAGTCCTTTATATCTCACAAGTTATTTATTATTGAGCGACCGATTTGGGCGATCAGAATATCGCCATCATCAGGCCCTGCGTGGAAAGATTATGGAGTTAAAAGGAGGTCACAATGGCAGTTTAGTTAAGTTATATAATTTAAGAAATTTATTTTAATTTAATTTTATTTCAATTTAAGCAAAAACTCACCATAACTTTTCCACGTAGGAAATACAACAGGAAAGCACCAAAAACATGTCAACACAATAGATTAAATTACAATTCTATTTTTATAGAAAACAAGGACGATCTTATAGGTCCTAATTTATATATTTAAAATTTAATTTATATTTTATTTTAAAAACGTAGTTATAAAATTTAAAACTTTTTACTAAAAATTAACCAGCAGTCAAAAAGGACATTTACAAACAAATTAAAACATCAACATCAAAACTAACAAAAGAGACAATTTTTAAAAACGATAAAATAAATAACACATCGCGTTGAACTGTCAAACTTAAGCGAGAATGTTTCTTTTCTGTTATTATAAGTGGTTTCAGAATAACTAAGAAAATTGTTTATTAGATTCAGGTTTAATGTCGAATAAAAATATTTCTTTATTTCCTGATGAGCGGAGTTGGCCACTTTCCAATTCAAATAATTTCCCTGCATTTTGCCCGGCACATCCTGTATCCAATAAAAACATTTTTCAGACTATCCCTATTTTTCGTCATTTCCATTCTCTATCATTTGTCTAATAGTAACATTGTTTCGCGCTGTTCGAGAACGTTTCTTGTTTTAGGATTTTGGGTTGTGTGACCCAATTCCAAAGACCCAATTTCGGCGAAGGGAACACGGGCGGATACGACGCCAAGGACGCGGACGCCGCTTGTCGTCGTTATAAAGCGGTAACGAGGTTTTTCGAAAGGAAAAGAAAAAGAACATCTGTGAAGAGCATTTGTTTTCGAGGTTTTGGGGAGAGAAACAAATATATCTGGGGCAATTTTGCAAAATAAACATAGTACTAACTTTATATATGGTGTTCATTAAATAAGTGTCTATCAATTGGAAGAAAAATGTGTCTGGGAGAAACAGAAATTAATTTATTTTATATACAAATATTTACACTAATATAATACGTCGATACAGGGTGTTATAGTATCTTCAGAATTCAATTAGGGACTCTTAATCTCTTAACTAGAAACAAATATTTTTACAATACCTCATTTAAAAGAAATTATTTAATGCAAATCCGAGATCTCTATGTTATCGTAAAATTTTATAAAAAATCGGATGAACTATCGTATAATTTTATAAAAACAAATTATGGGCGTATTTCACTACGTAATTTTCTGAGCCAGGTTAAATCAAAGTGAAACCTTGTGTTCAATTTCTCTTCTCACTTATTTTGTTAAAAAAGTTTTTTTTTTAAATCGTAATTTTCTACGCACTATAACTCGGGAGGGGTTTATTTTCGTGAAAAATTGTATTTAACATTAATTCATTAAAAAAGGACAATTTATCGATTGCGCGAGTTTTTTTTCCTTTTTTTTCCCTCGCAAGTAATTCCACAAGTGTTCTGAATTGTACAGAATGCCTGTATATTGTCAATTCAGACTTTGAAGACGACACCCTGTAGATGTCCCTGTTTCCGTTTAATTGGACATAAACGAGCAATTTGTTCAATGGACTGTATATTTCTTTGAAGAAGATACCCTGTAGATGTCCCTGGTATTGACGAAGGTGGTTTAAAAAACACTCAACACTTTCCTGAACTGTGTAAATTTTAACAAGAAACAGTACAAATGTAACAATTTAAATTTAGTACATTATGATAAATGATTCAAATTATTCTTATAAACCCAATCAAAAACTACTTTTGCATTTGTTTTACAAAACATGAAAAGTGAAAAGAAATTATTTTACATCGGCTTGTGCCGATGGAGCTTAATTGAGCGCTAATTGAAGACCGATTCTAAAACTCTTAAAGAAGAGATCACATATGCTTGTTGCTATGCCCTAAAAGGCACCTAATATGTTATGACGTAGTATGGTTCGATTGTTTTCTGCCAATGATATTGTTTCTGAGATTCTCTTGATGCTAACTGTATCGAAGCGAGATTTGTTGACTTCCGCATATCGTGGGGATGAACCGTATTGCCTAATTGCGTAGAGGATAAAATGTTTTTTATATAAGCGAACTTATGTTTTCGTATGGGGTAATATAATATTTTTATTCCCCTTTTTTATCAGGGGCATAGATGTTCGATTTCGCTGGTGACAGATTGATGCGCGCTTAATGCAATCCAAATATAGAAAAAAAATTAATTTATGGTATAAAATAGATGGGCCGAATCAGCAATTTAATATAGAGCTCTTTGAAGAAATGCTTTTACTTCAGATATGGAGGAGTGGAAGTCAAAAAAATTCGAAAAACTAGAGTGGACATATGTTATTTGATAAAATTTTTTATTTTTAGCCAGCCCAGTTCATTTATTTTAGCAGAAATTCATATCATATTAACCCAAATACAAATCTGCAACAGGAATTTTTTTAATCGATATGTAGTGTAATAATCTAGACAGGGATAAAACAATGTTAATCCATAATTTAAAGCAGTGAAAAAGTTAGGTAGTAACGATTTCTATATAACTGTCTAAGTACAAGGTATGCTTTCTTAATCAATATCGACACATGTTCTTGAAATCTCAGTTTGCAATAAAAAATAATACCCAAATTTTTAGCACTTTTACTGTCCTTTAAAAGTTCATTATTAGTATTAAAGCTGATGCTACTATACATATCAGTTGTAGCAAAGTTTGAAGAAAAAAACATTGTAGTACATTTGTTTAAGTTTAAGATTATGCAAATTAGAATATTTAAATATGTCATTTAAGTCCCTATTAACTAAAGAAATTGCAGTATATATACATCTAGGATTAAACGAATAATATAGTTGGGTGTCGTCTACAAACGCTTGTAAATTGATATATTTTACAGCTCTCTGAATATCGGATATGTATTTTAATCTTATTATTTATTTTTTTGTTATGATATTTAATTATTTAATTTTAAATTTAATTTTTTAATTTATAAATTTCCCAACTTAACTCAATCTCAGGGTAAAAAAATAAGTGAGTTCATAAATAAAATTTGTTACCATTGATTATAACTTTATTTAAACTTTGAAAATGATCAACAAAAAATTGTAATGAAAATGATTTAAAACACAAAATAAAACAAATTTACCTTTGTTATAAATTCAATTACCTAATTAACGCTGACTCATACTTCCTTTCATACCCATATCATAATAACTAAATACAAATAAAAAAAATTAATATTAATCAACTCTACTACCATCTCACGGTACATAGATGTAAACTCTATTCTACTAATCACTATTATACATGACGTGATTTGTCAAAAAATTTTATAGTTTATTTTAAAATACCTCACTTTTTATTAATGTCCTATCTTCATCATCTTCATCCAATCTTCATCCAGTTCATAAGGGTCAGCATTAAATGCCCCTTTTATATTTTTAATGCTCACTTGACTCTCCTTTTTGTTTAATATGTCTACACTACTTACAAATCAATCCATTGGTAATTTTGCTTTAATTATATTGAAATTTATATTATCCAGACCAACCAAACTTTTTTATATCGGTTTTTTTAATTTTTCTTTTCAAAATTTTTCTAAATCTCTTCTCGTCTATTTTTATCAACAACTCTCACTTTGTTTTTTCATCCCATCAAATTTAAAAAATCAAATTAGAAAAATTTACCAATCAAAAATGTTGCTATTTCAGTTGGCAATATTGCCTCTTAATATTCCCCCTTTAAAGATGACATTTAAAATTTTGACACACAAACCATGCTATGTTTCGTGTCATTTTATATCATAACAGTATATTAGAAAAAGTAAAGGACCAAGAACAGGTTCTTGCGGTACTCCGGAGGAGTATGAATTTCTTGTGTTTATCAATTATCGCTTTTTAATGGAAATAATATCGTTCAAGGGAAGCAATTGCTTGACTAGGCTGTTATTCGTTTCTGATCATCTTTTCTTGGAAATAAGAAAATATTATTGTATAGTACATTTGCCACAAAAACTGATGAGAGGAACATACGTTCTATTGTATACATCTTGATAAACAACAACCATATACCTTTCAAAGGCAGCAAAATATATGTGAACTTGCCTCGAGGGACAATCGTAGACAATTGAACCTAATGTTGGTTATACGTTCTTAAACAAAAGTATCTTTTCGAGAGAGGTATGCTCCTCGGGAGTGATGATTTACGAGACATGAAAATAGGATGGTAAATAAAGTAAGGATAAACTCAGGAGCGCATCCGAAACCTACTTTTGAGTGGCTGACTTTGTTCACTTTGCTCAATAACAGAGAAAATTGTTTTAAAGATACAAGGCCAAATTTTAGAAAAGTGGAATAGAATAAAAGTTCGTCAGTAAACTTTGCAGACTTTTCGATCAGTATAAATATAATTAGTGTTTTTAGCCATCAGAGTTTTGTTTCCTACTTTTTCAACTGCAGTTTCACTTATGTCGAAGATTTCGCTCTGAAAATAGCGAATTATATCTCCAAATTAATATGTGTACAGTGTTTTTATTTATTTATTTATATATTTATTTACTTTATTGTATTAAAATATAATTGAGAAGAAATATAAAAATATAAAATATAGAAAGTACATTTGCAAACACATAAGAAATAGATTAAAAAAAAACAAAAAAATGAAGTAACAAAATATCTACAGTCTTATGTTATCTCTAATAATTTGTAGTGATACTTGAAAAATATCAATATCAGAAAAGTTATCGTTGTAGTTACTCAATAGCCTGTCGATAAATGAATTTCTACCGTAATTAGTCCTCACATGAAAAAGTGTTAAATGACGTGTGCGTCTTTGAGGAATAGAGAAACGGACTAATTCTAGTAAATCTTCACAATCTATCTTTCAACCCCACATAGTAATAGTCTTGTTTCGAGTTTCCTATGCAATTCCTTGAGCTGGAAAATGTAATTTAAAGGAGATATTTTGTACTCTTTCAAGCCTATTATTATGTTTGATATAAGATGAAGACCATATTATGGAACAATATTCAACAGTACTGCGCACCAAACTGTTAAATAGACACGATATTGCCCGAGTATCTTGAATGTGTTTGGAATTTCTCTTTACGAAGCCCAGTAACCTAAAAGCCTATAGAATGAAACTGTCTAAGTGTAAATTAAAGGATAAGTCCTTGTCGAATAGGACTCCAAGGTCGTTAATTGATGAGACTACTTCTACAGAGCCATTATTTATATAGTAAAGGATATTACTATGGTTCGTACATCTATAGAATCTCATCAGTTTACATTTTGACACATTTAGCTGAAGAGGATTTACTTCGCACCAGAAGACAAATCTGGTTATATCTAATTGCATATTATACTCGTGTATACTTGAAACATGAAGAAATGTCATTAATAAATAATATAAATAAAACAGGGCCAAGATGCGAACCCTGTGGAACACCAGAAGTTACAAACACTTCGCGTGACACTGAACCACAAATTGAAACGCGTTGCCGTCGGTTTGTAAGGTAGGACTTGATCCAGCTGACAAAACTCCCAGACTCTCCAATATCGGCAAATTTATTAATCAAGAAAAAATGACACACTCTATCAAAAGCTTTGGATAGATCGGCGTAAATAACGTCTATTTGATTTCCCCGTTCAATAGAGTTAGTTAGAAATTCGTGGAAGATGGCAAGATTGGTAGCTGTGGATCGGATAGGGATAATGTGGTGTTTATAACAACTAAAGATGTCATCTGACAGTATCGCTTCAAAAACTTTTGGAATAGCGGAGAGTAACGAAATTACACGGTAATTCTCTACGTTGGTTTTATCGCCTGTTTTAAATATTGTTTTTAGGTTAGCATATTTCCATTGATGTGAGAAATGTCCTCTATCAAATGATCTTTGGAAAATAGATTGCAAAGGGATTGCCAAAGAATGACAATTTTTTAGTAATACCGGAGGAATCCCATCTGGTACGGCGCATTTTGAGGAATCAAGTTCCAGAAGCCTGTTCGTTATCTCTTCCTCGGTGAAAGTATGAGAGGACAGATTAGAGATAAAGTTCAGGGGTGTCCTGTACTCAGTGCTAACAGAGTCATATTTCTAATAGTTTTGGAACTATTCTCCTCCTATTCCTCAGGAAAAGTAACTATAAGTCACTAATAATATCCCTGTCAATACAATAAACCAAAAGTCAAAACCCAAAAATTAAAATCTTCCGTTATTGGATAGTAAAAGTTTTCTAAACTAAAAATATAGAATTCTATAAGAAGAAAATGAAAAAATTAATTTTCGATTACAGGTAAACACGCCTTAATAACAGTTCGTCAACCGAAAGGACAGCTCATCTCGATCCGGAGCCAATCGGCGCTTTACGGAACAGCGACGCCCAGCGAAATCAAGGTATGGGATGCTTGCGATGACGTCCAAGATTACGTCACTGTTTACGATGGGTACACAACTAGGTAAGTAAAGTTTTATATAAAAATAAATAGTCTTTAACATACACAGGGTGTTTTGTTGTCATTTTTAACTTTGTCTCATTTAACTGCAGCTTTAAGGATTCAGTCATCTATGGCAGATAATTCATAAATTTAGCCAATAATAGTTGCAATTTCTCCTTAGTCACCATGTGTTGATAAGCGAATATATCCTTGACGACGTGGTATAATCGTTTTGGTGATTCGCATTATTCCATCTTGAAAAGTTTGTCGCAGTCATAGAGTTATTACTCCAAAACCATCAAAAATCTAAAAAATAGAAGTACTGAATCCTGTAATCCACTTAATATGCTAGTTTTTGTTTTTGATTTATCACTTCTTAATTCTTTCGATAACCATATGTTTAAAATATTTGTACTGGAAATACCTATACAATTTTCTTAACAAAAAAATCGTAAACCATAGCGGCGTAATCATTAAATCACACCATTTTGAAATTTTGAATATAATGGGTGGTTCACATTCGCTAAAATCATTTTTTTTTATTATTTTCAGAGATCCTGTGATTCTAAAATTTTGCGGAGGAGGTGAGGAAGTGCCTGCAGCTGTATCAAGCGGTCACGAGCTCCTTGTGGAGTTTTCTACTTCTCCATATGGGACGTTTCTTCATCCAACTCCAGTCCAAGCGTTGCATGGGTTTCAGCTGGAGGTGGAGGTAAATACACTTTTTATAAAACTATTTTGGTCAAAAACTAAAATAATTAAAACAAAATTAACAGGAGATCCGGCTAACATGACACCATTTTCACCCAATGATGTTTGTAAGCTTGACGCGTTAAAAATAATTGAAGATTTATGTAACTATAAGCCGCCTTCTAGTGGCCAAAAGTTAAAGTTAATAAAAACATTTCTTTATGGCGTTACTCCTTTTTTATTTATGTGGCTCTTTTTAGCAACCAAAATATGAACTTATTATTATGTGGCGTCCTCTTACAGTCAGGAGATCAACCTAATAAAAATATTATAGATTTCTATAAATCGTTACTCTGTCTCTCTCGCACCTGTTGAAATATCTTCTCTCTCTGTTTGTTCTGGTAGCCCCATTGTTTATCTACTTGTTAATGTAAAAAAAATTATGGAAATTGAGTTCTTGTAAGTTTTTTATGTCATATTCTATTTTTATGTATATTTAAAATCTTAAATCCGTTGTTTGCTTACTATTAAGTTAACAAATTATCACGTTAATATGAATTCCTTTCCAAATTACAAGAAAATTTTATATGTAAATTAAGCAGCGTTTCTTCTTATTGTTCTTAAATGTATATATGAATTTCATTATACAGACCGCAAGGCACGGAAACTTCTAATTCCCAAACAATGCCCCAACAAACTTCCTAATACTCCAGAACAGAAACTTATACAAACGCGATGACTTTAAGTTGACCTGACCCTTATGTATACAGAGCTGAAAGAGGTTATCAAAGTATGGTTACTCAAATATGTATGTTTAAGGGATGGAAGGAACAATGGTGTTGAAGATCGGAGGGCTAATGATCTTCAACACCGCTCATTTTAGCCCTATGTGTCATAAACCATTAATAATTTAAGTAAACTGACAGCATTTGCTCAAATATTAGCTCGTATTTAATAAAAGAGCCGATAATTTGACTGAATTGTGATTGTTAGACAAATAATTAAATAAGACTTTTTGGTTTTTTTTTGTTAATATTAATATAAATAAACATTCCGAAAGCTCAATAAACAAAAAAACCGTTTAAGCTACACTTAAACAACAAAATCTGTCATCAAAATCTTAGAGAAACTTCCCGATTTGGATCGACTGGCTCAAGTATTTCAACAAGAAAATTGCCCTGCTCAAACATTGTTTGAAAATAGAATATGCATTTTCTTGGCAATATTTAATGCTCCTAAATCTGAAGACAGTATTAATCATCTTCGCTACATACAGTTCATTAAGTCAACGAAATTAAATAAACTTGTGCAGTTATCAACTCTTCCACCAACGAGTGCAGCAGTTCATCAACATATCAATCGTGTCTACTACCAAATTCAAACTTGGTTAGGCAATGATTTAGAACCCCAGCAATAGGAGTTGGGTGCTGCAAAATAAATCCCTTGAACCGACAACAATATTATTACCACCTGCACCAGATGAACTGCTTAGTACGATATTCTGCAAGTGATTTGCGCTGTGAATGTCCAAAAACAGGCTTACAATGTTCGTTAGCTTGTGGTCAATTTAATAGACATGCACATCTCAACGCTTCATCGTATCAACATGATCTCGATCAAGAAATTGCATATGACCCTAAAGTTTTTGGAGATTTGGAGATGAATTTCTTCTTCTCTGTAGCGGGAGGTCCAGACCATAGGAACAGTTTTACAAATATTGGATTCGATTTATACCGATTTTGGATAGAAATTTTAATAAAGTGATTTAAAATGTCTCACTGCTGAAATCAATAAATAAAGAATTCTGACAAAACTATTGAATTGAGTCTACAACTAATATTGAAAAAATAGAGAACTGAGAAAATATTATCAATAAACGTGTTGAAAGATGTGCTTCAAATCATGGAATAGACTGTTCCGTCTCATAATCAGAATCTCTTATTGCTTTTATATCTTTCAAGAAGTTTCTCCATTTCTTTTGTTCCTTTCGTCACATAGTCAAAACCTTTTATTTCTGTTAAATCTTTCAGAAAGTTTCATTATTTCTTTTCACCCTTTCGTCGCATATTTTGCAACCCTTATTGATCTTACATCTTTCAAGAAGTTTCTCAATTTCTTTTCATCGTTTCGTCGCATAGTCAGCACCTTTTATTTCTGTTATATCTCTCAGAAAAGTTCTGCATTTGTTTTCATCCTTTCGTTGCATATTCAGCACCCCTTATTGATCTTATATCTTTCAGAAAGTTCTTCCATTTCTTTTTATTTTTTCGGCATATAGTCAACACCCCTTATTGATCTAACACCTCAGAAGTTTCTATATTTCTTTTCGTCCTTTCGTCGCATATTCAGCACCCCTTATTCATCTTACATCTTTAAGAAAGTTTCTCTTTTTTATTAGTATTTTCTGATAATAATTTTTATGCAGCTTTGTGGTTAGTCTTGTGCAGAAGGAATGTATCTACTCTGTTTGGCCATTACTTGTTTTAGCACAAAGTTTTTAATTTTGCAATTTCTCTTATTACAATATTTGTTAATTCTGTCATAATTTTCACCATTTTTCTTTTATTTATTTCCAATACGCCACAACGGTGTTTTTTTATTATATAAAGTTGTTCTTGATTTACTTTGATATCTCTTATTTTTCGAAGTTAAATAAATAAAAATAAAGTCAAAGATGGTAGAGAAAAACAACGTCATATTTCACCATAAGTTATGACTCCTTTTTCACAGTTTTTCTCAGATGAAGGCACACATATAAGCTATAATGGTTCCATAACCTTTGTGTCTAGAATTTGACAGTTTACAGAATATTTGAAAAAAATATGAATGTAAATAAACACTAAAATAAAAATGTTACTTCCGTAAAACTTTTTACTTTAAAATTTCCCTAGGCGAAAGGAAACACCCTTCAACATTTTTTTTTCTGATAATGTTCCTTTTATAGCCGCTTCCCCTTATCCTTAAAAAGCAGATTCCACTCTGACATGATAACTTTTTGAGGGAGAAATTCTTCCACGAATACCCAAGATTTATATTACCCATTTTCTTTAATCGCCTTTCCTTCACTTTTGTGAAGGAAAACTTTTCGAATTTGACATCGCGTTCTTTGAAATTTCCCCGAATCTAATTTTCCTTGCAAGTTTTCAATGTAACACCGAGCTCGCGTTTGCCGATCTGGGCGGGAATCTCTTTCAATAGTTTTAATAGTTCCTACGTGAATTGTAAATTCGAGAGAGGGCGACGACTGGGTTATTGGAAGTGCATAATCGAACGTAAATTTAATTATGGAAGATTGATTTTAGCATTTTATTTATTGAAAAGGAGTAACATAAAAATTGTCTTCTTAACTTCCTCAATCTTTATTACACTTGTCAACATATCTGTTTCACATTACTTACACAAGAACGTTTTGTCGTTTCAGGTAACCTTCGTCGACCAACAATCCCCCTCCTTCACCAAACAGAAACGTGCCTGCGAATTTTGGGTTCGCGGGACAGATCGTGGTGTCCTTGAAAGCCCACTTCATTCCATACCGGCGAATACGACTTGCCTCTACCATCTCCAAGGACTCGATACTACGCTTTCCCCTTCACCACCTCCTTCACATCGTTCCAGGTACCCCGATTGGAGACACGTTGGTATGATCTTGCCACCTCCTCGGTATAGAGTTTGGCTGAGTGTTTTGAAGTTCCACGTGGCTAGCACCTGGGATCCCAAAAAACCTGATCAGATCTGTAGGAGCTACTTGAACGTTTGGGACGGACAGCTTTGGACTCCGTCAAATTGTGATGGGTTATTTTGGTAAGTTTTTTTTAGGAAAATATTTTTTATTGTTTGACGGTTCGGTTTTCTAACTACAGTCGTTTTTCAAAAATTGGTCATGACAAAAAATAATAATTTAGTAGAGAAGCATTTCAATGGATAATTTAGAAAATATAGTGAACGAAGAAAACAATACAATTTTTGCGTAAAACAATCTGATTTAAGTTATTTTATACGGCCCTCTTGGCGGTCTATGAAGACCCAGTAATAGGAACTCAAACCTCCAATAACATTTCTTTCATCTAGAAGAATCCCAACATTACTTTTACCACTCTACTATACTGTATTTGAAAATCAAGAGAGAGTAAATTCCCAGAAATGTTTTGCAGTTATCAGTGTTAAAGGCAGTAAACCATAGACGTGCGTTTTCAAAATTAAATTAATATGGAAATAGAAATATTTAATTTGTTTTAGTTATTTATACCTAGATTACCAATTTTAGATAGATAAACATAATTCGTAAGTAGTAATTTAATTTGGGTAAAATGAAGAAAAAGTCAATATTATTTTAGGCATTTTGTTTTAGGCATATGTTTATTTACAAAATATGTATATAATATGTACAGATAATTACAATTATTTATAAATTAATATGAGGAGCTAAAAAAACAATTAAGTAGGTATATGAGAAAAAAAAACCAACCGCAAGGATAAAATTTGACGAGCAACATGCAAAAAATACGACAATATTAAATCTTAAAAAATAAAAATCTAAAAATAAAATTAAAGTACATAAATGAATAATTTTAAAGTTATGGTTCCTCGCACTCTGTGTCAGAAGATTCACCATCTGATTCTAAAGAAATTACAATGGGCTCTATAGTAATATCAATTATGTTATCTAGCTCCCACATTTTTTTTTCTATTTCTGTAACGTGTCTAATACATTTTTGCCAATTTTCACTTGTTACTTCAGATATTGCCTTATTGAAGAGATTTTTAACATCTGATAATTTAAAAGTAGTGTTATTTCTGGCAACATAACCTTTAACTTGAGCCCATATTAATTCTATCGGATTCAGCTCACAATGGTAGGGTGGTAAACGAAGGATTTCAATTTCTCGTTTTTTGGCTATCTCCTCAATATTATATTTTTTATAATTTTGCTTATGTTTTTCAGCAATAGTTAACAATTCTGCCCTCAGCATTGTATTGTCAAAGGCTAAATTTTTAGAAGATAACCATTTTGCAATTTCACCCTTTTTCCATTTAGTGGTTGGTAAAGGTTCAAGTAATCTGGAGTGGTAACTTGCATTGTCCATTACAATAACCGATCCTTTTGGTATGAATTGAATCATCTGTTCAAAATATTCCTCAAACACGTCTCCATTCATTTCTTCGTGATAATCAACGGTTTTTTTTGATTCAAATAAGAGTAAACCATTCTCAAAAAAACCGTTTGTACTGCCTATATGACAAATAATTAATCTTTTACCTTTTCCTATAGGTTCCTTAAAACCAGTAGTATATCCTTCTAGAAAAGCTTGATGGGATGATTTTATATTTTTGTCTTTCCAAACTCTTCCTACACAATGTCCTTCATTAACCCATGTTTCATCTAAATAATAAATGTTTTTATTTTGAGCTTTAACTTGTTGTATTCTTCTGAGGTACTGTCTTCTCCAACATACAATTTCTTCAGAATCAATTAGCATTGAGTGTCTGCCCATTTTTTCAAATTTAAAGTTTAACTCATGTAACACTTTCCATAGTTTATCCCGGCTTATTGTGGGTAAATCAACATCATTCGTAATGGCTTGCAAAACTTTATCTAAAGTTGGTATTTGCTTGTTTATAAAAAATGAGTGAACAAGCTTACGAATAGCATTTTTAAAAAACTCGTCCACGTTGACTTTTAATAGTTTTGGTCTACCTGGTTTCGGCTTTGGTGAGGTTACTCCACCTGATTTTTCCTCCTTTAGAACTCTATATATTGTAGATTTTCCATATCCCATTGCCTTAGATGTTGTTTCAACTACACTGTCAATAGTGTTTGAGGGATTTTGATGTTTAAAATAGTGGTACACATTCACTACAGCACTCTTTTCATTGAGCGATAAATGGTCTAGTTTTAATTTTTTCACTGGCGTATACTCACAAACTGCTTCCATTTTTAGTCACTACTATTTGTCACGTTTATCGAAAATCAAATAACTGCATTTCTAGAAACTATTTAAGTCAAAATATCTGTCATTAGAAGCTGTTGCCATTCGGAGGTCGTTAAATAACAATTATCCCTTTCTATTCTGGTTACGCCTATGACGCACGTTAATCCTCTTAGGCCTACTGTAGTAACAATGAAAGATCATAAAATAATGTGATAGTCCAAGAAATTTAATAAATTTTGTATTGAAATTAACAAAAACAATTTAGAATGCTTTACAAATATTGAAGTTTTACCGCACGTACTGTACTATAGTTTTGCATACCGAATTACTTTTTATTCTGGGAATTTACTCTCTCTTGATTTTCAAATACAGTATAGAAAAGAACAATATCCGCCTGTTTTTATTAAAAATGAATAACTTCCTAGTACGACAAGTGTCAAGTACTTAGGGATCCATCTTGACAGCAAATCATATTGGAGAGAATACATAACTAAAAAAAGAAAGGAGCTGGACCTAAAAATGAGGGAACTATATTGGTTAGTAGGAAGAAAATTATATTAAAGCTATTATTATCCCTATTTGTACTTATGGCATAGAACTCTGGGGATGGCTAGCACCTGGGATCCCAAAAAATCTGATCAGATCTGTCGGAGCTACTTGAACGTTTGGGATGGACAGCTTTGGACTCCGTCAAATTGTGATGGGTTATTTTGGCAAGTTTTTTTAGGAAAATATTTTTTACATGGCAATCATAAAACGTGCACAATCAAAAGATTTACGAACAATGACAAATGCTCCGTGGTACATAACAAACCAAATGTTACACCAAGAACTTCAGAAGACTAAAAAGAAAGTGGCCATTAGTGTCTGAACCATGTAGGAATCTGTAATCAGCGGTCATCTGTCATTCATCGACGCCACCTGTCAATGAGCCTGTAATCTACGTAGGAATCTATACTGTCAATGAATGTCGGCAAGTAGGAATCTGTAATTGCCAACTCATCAGGGTTGCCAACTCAACAAGATTGCCAAACCGGGTTGTCAACTCAACATGGGGAATCTAACATGGGGGAAATTTACGTAGGAATTTACGTAGGAATCTATACTGTCAATGAATGTTGGAATCTGTAATTAACAACTCAATAGGGTTGTCAACGATACAGGTTTGCCAACAATACAGGTTTGCCAACTCAACATGGGGGAATCAGCGCCACCTGTCAATGGGTGTCGTTAAGTAGGATTCTGTAATCAGCGACCATCTGTCATTCATCGGCGTCACCTGTCAATGAGTGTCTGAACCTGTAATCAATGTAGGAATCTATACTGTCAATTAATGTCGGATTCTGTAATTGCCAACTCAAGAGGATTCCCAACAATACAGAGTTGCCTTTATCCTATCAATAAGCCTTATCGGGAGGTGGTGAAATCGATTTGGCCCTTTATCTACCACAAAACTTTATGGGGAAGTGGTGAAAATGCCCCTTAACCTTTTAGAACAACTTTTATACATTTTGTTCATCCTTGTAACCGTAACACAAACTTGCTCTTTAAAAATTTCACATTTCAAGTACTTCAAGACGTTTTAAGAGCCACAACACTAAAATTTTTAATTGCTGTCACCAGTCCAAGACAAATAAGAAGTATAAAATAAGTATAAAAGAAGTAAAAAGTTGGCGTGTTCGAGGCGTCACAGTCAGCAATTCTACTTTCGAGTCAAGTCGACGCGACATTGAGAGAAAAAAGGAAAGAGAATGAGAAAGAGGAAGTGAAACTAACCATTTTGAAACTTAGTTTTAACTTATGAGTATTTGCTCTTACTATAGTTCCATTTATGTTTGCGTAGAGCGGTTTATTGTTCCTGAAGTTTTCCAATAACTCAACTGAGACGATTGTGAAATTCCTTTTTACGTTTTCTTTATACTGTGCACTTGTCGTTGATAAAATAACTTTTTATTTTTACATGGTGGATTATAAAAACTGTTTTGTGTTAGAGACCGTTAAATACGCTTGTAAGTCGCTGAGTTAAAAGGGGCAAATAGATATTTCGATAGTCTTAAAAGTAGTGGTAGAGCAGGCAAATTAGATTTAGGGTTAATAATAATTTTCAGCAGGGTTTTTATAATTGGAAGTGGTAAAGAGACTTACAATGAACGTAAAAAAAATTCGTCCAACAAAAAGGGTGCTAAAGGGTTAATTTGACGCGATTTTTTTTTAGTTTTTTAATATTAATTTCCCCAAAAATACTTTAATTTTCAAAAATAAAGTTGGTTGTCAAAAAATCATCGTACAGGGTTCTTTAGGTACTCATTTTTTTGTTTTTATGGGAACTTTTTGATACACTAAAAAAAATTCCTAAAAAAATCGAAAAAACACGTTGCTAAGTAATATTTTAACAAGAAGCATTAGTGCTGGTGGCAACAAAAATCCGAGTCGAATACGCCGATTTTTGCACCTGCACGAATGCACTTTGTTAAAAAAATATTACTTTGCATTGTGTTTTTTCGATTTTTTTCACAGGAAAAATTAGATGCCCGAATGGTATTTGACAAGACTTTCATGGGCAACAGATATATACTGTGAAGTTAATAATGTTCCATAGGAGTATAGAATAATATTTTAAAAGAGATCAGCATATTATAAATTTTAATAATGTGGGGGGATTTGAAATGGAATCTTAACATTATCCAAATTATAATATTTAGATAAAATTAAAATAAAAATTAATAAAAAAACCAAATACCCAGACTATGCCCAATCCAATATTTCTTCTTAAAAGTATCTTGTCAGGTTAAATATTAAATGAAACAGCACCTAAAAATAAAGAAATAGTATTATTAAAATAAAGTTTAAAAGAATAAACAAAATGTTATTTTATTAATAAATATAAAAGTTAAAAGTTAACTTACCTAAGGGAATGATTTAATGTGAGATCAATATTACAGTGAAAATCCTTTTGAAGAGCTCTGATATTAACCTAAAAATTAAAATCAAAATGAAATAATATTCAAAATTTTACCAACAATTTAATTTCAGGACGATCTGTATAACAAAATGAAATAAAAAGTTGTGACAACTGTTTAAAATGAAATCCAGAGTAACCAACATTGGTAACTAAATTATTAATTAATGAAATGTATAAAAATAGACACCAGAATATAAAGGAAAAGCATGTTAATTGTTATAATTAAAATTATAAAAATCAAAACACATAAAATTGATAGTAAAATATAGAATAAAAAATTTGAAATAATTAGAACGAATTCAGAAATAATTTGAGAGTTTTTTGTTTTACTTTATAAGGTAACATAGCAACAGAAAAAAAGAAGGTAGTTAGTTGATAAGATGGTAAAATTTTATGAAAATTATTTATCGAAATTTTAAAAGAAGAAATTAATAAAATAAAAAGTATTTATATTCTGGAGATCTAATTAAAACTGCGATTATGTATAATAAATAGTAAGTGGATAATCTCAAATATTATTTAAACAAAAAACTTACCTGGAAGGTATTGGTCTTATTTTGTGTGCATCCTGAGGATTGTGTCCTGAATAATTTGCTCAACCGAGTAAATATCACCTGGAGAATCAACAAAATTGGAAATATCACATCACTAGAAATCTAGCTACAATATATCACTGGTTGTACGAGTTGGAAGAAGAACAATCAGAAATAGTTGAAGGTATAATCTCATCATTTCACTTAAAACGTGCTTCATACCAATAATAAAGTGTGTCCTTTGTGTTTAAGGCAGATAAATTAGTCACTGTCTTAGTAAAAAGGTGTGCCAACTTTAGTTTTAAAGATTTTATTGCGCCAAAATTCAAATCATTATTAGAAATAAGGTATCATTGAATGAATGTGAGGCATGCGAGTAACTCATATTAATAAATTTGTAGTCTGATCTTTGTTATGTTTTCGATAATTTCTTATAAAATAAACTCATTTAATTGTTGAATCAACATTTTATATTATTGCCAGTTACAGAGACTATCAATAGCATAGATTAAAAGGAGGTCCTAAAATTTGAACTCACAAATAAATAATCCCTGAGATAAAAAGATTTAAAGACAGATAACATCAATTTGAGCATAGTCGTGGCGATATCAACAAACTATTTATAAAAATTATATAACAAAAATTTAGAAATTTTCAAATTTACAAAAACATTTATTTAAAACTAAATTAAATCAAAGACAAATTAATAAAATTTTATTAAATAAAAAAATTAGAATTATAAATTAATAATAATTAAGAAATATTATTACAATACATAGCTTACAAAACATACTACCTGTTATATATGGATACATAATAAATATGTAGGTATTTATTTGAAAACTGAAAACAGGTAATTTATTTAATCACAAAATACTACAAACTTAATTATTTATGGTACAATTAAAATATAAATTGGAATTTTGGTACACAGTAGGAGTATTGTTTGAAATCTATGTTAACTCCTTGATAACGTTGGGTGTAGGTAAATCATTAATGTTGTTGATGGGTCCAGCTGTAGAGTGAGAAGCTCGAGGAGTGGCTGCAGGATTTTCTGTTTTCTATTTTTAGCTGGAGGTTCTGAGGCGTCACTTCTAAGGGTGTTTATGATGTTGGAATAATGCTCATTATCCATTTGCAGATAAGGCTTAATTGAGTTGGCTGAACTGTAGCTAGTAATTTTAATTAATTGTTGTTCCTTTAGCCAGGTTACTGACTGCTGTCGACCGCATAGAGTGGTTGGTTGTTTTCATTTCTTTTGTATTTAATCCTGCCTTCTCTGCTGCTTCTTTAGTCCATTTAGAAAGTTCGTTTTTTCCCACTGGAGTGTTTTTGTACTATCCACTTGATTGTTCTTTATTCTATGATGGGTTTACTGTTAAGACTAATCTATCAGTTGTTATTCTAGATGAACGTTTAACAATTAGAATTTTAAAAAGTCGGACTGGACAAATGGTAGGTTCTTTGTATTGGGACCAGCCATTTACTATCGGCCATTTTTTTCTCAACCCTGGGCCGTTTTATCGAAGAGATGATTATATTCTACTCTTCCTAAAAAGTATGATTTTTGAAAATCAGTAATTTTACAAAATATGTAACTGTGTTATCTACCTGTGTTAATCCCAGAATTATACACTTCCTTTTAAAAATAATTAACTCTGCAATTGACTGCTTCTCCACCTCTCCAGGCAAGTTCTACTGAAGCGATATGGTAAAATTTTCCCAATAAAATCATTTCCTAGTATTCTTCCAATTTTAATGAAGCATGGCTCGATTTCCTTTTATTGGCGCACATCTGCAAATTCCTTCGTTTCGCATTACGAGCTTCCCTACTAGACTTGAAGATAATATCTTCAAATGGATAAAAAAATATTTTCCACTTCATAAAATACATCTCTTGCATTGTTTTTGCAACGGTGTTCCACATTGTCTTCACAACTAGTTCTTTGTAATTTTCACCGTTTTCTTTCTTCATATTCCACGACCAATCTTTCAGGATTAGGTTTAGTTGCTCTAAACTTGTAGTTTCCAAAAGCTCGTATTTCTTTGCCTTGCAGAATTCCGTAAACTGTTTCCATATTCACGTATGGGTTTTTACGTTATTGTACGGTACACTTTTCTAAATCGCCAGATCAATATTAGTCATAGAATCACTTCTAAAGCGACTCATTTTCACTACATAAGCTGACTAGCACTGTTTAAAGACAATATTACAAAATTTATTGACAATAACATCAGAAAAATTGTTTAGCGTCGTTTTCTGGTGTCCTAGGAGACCATAATTACTTGTTATCAAAGGTATTGTAATTTTTGGTGACAACAGCTGTCAAGTTTTGCCGCGGGTAAACTTCAAAAAACTGCTGACAGGAGCTGTCATACAGTTTTTTCAACTAGAAGCCATTTGTAATTCAAAATTGCGTGTTTGTGATTGGTGGAAATTGAGACAAGGGAAATAGTCAATTCAAAACGCCTCGTTTGGTAAACGTTGCATTATGGATAAACAAAATATCCTTAATGAAATGTTTGACTCTCTTATTCTTATTCGAAATTTTAATCATCTTATGATATAAATCTCCTTCTATTTTAACTTCTTCTGGGGGCTTCATCTTGACAGCGAGAGAATCACTTAAAGTTCATCAGAGAGATCAACTGGAAGAAACCTGAAGCTTGATCCTAATAAGACGAAAGCGACAATCGCAATAAAAATGTGATAAAATATTTTTATTTCTCATTTTTCAAGTTCTGTTTGTTCACTAAATAATTATTAACCGTCTTCAGACTTCGGATCAAATATTAAATGTATTTTTTTTTTGTTTTATTAGCAGCTCTAAAGAAAAATCGAAAGCACGACCTCCGGCCAGCGGCACTTCCCAGTCGGCTACAAATGCCGGCAAGAAAAATGTAACTCTACTGGCTCGCTACTGCAGGGAGCACGTCCCAAGAAGCTGCGACCATTCCCTGTTGGGAAACGCGACGAGATATCCCAGACCGTGCACGCTTGCCGAGAGTTTTCTAACCTCCGGGGATAGTCTGACGTTAGAATTGAGGCTCGCCGATTCGACGGCTCTGAAGTGAGTAATTTTTTCAATGAAAATTCGTTCTTAATCCATTAATTTTTAAGCAGACACAACTTTATTTATCGAAATGTTCTCTATGTCATCATTAGGGCATTAGACAATGAGATATATAAGATTTGCAACAATTTTTTTCACTTCATATGGCACGTTGAGTAAATTATAAACGAAACGTAGAAAATGTATTTATTTATTTATCGTATGGCATACATCACATAATAGCCTCGTTAAATGGTATTTTTTCGAAAACATGAGAGCGGTAGAAATATTTTTTGGGGTGCTGAACACGAATCTGAAGTTTGCTGCCTCGTAGCAGGACCGGCTCAGGTCGAAAAACGCAAAAAACATCGAAATTTTCCGGTTTTCCGCTAATGTCTTGCAAACGACGCATGGTACGGAAAATATCCAAATATCCAAAGTTGAAGAGCATAAAATTCTGCGTCGAATGACGTCCTTAACATTCCAACCTCAAAATTTATAAGGTCGCCATCGTCATTTGAAAGCCAATTTTTACCAAATTTTTTGAAAACTGCAATATACTCACATTTAGACTGTGATTTAAAAACAGCTACTCTATGTGAAAAACTGGTAAAATAAAAGTTGTAAAGCATCAAATTTTCAGTTCATTGAGCACCGAAATTTTAAATTTGAATCAATATATACGCATATACTGATCGTTTCTCCATTATCCCTCTAAACGCTTATTTGACCAATATGAAGGGGTACAATAATAACAAGTCTGCGCCTGTCAATATGAACCACTACGTCTCAAACTCCTCTTTCCAACCCTTAATTGAAGTACCAACCTCCCTCCCTCTCTCAAACCCCCTTCCCAACCCTAAGATTTACAAGATAAAAGAAGTCATTTTTCAATATATATTGGAGGAAAAATCATGGAAAGACCAGGCAGCTGAAAAAAAAGAGCAAGTAAGTTGTAGTATAGTGTGAAGATACGATGTATGGAAAATACCTGATAGCATTATCCATTTTATTTTACTCTCCTTCGTTTGGCTGGGACTATGGAAGGTCCGAGCGTAGGGTGTTTAATGGACCATGATGGTCCAGGCTCAGGCTCTTCAGCACTCGGAGTGGCAGGCTGTGATGGTTGTTCTTCAACTGAAAGCAATGTGATCGAGTTAATATGGTGTAAAACAACGCATAAATAAAAATACTTTATGAAGTCTCACCTGCCTCTAACAGTTGAGGAGCAAACGGAAAGTCGTCTTCTTGCTCATCGAGGTCGCTTCATTCGTCTACGTTGGTGCAATGTACGTGGGAGCGATTGTACGTGGGAGCGATGGATGCAATGTTGCTGGAGAACTTGAAGCTGGATGTCACGTACTGCTTGTATCGCAAGTTATTTGTTAGGGGTTAGTCTCGCACCGATGCTGCAGCTTATCAGCATAGCTTGCGTCCCACGTACATTGCACCAACTTAGACGAATGAACCGACCTCGATGAGCAAGAAAACAACCTTCCGTTAGCTCCACCACTGTCAGAGGCAGGTGAGACTTAAGAAGGTAATTTTATTTATGCGTTATTTTACACCATACTAACTCGATCACATTGCTTTCAGGGTGATACAGGGTGCGCCAATTATTTCCACTCGATCTCTAGCACCGAAACTAAAAGAGATATCAACAAGATTTTTTGTAGGGGTAGACAGTGTCACTCGGACTACAATTTTAAAATATTTTGATGTATACAGGGTGGCTAATTTTTGTGGAATGAAAATTAATTTGGTTTTTTTAAATTGAACACCCTGTATACGATTATGTCTTCTGATTCTACTTAATATTAGATTTTAGACGGCAGTTTTTTGTATTTGTAAATCCGACGCGGCGTTGACAAGTTATTCCTATTTTAAGCAGATTTAATGAAAAAACAGCACTTCAGAAATATTAGCACAAAAACCACATTTTTTTAAAAATTCCTCAAAAAAGCTACTATGATGTAAATGAAACATGCACCTATCACAATAATCACACAACATCTTCACCTGTTGCACAGGTTGTTTGCCGATGGCGTGCCAATAGTCTAGTTTTCAAATGGCAATAACTTAATTTTTTCAAATGGGACATCCTGTATATTTTTCTTCAGTTAGAAGCTCTCCCTAATACGCATTAAAAAATATAGGGTTTTGTACATCTAACTTTACTATTTACTTTAATAATTGACGTTAAGTGACAAACAACATATTTTACACAATTTTTAATAAGTACAAAATTTTACAAAGTTTAATCGTAAGAAAACTACAATAGTGAAAGTTAAAATTTATAGTAGGTGTTGAAAATGCCTTCCATTTTATTTATTTGCCCTTTTTTTCATTGATTTACGCACATCTCTTAGCATTGCAGGGGTCACCTGTCTAAATGCTGCAGTAATTCTTTCTTTCATATTTTCTTTTGTGGTAACCTCTTCTTTGTAAACAATATTTTTAATAAAACCCCACAAGAAAAAATCGCAAGGTGTAAGGCAAGGCGATCTAGTAGGCCAATTTATAGGTCCTCCCCTTCCTATCCACCGATCCTGAAATTCCCTATTTAACCAACTGTGAACATCTAATAGGTAATGTGGTGTGGCACCATCTAATTGAAACCACATTCCGTTGCGATAATTTTGAGGCACATTTTGCAATAAGTTGCGAAAATCATGTTCTAAAAAATCTAAAAATATAGCTCTATTTACAGTCCCATCAAAGAAATAGGGACCAATTACATAATCACCTATTATTCCCGCCCACACATTCAAAGACCATCGATACTGTGATGTGGTTCTAAATAAATGTTCATTGTGGTCCGAATAATAATGGAAGTTGTGTCTATTTACACAACCGTTCTTATGAAACGTAGCTTCGTCGGAGAATAAAACTTTGTTTAAAAAGTTACGCTCTGTATTTATCTTGTTTATTAACCATCTACAGCATTCCACTCTACGCGCGAAATCACGTGGTAACAATTCTTGGTGAAGCTGGATATGATAGGGGTGATATTTATTCTTTTTTATTATGCGTCTATTGTGATATTGGAAATATCTAACTGATTGCTTAATTGCCTTGTGCTTATATTGGGATCTTCAACTATACTGATCATTACCTAATATTCGTTGTCAATAGTAACAGCTGTAGTTTCACGTGAATGTTTTTCATACTTGATGGTTTCTGTTCTATCAAATATATTCTTTAAATTCTCAAAAGTATCCTTTTGTTGATGACGTTTTTCTGGGTATCTTTGACGATAGATCCTACTAGCAAGAAACGCATTTTTTTGACATTCACCCAGTATCCATATCATATCAATATTTTCTTGAACACTATAATTCTTATTAAAATCCATTTTTTATACACAATACCGATTAAATATAGTAGACGTGATACAAAACAAAATTTTATGTTGACAATTAATGCCATAACAAAATATACCTACTGTCATTTTCATAGGTAACTTGATTTCTTATTAAAAATTGTGTAAAATATGTTGTTTGTCACTTAACGTCAATTATCAAAGTAAATAGTAAAGTTAGATGTGCAAAACCCTATATTTTTTTAATGCGTATTAGGGAGAGCTTCTAACTGAAGAAAAATATACAAGGTGTCCCCATTTGAAAAAATTAAGTTATTGCCATTTGAAAACTTGACTATTGGCACGCCATCGGCAAACACCCTGTCCAATAGGTGAAGATGTTGTGTGATTATTGTGATGTGGTTTTTGTGCTAATATTTCTGAAGTGCTGTTTTTTTATTAAATCTGCTTAAAATAGGAATAACTTGTCAACGCCGCGTCGGATTTACAAATACAAAAAACTACCGTAAATCTAATATTAGGTAGAATCAGAAGACATAATCGTATACAGGGTGTTCAATTTAAAAAACCAAATTAATTTTCATTCCACAAAAATTAGCCACCCTGTATACATCAAAATATTTTAAAATTGTAGTCCGAGTGACACTGTCTGACACTGACACTGACACTGACACTGTCTACCCCTACAAAAAATCTTGTATCTTGTATCTTATATCTCTTTTAGTTTCGGTGCTAGAGATCGAGTGGAAATAATTGGCGCACCCTGTATATTGATCCAAACTTAAAATTTTGGTGCTCACTGAACTCAAAATTTGATGCTTTACAACTTTTATTTTACCAGTTTTTCACGTAAACTGGCTGTTTTTAAATCACAGTCGTCTAACTGTGAGTATATGGCAGTTTTCACAAAAGTTGGTAAAAATTGGCTTTTTTCTAGGATATTAGGGACATCATTCGACCCAGAATTTTATATTCTTCAACTTTGAATACCGTGACATTTTTCGTACGATGCGTCGTTTGCAATAAATGAGCGGAAAACCGGAAAAACTCGAAAAATTTCGAGGTTTTTGCGTTTTTGGGCCTGTTCCGGTCCTGCTACGAGGCAGCAAACTTCGGATTCATTTCAGCAGCCAGAAAAACATATAATTCCGTTGAAAAAATTTTTACAGCTCTCATGTTGCGAAACAGGCACTTTTGAACGCCATTTGATAATATGTCGTGTAAAAAAAATGTAAAACACATAAAAGATAACAAATGTGCCAATAAAAAGCCGGGAAATTATAATAAGTATAAAGAGAAAAGAGAAGAACTTAATATAACAGTGAAAGAAGCAAAGGAACAGTCATGGAAAAATTTTGGAAGAAAAATGAATGATAATTTTATTGACAATCAAAAACTATTTTATGGAACTTTAAAACAGCTAAGAAAGAAGAAAACATACAACATCATGAATATAAAAGACAAAGATGGAAAAGTAATAACAAATGAAGATAAGATAATGGAGAGATTTAAAAAGCGTTTTAGAGAATTAACCAGAAACGAACAAGACATAGAAGAACAAGAAGCAAATACATTAAACAGAGAAGAGATTGAAGCCCTTACAGATGAGGAGATAACAGAAGCTATAGAGAAAATAAAATTAGGAAAAGCCCCTGAACTAGACATTATACCAGAGATGATAAAATAAATGGGAAAAGAAGGAACCATAGACCTAAAGAAAATAATGAATGAAACAACAAAATGCAAAAGAATTCCTATGGATTGGAACACAGGAATTATATTACCGATATATAAAAGTGAAGACAAAAGATGTAGAAAATATCTAGGAATCACACTATCTAGCACGCCAGGCAAGATACTAGTAAGGGTAATGGAGAAAAGAATAAGATTAATAATAGACAAAACATCGAAGAAACGCAATGAGGCGGAAGAAGTATGTAAGACCTAATTTTTACAATAAGACAGATCAAAGATAAATTAATTAATAAAAACCGAGAAACACATTTATATTTTGTAGACCTAGAAAAGGCTTTTGACAAAGGAAGGCAAGATAAATGGAAGTCTTTAGAAACAAGAGGAGCGGGCGCTGAGACTGTAGAAGTGATAAAGGCAATGTGTAAGAACAATAACAATACTGTCAGAATGAATAATGAAGAATCCAAATAATTTGAAACGAAACTAGGTGTTAAGCAGGGATTCTTTCTGAGCCCTCTTTTGTTTTCAGCCGTAATAGATGATGGTATAAAAGAAACAAAGAAAGGAATGAGAAGAATAAAAGTTAGAAACTGGAAGATGGAAGAAATCATAAAAAATTGTGTATTCACTCTGGCGAATCATCCGAAACATTTTCTAAGTTTTGGAAACAAAGTTTTCTCACTCCAATCCATAAATCTGGGGCTAGAGATGACATAAAGAATTATCGTCCCGTGAATAAGCAATCTGAAATCCCCAAATTACTTGACTGTTTGATCACTTCACCTCAGTAAGATCCACAAACACAAATTTGGTTAGTTATCACCATTTTCTTTTAAACATTTTGGAGGAAAGGCACCAGGTTGACTCTATTTATACTGACTTCTCAAAAGCATTTGATAGAGTCAATCATGACCTTCTAATTGCAAAACTCTCCGTGTTAGGCATTGGCAGAAACTTTTTGAACTAGATCGGATATTATTTGAGAGGTAGAACCCAGTTTGTCAAATATGCTGGTTCTGTGTCATCAGAAATTTGGAGAAAAATATGTAAATTAAAGTAATGTATTAAACTCAATGTACACCTTACACCTAACGGTAAAAAGATTTTAAGATTAGATAAATAAATAAAGTAAAACACAAGAATATAACATAATTCATAGTTGAATTTCTAAATTATTAATATAATCAATTGAGTTTGGAGAGATTTGGAAAATTGGTTTTGCTGCAGGATATTCTTAAATACTATTTATGCGATCTCGCTTTATAATTTAATCAAATTCTCCGTGACTGACACAGTTCGATAAACTTATCGACTTTGCGTCCTATAAACTTCTTACTTTGTACAAGATCCAAAGGCTTAAAGATTCAGAGCAAACATATGCGCTTTTCTCCTACTCTCTGAGTTATTTGAGAAGCGTCGGTTTTGGTTTTCTTTTCTTTTTCCACACAATCTACATGCCGGTATATTTGGTGAAGATTCCACACAGGATAGTTGCTGATTAACCACAAGAAATAATCTCGAAAGGAGAATAGTCAATCTATCTACTATTATGTTCAATAAGTGCAAGATATATCTAAAACAACATCCTGAAGTTTGCATTATCAATAGTGATAAAGGTAATGTAACTGTTGCAATGTACAAAGACGAATACATTAATAAAAGCCAAATACTTCTAAATGATACAAACTATTACAAACCACTTAGAGCAGATCTTGCACTCTACAACAGAAAGCTAATAAAATTGTTTCTGAACTAAAGACGAAAACAATGATTGATGCAATAACTGCTAAAAAGTTAACTATCTATAACTGAATTACACCACGTTTTTATACTTTACAAAAAATGCATAAACCCGATTTATTAATGAGACCAATTGTTTCCTCTATAGAATCCCCAATTAGTAATTTACGTCTGCTATTTCATTACCCTCCACTCTATTGTGTCCCGGAACCCATAGGAGGGTAACAGTGTTGTTCTTGCCTAGTTCGTTTAGATTCTCTAGGCACTCCCAAACCGTCTTGGAGTTGATTACGTGGGAGTTCAAAGCATTAATGGCTGTTTGGCTGTCTGACATGATGATGATCTCTTGTCTACGAAAATTTCTTTCTATGTTGAACTGGACACATTTTCCGATGGCGTAGAGAATAGGCAATGGAGAATACTTAATCCCAATGACGTTCTAACTTTGCAGGTGTTAATCTTGTTGGAGTTGAGTTCCTTTTCCATATCTTTCTCCGTTCTTTTTCTTCCTTTGTATTATTTATTGCCACTTCACTCCTCGTTTCCCTGCTGCTTTTTTGCCTCTTCCATCGTTTTTCATCCTGTATATAGATACTATCTTGACTTCTTTTTTCTGTTTATTTTATCATTTTTGTCTTTTTATCTATCTTTTCGGGGCTGTCCACTCAGCTAGCTGCCGATTTAACTCTGAATTATGGTTATAGATCCACGCTTATCAGTTTCAATTAATCAAGGCGATTGATCTCATGATTTGACGGCAAACTGGCACACGATCTATATGCAATGTGAAACGTGAGAGATTTTGACTGTCCTAGTCTAAATAATGGAAATAATGGAGACATCTGGTGGAAATTCATGTTGGAGCATTGTCATGCATATTTCTTAGAGGATGTGTTTCTCGAATTCTTATTCTTGACTTGTTTGCGGGGATACCAGAAACAAGACACGAAGGCATGAGAAAAATACCATCACAAAAATTCTACGTGTTTCTAGCATAAATAAGAAGACAATAAACAGTCAAATGAGGAATCCAACGATTTTAAATCGTCTGTTTATGTGTCAGGAAATAATAAATTATTAAAAAAAGTAAATACGTTGGATTAATTAATCATAAATATTTATAATTTTGTTATAAAACAATGATAATCTTGAAATATTTTGAAAATTCCATAAATAAAGTCTTGTATAGATTATTTATCAATAAAGTTAAAGTTTTGTCATCAACATCAATAGAATTTTTTATTTGCTATAAAAAAATATTTAGGTACTCGTATTCAACGTTTGTGTTAACTATTGAGTTGTTGATTGAATTGACATAATTGCTAGGTTTAATTATAATAAAGGCGATCAATGACATCATGATAAAATTAGCCAAGAAAATTTAGTCACAATGTATGTATGATTATTTTCAAATATATGAGTCTATTGCTGGCTACCAAATGAATAATACAATTATGTATGGCATAACCATAACATCTACAAAATTAATACTAGATACATAAAGCATATTATATGATATAGTATTTGAAATAAGCAGAAGCGCAAGATATTGGTATTCAACCTCTCAAATTATTCCCATTCCAAACAATTTTCGTAGTCTTCCATGGTATTTTATTTATTTTCGATTCACATTAATTCCCATTTTACTGTAACCTACATGGAAGTCACTCATTCCTTAGAAAATGTACCAAAATATTCCATACGGTACGCCACTGTATCATAGTACGCTATTGCCTCTTCATCCCCTCTCATCGTTACCCCTCTAATACTAAACAAACACTACAGGATGCCGTATCTAGCGAAGCATATATTGTGATCTAAGGTTTCGCCGATAGCCGTAAACAAATTGCCAAACAACGATATCGAGTTTCACATGAAGCAGGCGGGAAACAGACTTTGATAAACAGAGCGCGCGAAGTCAAGTGATTGGATGGAAAAACCGTTATAAATTAAAATAGACAAACAGAACAAGAGTTCCAGAAAAGAACGACATGTTCAAAGCTTATAGAAATTATTCTAGAACAGGACCAGCAGAGTAGCACATTAGCTCTCACCGCGAGCAGATCAGACAGCTCCCATTTTTTCTGGGCATTCGTGTCCATTTCAAAGTTGCACAATTTTGTTGTAGGTCAAATTAATTACCAATTAAACAAGTCTTTTCGTACGTGCAAGCAAACAATTTCAATTAGCAATTGCTAAATATTTAAGAGCTAGTTGTTAACTTGTTTCTTGTTAAAACTTGTTAATTAATAGAAGTTTAAAAGTTAAAAGTGCTTTCTTTCACTACAAATCATCAACCTACAAAAAATAATCAAGAGATACAGTCCACAACAAAGTATTGCCAGCTTAACTTATTTAAGTTGGAACAGAAACATCTATAGGGAGTATTCTTCAGATATTGGAACAGCATACAGGGTTAGAAAACGAGTAAGGAATTTAATTTATCAGATTCGACATCCTAAGACCGGTTTCTGCCTTTCGGCTTCGTCAGTTAGGCTTTTCGAATCCAATAAATAAAATTCCAAACTCGTACAAGTCAGTAGCTATATCCGCTATAAGATAAAATTTTTAGATGTGCTGCCATCTATGATTAGAAGAGAGTATTGACAATTATTAAAAGCAAAAAATTCCCGGTGTATTGGGGTTGCATACACAATTTGCATTGTGTGTTGCAAAGCTTTTATTTGGCTGATTCTAGTCAAAATGTCACTCTCTTCTTTCGTATCCCTTTCAGAGATTAATACAAAGTTAGAAAACGAGTAAGGAATTTAATTTATCAGATTCGACATCCTAAGACCGGTTTCTGCCTTTCGGCTTCGTCAGTTAGGCTTTTCGAATCCAATAAATAAAATTCCAAACTCGTACAAGTCAGTAGCTATATCCGCTATAAGATAAAATTTTTAGATGTGCTGCCATCTATGATTAGCTTTGCAACACACAATGCAAATTGTGTATGCAACCCCAATACACCGGGAATTTTTTGCTTTTAATAATTGTCAATACTCTCTTCTAATCATAGATGGCAGCACATCTAAAAATTTTATCTTATAGCGGATATAGCTACTGACTTGTACGAGTTTGGAATTTTATTTATTGGATTCGAAAAGCCTAACTGACGAAGCCGAAATGCAGAAACCGGTCTTAGGATGTCGAATCTGATAAATTAAATTCCTTACTCGTTTTCTAACTTTGTATTAATCTCTGAAAGGGATACGAAAGAAGAGAGTGACATTTTGACTAGAATCAGCCAAATAAAAGCTTTGCAACACACAATGCAAATTGTGTATGCAACCCCAATACACCGGGAATTTTTTGCTTTTAATAATTGTCAATACTCTCTTCTAATCATAGATGGCAGCACATCTAAAAGCATACAGGGTGTTAACAAAGAAAGTGGCAGCAATGATAAAAGGTTATATATATATATATATATATATATATATATATATATATATATATATATATTAACAAAGAAAGTGGCAGCAATGATAAAAGGTTATATATATATAACCTTTTATCATTGCTGCCACTTTCTTTGTTAATTTGAGCAAGAACAGATATAGCCTCTGGCCTATGCGCAAAACAGATGCGCCATACGCCAAAAAACCCGATTTGTGTCTTCTATATCTTGTAAAATTACCAATAATGCTCTTCCATATAGTTCGTTCCTAGGACGAGGTCTTTGCTACGTTAGACAGTTAAGAAATATACTAATTTACATCTCTTTACATCCCTTTAGGCAATTTAAAAAACTTGCATCACAATTTTCCCAGTACGATCCTGCCTTTAATCTAGATTCTTTTTTCTCTATCAAACTTGTAAAATGTATTATCCATAACTTTACTTCAAACTTTGCCTTGCACTGAATACTCAAAGAACATTTGACGCGATGTAAAGGCATGTGCAAACGAGAATTCGGAATTCCAAATAAAGTTTTCTGAATAGATAAGACTTCGAAATCAAATAGTAAAACGTATAATAGGAATGAAAACGTTACTTGCAGGTAATGTAATACGAGCTATTCTAAAGTGGGTGAAGGTGTAACATTGGAATATATTAGCATTTTCGATTTTAGTCATATGCAGGGGTTTTGGGAGTAACAGTGCCATTTCAAAAACTATACTGTTTGAATATGTAGATTGAACTAGACGAAGCGGCGACGTCGGCAGTTTTTGCCAAGTACTAAGAAAATTTGGAGACTTTTATTAACGCCTAGGTTGATGAAAAACTACATATTGGCACAGAGATCATAACGCTGTTCTAGAATTCTTAAAAAATAGAAAGAGAGATGACAACCAAAACCATGTTTCATAGCAGCCCGGCTACAACCATGTAAAATTTATAGATTAGATGACCCTAGAGCCGACTGGTGAGTAGTAACTTCCAGAAGTGTAGCATCTTCGCGGGGGGCATTTCTGGTGGGAGAAATCGCTGTTTTTCGTAAAAAAAACGTGTTTTTGAGGGAGTTTTAGCAAAGTTATTAAAAAATAAAAAATGGATTCGAAAAGCTGAGACTTTTTCACAAAGAAAACGTATTTTTTCGAGATTTTATTTTGACGCTAGAAATACGTTAAACATGATTATCGATGGAACGAAGAGTTGTCTGATTAGTTACATGATACATTCAAGTTGTCTGACATCATTTTTTTCGACATCTGGGCAATGTATTCAATCATTTACGACCAATTCCAGACATACTACTATGGGGTCAGTGACGTCAGATTTGTTGACATTTTCGAAATGCTATAAAATTGTAAGGCGACAAGTTTTTTGTCTGAAAATTAATTTTTCCGCATCAACTGACCCGACTTTATCTATAAAAGTGATTTTCAGACGAGCTGCTATGAGACAAGAATCTTGGTTGTCATCTCTCTTACTAAAAGTCCCTATACTCAAAAAATCAATTTAAGTAATATTAATACAAAAAAGTTTATTTTAAGTAGGAATAAGACATGAAATCATTATCGTTTATTTATTTATATAAAGCTCAAACTTTAGTTGATTATCTTAAAAAATGTGACCCATCACTCTGTATGACTGCAAAAATTCAAATCTGTATTCCTTCAAATAACGAAAATATGGAGGTTTCATCTTAAGTGCGACACACTGTATAATTTTTTACGTTACAGGGTCGCTGATATGTATGGAAACATCGATTATCTGCGAAAAATGTTAAGATACAAAAGTTTTAGGGTTTTTTAAAATTTATTAATTTACATAAAAAAAATTAAGCATACTGGGAAATATAATTTTGTTTTAAATATATTATTACTAAAATTATCTAAACATATTTTGGTAAAGGATTTCATTAAATGCGTTGGAGTTTTCAATGCTTTCTGTTGTTCAAGATCATAATTTTTATAAAAAATATATAACTCTCTTCATTATTATCCAAATTTTCAGATCCTTTTCCCCGATTTTTTCACATTTATTACAATTAATTTTTTTTAAATATTTTCTAACCAAATATTCAGCAAAATAAGTACTAGAACAGTTTTCGAAATTGAATTTAAAATCTAATAAATAAAATATATATAAAAGTTAATAACAAAATTAACAACGCAAATCTAAACTATTTATTAACCCTACAAACAGGAAAATTCCACTGAACCTCGGCTTGCCTTGGTGCGTCTAGAATTCTCGAAGACAGGTTTGCCAACTAGCCTTTACCTATTTACTTTCAAAACTTTTGTGGATTACTCACAATTTTAAAATATCAATAGCAAGACAGTTTTTTTAAATCGTAAATTAACTGGATAGAAAAAATATATACGAAGTAATAGATACAAAACTGTAGGTACATTACAAAAAAAAACAGATAAAAAAGGTTAAAGTTGTTTAGTATCAAACAACAACATAATAATTTATTAATTGTACCAGGAAATAAATAAAAAATAAATTATTTTATACTTTTAAAAATGAACTAAAACAATCATATAATGTCCATATTATAAACAAGAAACCAAACTATTTCTAAAAATAGACTTTAAGAAAAAAATATTTCGATTTAACATTGACTCTCTAGTTTTAGTGCATTTTATTCCAAATTTTAATTTTAAAATTTAAACTGGTTTAATAAATTATCGATAGTATACTACTGAGACCTTTTGATTACTCGCAATTTTATTCACAATTGCCCTTTACTCAAAAAATTACTTACAGACTAGTAAAATACTCGCAAATGTCAGTAATTACTCACAAATTGGCAACCCTGGTCTCTCTTTAATTATTTTTGGCCTTCAGTTCCATACGCCTTCCAATTCGCTTTCTTCGTAACTATATAACACATTAACAAAAGACAAGCAGAAATGAAAAAGAAGATTTCAAATTATAAGCAACGACATGACCTAAAGACATGACTTGTAAACAATGGGAGTGCTGCCATCTACAATCCGTCTACATTGTCCTAATGATAAAAGTCCGTAAGGCGATACTACTATATTATCCTTATACAATGTTATTACTTATCTAAATAAGTATAGTTTGTTCATTTTCATTTGCAGGCATATAAAAACAAAATTCCCAGATGTGTCGACAAGTTGCTTTGATGGGGCTTGGCGTGCTATATTATTTTTAAAAATACGTTAAAAATACAATGTAAAGGTAATTGGAATATCATAAATTGGATGGTATTTATGCATTAATAAAATAAGCGAAATTTTCGTTAAAATGGGATAATGAGATATAGATTATTATATTTTGTCTCATTGAAGCGGAATAAATTTTGTTCTGGCAATTGAAAATAGTTAAACTAACTGCGTTTTTTTAAATAAATGAAAAAATTATTACGCATTTGCGCTAAATTCTTTCATCCTGTCTTTCACCCTTATAAGTTTTCTTTTCAATCTATCTAAAATAATATTTTATAAATAATTGAATATCCGCCCTGTTCCTTCACGTACTATTGTTCCAGACTCATATTATTTGGAACGGTGAAAAGCTCCAGGGCACAAACCGACAGAAAATAGTGAAAATACTGACCATTCCTAAAGGAAATATCAGAAATTATATTACACCGAAGGGAACGCGGCTACTATTTATGTTTGTAGTTTCATGTTTTAGTATTTCCACTATTTTCTACGAAATGGCTTCTGTCTGGACCAAGAAGGGATACACGTATAAAATAGCGGCTAGAAGTGTTTCTGTTATTCACTTGTACATTTATGTTTTGGTGACTTTATTACATGTCTGTAAGTTTATTTCTTGATGAAAATTTTCAGAATATTTCACATTCCTACTCGACCAAGAAACCAATCATTTCTTTTTGAAATAACTTATCAGCCGCTTGTCATTGTTGTCCACAGAGTCAATGGACCGTAATTTTTTGACAGCTCTTTGGTATCCTTTCCCCCAAATGTCTACCTCTAATTTCATGCACAAATCTTCCCAATTCTTTTTCTTCCAGAAATTTATTAAAGTTTGAAGATCTTTTTTAAATATTTCGTAACTTTCATGTGATATTTGGACTTCTAGTAAACTATACATATGTTCTGGTTATTGGTCCAGATGTGAACGTATTTTTTTAACGTTGGACGGCTATTGGACCTTAATTGGTCGTATTTTCCAAAATAAAACTTACAACTATAATTTACAAAGACTACTTCTAAACATTTACCTATAACACATCCTATCCCTTCAAATAAACCCACTCAACATCTCCATTTTCCTTAAATCCCAATTCTTTAAGAATACACTCACATTCTCCAAAAATATATAAAGTTTAATAAAGCTCTAAATTCCAGACCAGTCGCCTTCAAAGCCCTTTACGAATTCGTCGATCTGCACTTGGACGGGGAGCCCTACGGCGAAGGACCGTGCTCTAGGAGATTCGGCAACGTAGCAACTGGAACGGTAGCGGGAACTGCGGACGATTCGCAGCAGAAGTTTAGATCGCCTAGGGATGTCTTCCTTTATGGAAGAGGAGGAGCTAGGAATATTAGGTAAACTGATATCTCATGCATGTACTTTACATTGTATCTGTTTAAAGTTCGATAGGGCGATGTAGTACAAGATGTTTTCGTATTGTTACAATAATACTTCGTTCGAATGATATTCCTGAAAAACGAGTTATTATTAGGCCATTTCTATTGATTCATTTTTCAGGAGAGACAATTTGAAGTAAAACTTTCTATACCAATACCAAGTTGCATTTATAAATAATAATATCCTAATAATAATTATATGTAGTAACAATCAAAACAATCAATGGCGTTGTTACAGCGTTATCTTCGACCTATAGGCATTGTAAAACAAGAATGACGCCCTCAGCGTGGAAGTGCTATATAAACTATTTGTATTAGTGGTAAAACAGGATTACAGCTTCACTTCCAGGGTAAACTCCGGTCTTCATAGGTGTAAAATAAAGTAAATAAGATTAGTTTCACTTTGATGTAATATTAGTTTATGATACAAGGACGAGAAGTGTTACTTTTTCGGACGATTATGGAGTTTGCCTGATGAGACGTTAGTCAAAGACAGCAAACGATAAGAGTCCAAAAAAGAAATTTCTCGTTTGCGTTATCATATAATATTTTTTATTCGAATATAAAAAATATTAATAAAATAAAGAAAAATACTAGTTCTACTTATAGTTTTATGTTTAAAGTGTAGTACGGAGCTACACAATTTTTAACAAACGCGCTTCATTGTGTGTAGTGTAAGACGTACTAAAATAAATAAAATATGCATAATAGTTTTCTAAGCAAAATAGCATGTAGAATTTATAAAACACAAAGTTTTGAGTTATGATAAACTAAACCAGTGTTATTAGAACTTTTTCATTGAATTTGAGGGTTTCGAATAGCTGATCGGTTCTGTCAGTGCAATATGCACTACTCTAAGAAGCAACGGAATAAACAAACAAGTGTAAGAAATGTAACATAAAATTACATAACCTACAAAAAACAAAAATTATAGCAAGTAAATATTTTATTCCAAAGGGAAAAGAAGAAAATACACGAAATATTATTGAAAAAAACTATTATTTTTAATCTAAAAGAAGCCAAATATATTTTACTTTTTCTTGTTATTCTCCGGAATATGACGTTTATTGACAAAAAAAATTCTTTGAGTTTCCAAGATGTTTTTTGTTTGCATCTTTTCAAGTCTCTTCAGTTCCATCAGAAAATACTAATTGTCAAAGTTCATTAAAGAAGATTATAATGGATCAAGATTATTTAAAAGAATTAATAAATTTATAAAACGATCAGAATTTCAGAACTTTTTTAACCAAATATACAGCTGAGGTTTAAATAAAAAAAGTAAGAGACTTGTTTCGATCTCGTCTAATGAAATAAAAAGGATAAATTTCGTCAGATCCGAATCTGGAAACTACCAGTAGAGACAAAACGTCGACCATATCAAGTCCACATTCATGCAATGGACATAGAAAATTGTATATAATAGCCAACCAATTGCGTTGATCAAAAAGTTAGCGGTAAAATATTGTGATGTCCTTGATAAGAACGTTTAATAAGGGTGGTAATTAAATGCAACCATACTAGTGATAGGATATATTAACAACAACAATATAGCAACATGAATCTTAATTGAAGAGGAAGATTGACATTGACCGTTTTATAAACACGATATTTAATAACATAAATTCTCTACGTGTTGGTTGTCGACCTTCCTATCTCACGTAATATAAATATATACAAATACCTAACCTTACACTAATACTAATAACTACATATTTTAATATACTGGGCGATGCGACTCTACATGCCACAATATTTCACCGCAGGATCAACATGAACGCAACATTCATTATAATTTGAAAATTCACAAAATGGCCACTGCCAGTGTCATCGCTCAAATAGAATTAACTTTTAACAGGACAAAACTTGAAATTTGAAGAATTCAGTGAATCTATACAACGGGGTAATAACATCTAGCTCTAAAAAAAAATTTTCCACCAAAGAAATACTTTTTGTAAGAGAATTATGTCCAACAAAAGCGTCACTCGTCGTTATCTCCTCTAAACCCTACTTTTTAAGAATAATAAACATTTTTGCTCTATGTGAGTTGTGGAACCCTTGTAGGAGTATAAAAGAGTAGGGTTTAGAGGAGATAACGACGAGTGACGCTTTTGTTGGACATAATTGTTAACCGTTCTCTTACAAAAAGTATTTCTCCATTGAACATTTAGTTTTGCCCATATCGGACATAGTCTAGCTGTATTCATGGTAACAAAAAAGTGATTGAAAAATGATATAAAATAAAAAATGTAATGTCAACAAAAAATAAATTCTTAAACAAAAGTTTAGAAATCAAAATAAAATCTTCTAAAAGACTCTGAATGTGTGCGTGTGTGTGTATGTGAGTGTGTATGACATATATCCATCATATAAACCGTAAACGTAAAGCGGTGAACATCTAAATTACCGATAAATGCGCATATATCGAGTTCGCTCTAATCAGGTTAAACTCGCGCTAGCTCGAAATCTGTACATGCTTGGGCCCGTGGACACTTTTGATCGGGATGGGATAACGAATAAATAAATAAAGTTTGGGAAAATCCACCGAAAGCCATTTCCCTATCAAAAACTGCGGGGTCCTTTTAACGGGTGGTATAAAAGATTCCTTCTCAATAAATGTATATTTTGATATAATCTTCTAATAATTAAAAAAAAACAAATTATTACAAACACTTTTTATTTGTTAACATATAGTTTCATGATAAAAACAAAACCTTCTTAATCAACATAACAAAATGAAAAATAACATTTCAATTTAGTTTCATTATTAACCGAAACTTTTAAATCAGAACGATCTCGTAGCTCACCCATTAATTTCTTCTGTTCGTTTAATAAGAAACCTCTTACATCAAAATGTTCTAAGTTATAATGTAGAGTCATCGATAGCATAATCTACCTCGATTTTTTAATAGATCTTAGTTCTATAAATCAGGGCATTAAATATAACCAAGTAACAGAATTAAAATTTTCATTATTAAGAGAAATGGAACCGTTAGTTATTGAAAAGTTGAGCCCATGACATTTTTTATGGGACACATACTCCATTGCTCGTGTAACTGAATCTGACGGAGTGGAATTTTTTTTCCGCAATTCCAAATACAGTCGAAGAAAAAAATATAAGTATAATTTAAAATCAATTAAAAGGGTACTAACGAGAAAATGTTATTTTTTGACTTTAGCATGTGTAGACAATTGTTGCATATATGTTAAAATAATATTTTCCTATGTTTACAAAAAATCCGCCAAACAACTCAATTGGCCGTAAAGTTATGTTTAAGCAATGACAACATTCAACTAAAACATTATACTTTTTCCGTCCACATGCTTTTATTATATAAGTTTGGTCTTTGCTTATTGAGAAATCTTTGGCTTTTGCAGATCTGCCATTAAGTGTAATCTTTCGCGGAAACGTGAGTGACTCCCTTTGGTAAAACTTTGTAAAATATTGAAAAGTTTTTAAAAATTTTTCCACATGATCTCTTTCGTCTAAATTTTTGAATGAAGGATTCTGTAACTTCAAAACATCAGGCAATGTTTTTATCTCAACCATTATCTCCACATCTTCATATCTTTCCCACGTCTTCATATCTTCCATTTTAACATAAAACTCGTGTTTCTGGTATAAGAAATAGTTATGTGCTTCGATGGTCCCTGACTCAGTTACTAGAGAAAAAAATATGCTAGTGTGAACATCGGACCGATTTAACGGAGATCCTTTTAAAAAAATATTTTCTTTTTTTTGAATCTTGCACGACAGAAAAAACAAGTCATCATCTTTTTGGAGTAAAAATGTACTCTCAGCTGTATCTCTGTTAATAGTAAATAATGCCTTCTTTAGGCACTTGCCAATATGGAATTTGTTAAAATGGACAATCATATTATTATTATTATTATTATTATTATTATTATTATTATTATTATTATTATTATTATTATTATTATTATTATTATTATTATTATTATTATTATTATTATTATTATTATTATTATTATTATTATTATTATTATTATTATTATTATTATTATTATTATTATTATTATTATTATTATTATTATTAATTATTATTATTAATATTATTAGTAATATATTTATTTGGCCTTAGCGGAAGAACAGACATTAAAGTCTTGGACTGATCTGAGCTAATTGCCTTTTACTCAATACTTGTTTCTCTCGTAATAGTTGTACTGTATTTATGTATTGAGTAATAAACGTATTTATTATTTTTTTTTTTTTTTTTTTTTTTTTACTTCTGTGTCAAAGGCATCGACTACTATGGCCATTAGCCTCGTGTTCTGTGTAGGCTTTGTTACTGTTTCCCAGCGCCACTTTAGGAACAGCACTGTTAATTAGAACCCAACAGTGAATGGTCGAGTGAGGAATCACACCTGGTATATGAAAATCAATTTCTAAATTTTTAATTAATTAAAAATCAGAAAAAGATTTCTGCCTTTGGTGTGATTCGAACCCACAACCCTTGGATTATGAGTCCAGTGCTCTACCGCTGAGCCACCCACCCCCGTACGTATTTATTATTATTATTATTATTATTATCTGGTACCCAGGAGTATATTTAAATTTAGGACAAATTAAACAAAGAATACATTTACTCCGACAACTTGTTTCGTGTTCCAATACGTGGGAATGATGCAAAACTTGTCTACAGCCATCAAATCTATTAATGCACTTGTACAGGGTGTCCCAAATTGGTGTGTTTTGCAGGGTATCTCGTAAACTAGAAGAGATAGAAGAAAAGCAGTTAAGATGTTATGACTTCTTTTTTTGTTAAAGTAACGATAGCCTAATTAAATCTTTAGTAACTCCCTGCAGTTGGAAGATACAGGGCGATTATTGAAAACTGTCGAAAACTACAAGGTACTATAACTTCTTAATTAAGAAAAATATAAAAAAACGTTATAAAAACTTTTGATAGATATAATATTAAAGAGTAAGGTGGCGCACAGAATATTTTTTTAGGGGGCTCACTAAGGAAATATAATGCAAACTTATGTTTTTTTAAATGGGACACCCTGTATATTTTGACGTTTTTCGTTTCGTTTTTTAATTCTAATTCACCTGATATGAGATATTATATATCTATTTTCAATGGTTGGAGCTACAGTGCAAATAAACCATTTATGGATGTTATCAGGTGAAACGCCCTTAAAAAATTGAACATTCAGTAACGAAATTTAACATTTTATTATAAGGATACTGATGTGTGACAATTTTATTTATCAAAATTATAATTAATAAAAAATAAAACCAGATTAAAAAAATTAAAACAATAAACTTATGAAACAACAAGAAACATTGTAACAACTAATCTACTTATAACTAATTTTATTAGAATGTAAAAATTACATTAAATGTTCAAATTGTCCTCCGTTTTGTTGTAGTAATAATTGACACCTTTTTCTTACTGATTTTACACAATTGAGTATGTGCACTGGCTTTATTTTTCTAAATGCGGCATGAATATTTTGTAATCGAAGTTAGTCTTGTAAATATTATTTTATGATTTTATTTTTGGTAATGCTGAATTGGTTGGAGATTATTTAAACGAAAAACTTTTTAATCGATGAAAACGGAGAGCATTTTGAAGATTTAATGTAATTTTTACATTCTAATAAAATTAGTTATAGGTAGATTAGTTGTTACAATGTTTCTTGTTGTTTCATAAGTTTATTGTTTTTATTTTTTTAATCTGGTTTTATTTTTTATTAATTATAATTTTGATAAATAAAATTGTCCTTATAATAAAATGTTAAATTTCGTTACTGAATGTTCAATTTTTTAATGGTGTTTCACCTGATAACATCCATAAATGGTTTATTTGCACTGTAGCTCCAACCATTGAAAATAGATATATAATATGTCATATCAGGTGAATGAGAATTAAAAAGGAAACGAAAAACGTCAAAATATACAGGGTCTCCTATTTAAAAAAACATAAGTTTGCATTATATTTCCTTAGTGAGCCCCCTAAAAAAATAATCTATGCGCCACTGAATTCTTTAATATTATATCTATCAAAAGTTTTTATAACGGTTTTTTATATTTTTCTTAATTAAGAAGTTATAGTACCTTGTAGTTTTCGACAGTTTTCAATAATCGCCCTGTATCTTCTAACTGCCGGGAGTTACTAAAGATTTAATTAGGCTATCGTTACTTTAACAAAAAAAGAAGTCATAACATCTTAACTGCTTTTCTTCTATCTCTTCTAGATTACGAGATACCCTGCAAAACACACCAATTTGGGACACCCTGTACATTGCTGTTGTTGCTATAAGATTGTAGAGTGACTCTATTCCATTATCACCCTCTTTGGAACACATGCCACATTTTATTTCTCCTTTTGGGTAAATCTTGACTGGTAGCACACTTAGAAATTTATAACAAACGCTGCACACACAACTTTCTAAAACATTGTTGGGTATCATCAAAGCCATCTTTATTGGCTATAGTTTGGGATAAACGAACTTGCGAATGGTGTTTATTGAAAATTGTTATCAATGCAATATTTATCTATAAGATAAATTTGAGAACTCTGAAACCTTACTTTATTGATGCATTTCTCAATACAGGGTGTTCCAACTAAAATATGCACCAAAATATTTTGAGTTTTGTTCAAATTTTGAAAAAATGCAGAAACAGGCCAATTTTAACCTAGATAGGGCTCAATTTTTATCGTAGTTTCAAACTTCTTTTTTCATCCCCCTAGCGCCCAGAACCACCCCTTGAAAAATCTTAAATGGCAACGGGTGTTAAGTGACACATAATTTTGAAGCTGCTTTCATTATCTAATGCACAATGCACAGCCCCACAAATTTTTTTTTTGTCTGCGCCAAGAACTTCACTACCGTAACTAGCGGTTTTTGGGGTCGCTGAATCCGATTCCGAGGTCCGCTTGACCTCATCAGGTCAGGGCCAAGGTCATTTGAAGGTCAAATTAAGGAAACTTTCTACAAAAATCTGAAAAAATTCATACAAAGGTATTTAAATTAAAATTAATATACTTTGTTTTCTTTCACAATAATCTAAGGAGTTTTCTCAAAAAAAGAGTCGTTCAAAATAAAAAAAGGACGAGGATGAAAGCAAATTTTAATTGGGACACCCTATATATTAAATATTATTGATTAATTTATATCTCAAATTAAAAAAGCAGTTATTATGGGATGCGAGCAAGGTTATGACAAAAACAATGTTAGAAAGTATGAAAGCAGGTAAGATCAAATGAAGCAGGTTTTAAAAATAGCAAGACATGCACTGATCATATGCATATACAGGAAATTGATAGAATAATCACTGGGATAGAGTTCCTCAGGATAGAACACTATACAGGGTAGGCCAAACTTCTGACAACGGAGGATTACGTTGTTTTGGTAAGAGCTAGTACAGTTACTGGGTGCACATTTTGAAAATAGTTTTGATTATACAGGATATTCCAAAAACTCGTGGCAGCACAAACTTACATAAAAATATTTGTAAATATACCAATAACATTAGTCATTTTGGCCGACAGGAAATGTAGAAAAATATCTGTGAAAATTCAAAAGTTCTTTATGAACGAATAATAATATACCGGGTGACAATCAGACTAGGGCCATGCCTACATCTCTTTCACTTTTTAACCGATTTGAATAAAATTTGGTATTATGTCGTATCTAATTTGATTTCTTTTTTAATAAAAAAAAATCAGATTTTCATATTTTTTTCAATATACAGGGTGCGCCAATTATTTCCTCTCGATCTCTAGCACCGAAACTAAAAGAGATATCAACAAGATTTTTTGTAGGGGTAGACAGTGTCACTCGGACTACAATTTTAAAATATTTTGATGTATACAGGGTGGCTAATTTTTGTGAAATGAAAATTAATTTAGTTTTTTTAAATTGAACACCCTGTATACGATTATGTCTTCTGATTTTACTTAATATTAGATTTACGGCAGTTTTTTGTATTTGTAAATCCGACGCGGCGTTGACAAGTTATTCCTATTTTAAGCAGATTTAATGAAAAAACAGCACTTCAGAAATATTAGCACAAAAACCAAATTTTTTAAAAAATCCTCGAAAAAGCTACTATGATGTAAATGAAACATGCACCTATCACAATAATCACACAACATCTTCACCTGTTGCACAGGGTGTTTGCCGATGGCATGCCAATAGTCTAGTTTTCAAATGGCAATAACTTAATTTTTTCAAATGGGACACCCTGCATATTTTTCTTCAGTTAGAAGCTCTTCCTAATACGCATTAAAAAAATATATGGTTTTGCACATCTAACTTTACTATTTACTTTAATAATTGACGTTAAGTGACAAACAACATATTTTACACAATTTTTAATAAGAAATCAAGTACAAAATTTTACAAAGTTTAATCAAAGGTAATACCATGAGTCCTCCAAATTTTATCGATTAAATTTTTGGTTTTCACGAAAACGGCTTTATCTTAAATCAGTTTGTTTGAGTGGTTTTGCCTAAAATAAAGGCGTTTGAGTATGAAGATCAAAAATTTAATCTATAAAATTTCAGAGGACGAGTCGTATTTGAAAGGATTATTTTTTGAATCATTTTGTATTAAAAACAGAGAACATAGTCATTTATTCAAAAGACACTTTACACACAAATATTGAAAATTTTCTTTACCAATTTAAATTGAAACCTGAGCTGTTATAGTTTTACATACAGGGCCACCAAGGCGATTTTTTGGCTGGCATGCACCTATCACAATAATCACACAACATCTTCACCTGTTGCACAGAGTGTTTGCCGATGGCGTGCCAATAGTCTAGTTTTCAAATGGCAATAACTTAATTTTTTCAAATGGACACCCTGTATATTTTTCTTCAGTTAGAAGCTCTTCCTAATACGCATTAAAAAAATATATGGTTTTGCACATCTAACTTTACTATTTACTTTAATAATTGACGTTAAGTGACAAACAACATATTTTACACAATTTTTAATAAGAAATCAAGTTACCTATGAAAATGACAGTAGGTATATTTTGTTATGGCATTAATTATCAACATAAAATTTTGTATTGTATCACGTCTACTATATTTAATCGGTATTGTGTATAAAAAATGGGTTTTAATAAGAATTATAGTGTTCAAGAAAATATTGATATGATATGGATACTGGGTGAATGTCAAAAAAATGCGTTTCTTGCTAGTAGGGTCTATCGTCAAAGATACCCAGAAAGACGTCATCCACAAAAGGATACTTTTGAGAATTTAAAGAATAGATTTGATAGAACAGGAACCGTCAAGTATGAAAAACATGCACGTGAAACTACAGCTGTTATTATTGACAACGAATATAAGGTAATGATCAGTATAGTTGAAGATCCCAATATAAGCACAAGGCAATTAAGCAGTCAGTTAGATATTTCCAATACCACAATTAGACGCATAATAATAAAAAAGAATAAATATCACCCCTATCATATCCAGCTTCACCAAGAATTGTTACCACGTGATTTCGCGCGTAGAGTGGAATACTGTAGATAGTTACTAAACAATATAAATACAGAGCGTAACTTTTTAAACAAAGTTTTATTCTCCGACGAAGCCACGTTTTATAAGAAAGGTTGTGTAAATAGACACAACTTCCATTATTATTCGGACCACAATGAACATTTATTTAGAACCACATCACAGTATCGATGGTCTTTGAATGTGTGGGCGGGAATAATAGGTGATTATGTAATTGGTCCCTATTTCTTTGATGGGACTGTAAATGGAGCTATATTTTTAGATTTTTTAGAACATGATTTTCGCAACTTATTGCAAAATGTGCTTCAAAATTATCGCAACGGAATGTGGTTTCAATTAGATGGTGCCACACCACATTACCTATTAGATGTTCGCAGTTGGTTAAATAGGGAATTTCAGGATCGTTGGATAGGAAGGGGAGGACCTATAAATTGGCCTACTAGATCGCCTTGCCTTACAACTTGCGATTTTTTCTTGTGGGGTTTTATTAAAAATATTGTTTACAAAGAAGAGGTTACCACAAAAGCAAATATGAAAGAAAGAATTACTGCAGCATTTAGACAGGTGACCCCTGCAATACTAAGAGATGTGCGTAAATTAATGAAAAAAAGGGCAAATAAATGAAATGGAAGACATTTTGAACACCTACTATAAATTTTAACTTTCACTATTGTAGTTTTCTTACGATTATTTTTTTCATCTGTCAATACAGTCAGATTTTTTGGTTTCAGCCAATAACAGCTCAGGATCCTAACCAATCATTGTGTTTTATACTGATAAAACCGCTTCTTCATATTTGTTTCTTGATTAAACTGTGTTTACCTTTTTTGAAATGTCAAATGTAAACATTTAACAATTTTTATTATACTAAAATGTATTGCAAATCTATGTTAATAACCAAATTTCAAAATGTATTTGTAAACTAACCTGTTTTTATTAGTTTATTTCAAAACGCATAACATTTTTACATACCTCACTTCAACACTAAACTTAAAATTAATTAAATTAAGAAAGACTTCATTTCATTCTTCTTCTTCGCTTTTATTTACGGCGCCGTTTCGCGGGGTAGCCAGCCAAAAAATCGCCTTGGTGGCCCTGTATGTAAAACTATAACAGCTCAGGTTTCAATTTAAATTGGTAAAGAAAATTTTCAATATTTGTGTGTAAAGTGTCTTTTGAATAAATGACTATGTTCTCTGTTTTTAATACAAAATGATTCAAAAAATAATCCTTTCAAATACGACTCGTCCTCTGAAATTTTATAGATTAAATTTTTGATCTTCATACTCAAACGCCTTTATTTTAGGCAAAACCACTCAAACAAACTGATTTAAGATAAAATTACTCGTCCTGCGGACTCGTCATTTTATCAATCAGTTTGTTTTCGTGGTTTTTCCAAATAAAGCCGTTTTCGTGAAAACCAAAAATTTAATCGATAAAATTTGGAGGACTCATGGTATTACCTTTGATTAAACTTTGTAAAATTTTGTACTTGATTTCTTATTAAAAATTGTGTAAAATATGTTGTTTGTCACTTAACGTCAATTATTAAAGTAAATAGTAAAGTTAGATGTGCAAAACCATATATTTTTTTAATGCGTATTAGGAAGAGCTTCTAACTGAAGAAAAATATACAGGGTGTCCATTTGAAAAAATTAAGTTATTGCCATTTGAAAACTAGACTATTGGCACGCCATCGGCAAACACTCTGTGCAACAGGTGAAGATGTTGTGTGATTATTGTGATAGGTGCATGTTTCATTTACATCATAGTAGCTTTTTTGAGCAATTTTTTAAAAAATGAGGTTTTTGTGCTAATATTTCTGAAGTGCTGTTTTTTCATTAAATCTGCTTAAAATAGGAATAACTTGTCAACGCCGCGTCGGATTTACAAATACAAAAAACTACCGTAACTCTAATATTAAGTAGAATCACAAGACATAATCGTATACAGGGTGTTCAATTTAAAAAAACCAAATTAATTTTCATTCCACAAAAATTACATCAAAATATTTTAAAATTGTAGTCCGAGTGACACTGTCTACCCCTACAAAAAATCTTGTTGATATCTCTTTTAGTTTCGGTGCTAGAGATTGAGTGGAAATAATTGGCGCACCCTGTATGATTATGTGTAGATTTTAACAAAAAGGAAGTGGTAGATAATGTATATCGTTGAATTGGTAGTTAAATTCTTTATCGAATGACAAGATGGCCCTCGGTAGGTACCATTTGAAAAAAACGATTTATTCGTTAAAAATGAATTCAGAAAATTCAAATTCCTGCTGTAGGATTTGTTATTGATCTTATCGATGAACTGACAATTACTATAAATTACTGATGTCAATTAGACTAGACTTTCACCTGATCAAATCTAATTTTAATCCATTAAATGAAGGAGGAAAAAAACCTTAAGATTATTAGTTACCATTTTCATTTTCTGGTTGAAAGTGGCTTTTGGTACCTCATTAAAGATGAGACAAAGTTTGCGTGAAAAGCTCGTGCGACGGCCGAGAAAATGGCCCCAAAAGACAATTAGAGATTTTCAGATAAAAATTGAAGATCAGTCAATTTTCTACAAAAATGGTCCTCATGATTTTTTCGCAACATCAATATTTTCTTCAGAAAAATCGGGTTGAAAAATCGGAAATTTTAAGACTCATGAAATATGCAAGTTTTTTACAAAATTTGAGATTTGGGGTGTTTGAAATCCATTATTTTCAATGTTTTGGACTGTGGAAACCATAAATGAGAAACCCCGTAAACCATATACTTTTGAAGGATATTTATGTTTCCGAGGGTCTTGTTTTCCTCGCAGATGAGGCCTCAAGCTATACTTATTAGGAAAACAGGCTATAAGATTAATTACAACAGGATGGACCCCACCAACTGGCCTGAAACTAGCGACAATCAGCTTTGCACATGTGGCAAAATATTGAAGCTCATTAGGTTTTTGGTAAGGAAAACTCAAAATCTTTCAAGAGTGAAGAATATTTACCCATAATACTCAACAACAATTTCTTGCAGATTCTCCGCAAATTTTTGCAAATTTTTGTGCAACCATCCTAATTGAGGTTTTTGGAATAAAGATTTATAAACTTTCTTCAAGTTTCATTTATTTATAGAAAAATATATTTTTATTTATTTATTTATCAACGTGAGAACCCAATGATACAAGAATAATATATTGTAGACATAGACATAGACATAAATCTGTTTGTCACCAGTGCCCATCTAATTCTTGGTCATCAACGTCACCCTCGCCAAAAATTTCTTCTGGGTCTAGAGTTTCCTCTAGCTCTACCTCTTCGGATAACGTATCTTGACTGTCTTTATAATTCGAGCACTGGCGTGACTCACATGAACCACAAATAGATGAGCAAGGTAGCCCTGCTTTCTTGCATGAACATTCTTTCTTACATTGACAAAATATCATCTTTAAAAGTTCCGGAAACGCTGGGTCTTTAATGGTTTGGACCGGCATGATTATATCCCCTACACGTTTCAATCCCCATTTTTCTGGTGACAGTTCGTTTCCGAGCCACTGTTGGACTTGCAGATATACCCGATAAAGGTGTTGCCTTGCAGCTTCAGATGTGGGGGACAAGTTGGGTTTCTGTTTCTGTCTCTGGTGAATCGCTTGAAGGTCTCGTATCTAATTTTTGTCAGTGTTTCTGTAATATCATCACTGTACATCGACGCAATGACAGTTTGCCCGTCCTGAAATACGGACTCGTGGGGAAGATTATGGTTTTTAAAACTTTCCATGACCGCTTCCAGTTCCTTGTTCTTCGTTACTTTTCCCTTTAATTTGTCGACTATTGACGTTTTCCCTTTCCCGAAAAAAGCGGAAGTTGTATCGCTTCCCGAAAGCGCATGGAGAAATAAAATATTGTCTCTAACGAAGGGCCGTGTATCCAAGCTCTTGGAGGAAAACATTTGCAGGGGTTTTTTTCCCTTTCCAGACTTCAAGAAATAAATTGTTTGATCTTCTGGGGTCAGGGCTGTTATCAGTACACTTTTCTTTCTATAATTGACAATAATATTTATCAAAATAATGACAGAAAACAAACACACTTATATCTCCAAGCGTGGCCGCATTGACGCAGACGACACGAGCGCCGCATAGAGCACACACGCGACGAACGACGAAAGCAACGAAAGTAAGAAATTATAGCGTGTACATTAATACTCGGGTTTTTTCCCACGGATCAAATAATATGACTTTATATACATTGATGGAAAGGTGAGAATTCCCCCTTCACACTAGTGAAGGTGTTAAAATGTTAGAAATAAAAAGCAGGGAGAAAAAAGCCACCAAAAAAAAGTGCGTTTTTTCCTTGAGCACGCGTTTTCCAATATTCTTGAAAAATTGACAACTTCGTGAAAAAAATTAATTGCACAGCCGAAAAGTAGACGTTCTTAGCTTTCAAATGATGTGCCATAGAGACCAATCCGATCATGTATGAATTTTTAATTGGTGGTTGTTTACAAAATTTACCCGCGCTCCAAAAACAGCAAAAAAATAGGATTCAACAAACAAAGATTTAATCAAAATGCAAAAAAATTAGAGTTTACACATTTCACAGATGACAAAGGACCTTCTGAGGACCCATAATCAAGAAAATTTGGAGCAAATTAGTGCCATACAAAAAAAATTGGAACAAATTCCTGGCGAGGTCAAAATTGCCCGGGAGCAAAAAGTTTGACCCGTGTTCCGATATGGCCAAAGGAGTCAAACCGTGACTCAATTCACAGGGTATGATAGCGGCAGATTTCCTCTTTCAATGAACTTTGAATTATGAGAAAATATACACTTTTAACAAAGTTAATGGATAATTTGTCCGCCCGCTCATGTGTAAATGCACGGACTGTGCTCTCCGGCATACAACACAGAAGCTCATTATTCGGGGTGCGCTTGGCCCAGTTTCTCTCGGAAACGGGCAAATTTTCGAGAAAAATCTAAGGACCATTTTTGTAGAAAATTAACTGATCTTCAATTTTTATCTGAACTGAAAATCTCTAACTGCCATATTTTGGGAGATATTTGCGGAAAACCGATTTTCGGGTCTTTTGGGGCCATTTTCTCGGCCGTCGCACGAGCTTTTCACGCAAACTTTGTCTCATCTTTAATGAGTTACCAAAAGCCACTTTCAACCAGAAAATGAATCTTAAAGTTGGCCCCTTCATTTATTGGACTATTTGCCTGCACTGTGTCTCCATAATCTTTTTTTAATTTCAGCTGCGTTTACCGATTTGAAGTAAAAAAGGACGAACGACTCAAAATAACCATAACCGAAATGATAGTAAAGAATCGCCATTGCAACACCATCATCAGCAAAGATACGAATCAACTAGAATGTTTCGGTAACTCGTCCGCCACCCTCAGGTTCTACGAGATGGCCTGGAACGATGTACCTGGCGTGCCCAAAGATTGCCTTTGCGCCGTGGATAAAAATCGACTCATTCCGTTTACATATTTTTCAACTTCTAACGTCGTCGAATTGCGGTTCAACGTTTTTGGGATGAACGCCTCGGACGATTTCGATACGCTGTTTTTCGAAGGGAACTGGAAGTATATTAAGACGCCTGGGTGCAGAAAAAATTTGAGGTATAGAGGAGCTAATGGAGAAATTACTTTTACCTATCCAACGCCTTATGAGGAGGTGAGTTTTTTTTATATTTATCTTGTGTAGCTGTCCATTTGGCTGACTGCCGATTTGACTCTGGAGAATACTGATGGATCGGTGTTTCATTCGTTTCAAAGCATACAAAAATCATTTTTATTGCGCTTAAACAAATAGGACAAATAGGACTTTTGAATTGTATACTTCCAACAGATCTATCTCAAAGATAGTTGTTCATGCAAAATGGTGAATCAACTGCCTTCTGATATCTTTAAGGTGTCACATCTCAATTTAAGATAGGCCAAAACTATTTTGTGGACTTTTTTATGTTTTCTGGAAGAACTGGCGACTTTACGCGACCAGAGCTTCAGGATCACTTCTCTAGCACTTATCTCGATGCTAAAGTATAATAACTATTGTACTTTTGTTCAAAGAACCAATATTTAAGTAAATTAAATATCCATTAGCAGAGGGGCAGACTCCTATTATGCCCAAAAATATAAAGTAAACATTGTAAAAGTAAAAGAAATGCCTAATAGTAGACATAAAAGAAAAAACGGGCCCAGACGGATAAAAAATCCCTGATGATGTCCCAATTAAGCCACCGGTATTTGTCTGTAATCGTACTCTCTCTATATTCCATCTTGGACACACGAAGATAGTGTGAGCTGGAGTATCAGTCCCACGACAATAGACACAGCTGCCTTCTGGGGGCCTTACTTATTCGATGTAGGTATGTACCGAATGATCCGTGGCCTGTCAGGAATTAAGATAAATGGTAGTCTATCCTCTTATGTGGGCATTGAATCCATTGCTCCAGATTTGGTACTAGTTCTTTGGTCCATTTCGTCCCACCTCTCTTGCCATTTTTGTATGGAGCTGGTCCTCATATATTTATTTGGATTTCTGTATAACATCTGTAAATAATTATAATAACAACTAATGAGGCGTGTATTTTTTTAGTTTTTAAACATTCTCATTTTACCTTCCATTCTATGGGAGTGTAGTATCTTTAAATCATCGACGCCACTGAACACTTCTTCACAAGTGCAACAATCTACTGTCTTAGGACTTTCATTGTAGTCTTTTTTGTTCGGATCTAGTTTCGACGAGAAATAATATTGAAAGCAGCACTGGTAAACACAAAAGGGATACGAACAAGCAATAAAAGGGAAGTTTTTGCTATCTATCTAAATAGGTACGTACGTACTTCGGGCTTAAGGTGATCGGTCCCTATGAATATTTGCTAAAGAGGATGAGCTTTCATTGTTGAAACTTAAACGTATTGGTATTTATCGAAAAGGTATATTTCGTAGTGGAAACTACGGTCGGTTTGACCTATAAATTGGAATGGTAATAATCGCGGATGCAAAATTCAGTTTCTGGAGGGGTCATTAAAAGTTTTATAAGTTTGCTTGCCCGTTCACAGGCAGTCAAGATCGAGCCGTTTCCACAATGACGGGAGTCAACGCGCCGATCGAAGATCGCCAATCCTCCGCTATCCTGTAAATCTTGGATCGTGGAGTGACATTCAACGAGCTGTTGGATCCCGGCTTAATGTTTTTTCTATTTCGTTCGTTATTATGTGAACTTGCTCTACAGTGGAATGCTTATTCCTAAAGCCAAATTGAAGTGCTGAAATTTGCTTTCTATTATGGGTTTCAGTCTTTTTAAGAGAAGTTTTTCAAATTTTTAGATGTAAATAGACATACGTTAACTGTAAATAGAGGGTACTTAGGTGATTCCAAATAACCTCTGTTACTGGGTCTAACGCCTTTAATAACCGAGATACGGGGTGTTTCGTCCATTTCGGCCAATATTTTGATAAGCCGTAACTTTAGAACCACCTTGTAGATTTCTCTCATATTTGGTACAGGTATAGTGTGTTAATAGCCCAATCCTATAGTGTAAGAACTACAATTAAAATCCAGATCCGGATTAAGACGAATTTGTAAAATTTGAAAATCCCCAAAACAACACCCTGTATATAAGATTTTTTAAAATTGGGATAGGTATTTGAAAATAACTGAAAAAATGAGTTGAAGTGAAATTTTTTTTAAGTGCTCATCCCATTCTACTACTGGAGTTTTAACGTCAAATTACATCAGATGCATTTTTTTCATTTTCACAAGCAGTAACTTTTGAAATACCTGGTAGATTTCTTTCATATTTGGTACAAGTATCTTTTTTTAGTAGCCCAATCGTATAGTGTAAGGACTACACTACAATTAAAATCCAGATACGGATTAAGAAAAATTTGTAAAATTTTAAAATTGCTAACGCAACACGCTGTACATCAGATTTTTTTTAAATTGGATCAGACATTCGAAACGAATGAAAAAAACTGAGATATTCTGACATATTACTAAACTTTTAAAGTAAATTCAATTAATGCAATACTTATTGTCATTTTCATAAGCCATAACTTTGGAAACACCATGTAGATTTCTTTCATATTTGGTACAGGTAGATTGTTTAAATAGCTCAATCGTACAATACAAGAACTAAAGTTGTAATCCAGATCCGGATTAAGAAAAATTTGTAAAAGTTGGTAATCTCTAAAATAGCATTCTGTATATCAGATTTTTTAAATTTTTAAAACGGATACCTATTAAAAAAAAGACAAAAAAAAAATTTTATAAGTGCACACGAGCGTTCTACAAAAAATACACATTTAATTTTTCGGATTAATTCCGGATACAAAACTGATTAAACTATCAAGTAAGCTTTGGCAATAATACATCTTTTTTTTTTCTTTTTTCAAATAGGTATCCTATTACATTTTAAAGAATCTGATATACAGGGTGCTATTTTAGAGATTATGAACTTTTACAAATTTTTCTTAATCTGGATCTAGATTTTTAACTGTAGTTCTTGTATTGTACGATTGGGCTATTTAAACAATCTACCTGTACCAAATATGAAAGAAATCTACAGGGTTATGGCTTATGAAAATGACAAAATGACAACTTTAAAAGTTTAATAATATATAAAACGAAATGTGCAATTATAAAAATATGTCAGAATATCTCAGTTTTTTCCATTCGTTTCTAATGTCTGATCCAATTTAAAAAATATCTGATGTACAGCGTGTTGCGTTGGGGATTTTCAAATTTTACAAATTTTTCTTAATCCATATCTGGATTTTAACTCTAGTATAGTCCTTACATTATACGATTGGGCTACTAAAAAATGATACCTGTACCAAATATGAAAGAAATCTACCAGGTATTTCGAAAGTTACTGCTTGTGAAAATGAAAAAAATGCATTTGAGGTAATTTGATGTTAAAACTCTAGTAGTAGAATGGGATGTGCACTTAAACAAATTTTTCACTTTAACTCATTTTTTTCCCTTCTTTTTAAATATCCATCCCAATTTTAAAAAAATCTGATATACATGATGTTGTTTTTGGGATTTTCAAATTTTACAAATTCTTCTTAATTCGGATCTGGATTTTAATTGTAGTTCTTACACTATAGGATTGGGCTATTAACACACTATACCTGTACCAAATATGAGAGAAATCTACAAGGTGGTTCTAAAGTTACGGCTTATCAAAATATTGGCCGAAATGGACGAAACACCCCGTATCTCGGTTATTAAAGGCGTTAGATCCAGTAACCAAGGTTATTTGGAATCATCGAAGTACCCTCTATTTACAGTTAACGTATGTCGGTTTAACTATGAAACACCCTGTACAAGTTCATTTTGACGATGGCTTTTTTGGTAATTGTTTTAAGGTCTCACCTGTGGAGTCTGACTCATTTATTTTTCTTTCTACCTACGCATCGACAACCATATTACCGGTCTATTCTTAAATTTGTCCGATTCTACAGGGCTAGTTAATATACGGTATTAGTATTATGTCAGACTTCTTGGAGGCATGTGGTACTTTGGAGATCAATATTTTTTAATGTTTAAATTTAATGTATGAAAAACGTAGTGAAATAAAAAAGTCGAAAATCATTGGGCATTTTGCTGCTTTTCCTGCACTATTATACATTATAACTTGGCAACGTTGCTGGTTATAAGCTGTATCAATAAACCATGAATTTCCGTCTTATGTTGAATTCAACTGTAGCTTATCTCAATGACCGGATTTTTTGTACTGGGATTTCCCATCTACCATCTGTTTCCATAATATATTTTTATTAATTTTTTTAACAACCACTGACTAATTACTGCCATTTTTTTTATAATGATTTCACTCAAGGAAAAAACTATTCCATTAGAATATGTTTCAGAATAAAATTTATCCTTTAAGCGGTTAATCTTTTTTGTTTCGCTTTAACGAAAGACTTCATTTCTACTCATTTCCCTAGATTAGTTCAAGGAGACAATTAACCCTTAAGTGAGTCCCAGCCGGAGTTCACCCCCGGGCTAACAAAGTTACGCCAGTCAAGTTAATTTAACAAGAAAAGTGTCGTTAGTTTTTCTTGGCTGTCTTGTATTAAAATAATTTAGGGGCGAAAGAGATTTCAACGTTTCAGAATTAATGAAAGTTGCGATTGGATAAAGGGAGGTTTTTGACTGTGAACGTTTCGAGAAAAAGTTTTGATGAAATATGAAGGGTTTGTTGGATTGTTATTTTAATTGTACAATACTTTAAACTGCATTAGTTTATCAGGATACTTTTTATTAATATTCATTCTAACCAATTTTAATCAGGAGACATCAGGGTATCCAAGGTAATGCCAAACAACCAAGCAACCATTAATCATCTCCAAGATGGTTTGGGAGTGCCTAGAGAAATTAAACGAACTAGGCAAGAACAACATTGTTACCCTCCTATGGGTTCCGGGACACACTGGAGTGGAGGGTAATGAAATAGCAGACGTACTCACAAAAAAAGAGACTGAAACACCATTTCTGGGACCTGAACCCAGTACAATACTTGATGAACTTGGAAAAGAAGTAAATAACAAAAGATCCCAATACTGGATAGGACTACAAGGAATGAGTCACGCCAAGACACTACTGGGGAACTATAACCAGAAGGGATCAGACTACTGCATCAGCAAAAGTAAAAACAAGCTCAGAATACTAACAGGTATCCTAACAGAGCACTGCCCGGTTGAGAGGTAAGAAACTCGGATTAGTAGAGGAAGAAGAATGCAGATTTTGCAAAATCCAAGGGTACGGATACATCGGAGAATATAACAAATGGGCAGGAAACGCAATAAGCCAGTAGGCTTCAGTGATATCGAAGATCTTAGATCAGACGGGCCCAGAGAAAAAAAATAAACCAATTTCTATTTTATAGTCTGTATTCCTCACTTATTCTTATTTGATAATTTTATAACATACACAATATACTTTTTTGGGTACGTATGAACAAAAAAGAAAGCTTTTTTAAGAAATCTTAGTAGACTGTTAGTGATGTAAAGTTTGAATACCAAAGTCGCCAGAACAGGAGTCTCTCATTAGCTGTGACATTACTGATTTTTTTTGTATTTTTATTTTCAGCTAAATTGTGAAACTAATCCAAGAGTTATTATCCCCGGACTGAATAAGTATTTGTACGTCAAAATTCGAGGTTACTTAATGAAGCATTCTACAAGAAAGGGTAACGCAACAATCAGGACGATCATCACAGGACAGAGATGTGAAACACCAAACAGAATCACGGTAGGTTAAAACAACTAATTCTTAAAAGAATCAAAAAAAGTAAGACTCATTCTGGCCAAAGTTTGTTTCGTTCAAGGTCACTTATCTTTGTGGTATGAATCAATCTAGGATAAGAGCAACATTTCTATTTGGCTTTTTTTGGGCCGGTTGGGTGTTTGTTCTGGGTCTACTGTTGGTTGCCGCAAACACTTCTTGCGATTCAGGACCTCGCATTCTCACAGTACATGTTTCACAGTCTCTGGCTCCTTATTGCATAACCTGCACCTAAGGTCTCCATTGTACAGTCCCTATTTTCTTTAAAAACTCTTTTACTGGTGCGTGACCATTCATGAGTCCTGTTACCACTCTCAGCCTACTTCAGTTCAGCTTCCTATGATAGATTTTCCGTGTTTTTGTCCAGACACATTTTACCAGTGTTGCCTTTCCCTGATCCAGTTTTTTGTGGCCCCTCGGACTGCGCATTTCGGAGCTACCATCGATACCCTGATGTGCAGGCACCAAGGTGGGTCTCCCAGGCCTTTCAGTTCTTCGATGCATTCCAATACCAGTTTAGATGTGACTTCCTGACTTAAAATTGTCTTCAGTGTCGCCTGACTGACATGATTAGGATCTGTTGGTTTTTAAGGCCTCTCCAATTATTTTCTCTATATATCTCCGCTTGAAATACCCTAGCATTTCTGTCTAATACATAGCTGTGGCTAACTCTTAGATTTTTTGAACATATCCGTGTTCCTACTCCCTCCTTGGTTTTAACCCGTCTATATACCAGATCTTTCCTTGTAGGTTGAAGTGTTTTTTGTCAGTCCAGTCGAGTATATAGCTTAATATTACCATAAAGCCAACTTGCTTAAATGTAGTTGTCTTAAAAGATCCCTGTTTTACTATTTAGGTTCACACTTCTCTCTACTCAGCAATAATCTGCCCTTATGACTCTGGATATCGTCACAATTTAGTAGAAGTCTTCTCTGACGGATGGAATCTTCAAAAAGAAAAAGATACGACTGTGGATGGTCTGGCGTTGGATAAGATAGAAATCGATCGGTTGGGTACAGAATTATCCAAAACCATCACCTTAGAGTTTTACGGGAAAGAAGAGGGAGAATATTCTATTCATTGGTTGGAGTTAACAAGAAGGTAAAGTTTTTTATTTCTAATCAGTCGAAACAAAACGTTTTGTGTATAAGATCGGATATTTCATACAAACTTGTATGAATTTTTCACTTTTCCGTACAATTTTTCAAACATTTTCTTTCATACATACCTTGTCCTAAAAATTGGCGAAATATGTTTTGAAGTAATGAACTTACATGCATTCGGCAATTGATTTTTATTTATATAGATTAAAAGATGTTTATGGCACTGAATCAGTAAATCTTTTTTTACAGGCGAGATATACCTCCCAATGGACTTGGTTTGTTCATGATGAAGCCAGATGATTGCCAGTATCGTTGTCCAGAATTAGACGCATGCATTAATTCCAGTGTGTGGTGTGACGGGGTCGAGGATTGTCCTTCGGGAGTAGATGAAGCTATAACACACTGTTCAATACTGCTCCAACTGCCTCCCGTTTATTTGTTTTTTGGAGCTTTAGGAATTATACTTTCCAGGTAGAAAACAAAATGTTTAAAAATAATTTGTGGTTTTTGATAGAAAGGTTAATGCAGGTTTTTCTGTGTGTTCTTTAATACAAATGTTAGTGAATCGTTGGTCCCAAAAAACATGTTAGGGTTTTATTTTAACTATCATCTTCGTATCTCTTAGTCTTTAGTGCTTATATTGAAACCGTGTTCTTAGTATTATTTTAAATTATTAATTTAATTATTTTCTTTCAGTTTTCTGACGGTCGTCATCCTATGGAAGACATGCCGCCGAAGGCCAAGATCTATACTTCAAACGAGACTCAAAAGTTTGTCTTCCGATACTGCCATCATAGACGATCGAGACATAATTTGCTGACACAGCGATAATTCTGTACGATACGTCGAAATTGACAGGGTGACAACCGTCTGACGTATATATGTTGACGTATCGTACAGAACTGTGATTAGCCAATTCTTTTTATAAATATTATAAATATTTTTTCGTGGCGAAAAATCTATATTAGGGATTTTTTCTAAAAAAGTATAATAATCCAAAAAAGGTGCTTCGATTACCTATAATGGAATTTCGTCTGTTTGATCTTTTAGATGAAATTTTTTTGTACATGAAACGCTAATTTTAACTTCAATTTTCAAGAAGACCAAATGAAATTGTGTCAGTTTTACTTAATACAAAGTTAGCAAACGGGTAAGGAATTTAATTTATCAGATTCGACATCCTAAGATCGGTTTTTGCCTTTCGGCTTCGTTAGTTAGGCTTTTCGAATCAAATAAATAAAATTCCAAACTCGTACAAGTCAATAGATATATCCGATATAAGGTAAATTTCTTAGATGTGCTACCATCTTATGGGAGTTTGGAATTTTATTTATTGGATTCGAAAAGCCTAACTGACGAAGCCGAAAGGCAGAAACCGGTCTTAGGATGTCGAATCTGATAAATTAAATTCCTTACTCGTTTTTAATACTTTTTAATAATAAAATTTTCGTTAAAAAATACGAATTTTAGAAAAAATCCATTAATCTGTTTATAAGTAGATTTCATTTGATTTTCAAAAATACGTTGAAAGATTTTTGAAAATTGACCCATATTATGCGCTTAGTTGAATTCCTCTTTTGATGACGAACAATTTTTTTTGTGGAAACTTAAAATGATAACAAAGATTGCGTTAATGACGGAGAAAGTTAAAATGGAAACACAAAGTACCTATACTCTATTCGATATCAAGAGATAGTAAACAAAAACTTTTTTAATGCAGGCGCTCCAACTATTCTTGTAAATAAAATTTTTAATTTTATTATATCCTTTTGTAACTGCACTTACGTTATAGTATAAAAGTTCTAACCCCTAGCCAGACAAACATATAGGGTACCTCTAGGTACGAACGCGAGGCAATATACATCTGTGTAGATGCGAGTGAGATAGTGATAGGTCTTTTGCGACCCTTCACTGCTACGTATTTTAACTTGTTTCTTAAATTATGAAGTATTCCAATGGCGCGTGCCCATGTCTCGAGCCACAACACCTATATTTGACAGTAAACTTTCAATCGTTCTTTTTGCCTTTCGGTATTGTTGAAATATCAACCGTCGTCTACGCCAATGAGCCAAAACGTTTCAGTTGGCCTTGAATCAACAACGGTATTATGTAAAAGTTCGTCAAAAGTATTATTAAATATGAAAACATATATTCTCGCACGTATGCACAACATTTCGCATCTTATGCACGGAAGCAGTAAAGACCAATATCCGCAAACACGTAAAAATCTTCAGACAATTACCATCAAAATTATAGAAATTAGCATCATTGGTCAGAAAACAATCAAATGATTGACTACGTCACACAGCCTACGGGACTTTCGAAACATAGTCGAAACATCAGATCTTTTTGAGTCTTTTACATCGACTCGTAGTAGCTAGAAGTTTTATAACTTCATAAAATATTTTTTTCATGCTTTATGAAGCAAACACAAAATAGTTTTTGATTGCATTCAAGAGTTAGCATGAACTAATTAATGTAAACTGTAATAATTCTACTTTGTTAAATTTGTAATTTTTCTGTTAAAATTTAATATAAAGTTTAGTCAAGTGTTGTGTTTTTTAAACTACCTCGTCATCAACAAGAGAACTACAGTCCACAGCAAACATAGATCAATTAAATCCAATTAAACGGGCGCTATGGCACGAACGATCATCTCCAAGTCCTAAAGAATCCCTTAGAAAAGTCCATTGAATACAATAAAACCACTTGTCCTGATATTTGTGGACTACGAAAAAGCATTTGACTCGGACTCGGACTGTAGAATAGACTATCGATATACCTTAGTAATTGAGTCTATATATAAAAATGCAACAGCTATCGTAAAACTGCAGGAGGCAACAAATAAATTCAAAATAAATAGAAGAGTTCGGCAGGGGGACACTATTTCGCCGAAACTATTTACGAACCTGCTTGAGTATGTGTTTAAATCTGTAAGTTTGGAAAATCTAGGGTTAAACATAAACGGTGAAAGCCCAACACATTTAAGATTTGCAGATGACATAGTCCTAATATATATATATATATATATATATATATATAATAACATATAAACTTCGCTTCCCATAAGGTCGGACTAAAAATTAATGTGACAAAAACCCAACTAATGACTAACTTTGTTCTCTGTGAAGGAGTATATATAGATGGCATCCAAGTAGAAGAAACTACCTCATACAAGTATCTTGGCCACAAAATCCGTATAAACAGAGATAATCAAAATTGCAAATGGCTTAGGCGAATAAAATTAACTTGGGAACCTAAGGCACATATTAAAGTCAGATTTGCCAGTTTGTCTGAAGAGAAAGGTTTTCTACCAATGTGTTCTGCCTGTCCTAACTTACGGTGCTGAGACTTTAACATTAACAAAAAAGGCTGTACAGAAAATCAGAGTGACACAGCGTGAAATGGAAAGGTCAATGCTGGGACTGGCCCTCAGAGATCACATCACAAACGCAGAAGAACCGGAATGAGTGACGCAGTAGAAAGAATAGCAATTCTTAAGTGGAATTGGGCGGGACACATTGCGAGAATGCTGGACAACAGATGGACCAAGAGGATCATAGAGTGGAGGACTAGACAGGACGCATACAGAAGCAGGGGATGACCACCAACTAGATGGTCCGATGATATTAAACGTAGTGGGCTGATTGATGATGATGATGATGATGTTTTTGTCTGGCTAATGGTTAGAACTGTCGAAACTGTTTGGCTATTGAGGAAACATCTTTTTATAGTTACCCAAGTAACGTGTATAAAATTGAGCTTTTATTTACCTGCCAAAGCCACGATGACCCAAAGTTCATAATAACCCATCGTTGCTACCTGTGTTGGAAACATACGCTGAGAAGCTCTTGGACTATAAAAGCATAACATAAATTAGTTTTTTTATTACTATCTCCTGATAGCAAATAGAGTATAATCAAAATAGATTTACAGTATTTTTCTTCGGTAAATGTAGTCGGAAGCTCTGTGAATAAAGTATAGAAAAATATTATTTTCCACTTTACTTTCTGCAGTTTAATATTTGAAACGAATACATTTTGAATTGTTGAATAAAAAATTATTTTTTGAGAAACAAATTTTTTTTTCTTCGTCGACCAAAGAAATTTAATTAATTGATATTTAAAAGTGTCGTTATAGTTACAGGTCAGAATTTTCTCTTGTACTTTTTAGTCCTGGACCAATAACTAATTTTAAGGGACATTCTTAGAGTTGTGATTTTACAGATTAGGGTCACTTGTTAGACAATTATCAAAGTTAGAGCTTTTTTAAACATAGGTTAATAGGTAAAAATGATCAAATTCATCGCTAGAAAAACAATTTCTCTTATATAAGATCGAATTTATAATTTTAGAGTCTACAATCACGAACACATCAAAAACGGAAGAAGATTTCGTTTATTGATATTCGACAAAAACAAAATTAAAAATTCATGCTTCTTCTCTGAACCCTTTCGCGGCGGAAAGCGCGCTTTTGCGGCCTGTTGATGTTTGGCAAAACACGGACGGCGCGCTTGTGCGGCCTCTGTACCAATTCAAACAGTGGCAATAGAAATAGTGCCGCATTTTCCGAACCTTCAAAAATTTGCCGCGTCAAAACTAAGGATTAGTCATATTTTTGTGCAAAATGCTGAACGAAATTTATTCTTTTCATATTTTTTAACAACAAAATTGTCTTTCTAGTGAATTACAACAATTATAAAGGATATTGCTTGAATTTCAAAAGTTTAAGTGCATAAAAAGTGCAGGGTGCCATCTAGTGTTACAATAAGGATATAGTTAATTAAGGAACGTAGACTTGTACATAATTAAATAAATTTTATAACTGAAGCTGTTAGATAGTTGAGAAAATTGTTTAAAAGATACACTGCTTCATTTATTATATTTATATATTTCAACTATATATAAAAACTAATTTCAAAAGACACTAATTTCTTAAATGGGTATGTTAACTTTCATTTTTGACAATTATTTCTTCTAAAATTCCTACTAGAATAAATTCGTAATGAAAATACACATCTTTTTCCCCATTTAACCAACTTTGTATCCATAATGGTTTACGAAATCCCAATAATTTTCAATTAAATTTGCGCCACACTGTATACTCTTGCGTCTTTAGCATTTTTTTTTTCAATTTTTCTTTACACGTTTTTCGATTTTGTTAATGATCCAACGCAACTCCTTTTGTGATTACTCAATGGGTGGAAAATGTATTTATATTAGTTAATTCGGCAGAGTCGAAATGTCTTAGCCATTCGAATGCCTCTATAAGCAACAAGCTTTGTTCTAATTGGTTAATTCTGCATATTGACACCTGTCAATCAAGTCCACATGAACTGAATGAGGGTGTGGCAAAGAATACATTTATACAAGTAGAGATCATTATTTAGGTTATTCGGGGGGGTTATAATGATTTACAGGCATTCTAGCAGGAAATTGTGTAACATTATTTGCTTGTGGAAAAGATCATAGGGTATATTTAACGAATTTTATAATTAGGTCAAAAATGAAACTAAACAGACAATTGTTTTACGGTTATAAACCGTCAATTGACTATTAAATATGGATCTTTTTATATTTATAAAAATTTTATATTTCTACAACGATTTTCTCAACTTTTAGGCACTGTACGATGTACAATGACTGATAACACTGTTTTGTACATACTTAAATAAAAATCAAAAAATCTAGATTAGAAAATTTAGGTTAAAATAAAATCATTTTACATGTGACTTTGTTTGTAATTCTTAAAATTATATTATTAAAAAAATTGTTTGTAATGCAAAAAAACTCGTTTATGGATTTCAAAACATTTATCTTTAATTTCTGTGCTGCATATCAATGAAATATTACGTGCAATATATTAACACTGCCGATTGATGTTGTAATTTTTTCTGTTTATATTATTTAAGAAATAAATTTTACCCAAATTTTGATGAAGGTTCCAAAAAATTTATACATAGCCAGGAATTTTTTTCGTAGATATATATACTTACTTACTATAAATACTGTTTTCAGCAAGGATGGGGTAAATATACAGGGTGACCCAGGGTTAAACCGTCAAACATTCAGGATCACTACTGTGATTTATTAAATAGCTTAAATCGTTAAGTTTAAATTTTTTGTGTACACACGTTTTGACTTATTAAGAAGTCTTCATCAAGGAATAGTGTGAACTATTTTTTTGTCTATAATATTTCACAGTGAGCCTACAAATCTTTATTTTTAATGGTATTTTCTTAACATTGTCTCAATAAAAAAATAATTGTAGTAATAAATGACATTTTCAAAAATATTTCATATTTAAATTTAAAGAAATACTTATATACCTACATGTATGGTTCCTTTGCCGAAATTTGGAAAAAGATTTATTAATTTCAAACTTACTTGAGAGTGTTCTTAGGGAAAAATTAAGTAATACATTTAAGCTATGAGAAAAATACAAATTTTTTGTATATATTGCCTTACCAGAAGTAAAAATATATACAATACAAATTGGCTGAACCCTTGTCATCCGATAAATTAATGTTTCCTTAGGAACTTATATAATTTTAAATTATACAATTTTATACGCTTTAGATTTATTACTCTCAAGCAATAACTTTTTTTTTAAATGTACACCATACTTTTTCTATAGACTAGGATAAAATGAAAATATGTAAATTCAAAGTTTAAGTAAAATAGACATCGATTTCGTATTTCAAAACAAGGGCGTTTTGACTATTTTTTATCGTAACATACATTGGATTTTGTTATCGATTTTACCCCCACCAAGGCCTTCCTTATTCGTATACCCCACCCTACCGAGGGCAGTAGCGACATATAAATGCGTGTTTTCAAATGTACGTGGCTATATAGGCCCTACAGTTTAAAGCCGAATCCGAACACTAAAGTAAAGGAGCTTACTGCTCGTTGCCTTCCGAGAAACAAACTAGTATTTTTTTAGGAGAGAAGACCAACAACAGATTTTTAAAATTTGAATAAAAACCTCGTACTTTTTTTAAACGAACAATAGAATCATATTTTGTGGAACAAATTACTATTATTATTTGGCAACAATCTTTTGTAGCAACATTAAAAATTATTCGCGTCTATTTTACTTAAAAATTATTGTTAATAACATTATCTGAAATTCTAGTCTAATATGTGATACCACAATGTTTTTCATTGATGAAAAAAACTGCCTCTTATGTTTCAACTTGTGAACAACTCTGCATATTATGATTTTGTTAATTGTATCAGAGAATGGAAAAAAAAATCGGTGTGTTTATTTGACACTAGATTTACCGGCTATATAAATATACCTATTTCTACCAAAACCAGTCAGACAGTTTCGGATAATCTAGTGTTAGTTTTATAGATTATACAGGGTGTCCCGTAAACCTTGTACATTATTGGAACTGGTGATAGACCAGGTCATGGCTGTTCAGAATATCAGAATTTCACCTCAGTAAAAATCTCAATATATTTTTTGAATTTCTGGAAAATCGCTACCTCACCTTGGGTTTTTCAGTACCAGGTCTACAAATTAAGACTAATTTAAATATCTTTGTTGCTGAAGATTACTGATGAGTGATGCTTTCAGACTTACAGAACCGTTTTTCAGAAATTGATACAATTTTTCGAAAAATGTGGGTAAAATGCCAGATTTGAAGCCCAATAATTTTTAGGTTTACGGACACACTGTATATTGTGACGTTTTCAGAGTATCATCCAGTACTTATCTTTTATGAAAAATAAATCCGAGTGTAATTAAAAAACATGTAAAAATGTATTTAACGAAAATTGTATTCTTTGTATTAATAATTTGAGATTCTGTAATAACGCCTTTCATAAATTTTTATTAATTTTCAATACTTTAAATGTACAAGTTTAAAATAAAAATATTTTTTTTTGCTTTTACTGGAAAAAACTGCAAGTTTGTCTTTAAAAATATATCAAGTTAAATTTCTACAAGATCTTACCTCTGAAAACTGCCACCACTGTAAATAAATTGTTATTTTTATAGTTAAAATCAGCAAATTTTGAGCATTAGTTGGTCAGGTGCCCTGACAATAAAGTAGATTTCTTTAAGCTATTTGAAATGAATAATAATTATATTTCCAATAGAACAATTTTGTTACAAATTAAAATGAAAGATATTTAATGAATAAAAAAAGTGTTGTGACGATTGTATTAAATAAATTATTTTAAAACCTTTCAAACTTGTATTAATTTATGAAGATGAAAATAAAAAATAAAAAAATATTTTCTAATCCTCGAAAAGAAATCCCCAAAATCAGAGGAATATGAATATATACAGTGTGTCTACGTAAGATGGCGACGTATGGAAAATTAATTTTAGAAAATAAGTTATTCAAGAACATGCTGTATGTCTGTTAAAATTTATATACTTGAAACACTACGGAAGAACCGTACTTTGAATAAAATATACGGGTGTGGTCTGACCAGAAATATAGGAAGTTCATAAATCATCAACCCCTTGACTTATCAGCAGGCGGTCTACGCAAAGACGTACCTACTCTAGCTATTAAGTTTTCTTCTAGGGGTATAATGATCATAAGATATTTTAATCCGGACTTGGGAATCTTTTAAGAGATACACAATTTTATTGCTTATCTACATCGCTAACAATTTTGAAAAATTTAGTTTACCCCCTTTTCCCCCAATTATTTTGTCTTGTTTTTTAGTTTTAATGTTATTTGAATTACACTTTGAAATTATATGTAACTAGTTAAAGAATATTCCGGTACTTAAAAACAAGGTCATGTTTACAAACAACCAGATCATAAATGAGTCATAAGAAAAAAATTTATTTATTCTTAAGATGCGGAGATTGTTTTTTACTCGACAATAACCTTATTCATAACATAATTATTTTTGGTTACAATTCCAACTTGAAATGTGTTTCGGAATCTAAAATATTCTACATGGATGGTACTTTCACCTATTGTCTGAAGTATTTATATCAGCTATTTTCTATTCATTGTCTCAAAAATGAATATTACATTCCTCTTATTTTCTGCCTTTTACCCAATAAGTCTTCCTCGTATGAAGTTGTTTTAAACAAACTTACTACAATATCCCATAATAAAGATTTTTCCCTTCGTTCAAGTACAGTAATTGTTGATTTCGAAATAGGTATTCACAAAGCTGTTGAACTGTTTTGGCAATTTGTAAAAATTTTTGGCTGTAGATTTCATCTTAACCAATCTTGGTTTCGCAAAATTCAAAGTTTATAGGCCTGTCAGTAATATACAAAGAAAATAGTGAAGATAGTAAATGGTTACATAATATTTTTGGTCTCTTGTTTCTTTCTCCAGGCATGGTAAGCGATTGTTTTGTTGAAAATTTCATGGATAGTAATCCTGATAGAGCACGATTCCACAAATTAGCAGATTATCTTGTGGACAGTTATATCAGAGAAGATTCTATTTTCCCCCCTCAAGTATGGGCTTCTAATATATCTGGCTTACATCTTACCACTAACCCCTAACTTTTCTGGCAGTTTCTACCTTTCCCCACTGAAGTAGGGCTGGTTTTATACCGCCAGTCGTATTGGGAGGGTGTTGCTGGTTCTTCCGTCCAGTTCGTCGTTCCAGGAAAGGCAGAACCTGGGAAGTAAGTTTCCATAAGGATCTCGGCGCTCTCTTGGAGGTTGGCGGCTTTGTCGCCATTTTCCCTCGTCAAGATACCGATTCTCTTATGGTGGTCGTTTGAGAGCGCCTTCTGTAGCCTGGAAACTTGTGGGAGGTCTTCTACCGCCTCACAATAGGCTCTCCAGGCTGCTCTTTGTTTTTGTCTACAGACACTTTTGAACTCTTTGAGGTTGGCTTGGTATATTTCCCAGTCCTCTTTGAGTTTTGTTCATTTTGCCTTGTTAAAGGGGCACCACCAGGTATTGGTTTTGCCATCTATCATGGATCATGTCTATTTTGTTTTGGATAGATACCCTGTACCTTTCCAGTTCCTCATTATTACCAGGAGTCAGAATCTCTGTATCCCGCAGAGCTCCTTGTAAGAGTCGATTGTAGAGAGCTACATCCGTCCTTTTCGGGTCGCGGAATTTTACAATGGTCCTGAGATCCTGGCATACCACATAGGTCAGCCAGCGGTGGTCTAGAAATGTCATCCGAGACCTGCCAGTCCTGAATTTTGTTTGATATTTAAGCTGTCGCCAGCGTAATATCTATTAACGTTTGGCTACGGGCGTTAATAAAAGTCGGCTCCGTGCCTCTGTTTAAGATTCTTAGATCTTCTTTAATTATGTACTCATATAGAGACTTACCTCGCGTTGATATCCTTACTGCCCCAGCTCAAGTGGTGAGAGTTTGAGTAGCAACCCAAAAGAAGCTCCACTCTCTGGTTGAGGCAGTGATCCACTAGTACCTCCATTTCTTTAGTCGGTGGCAGGGTGGTTGGATCTGAAGGGAGGTAGACCGATGCGAGTATCAACGCCATACAGTTGCCTCTGCCATCTGGACATTCCACTTTAACCGCAGTAAGGTCTGAGGTGCAGAATTGTACCATCGGAGAAGCTCTGTATTTCCTAGTAACATAGACAGCTGTCCTAGGTTGTTGATTGCTCGGTAGGCTAAAAATTTGACCAGTCAGGGTACTGAAACCAGTAATTTCGGCCTTTATTATCCAGGGCTCCTGAATCAAAGCTATTGCTTCCTACAATACATCAAGGCGGCTACATAGTGTTGCCGTGGCCGCTTTTTTGTGTTGGAGGTTGCATTGTATAATATTTAACTTTCTTCCAACGTCCCTGCTCATAGAAAAGGGTGTTGGTTAATATTTGCCTTTAGAGGTCCATCTGCTCCTCGTCTAGGGGAGAGACGACCTCTCTGACTTCAGGTGCCTCCTCCGTTCTTTCCGGGACTCAAGGTGGCCTTGGGGTCGATATCCACCTTAGGTAGCTCGACTTCCACGGACCTCGAGTCTTCAGAGGTACCCTCGGCTTCTTGTTTTGTAGCCCTCATTGTCAATGAGGTGAACGCATAGCTCAACCGATCTCTTTTTGAGAACAGTAATATCCTCGTCTCCAATTCCGAAGACGAAGAGGTGTCCTCGAGGGTTTTCCTCATGGTGGAAGGTACACCATCTTGCCACCGTCAGGTCAGGATTTTGGGCCTTCAGCCGACCCAGCACTCTGACCGCCAGTGATGACTCCTTCCACGGCTTAAGGTTTCTTGTGGCTCCTTTCAGCCACTCTAGCGTCACGTCGTCATCGCAGACCACTCTGATGATTTCACCGGAGTATGTCCACGACTAGAACGTGGGGACTTTACTGTGCTGCTGGAGGCAAGAAGATGATTTTGTCCAGCTCTTCCAGCAGTTGGTTTTTGATGATACTCTCCCGTTCTGCGAGTTTCTTAAAATAGTTAATAATAGCGAAAATTTTAGGTGATGCATAACTTTTGAAACTATGTGTATTATTGGTTACGAATTCAACTGTCCGAAGTTACGAATTCACCGATACCTGAATAGTTATGAATTGGCCATTGGTCGGTCTAGATTTGGTTGTATAAACGGTAGGGATTAAAAGTTGCGAATTGGCGCGTGCGCAGATGCTTAATAAGTTATTGAGATAATAATTATTTAAATTAAAAATTCTTGACAGTAAATATTTTTTTAATGTTTATTCATTTGTTTTTAAAGCGATTTTAGTCTTTTTTTAAATGAGTTTAATTCCAACCCTAAAAAAATAGGAGTGGCTTACGGATCTTTGACAATTTTCTCCACTCGTTTAGACAAGATCATATGCGAATGCACATAACGATTTAACGTGAATAGAATGATCGAAGTGGATATAATGAGAAAATACCAAAACCATCAACCTTAAAAACATGATTCATCCGCATCGTAATTGCAATGTGTGTCACAATCACCACGACATTGTATTCAGTCATCCAAAACTGTAATCCCAAACCATTTAACATGCTAGACCAGCAATATCTTGAACCTTATTTGGTATAATTTAGATGGTCATTGAACTGGATAACTTGTATTTAATAATTCCAAGGAGGAACTTTTACAAGTTTATTACTGCTAGATTGCGCAAGCGTTTCCGACTTTCCTGCTGACGGATTCAGTCTGTAAGCGTAATTCCTTCATTGCGGTGTAGTTCGTATCTCCTGATTTCCCAAAAATGGCGGTAAGTTTACAAATTTTGTTTTTTGAAAGTAGCGTTATATAAATATATTTAATGTTACTTCTTACAAAGTAAAAATTAGGTCTTGTTTTTTGCAGGCGTTTCTTAAACAGTGATAGTAATAATATAAGTTTCCTGTGTCAAAAATCATTAATGAGTAGTATTACATTAAAAATATTAATAAAACAAATAAAAGAGGATCGTTCAGAGCAAAATTATACTACAAAAAAAGGGTTATACAGTGTAAACGTTAAAATTAAAAATATAAAAAAGAATAGAGCCGGTGACTAAAGATTTTTTATAACCATTTTATATAAAGTAAAAATGGAAGTTACTGTCATACAAACTGTATTTTTACTTATTGAGGTTATCTCATAAAATTAACAGCCACACCCATACTATTTTTATGTTTAATATTTTTTGTAAAAATTTCTCAAATTTTGTTTTTCTACTGGGCTTTAGAAAACAACCCAAACAATATGTCTAAAAGCATTCTGAATGCAATTTGTTAGAAGAATAAATGTTTTTCGGTAAATGTAAATAAAATTCAATGAATTTGGATTTATAATCCAGTAAATTAACGCAAGAAAAACCCCAAAACTGGGCATCAAGTCTGTCTGTCAATTTTTTTTTTAATTTGCACGTATTCGTAGGTATATTTACCTCCGAAAATCCCAGCTATGTGGAATTTGTGGAAGGGTAGGCCCTCAAGTAGTTCATTACCTACAAAAGTTGCCCCTATGATTTTTTTCGCTACACTAATATTTTTTGCAAAAACGGCGTTTCAAAAATTCGCAATTTCGAAAAATAATAATGTGCAAAATTATTGTGGTGAAAACGGAAAATTTGAATATCCTCCCAATACTTGAATATCCTCCCGCTTTTGTCTAAAGACAAAAGATAAGGCAATAATAACCAGCTTTTTTTCACTTTTTGCAATTGATTAATAAATGTATTCTAAAAAAATTCCAATTTGAGAAAGTTTGAAGGCAGAGTTTTTTCTCGTGCGCTTAATAAAATACTTGATATATACATTGATGAAAAGGTCAGAATGTGATCTTTTATTTAGTACAATTCCGAACCCCAAAAAGTTTTAGCACGAAAACAAAATAATCCTCAAAAAAATGTCGATTTTTCATATGGGAGAGAATTTTCTCAATTTTCCGGAAAACCAGAAGATATGAAAAAAAAAGACAAATGCCGTCGACGAGAGGACAAGCTAAGCCTTCTAATGATGTGCGTTGAAAACCGATATGGTCCTTGATTATCTATTAATTCCCGATAGACCCGAGCATTTTCGAAAACTCCGGAAATAAAAAAAAAACGCCCTAAAAAAACATGTTGTTTATGAAAATACACAAAAATAATTTATTGAATCTTTCTGAATATATTTAATACTTTGCAAAGCTCCATTATCCAAAAGGATTCGGTGAAATTAGTCTTTATAAAAAAAATGAATAAAGTTTTTCAATAATCCAGAGAAATAGATAAAAGGAAAATGTAATATAATATTATAGCTACAGGTTCCTTCTTTCATTTAAACTTTGAATCATGAAAAAATATTAATTTTTACGTGATTTATTGAAAAATTTGTAATCCGCTTGGGAGTGTCATTCTCTAAATACAGGTCAGGAGCTAAAAATGGGGGTGCGTTTTGGAGCCGGTTATGTCGAAATGTATCATATTTTTGACAAAAATGATGAGGATCATTTTTGCAGGTAATGAACTGATCTTCATTTTCGCCCAAACAAAAATTCACTAAGTGTCATGTTTTTGCGAAAATAGGCAAAAAAAACACAATTTTGAGACCAATTTAAGACAGCTGAGATTTTCGTGGGTTAATGTACCCATGAATACCTGCAAATTAAAAAAAAATGGTGCCGGACAGACCTGATGCCCGGGTTGGCACCTTCGTTTATTCGACTATTAATATTATTTGTTACAATGCTACAATGGTATGTTCCTAGAGTGAATCAGATGGGAAATTTATAAAAGTAATAAAAAAAAAATACTTTTTCATAACATAACAATTTAATGAATCTTCTGGTAACAATAAACAAAATGTAAAAATTATCTTGCAGAAAGAACTGTTGACTAAGACAGCATTAAATTTTATAAAATATTATTTTGTTTTAAAATTTTTGTTTTGAACAATAAATTAAATTGTAAAAGAAAACTTCTGCTATCATAATTTAAAAGATGGCAACGAAATTAAGGCCAGAGGTTGACGTGAGGCTACATTTTTAGGAATACCTTCAGTAATATCAAATACCTTGAGATAGGTAAGCAAAGTTTTGTTTTTATCTGACTTTAACATTCGCTAAATCATCATTGCACCAAATCCCTGTTTGAAATAAAATAAAAATTCTTTAACTACTGTTGTTTTAAATTATAATAGGTAATTAAAATTGTTTAAATATATTTACTTATTTCTACAAGGCCAGAAAAATTTAAGCAAAAAATAACCTTGCATTGTATTTGTTTGCATTTGCAGCAACTTAATGTAATACAAGAGTGTAGTATAATAATACAAAAATTCTATTTCAAAAAGTATGTCTCCATATACTCTCACTGTATTTGTAAAGATGAAAGGTTGGGTCACCCTACAGCAAAAAGGCCACAATTGGCCCATTGTGCGTCCTTCTAAGGTTTAGACTTCCTTCTAGCTCGTCAGCCAGCCTACTTGTTTCAAGTAAGTGATGAGGTCGCCTGAAGGTAGCTCCCTCATGTTGGCATGGGTTCGCCTGTGCTCGCCGAAAAGAAAATGTCTTATTTGTGAGAGTGTCGGACATTCATCTTCCTGTTCACATCCTCTGCACAGTGGAGTGTTAGATAACCCCATCCTGTAGAGGTGTTTTCGTAGATGGCACTGGCCAGTTAGGATACCTGTGGCTGTGGGCAGGTTCTGTCTGTTCATAGTCATGTATTTTTGCTATTTCGCTGTTCGAATAGTAGTTCCTTGGCTAGTTCGCAGCCTTTTTCGTCGTTCCATCTACCCTTAAACTTGTCAAGGGTGTGCTTCTTTAGTAGGTCAACCACAGCTGATGTCGATAAGCCTATGAAAGTTTAATAAATTCTTAACACTTTATTTACAAAGGAATATGCCGACATTAAAAAAAAAGTTAATGTTTCTCATCTTAGTCGAATGCCGTCTTTTGACAAGCTGATGTCTAAAGTCAGTTGAAAATGTATGTCTTACAAAGTGTCCTTAAAATACATTTTTATCCAGTGGTAAAACGTAACCCTATGTATTGATTTTACTACTTGCCTGAATGGATATTTTTGGAAAATCCAAGGTAAAAAAAGACCTGCTTAATTAACACATTGCGACCATTTTGAGTCCTCGAAATTCTGAAGTGAAAAAGGGAATACTTAATTGGAAAGAAGATCGGTCAAGGTTCATACAGATGTCTGGTCTTTGGGTATAAATAAAAAAATATATAAATATGTTTGTCAGAGGTTAGCCATCCGTCGTTATGTACAGTTAATTATTATAAGATTCCACATAGCACAAACAAAAGTGATTGCCCATTGATTTGAAACAAAAACTATTTTAAAAGCAGAGGTCCGTTTTGACGCTAATCCATCAGTAATCCGTTTTTCGATATATACATATAATAGTTTATGGGCTAACAGCATACATACATATAGCATACATAGCATACATACATACATATCAAAAGCGTATTTTAATTTAATATTTGACTATTAAATTTTTAATATCCCAATGGACCAATTTGCCCGACTTCTGTTATGAGTACTCATACACATAAACTCCCTATTAAATTAAATAAATAAAAGTTCCTGTCAAAAGACTTTCATGGTCCTCACAAGTAGATTTTTCATTATCACAATAATCGCTAATATTTTTATTTAGTAGACCTACTTCGAAAGCAGTTCATTTATTTTATTATTGTTGACTTCATTTCTACAATTAGTGAATGATTCTAATTCCTTACTAATAATTTTATTATTGTTACGGGTGTTGTCATCCAGTACCAGTTGCCATTGATTTCCAATTAATCTTTATGCTTGACTGAAAATCAATTCGCGCTGAATAATTCAACCAAAAATTGTTAATCGCACCCAAATAATGTAGAAATGATTCGCTCGATTCGGTAGTTGTTTTTGGAACTTGTCATAGAATGAGTCATGTAGTAAATTTGTTTACGTAATAATATTGTAGTTAATAAAGTGGATATAAACAATTATTAAATATTTTAATAATATTGATTAAACAAAAAACACGTGACTCGCCACCTCAACCAAAACTAATTAAGTTAGTGCTATAATTTGAGGGTGAAGTAAATCTGCATTTTCAACCAACATTTTTATCTTTAATTCAGATGATAGTATAGTCCATTTATCTATCTATCTAATCTTACTGGTCGTGCAGAGAGTAAATTAAGAATGGTTTTAATTAATATTCAATCAATGCGGAACAAAATTGAGGAGTTTTATTTGTTTTTGGAAGAGTTAGGGTTTCCCCAAATAGTGGCTATTACAGAGTACTGGTTACAAGTTGATGAACCAATTTTTATTGAAAAATATAGTTACGTACTGTAATTAGCAGATATGACAGAAATAGTACAGATCATGGTGGAACTCTAATTTTATCCTTAAATGATCTGCCGTATCTAAATACGATTTTTTACAAACTGCAAATGTCTTCGAATTCTCCATAGTGTACAACAAAAACATTGATTTGTTTGTTATTTGTATTGTCCACCTTTTCCTCGAAAATCTTCTTAATTTACTTGACGCATTGCCTATAAAAAGTAAGAAAATTTTATGCGGCGATTTAAATATTGACTTTGCTAATGTATGTGCTACTCAAAAGTCTCCGACAAATAATTTTGGATCATTCAGTCTCACTATGCACGAAGGTTCGCCAACTAAAATCACCAAAACATCATCTACAATTATAGATTACGTAGTCTCCGATTTTAAACCCGCTGATATTGAGCACCAAGTAATAAGTTAAGGTCTTTCGGACCATGAAGCAGTTTTTGCCAAATTTCTGATACCACGCACAGCCCCAAAAAAAGTCATTTAGTTGGGTAGAATTTTCTCTCAGCATGATTTTGAAAAATTTTATAACTTGCGTCTAGCTACTCATTGGAATAGTCTTTCTGAAGATATTGTCTCTAAATTCTTGGAGTTCCTAAATAAAATAATTAAGTGTTTCAACACGGCATTTCCCCTTAGCCCCATTAAAACTAAACGGCATAAACCTTGGACAACTAAAGGAATAAGAATCTCTTCAAAAAATATGAGGTCACTTATGTATATTAAAAAATTCTCAGATAACCCTGTAAAATTAAACTATATTATCAACTATAGAATACTGTATCGGAAAATTATCAGATCTACTAAGAGAAACTATTATAAAAATCGCATCTCAAGAGCTAAAAACTCTTCCAAAGAAACATGGTCTATTATAAATGACTTAAGAAATAAAACCCGTTCTTTAAACACTGTTAATCCTAGTCCTGATGAACTAAACAATTATTTTGTTAATGTAAGTAAGAATATCAGCACTAACATAGCTCCGGGTCAGGATGGCCTCTCCTTCCTCCTGCTTACTAAAAGGATCATTAATAGTTTCTTCCTAGGACCAGTAGATAAGCACGAACTAGTGCAAACCATAAACAGCATTCAAAATAAATCTTCCTGTGGAAATGATGACTTGTCCACTAAAATATTTTCAAATATACCTGATGTAGTAATTAACATGTTAACTTCGCTGATTAATGAATCCTTCGAATCTGGTATCTTTCCGAACTGTCTAAAAACAGCTATAATAATCCCACTTCATAAGGGTGGCGACAAAACCGAAACCTGTAACTAGAGACGTATTGCCTTATTACCTACCTTATCGAAGATAATAGAAAGGCTAATGAAAAATCGCCTACTGCCCTTTCTTTCCAAACAAAACATCCTAACACCTCATCAGTATGGTTTCCTAATGAAATATATACATCACTTAATGATAAACTTTTTACAGCTACAGTATTTTGTGACTTCACAAAGGACTTTGATTGTGTTAATCATGAAATCTTACTTAAGAAACTACAGATTTATGGCGTACGGGGTTCTCCTTTGCAATGGTTTAAAACTTACATAGAAAATAGAAATCAGCAGGTGCGTGCTAATGGTGAGGATTCTTCAAATCTGCCAATTAGCAGTGGAGTACCTCAATGTTCAGTATTAGGTCCAATTTTATTTGCATTAATGGCTGCTTGGCTGTCTGACATGTTGATGATCTCTTGTCTACGAAAATTTCCTTCTATGTTGAACTGGACACATTTTCCGATGGCGTAGATTTCAGCTTGGAAAATGCTCGGTTCCAGGCCCATGTCTAGTTCTATTCATGTTCCTTCTGTTGTTCTGGAACCATCTCTATACCATTTAATGGCACTTCTCTTAAGTTTTGGGATGATGTCTTTGTTCCATTCAGATCATAGTATATAGCCCATAGTTTTCTGAGGATTCCCATGAAGGTTACCACTCATATGACTGCTGATTTGACATTAGAGTGTAGTGGTGGATCTATGTTTTATCAGTCGTCATATAACATTTGTAAAAATTATTTTTATTGCTGTTAAAAAACTTTAAGCAGCGCTAAGAATGGCCGCCGTGTTCTTCATCAATTCCTTTTTTGGGGACACTAAGTAGTGTTAGTGACAAACATTACCAAATTTTAAAACGGTATTTAATATTCAAACTGACAGTTTATAGCGTAGAACAGAGAAAACAATATTTTACCTTAAAAATTTCTATAAAAAATAAATTAAACTAATCCAGTAAATTAACGTTGACGTATCAAATTCAAAGATATCAGAATTGCGACATCTGCCGAAGCCACTTATCGTCAATATCGAAATGGTTTATTATGTACTGTTGGTTCATTCTTGGATGACCCATCCAATAATCAAAAAAAAAATCTTTTAAACACCAAAATATTCCGAATTAATATCTGTCAAAATACTGTTTAGATAATTTACCATTGAAAATGTTCATTCAAACATTTTGGATCCATGCAAGGACCCAATTTAACATTGTTAAAGATTTGTTGCATGATCGTTAAATGTGTTAAGATAATTTAAATAATAATAAAAAAAGTGTTTAGGATAATGTTTTGTTACAGCCCACAGTTACTCCATGGCCTAACTTCAAGGAAGACGAAGATGCACAAATTTTAAAGGATTCTTTGGACGGTCTAGGAACCAATGAAGAAGCTATCATCGAAATTTTGACCCGAAGAACCAATGAACAACGAAGACAAATACTCACAGCCTACAAGACTATGTTTGGAGAGGTAACTTAGATTTTTTACCATTTTTTTAAGTGTAAATATTTTTTTTACCTTTTGCAGGATTTGATAGAAGATCTGAAAAGTGACCTTGGTGGCGATTTTGAACAAGTCATTTTGGCTCTCCTGAAGGACCCTGTAGAATATCAAGCTGAAGAATTGCATAAGGCCATAAGTGGTATGGGTACTGATGATCCTGCGTTGGTTGAAGTTTTAGTTATTCACAACAATGATGAAATTAACCAGATTGCCGAAAAGTATCAAGAATGTAAGTAAAATTAAAATTATTTTTTGTGGAGTGCCGTTAGTCGTAAAAAGTGATTGTATTTCTAAAATATAACACTAAAATGTCTGTATATTAGAATTTGCCGATCTTCCTTTATTTAATAGTTTATTGTAAAAATAATTAACTATATATTTGGGTTAGTCCTTAACCCTTTCAAAAATTAATAAGCACGCCACTGCCTTCAATATGCCAAGGGCCAATAAAACACTCAATTATTTTTGATTCTAGTATAGTTGCATAAAGTATAGGTAATTTAGCTTATATCAATACACCCTCATATTTCATAAGAATTTCCTTTTTATTATTCAAATGCGCCAGCGATACAAGCAACAATGGTAGTTCACATAAATGAATAAATGTACCAACTGGTACTTATTTAACACCCCACAAAAACCTTCCGTTAGATCGATACCAGACTAACAGTGATTGTTTGTTCCAAAAAATTCACACATACGTGTCTAGGGCTTCCTGGGATATCGCCAGAAGAAAAAACGTTATCGATAAAACAGTGTCCTATATATCTCGCCCTTCGTCTTATCGATCCTTGCAACTAGTCCCTGTCCCTGGTTTCCCTTTCTTTAGTTACGTCATCCCTTCAGGAATTTATAAAGATCGTAAGCCTGAAAAGCAATTTTTAAAAATATATCTATTAATTTTGCGGATTCTTGGTTCTCCTAAACAGGGTGAAAAATGCATTTGTTTATAACAAATTAGAGATTTTTGTCGATATTTTGACTAATATTTTAAATAATAAAAATGGGAAATGCTCAAAAGGTCAGTCCGTTCGTCTGTATAAAAGTACAAGCCCCTTTACAAACTAACTTACAAAACCTAGAATTTGTTTTGATCTGTTTTATAAATAAGCCTCAAAAATAAATTTCAGTGTACGAGTCATCTCTAGAAGACGACATTAAAGGTGATGAATCTGGAACTTTGCAAAGATTGTTAGTCTCTCTTTCAACAGTGAGTATAATGAATAATTAGGTCAAAGCAAAAATAATAAATTTACGAAGAACAATCTTCGATTTAAATTACGAAATAGTTTACAGTTATACTGCAAAACTTGTTTTTATATACAGGGTGTTTCATTGGGAGAGAGAAACATTTTAGCAGTGGATAGGTGTCACTGGGGTGATTCCAAATAACCCATATTTTGTGGGTCTAAAGTCCCTTATAGCTAAGATACAGAGTGTTTTGTACATTTTGGTAATTTCTTCATTGCCTCCTGTTCTTTTAACCACTCTGTATAATTCTATAATATTTGGTACACATAGTCTCTGTATCTTAACAAATTAATTGAGATATTATTAATATTGAAAATCAAGGCCCGGCTTCACTAAAAGTTGACAAATTCGTTCCGCTCATAAACAACACCCTGTATGTTAAATTTTCAAAAATATTTTACCATAGCTAAAAAGAGGATAAAAAATTGAATTTAACGATAAACTTTTTATTTTTGCACATATGATTTTACTACTCATAAATAGTTAAGTTTTCTTACATTTTTGGGGCACCAACTTGCTTAATTAATCCCATTAAGTTGTAATCAATATTATTTAACCTAATTAACTCTTTGGTTTAAAATTATGTTATACCAAAAATTTTTATAATCATCTAGGCCTATGAAAACAGATTTACAGAACCGTACTAGGAACTAAATGTCTCATTATATTTACCTATACAACACCCATTTTAATTATTTTTTTAACTTTCCTTATGAAAAATTATGTAGTTTGGAGTAGAAGAGTAAAAAAACTAAAATCAAATTTTTGTAAATGATAAAAGTACATAAAAAGCATTGTGAATGTGACGCGTTATTTATTTAAAGTTGGTAATACGCTGTACTATTTGTGAAATTAAATAGATACGTTAACAACAATATGAGTCAAATAAATAAAAATCATTTTTAGTTAAATAATATCTTCTTATTAAATTACAAACAAAATTAAAAAATTACACAACACTTAAAAGACTAGAAAAAATACATAATCCATTTGCTACCATCAGGGAAGCTCATTAGCAATATAAATTTTCGGTAAATCTGTGGTGTAGTATTTTTAACAATAAGTTAATTGGACCCCATATACTCCCTCAAAGATTAACTGGAGGTGTTTACTTACATCTTCTTCAAAATATTTTACCAATTTTGTTAGAGGATAAAGGTGTAGACATCAGCTGGAATTTATTCTCCTTTAGGCTAATTATACTGGATTTTTCAAATGAAAATTTTCCTAATAGGGGGATAGGTAGAGGTGGTCCTATACATTGGCCTTCAAGATTACCGAACTGTAGTCCCGTCGATTACCATATTTGGGGACATTTAAAGTCCAAAGTTTATTCAGCTCAAATAAGTGTCAAGAGGATATGCCAAGAGCATAAAAATAACGAAAACATCATTCGAAAATCTGTAAACCAAATTATTAAGCTAGAAACAACATGCATTCAACAGAATGGGGGTCATTTCGAACAATTATTATAATTTTTTAAACTTCAGTGTTTTTTCTAGTCTTTTAAGAGTTGTGTAATTTTTGAATTTTGTTTATAATTTAATTAAATAGTATTGAACCAAAAATGTGCTTTTATGTATTTTTATCCTTTACAAAAATTTAATTTTAGTTTTTTTTTACTTCTCTACTCCAAACTACACAATTTTTCCATATAAGGAAGGTTAAAAAAAATAAATATAATGGGTGTTGCATAGGTAAATCTAATGTGACTTTTAGTTCCTAGTACGGTCCTGTAAATCAGTTTTCATGTGCCTAGAAGACTACAAAAAATTTTGGAATAACATTATGTTAAACCAAATAGTTAATTAGGGCAAATAATATTGTTTACAACTTAATAGGATTAATTAAGCACGTTGGTACCCCAAAAATGTAAGAAAACTTAACTATTTATGAGTAGTAAAATCATATGTGCAAAACTAAAAAGTATATCGTTAAATTCAATTTTTTGTCCTCTTTTTAGCTATGGTAAAATATTTTTGAAAATTTAACATACAGGGTGTTGTTTATGAGCGGAACGAATTTGTCAACTTTTAGTGAAGCCGGGCCTGGATTTTCAATATTAATAATATCTCAATTAATTTATTAAGATACAGAGAGTATGTGTACCAAATATTATAAAATTATACAGAGTGGTTAAAAGCACAGGAGGCAATGAAGAAATGACCAAATTGTACAGAACACTCTGTATCTCAGCTATAAGGGGTTTTAGACCCATAAAATATGGGTTATTTGGAATCACCCCAGTGACACCTATCCACTGTTAAAATGTTTCCCTCTCCCAATGAAACACCCTGTATAATTATAAGATTATATCCTTACTAACTTTTTCACGCCCCGAAATCTAGAAAATAACTTGTAATTTAAAATATAATCATTTAATCATTTTATGTTTTAATTCTTCTTCTTTTTCATAATCTATTTAAACTCAATAAAAATTAACAAATGCAAGAAATGAACAAAATAAAAACAACTGTTAATGTGCCTGTAATCAAAAATCATTACTTTTACCTTTGAAAAACCAAAACATGGGGTAAGAAAACTATTTTTAGGGTGGTAGAGATGAATCTCACACAGTTGACAGAGATGCTGCTGTTGCTGACGCACAAAACCTTTACGATGCAGGAGAATCTTCCTGGGGTACAGAAGAATCTGTTTTCAATTCCATTCTTTGTATAAGAAACAGGAATCAACTAAAAGTTATTTTCGATGAATATGAAACCATGATTGGACACTCCATTGAAGACGCTATTGAGAATGAATTTTCAGGTAAAAAAATGTTAAGAATTTACTAGAATTTAATGAAAATAATATCCTGTCATTTTGTTGAAACTGGAAATATTCTTTTAGCCTAGTTTAACCCATCATTTACGCTCTCAAATGTTTCGAAATACCTTTCATGAAAATGATAGAATTTTGAAAAAGATTACAGCTCTGCCATTAATCATATTAGTCCGGAAAATTTAACACAAAAATATCCCAAAATCCGGAATTTTGGTGCAGTAAGTCGGCATCTTCTGGAGTTTTACTGAAATTACTCACACCTCACATGGGGGTTTTTTGGGTCGCTCGTCTCGAATCTGGCATCAGTATCCTCCCCCCGAGTTGGGATGGTTGAATTAATTGCAATTATTCGAGAGGAAAATTAAAGGTATAAGTACAAATACATTGACTTATACAAAAACCTCATCTTAATTGTGAACTTATTTTAAATATCTTCCGCCTCATCAACAGATAAGTCTATATTCTCTTCCTCGAGAGTGTCATTCACAATTCCAATTATTTCTTCCGTGGTGTATTTCTCGACGATGTTTCAGAGAGTCCGTTTTGCCTGCACCCACAAGAAAAACCACAGAATATTAGTTTCATTATATTTGGGGGTCCAGGTGGTTGGATCTAGGGGATGCTCTTCTCCATACAACCAATTTTTAACTTGGAAATAGATATTGACTATCATTCATTAAAGCAATGTTAGACAGTTTGATGACAAAATTACAGTAGAACTCCAGAAGATGACGTTTTTAGCCAGGTCGCGTGCACCAGGTCCTCCGGGGGACGATGTCAATGTCTAATCTGGGAGGAGAGACCCGAAAAACCTCCGTGTGAGGTGTTTCCATCGATTTTTGATGAACTCAAGGTGATAACATTCCTGGCGATGTCCTGAACTCCAGGTACAAAGGGGGTTCATTTGGCCATCATGTATTCTGAGCTTCTTTGTACTTTTGCTGATGCAGTCGTCTGATCTCTTCTGGTTGTAGTTATAGTTATAGCTTATTAACAGGGTAACAGTGTTGTTCTTGCCTAGATTCTCTAGGCACTCCCAAACCATCTTGGAGTTGATTACGTGGGAGTTCAAAGCATTAATGGCTACTTGACTGTCTGACAATAATGATCTTTTGTCTACGAAAATTTCTTTCTATGCTGAACTGGATACATTTTCCGATGGCGTAGATTTCAGCTTGGAAAATGCTCGGAGATTTGCCTAGCTTTCGGAATATTTGGTTCCAGGCCAGTTCCTTCTGTTATTCTGGAACCATCTGTGTACCATTTAATGGCACTTCTCTTAAGTTTTGGGATGGTCTCTTTGTCCCATTCGCTTTTGTTACTTAGCTCTGTGAGTTCTTTCACAAAGCTCAACTTCTTTGTCATCTCATCTTGGGGCATGTCCCAGGTTTGGTGATTTCCAGGAAGGAGTCGTATTGTTTTAGCTTATTGTCATCCATTATGTATGCTCTCAAATGTTTCGAAATGCCTCTTATGAAAATGATTTTGAAAAAATTACAGCTCTAATATAAATCATACATAACAATACAAAACAACCACCTAAAAACAAATTATTCCGTGACAATTCGTTCAATGCGAGCAGATAATTCGTATTCGTTGCTAGATATTTCTTTACAAGCAACAAGCACCCTAATTTAAATCCATTATTCAAATGAACACTAGATCAATAATCGTGCTGATGACAATCCCTAAATGGCCTTTCCGTTTGTTGTTTTGAAAATAGCGTCGAATCACTCGTAACATATCACGCAAAGTACAATTTGAATAATTTATTTGTCATAATTATTGGTAGTAATAAAATATGTATACAGTGGCCACCAAAAAGTCTGTAATTAAATATCTTCATCATATATTTCTCTCATTACATACTCACCATTCAAATTTTAATAAATCATGGAACATGACCTATACAATTGGATCAATATACTTTTCAAAATAAAAATTCCAATTGATTCTGCATTCTCAACAATTTTTTCCGATATATATTAAATATATCGTGGGTTGCAGCGCATCTGGACTTAACACAACTACTTCTGGGACTACTTGCCCCCACAGATATTGAGTATGTGGCTTTGAAAAGTTGTCAAAAACCCACTTCTAAGCTTCATCAGTTTTACTGATAGCTGGAAGCAGATTTGCAAATCACATTGTAATTTAGATAACTGACATCAATGCACTTAGATTTCAATATATTATTTTAATTTTTAGGAAATACGAAAGATGCTTACCTAAGCCTTGTAATGAGTATAAGAGATAGAGCAATGTATCTGGCAACGAGATTGCACGACGCCATGGCTGGCATGGGCACAGACGATAACACTTTAATCAGAATTATTGTATCCAGATCTGAAATTGATTTAGAAAATATTAAACAAGCGTACGAAGCCAAATATTCCAAGAGTTTATACGAAAGAGTATCGGTAAGAAACAGAATATTGTCTTGCAGAAATAGTTTTTTTTTTTAATTTTTATTAGGTAGATCTTATTCATTTAAAAATCTACTTCATAAATAACTGGAAATAATTGTGTATAATTTTAAAAGTCTTCCAAATTAGGTATTTTTGAATTTTGTGATAAAGGTTGATAGAATTGCGTATGCCTAATCTACAACAAAAATTTGATATTTAACTAATTATTGGTACAAGTCAAAACTTCATTATTTTACAGGATATAATTGAAATACATGTACATTTAAAAAAAAAATATCGTACTTTTTGCCTCGATTGTAAACAGATTTACTTTAACCAGGTATATCTATCTATCTGTTGATGGGGTGTATAAGATCTATTGTGTCCCCTTCTGCTGCCCATTCGTTAAGGACGTCTCAACGATTAGAGCAGTTCCTGCAGTCCTGTTGCTTTCAAAGAGTTCAGGATGTCTGTACGCTTCAGGTTAGGTAGATCTCCCTCTTCTATTTGATATTCTCTGAGGTATCATACTATTGGATTTTGCAGGATTATGCATTATGCATTCCTCGCAAAAGGATACCCGCTTTTTTTTATCTGGGCCCGTCTGATTCAAGATCTCCGATAACGCTGAAGCCTATTGGCTTATTGCGTTTGTTGCCCTTTTATTATTCCACCCAATCCAGTATTTTTGTACCCAGTATTAGTTTGTACAGTTCTTTTACTGGGTGTCTGTTAAAACTTTTTGGGTCTAATGTTGGTTGACCAAAAAGTGTTTGTCTCTTGCGATCCAATACCTCGCACTCGCATAATACATGTTTCACTGTCTTTGGTTCCTTATTACATAGCCTGAAACTAAGGTCTCCATTGTACAGTCCAATTTTGTTTAAGAACTCTTTTACTGGTGCATGACCAGTCACGAGTCCTGTTATCACCCTCAGCTTACTTCTGCTCAGTAAGAGTAGTTCAGCTGTTGTTTTAGAACACGGTCTTCCTACGAAGGATTTTCCGTGCTTTTGTCCTGACACATTTGCCAGTGTTGAAAGTGTCTGATCCAGGGTTTTATAGCCCCTCGGACTGCACACTTCGGTACTCCGGGGGTCTGTTCTGTATCCGGTATTTCTCCTGCTCGCCTTTTTGCAAGTTGATCAGCTTTCTCATTACCATCGATACCCTGATGTCCAGGTACCCAGGCCAGCACTACTCTGTTCTGGTATCCTAGGACTTTCAGTTCTTCAATGCATTCCCATACCAGTTTAGACGTCACTTCCTGGCTTGAAATTGCCTTCAGTACCGCCTGACTGTCTGACTGATTAGGATCTGTTGGTTTTTGAGACCTCTCCTACTACTTTCTCTGACGCATTGCAGAATTGCGTATATCTCCGCTTGAAATACCGTAGCATTTCTATCTAAGGCATACCTGTGGCTAACTCTTAGATGTAGTATATCCCTGCTCCTACTCTCTCCTTGGTTTTGTATCCGTCTGTATACCAAACTTCACCTTGAAGGTTGTAGTGTTTTTTGTCAGTCCATTCAGTCCTGTCTATAGGATACCTCCTCTTCCTCGCAAAATCTGCATTCTTCTTCCTCTACTAATCCGAGTTTCTTTAGGTGCCCTCTCAACCGACAGTGCCCTGTTAGGATACCCGTTAGTATTCTAAGCTTGTTTTTACTTTTGCTGATGCAGTCGTCTGATCTCTTCTGGCTATAGTTTCCCAGTAGTGTCTTGGCCTGCCTCATTCCTTGTAGTCCTATCCAGTATTAGGATCATTTGTTATTTACTTCTTTTCCAAGTTCATTAAGTATTGTACTGGTGCTTATTCCGTAGAAGGGTTCAGGTCCCAGAAATAGTGTTTCATCCTTTTTTTGCGAGTACGTCTGCTATTTTATTACCCTCCACTCCATTGTGTCCCGGAACCCATAGGAGGGTAACAACAGTGTTGTTCTTGCCTAGTTCGTTTAGATTATCTAGGCACTCCCAAGCCATCTTGGAGTTGATTACGTGAGAGTTCAAAGCATTAATGTCTGCTTAGGTATACCTCCACTGATTGTTTTAAAAAATAAAGAAAGCAGGTCACTAGTATAGTTGAAGTCGAAAATAATTTTTCCTATTGTAATATAAACATTTTAGATACTTTTAAAGAGGTAGGCGGTAGGTAGGTGAATCGTTCATTTAAAAAATAGTATTATCGATGTATTCTGGTTTCTCTAGTATTACAAATCCTTACTAAAATTGGAAGTGTATATATTTATGATCTACCCCCAAAACAAGTAGTTGTGCGTGGAGGCTCGATTTCAAAATTAAGGTATTTTGACAAATTTCCAAATTTTTGACATGCTTTAATTTTTATCTGTACATGTATTTTATTTACACCCTCTAAAAAGTAATTGTATATACAGGGTGTCCCAAAGTAGATGTTAGGTTTTACACATGCGGATTTCAGTTACATTGGAGCAGTGGACGAGCTCGTAGCGTGTTTATATGGTTGAGGCTTATTTTGAGCCAACGATTCGAGCACAGTTGCTCAGCGACGTTTTTGTGATGCGCCATCGGCAATGTTAGTTAATGCGTGGGTAAAAAAATTTAGAGAACAAGGATTTGTTACAAATATCAAACATCCAGGTCTGAAAACTGAAAACCATTCGAACTCCTCCCAATATTGAGAGGGTCGAGGATTACGATTTACAGCCTGTCGCACCCTCTCAATATTGTGAGGAGTTAGAATGGTTTTCAGTTGACCTGGATGTTTGACATTTGTAACAACTCCTTGTTCTCTAAATTTTTTTATCTCCACGCTGAGCAATTGTGTACGAATCGTTGGCTTTAAAATAAGCCTCAACCATTTAGGCATGCTACTCTGAGACACCCTGTACATATTTCCCAACTATTAAAGCTTGTTTTTTGCCTTTACTTTCACTGTATTAGTAAATCTTTTTTTCACAATTTGTACTAATATATACTAACCAATTAAATAACTACACTAGGGTAGTTTTCTTTTTTATGGGTAAGAAGATTAGATAAATAATATGGAGGTCTACTTGCATCTTTGCTCTATTTCATACTCGTATCTGCCATATTGGATATTCTTAATTTTTTACATGTCTAAAAAATAAGATATTAAGTTTTCTTTGAATAAATAGTTTTGAATTATTGGGATTATAAATTAGTTCAATCCGTTTTGTTGCGTAGAAAAATGTATTTATTTCAAAACAAAAAGAATGTTTTTGTATATAAATTTAATCGGGAAGATTTATTTTGATTTTTTTATTTATTTTTAGGGCGACTGTTCTGGAAAATACGAAAAAGCTCTTTTGTCACTAATTGGTTAAGAAAAACGCATTTTGAGTGCTTTAAATTATTAAGTAGCTTTAGTTTTATTATAGATATTAGATAATAATTCAGATATTTTTGAAAAATTTATAAAAGTATATATTTAAGAAGGTACTTCAAATATACTTCTGAAAAATTCCTTGTATTTTATATATTTGTTCTTCTTATAAAATACCACTTCTGGTTGATTTGTTGCATGTTGTTTTTTCCGTTATTAACAATATTCTTAATTTTAAAAACAGTTTAATGTGAAATACCTTTCCTTTTTATAACAGAACCAAATAGGAAATGAACAGAGAAAGTATTTATACGTGCAATTTTTCAAAAAGTATACATAATACAGGGTTCTCTGGCCTGCTATTGTGTGACAAATAGAAGATTTAATTTTCAGACTACCCGGTTTTTTAAATTTTCGAAAAGGATAAAAAATTTCACATTAGGCAAGTTTATTTTTTTTGTAGATGTAGACACTTTTATTACCTCTTTTTGTTGTTTTAAAATTTTAAACAATTTTGTTATTTATTTTTTTTTCAGAGTGATGAATCTTCAAACCTCAAAAAAATTCTGCTTGCATTGATTGAATAAAATGCGAAGTGGAAAATTGCTAAACTTTGAGAGCTTTGATGTTGCACGAATTGCTATGTGTATTTAAAATTTTAGACTGCACTCGAAAGACAAAATTGTTGAGGATATTATAGTTTACCCAATTTATTTACATTTACCGTTAGGTGAAAACGTTGCTTATATATTTTATGAATTGTATTTTTTAGATGGTTGAGCAAATAAATTATTTTTTGAACTATTTGTTTTTCTACCTATTCCATTTCTTAAGCTATATATACGTTAGGAAGTGACAAATATTATTATTTCTTTTAATAAAATTAAATCAAAGTTAACTTCTTACCGAGATATATGGGCTTAAATTTGAATATTAATTTTTAAATTTCATGTTTTCATGTTTTAACCCTTAACCCGCTTGTATACTCGCTTGTAGTTGAAAAAATCGTTAATTATCTGTTTCATCAACAATTATGCCTACGTAATCCTAAAACATAAAAGGCAAATGAGATAGTTTGGTCTGAGCAAATTTTTCTTATCAAATTATTATTTGTTTGTATTATTTTATATTTTATCCTTCACTTTTAACAGTCTTAAACCGCAAGATAAGATATGACTAACACAGAGGTCATATAACGATGGTTACACAATATTATAACAACCTGATGATTCTAAATTTACGTAACAGAAGTCTGAAATATTGAAATTATTTATAATTTCCCCGTGTGTTTGTCTGTCAATTCTTGCATCGTATGCTCAGATGTGTAATACATCAAACTTTCAAGGTGAATCATCGAAACAGGCCTCCTCTTAAGCACCCCCATGAAAATTAAATACTTAGATTCTTCAAACTGCGTTTTTTTGTCAATCTTTGTTATTAAAATCATTAATTATGCATGGAAATGTGAAAATTTAAAACCATTCTGACGAAAAAAAGTTTTTTAAATAGCGCGTTTATTTTTCTCATAATGGCGATCTCAAAAATCGCAGCGTTTAGAAAATAAAACTTTAAAGTGATCTATGAAGGTAACAACAACTTTGAAGTAGCTTTGGTACCATGCGGTATGCGGAAATCACTTATGAATGTGGCAAAAACGTGGCGAGAATTACTGCAATCATCTAATCAAGTGCAGCCACCTTAGAGGTATTGTAATGGTTCCCAAAACGACACTAAAACTATCACGCCCACTCTAAGATCACTACCACTTCTAAGTGGTATTTAAGTGATATGGTTTGGTGGCCGTAACTATTATTTTCCACATTAATGCAACTTTGAGGTAGTCTCGCTTAGTAGTTATAACGATTCAAACACCTTCAGTGGCACCAAAATATTATAAAACTATTAAGTGATTCTCAGACTACAACTAGATTAAAATAAAATGAAGTTATTTTTACTGCGTAGTGGTAGATTTAGTGATTATTACGTAATAACCACCCAATCAAAGTTGTGATATCAGTTTCTGTCACTATAATGCTACTTGAGCTTTGTGTGTTGGTATATCTTATAGTGGTTGTCTGGATCCAATAGAGATTTTTTGTTTTCGTGATATCGTTTGTATTGTTTAATATCGAAACAAGAATAATAAAACACGAATATTTTAACTAAATAAATGTGTTTTAACCTTGAGTTACTTTGCAATAATAAAAAATAGTCGAGAATGTTTTCTCTAACAGCAAAAGATAATATACCACATCTTCCTCAGTTGTACCAAATTATAAACATCTAATTGAATCTTCAACAACGACACAGACGCCCTCCAGTGGCAGACTGCTGGACTAAAGTTAATACGGGTTTGAAGACTTATGGAGTAACATTTAAACTAAAAATTTCAGTTTTTTTAATTGTGACACTTTCAATATCAAGCAAGAATAACTAATATCGATCACTAATTACTTGAATTAAATACATATCAAAAAAGTTTTGTAATTCTGATGCCGATGCTCTTGAAAGACGAAATGTGAGTTCCTATACCTATTTTTTCCCGCAGCCGTTTTTATAATTTATAATTTGAATACTCGTGTAAACGTAGTCCTCTAATAATTATTAATGGACCAGGATTTTACGGTATATTCAACTCTATAGCGCATGTCCTTTCACATTCTAATTTAGCATACAGACTACAAACACAAAACACATCAGTCAGTAAATTCTAAACCGGCATTTAGCTTTTAACAGATTATACAACGTTTCTAACCTTTAAAAAGACAACTTTTTACAAAAATGGCCGTAAGTATTGCTTTTTATAATATTTTGATAACTAAACAATAACAACTATAAGGCTTTGCTACCAAATATAAGATAAAACCGATGTGGGTACAAATTTTAAGTCAATTTTTTTTTGGTTCATTGTCACAATTTATGAATATAATTAGGAATTTTCAGTAGATACTATACGTTTATAACCATATGTGACCTTCTCTCAAATTTTTCTATGACGAAATTAGTGCGTGTATATATTTTATTAGTGAGGTTAGTTAATAATCTGCTTATTCAATTTCAAATTGAATGATTTAACAAATCAAATAAAATAATGTGATAAAAACATTTAAATCAAAATAAAAGTTTTTATGTATAATCACAGTATCACAGATTAAAAACAGATAAAAGAGTTAAATTTGATTGTGTTCCATTTCAACAAGATTGTAAGGGGAAAAAATCGAAGGAAATTTTCAAAAATAGGAATAATTTTTATAATCAGCTTCATTATTAATTTGTTCTGGAGAATTTTTACTTTAATAATTAATATTTGATCTAGAAAAAAAAGTCTGCCTAGAATATTTTTATATATTTTGTATATTTAAGCCAATATTAAATATCCTTTTTTTTTTGAAGCCCACAGTATTTCCGTACGGCGATTTCAACGCTGAAGAAGACGCCAAGGCATTGAAACAAGCATTTAAAGGTTTCGGTACTGATGAGGATGCGGTAATTGAGATTATTACTAAAAGATCTAATGGACAAAGAAGGGAGATCGCTGCTACGTTCAAAACGATGTACGGCAAGGTTAGTCATTTTAATTTTAAATTTTATCAAAGGTAATATACCACGATTCCCCCAAATTTAATCTATAAAATTTAAGAGGACGGGTGGTATCTGGAAAGCTCATTTTTTGAATCATCTTGTATTAATTAAAAACAGAAAGAAAAGTTGGTGATTTTAACTAGGAACCATAATTACAACAAAATTTCATCATAATTCGGGTATCATATATCACCTCTACTTACAATGACAGTTCTGGGAATAATAACTATTTCCCACATTTGCATATTAGCTGCTTTAGTAAAAAAGAAGTATATGGCTAAAACCGAAAATGACCACAGGTCAGGATCACATTCCAGCTTTTGTTATAAAAGATTGTGCTGCATCTCTATCTTGTCCTTTATCAGTCTTGCTTAATATTTGCAAAAACTGGACCTACAAAATTTTTTTGATTCTACCATGCATTTTGTATAACGAAAAGAAATATTTATATTTTTCATTAAAAAAAAGTCACGATGTTCTTCGCCAAAACAATATTTGCCCGAAAATTTATTAAATTTAACAAACCGAGTTTCAATATTAAGTCTAGCATAGACATACGAATATTTAACTCGGAAAAATATGATTAAAACCAAAACTATTACACATATTTTTTGCACATTTTGACAAGTCTCCATTTTAACAGTGTTATGTACTCAACGTTTCATTAAATATTTACCTAAACCATCATTTCTGAAATTGAATTGGCAACGTTGTATTTTCAACTTTGAATTTATGAGATGGCAGATGGCTGTCAATTGACAAGCAAATTATTTATGTCCGTCAAATTTTCCTTTTTTTATACTTTTCAGGTTTATTCTGGTTATAAATTGCTACTTGGGCATTTGTAGAAAAGTTATGTATGCGTTTATATTTAAATAATCGTTTCAACGCACTGAATTTGTTTGTCTTGGGAGTGAGTATCCCAACATATATTTTTTCAAAAAAAAAGTGTGAAAAATATTTTTCTGCGTAAAAATGTCTATTGGCATATTGATTTCATGTTTTACAGCATCTGTGAAAATTTCATGAAAATCCCAGCCGGCCCCATATTCTTAACGTTTACCCAGAGATGTGCGTGTCAGTAGTTGTCAAAATTTGTAGGTTATTATGGAATCTTCTATATATATAAATGCTTTATTTAGTCAATACAAACTAATATATAGTAATACAATAAAAAATAATACAATACGACTTATACAATACAATCACATTAAATTATTAAAGTAGTTTCTCTCTCTTTCCACTGGATTAAAACCACTTAGTTGTTAAAAAAGTTTTTTTATTTTTTTTTTTTTTTTTTTTTTTAACAACTAAGTGGTTTTAATCCAGTGGAAAGAGAGAGAAATTAAAATACAAACCACAATGAGCTTCCGAAATGTATTAAAGTAGATACCTATACCTCTAAGTTACATTATAACTCCTATATATGTATATATATTGAAAACGTTACCTGTTTAGCAAATATCGTTTAAGGTTTCTTTTATAATTGTTTAACGATGTTGAATTTTTAATAGACTCTGGTAAATTATTATATTCTTGTAATCCCTTAAAAAAAATTGAGTTCTGTGCCCTAACTTTATTCACTGGTGTGATGTAAAAATGGTTTCTTAATCTTGTGTTATAGTTGTGTACTGAATGTACTAAAGTTAACTTAGTGGTAAGATAATTTGGAGCATGTCCAGATTTAATTTTATATATCAAAATTAAGGCATTAAAAAGAAAAAAGTCTTTTATAGGCAACCAATTTAACGTACTCAACATCCCTACAATAGGAGTATCTCTAGGGCAGGACAAAATTATTCGCATAGCCCGATTTTGAAGTTTTTGAAACCGGTTCCTTTCATTCTGATTTAATAGATATAGTACAGTTGAGCAGTATGTAAAGTGAGGAAGAATCAGAGTATTAAAAAGTATTGACTTAGACCATTTCGACAAAAATCTGGAACATCTAAAGAGGTAATTAAGCTTAAACGAAATTAGTTTTATTATATAATTAGCGTGTTGTTTGAATTTAATCTCCCGATCGATTATAACGCCAAGATATTTTACCTCATTAGTTTTAGAAATCGGGGAATTTCCAATTTTTATTTCAAAATTGCCTTCATGAAATAGTCTAAGATGCTGGTCATTGCATATTAGCATGTATTTGGTTTTATTAAAATTGACTTTTAACAAATTGGAACAACACCACCAGTAGATACGCTCCAAACTCTTATTAACAACGTTCACTATGTGCTGTATGTTTGCAGAGGAAAAATAAATTAGTAAATCATCAGCAAAAGATGCTTGAAGCAGCCACATTGGATTTGAGCAACATCATTGATATAAATCAAGAAAAGTAGTGGTCCCAACACACTTCCCTGTGGTACACCGTGATCATTCAATATTTCATCTGAAGTGACATTATTCATTTTTACCTTTTGTCTTCTATGCGACAAATAGTTTTTAAACCACTTCATTACTATACCACCAAACCCAAACATTTCTAATTTACGTAGTAGTCTACTTCTATCCACGGTCTCAAAGGCTCTCTGTAAATCTAAAAAAACGCAGACTGTTGCCCATCCTTTGTCAATATTACATCGCCAGTCATCAAGAACACATTGCAAGACAGTTTCACAAGAATGCTTGCTTCGAAAACCAGACTGAACAGCAGTTATAAGTTTGTTTGTTTCGATATGGTCGACTAATTGTATATACACTACCTTTTCCAAAATTTTCTCAAAACTACTTAGCATATTTATAGGTCTTAGATCAGATGCTTTATTGGACTTTGGAACTTTACGAATTGGTATAATCGTGGAGACTTTTATATCATCTGGTACCACACCGGTTTCTAAAGAACTGTTAATTACATTTAATAAAGGATTAGATAAACTATCATAGGTGTTTTTTATAAAAATCATGCTAATATCATCTGGACTATTTTTATTTGACATGGAAAAAATTATTTCTTTAAGAGCTGCTGTATCAATTAATGTAAAGTTATTCAAAATAGTCTTATTATGGGTAAGATGTATAGGAAAATCTGGTCCGGTTTTGTCTATTTCAGTCACAATTTGATTAATACTGTTAATATAAAATGAATTTAAATTATAAGGCATATCTGCTACAACATCTATGGTTTTTTGTTCGAGTTCAATTTCAATAAAATCGGCATTTGCTATATTATTAGGAACAAGAGTAAAAGGTAAAAAATCTGAAATTCGGTAGAATTAGAGGAAATTAGCAGAAAAGGCAAGAAGTTGATCGGAAACATTAATAAAGTTTAATAAACAGGAACCATTGACATCGAACAAAATACAAATTGAATTAAATCAGTATTAACATAACGTACTTAAATATTTCTAAATTATAATTATAAATGATGCAGTTATTATATACAATGCTTTGAGCATGATTATTTCAACATCTGCTTGTACTTGCAATAGTTCTCTTTACGACACATTCCTTGTAATCAGAACCATTCAATTTTATCATGTTGAAGCCCCAGTACTTTATATATAACAGCTAGTGTCTCGACAGGCGTTGCTCATTTTTATCGTTGTTATTTGTATTTGACGTTAACTGTCACATTCGTAAATCTGAAAACACTGAACTTGATAGGCCAATCAGTGTCAAGAATCAAGTTCAGTATTATCGATAAGCCAAACTTGACTGGAGCTCCTGTTTGGTTTATTTTACAAGTGCGTGAAATAGTCACAGACATGAGACCTGCATTTTTGGCATTTTTAGATTTTCTATAGTTTTGCAAGCTTTGATTTTATTATGAAAGTGAAGATATGGCGTTGGGCTCTCATCGTTCGTGATATACGTGCTGTATCGCAAACACTTTTATCAAGAACGAGGCGAGTCGAATTCATTTTCAGACATCCCTTAGAGATGGGGTGTCGAGCTAGCCTGCTTCTTACTGATGAGGAACAATAATTCCGAAACCGATCTAAGAATGGCAAGCTCCTTTAATAATAAAATCGAAGTTCTTGGTTTAAAGCCCCGACTTGGTCGGGCGCCAAACCACGTCTGGACTTTCGTAATTCAATACCTGGGGGGCATATAGCCCAAGGTGTAGTTGTTGTAGTCCAGACGCTGGTGCAGTGTAGGACAATTTTAATGTCTTTGTTCTTGGGAACAAGTGTGATTTTATTTCACAACCTTAGGCAGTTTTGTTACGCCAAACCACGTCTGGACTTTCGTAATTCAATACCTGGGGGGCATATAGCCCAAAGAGTAGTTGTTGTAGTCCAGACGCTGGTGCAGTGTAGGACAATTTTAATGTCTTTGTTCTTGGGAACAAGTGTGATTTATTTCACAACCTTAGGCCCATGGTCCTTTTTTGGTTCAAAAAATTCCACCGTCGTTATATTTTTAGATAGGAATTAGTCTACCCATTGAATTCTGACAAGTGGATTTTGAGATCCTCCGGACATACATACAAACCTTGCTCGTTTAATAGTATTTGATATAAATAAGTTGGCGCATTGATTGATGTATACTGTATTGAAATTTTTTTAAAATTTAATTACCTTTGTAACCAGGAATTTATTGTCTGGATCGAGGGGTAAACCGCGAGGTCCATTTTGGTGTACAGACCTCGTCCATTAGTAGCCATTACTCAGCCATTAGTAACCATTACTGGGGACTAGGCCATTAGTAGCCATTAGCAGCCACTGCTAGTCATTAGTGAGCCATTACTAGCCAATAGTGAGGAGCCATTACTAGCCATTAGTGTACAAACTGGCGGTTTACACCTCGGTCTGGATCTTCTTGAAGGAATTGATTTGGTATTTGGGCTTTCTTGCTTCGATATTTTTGGCCAGTTCGCTAAAGTAAGATAAAATAATCGATACCGAAAAACTTTTAATTTTTTTCTCCGACCTCCATTTCATGAATTTTTTATAAGCCGCTTCATATTTACATCTTGATTTTTGGGGAAATAAATTATTAATTACTCCTTGGGCTTGATCAATAATCTCAGGTGGTACGGATTCATCGTCAGAACTCTCATCAGTCTCTGGTATCATCATAGAGTTGAAACTAATTATGGTAAATTTTAATTTTTTAATCAATCAATTTATCTGTCACTTAAACGGCACATTTGTTTGGGGGTCTGTATTGTCAAGTTCCATGCGAAAAGTAAATTTAAATAATCCTATCCCAAGCTTATGACTTAATAAAAGTCAAGTACTCCTAAGTAAATGTCACATCCATGTCAAAATTTTCAAGTATGTCTCTTATTAGCAGCGGATATTTTTTAAAAAGAAAACGATCCATAATGCTCCATTCCAAAATCAACTCCGCACATTCAGTAAAATCTAGAAAACCAAATAGCAAATTAACGTGTCACCATCCAGATTCTTTTTTATGCCCCGAATACAAACCAAAGCCACGAAATCCAGCAGTGGAACTGCAAACCGTCAACGAACATCTGGTTAAAAGCGTCAGCCAGTACAAAAGAAAATGTGAAATGGAAATGAATAGAATACAAAAACAAAACAAAGAAACAAAAGAGCCAACATACAATTTGGTACCAAAAAGCTCCTCGATGAATAAGACGTACACAGACCAAATAGGATTATTGAAAGATCAACTAGACGCCCATAAATATGAACTTCAAATGAAAGATCTAAATTGTCGGGATGAAGTTAAAAAGTTATCTAAAGCTTTGAAAAATGTACAAAATAAGAATTACATGCTGCAGATGAAATATCATAATTTGAATAGGAAGACACTTCAATATCAAAGTAATTAGAACTTTAATATTATCTTTACTTTTTTATAAATTGTTTATAACATATAACATTAATAGACTAAAACTGTCTTAATCCGTTCCAAGAATTTATCACATTTAATAAAAAAAATCCAATATTAAGTCAAATCGCATCAAATTGAATAGTTAGTGCAGTCATTATGGTGTAAAAATTCCCTTGACCTGGGCAAAATTGCAACACAAATGATTCTTTTTGAATTCTATTGTGAAAAGCGTCTATTTTGACATATTCAAAATTCCTATTTATCCCGCGTCCAGGAAATCAGTAAAAATCCAAGATGGCGGCTAAATTTTGTATTTTTCGTTTTAAATACAAAGATAATAGCATAAAATAGGTATTGAATAGGTAAAGTTAGATTAGGTTAGGTTATTTCACTCAAGTGGTCTATTATTTATTAGAAAAAACATTATTACACATTAGACTTACAAGAAGAAAAAACCATTATTTCAAAGTATGGGTTATTTTCCATTATTGAACAAAAATTAAAATGATTTGGTTTTTTTTCACAATTCATCATAATCTTCATCTGTACTTTTCATTTCTTCGTCTTCTATTCGCTACGGACTATGCTACCTTCCATTAGGATGTCATATGTTTCGAGTAAATTGTCAAAGATAACAGATCTCTCTCCTTTAGCACTTGGAAATGAATATTCCATGAGGTTGGTATGTAAAGCGACATCAACTATAAGGTGTCCTCTAATTGCTCGCGAATACGCCTTTCCACTGATTAAATGAGGGACTGCATTTTCTGCATATATTATTTCAAAAATTTCGCCATCAGTGAACCTACTGCACCCAACAAATTCATAATTGTGTGAAAATTTCCCAATTGTAGGACAATTCTTTGGTGCAATGATAGGTAGATTAACAAAGACTGTACTTTTTAAAATATGCGATGACGCTCTGTACTCTTGTATGTGGATCTTTCCCAGCTGGACGTTTGTGAATATGGTGAAACTGCTGCAATCATGCTCATTACATGAACTATGTTCTTTCCATCAAGTGTGCACAAATAATGATCAACGTTGTCTCCTACCATAACATCACGTGGGTTGTTTTTAAGTGGTAATGAAGTGGACGAAACAAGTGCTGCATTACTCTCAAATTGTAAAGCTTCATTGTATGATGCTGAAAATCCTAGGGCATGAAGCGTGTCTATAAGGTATCTTGAACGAAAATGATGATGTAGTTGAACAGTTAGTCCTACTTGAAAAGGTGCTAATATTGACCCTGGCCGAGCACACTGTATTATACACTGACCAATTGAGGCTACTTTCAGATATATATCCTTACCAACAAAAGTTCTTGAAAGCAAGTAATTTAGACCTTCAATGGTGTTAAGGTTCTCACTTCCAGGGTCTCTGCTAGTTGTATGTACAGACTTAATGTCACTTTTGATTATCTTCGCAGCTGCTTCTACGATAAGGATCTTTTGTAGATCGACATCGACATTTTTATCCTTTCTATAATACCGCCTGAGGGTATTATCAGCACTTTCACGCAGTGTCACTAGATCTGTTAGACCTTTACTTCCAAAGATAATAATACTTTGTCCAAAGTGTTCAATTAGTTTGCGCTTCATATGTCTCCGTTCATAGGCTGACACATCAAATCCTTCCAAAAACTTCTCCATGACACTAATAAGATCTGCAAAAAAGCTGATATCTGATGGTCGTTTTCTGGAGGTGCCGATTTCGGTTTCTTTCCAGATGTTTCTCGCATGAAAAAAAATCGAAATGTAAAATAAAATTTTAAAACATTTGAAAACTGGATACCTAATTATTTAAATGGCCGCCATTTTTAAAAAGTTAAGCCCCTGGTTATTTTTTTATATTTTTATCTTTGTATTTTAAACATTTTTGCCAAGCTATGCATTATAAATACAAAGTTATACACTGTTATACATTTTGTAATAAAAAATACACAATTTAGCCGCCATCTTGCATTTTGACTTCACACAGTACAATGCAAAAAGAATCATTTGTGTCGCAATTTTGCCCAGGTCATAATTTATTTTTACTGCACTAGAACTCGTATCGTTACCGTGTTATTAATGTTTAAATTTTAAAAAATGACCATTGCAAATAATGAAATATTAAGTAGTTGGTAGTTATTTATAACAATTTGAATTAATTTGATATATTTTTTTAATATTGCTAATCTAATATAAAATTATTGTTTATGTAATTAAATGTATAAATTCCTAACCAAACTAAACCAAAACCAAACTAAACGGGCGTCGAACTAGACGGGCGGTTTTTTTTTCTAGCGATATCGCTTCGTTATAGAGACCGAGTCGAACGCAACCGATCGCATTCTTAACGCCTCCCTCAGGCACTGTGGCGTATCACTAAAGGCGGGATTCAACGGCACGTGGGGTGCCACTCCTCACGCCAATCTAGTCAGATCACGCGCCGTTGGATAGAGCAGGATTGGCGACCTTCGGTCGGTACACACGGTTCAAAGGAGCTCGGACGCTGGAGCGCCACAAGTATATACAGCTCCAACGAAAACTATCCAACAGGTTATGTCAGTCATTTTCGATGAGAGCCATTTCGTCTTTCTTACCGGAGGTACCCTTTAATTTTGTAAGAAGAGTACCTTCGTCGACCAAGAAAGAAAAACAAAGATTTTTAAAGACTGCAGAAATGGAAATAGACAAAAAGAAATGAAAGTGGACCCAGAAGCAGATATCACCACACAACATATCAGTAATGGGAAAACTAAGAATCTTCAAACCAAAAAAATTTTAATTAGCTCAGCAAAAGAAGAATGCGAATGAATGGTGGACAAAGGAAGTTGACGAAAAAAAGCAGATATGTAAAAAATTACGTTCACACTAAAGAACTACAAAGAGAGGCCTATTAAAAGCGAAGAGAAGTGAAATATCTATTAAAAGGAGTAAAATAAAAAACATTAGCCAAGTTGCCACAGCCACATTACGACCAAAAGCTCTCATAAAATGTGTATCGTTGAATCTAGGAAACTATCATTTTTCTCTTTAATTTTGAGGTTTTGTTGAAAAATAATTAATACAAAAGTTTTACATTTTTTAATCATCTACAACTTTTACATTAAACGTTTTTCGATAGGATGCATATTTCATCCAAAAATCGTAAAAAACCAATATCCAACCCTCAAGTTGTATATTTAGCTACCCCCACCCCCCTTCCAATTTATTTTTTTAATTTACCTATAATTTACTCTAAATTTTCCGACCATCCACATACTAAGAATTTTTTGGTTTTTACAACATATCTCAAAAAATAAAAAACAAATCGAAAAACTGATAGCACCGTGTGAAAGAGCTGAAAATTTTACTAAAATTTGTATTATGTTATTTAAAAAAAATATATTACTATAAAAAATTATTAAAAATAAGAAAGTGAATTTGAAAACTCTATGCGCGCCAAGCCGCTGAATACGAATATTCAAGCAGGCGTTCGGGAAAAACCTTTACCTAAAATGTACCCCCAAAAAAACAATAAACAACATTTTAAATAGGAGACTCTAAGTTTTCTCAGGAAACGATTAAAGTGAAGATTTGGTCTCATTTTCTTCAGTGACAGGTAGCTAGTTTGTAATATTTATTGGTTATCTTTAGTAATCACCAAATAGAAAATAATTATAAAAAGGTCATTGTATTAAAATGAGTCCTTTTGGCTTAGGGGAAACTATACTGTATACCCCATTCGAGACATAAAAACGGTCAGTTTAAAATAAAATAAATCAAAAGAACATAAAGAACATTTTTTCTAGCAAAAATGTACCAACTTGAGGATTTAAGCGAGAAAAAATTTACTGAAATTGAAGAATTAAAGTCTACAAATTTCAACTTGAATCAGGAATTGTTGGAAAAACATGAAAAAGAAAAAACAAAAATAAAACCTTTTACAGTGAGAGGAAAAAAAATACGCTTCTGCAAAAATACTCAAACAGACCAAATAAATGAAAATAAACTAACATCAAGTAAAACCATACCTATCGCTTCACCTCCTGAGCCTGAAATTTTTGAAGAAGTAAAACCAGAACTAGAAGAACTAATCAGTTTTGAAATCGAAACCAAAGATGGAAATCTAAGCAAAGTTTTTCAAAATCCAATATAATAGACTGTTTGTTTCAATTTTTGAGATATATTCAGTAATAAATGTACCATTTGCCAATGTTGAAGTAGAGGTATAAAAATAAAAAATTCAATGAATCCGATAATATGTTTGAATTTATACTTTGAACAGAGCCAGGTATTAGAAGTTTGGTTGAAAAAGAAATAACGCACATTAGGTCCTCCATATATTGGGAGGGTTAGCCTTGTCAGATCTTGGCAGGACCTACATATGGTTGTGTCTGCCAGTCCGATGTTGTCCATGTATTTTTTTTGAGTCTACAATGCCCATAATCCTGGCTGATCGCCTATTCTAGTTTTGCTATACCACAGAAAGGTTCTCGACCAATTGGTGCACATCTTGCCCCTCCTTGGACTCGTGAATCAGCCCCTTTATTGCTCTTGTAACCTATATGGCCTAGCACCCAGGCTAAAGACAATCTGTTTTGACTGCCCAACTCTTGTAGGATTTTTTTAGCAATCCCATATAAGTTTCAAGTGGATCTAATTGCTTTTATAGACGCTTGGCTGTCAGAGTATTTGGCAATGAACTTCTTCTTATTAAACTCTTGCCTTACTAACTCTTCTGCATGGTGATATATTGCTGCAACTTCTGCCTGGAATATCGTCACTTGTTTTCCTAAGCTCAGCGAGACTCTTGTCTTTGGCTTTGAAGTTAAGTGTTTCTCCATAAATCTTATCCTGTGAAAAATGCATGTGCACCGACTTTCGCTTTGTTTTTAACATCAGAAATTCAACGCATGGTAATGTGTAATTTTAAAAAAATGTAAAACCAACAACATTAAAATTAAAACAATCTATACATTAATCGAGCTTACTTTTACACAATATTCCATTTTATAACATTATAATTGTTAAACTGCAGGTTTCTTATAGGTACATATTTTTATAATTTTATAAAACAAATCTACCTATCTAAAAGTAGTGCTAAAAGCACAAACATTTTGATACAACTTTAATATAACAAAAAAAATATATAACATAATAAGAACGTGGAACAATATCTTCTAGAAAAAATTAAGAAAATGTCAGAAACACCCAAGACGATAGCATCATCTATTAACGAACTCAAAGATACAAACACATCTTTAAAAATTCAAATTCACATCATACGAGAACAATACGAAAACGATTTTGGAAAGAAACTAACGATCCCAGATAAAATAGAAGATTTTAATGTACAAAATCATGATGTAGATGCCTTATTCGACGTGAGAACATCGAAGAAGAACTATGCACAGGACGCCGTATTAGTAGCTTGTAAACCATTTTTTCTGTAATAAAAATAGTAATAATTAACTGGACGGCCGTTAATTTAATTAGTGCGTATGGTGAATGAAATAATTTTATTGGTAACTTCCAAACAACAAGAATCAGTCCATTTCGAAAAAAATTTGACATCTTTACCAAATTAATGTTGACTTATTGTTTTGTTTTTATAAATCCTGTTTAATTTCCAATTAAACATAATTCATGTCATTCATTAATAAACAAATTGGCAACTACGCCAAATATCGAACCGGCCGCGTCTCTGACAAAGAACAACATTGGCAAAAGTGTACTAGCTGCTAGACAAATATTTAAATTATGCGATCGAAATAAAGTCAATATTTTTCACTCATTGAGAGAGCGAGTGGGACAGAATTGTTATTTTTGAGTCCCACGTAGACACACTCGGTGGGATGGGCTAAAACAAGAAGGTTCCTGTACAGTTTAATAATTTTTAGTTAGTTAGATTGTCGCTTCCATCAAAAGCACTCTGCTATGGTGTTTTGTAAAATACATCGTAAACTTTTATTTTGTTCAATCATTTTTGAAATCAGTGCTCCCTAGTGCAGCAAATTAAATGAGTAAGATTTTGGCCGCGAATCAAGCGAGACTACTCAAAAATATTTTTCATCTCCACTGTCCAAATGCGGTGCAAATTTGTTTTATTTTTATAATTAATTAACCAAAGCATTTACAAATGCAAGTGCGTCCCTGAGTGATTGGTGACATAAAATGTAAACCAATGTAAAGCTATTTTTTTCAGTTACTTTATACTTGATCGTTGTTTTAAAAAAGTTTTTATATACAGTTAAATACAAGTAACATGTGTGTGTAATTTTGGAGTTCTGGGAAAGGAAAAATTCAACTATAAAAAAACTACAGTCCACTTTAGAAGCTACAGACAATTATTTATAAAAGCGGTAGTTTATTCTGTGACCGTCACCGAGTCTATCGCAGCTCACCTTAAAGGTCACAATCTATTCTATGATGCAACTCCTTTACTGGGTCTATCTCACCTTATCTTAAAGGTCACAATCTATTATAAGATGTAACTTCTTTACTGGTAACTTCTTTATGTCTATTGCAGCTCATCCTAAAGATCACAGTTTATTCTACGATCTAACTCCTTTACTGAGATCTTCACTAGGTCTATCGCAGCTCATCTTAAAGGTCACAATCTATTCTATGATGCAACTCCTTTACTGGGTCTATCTCACCTTATCTTAAAGGTCACAATCTATTATAAGATGTAACTTCTTTACTGGTAACTTCTTTACGTCTATTGCAGCTCATCCTAAAGATCACAGTTTATTCTACGATCTAACTCCTTTACTGAGATCTTCACTAGGTCTATCGCAGCTCATCTTAAAGGTCACAATCTATTCTAGGATGCAACTCCTTTACTGGGACGTACACTGTGTCTATTGCAGCTCATCCTAAAAATCACCGTTTATTCTAAGATCCAACTCCTTTACTGCGATCTTCACTGGATCTATCGTAGCACATCTCAGGTTTATAAATGCCTCAATACTGCAGACTTAAGACTTGTACTATGTCAGTTACATCGTTATGTTCAGGTGAAAATGTTTGTTACCTTTATCAGGCTGAGTAGCCTTTTCACCATATTTTCTTTTTGTGGATTTACTGGCTCCAACCTCTAGTGTGTGAGTGCTTTGCATTCTAGTATGATATGAGAGGCTGTTCTATCCTCCTCATTACATCTACATATGGGTTCATCTTGAAAGATGCCCATTTTACGGAGGTGTTCCCCAAGGTGACATCTAAGGTTATTAGTCCCGTGACAGGCCTTATTTGATTTCTGCTTAGATTCAGAATATCATCTGTCAGCTCATCTTAAAGGACTCAATCTATTCTATGATCCAACTCCTTCACATGGACTTTCAGTATGGTCCTAAAGGTTACAGTTTCTTGTTTTATCCAATTGCTTTATGAGCTAGTTGGGAAACTTGCTTTTGGCAATGCCAGTGGTATAGGTCGACGTTCTTGATTATACCATTCCAGTTTTATAGATGATTTTTCCAACATGTAATATTGCTGTATCCTCAGAAATTGTTTCTGTTTTATATTTTTTTTTAAATCAAATAGATGTTATATGTTAATTGACATTCCTCTGTGATATTTTGGACCACAAGAGTATATCGAATATCCTACCAGGGAATACCATATAATTCTGGTCTGTATTAAACTAAAAATAATCCTTTGTAGACGAAATCTATCAACTCGAGAAAAAACATGCAGACGATAAGAAACAAATGACTGATTTGAAGAAACAAAATGAACTTTTGATATCGCAACTAATATTTGCTCGAAATCAGTATGACGAAGAACAGCTGTAGAATCTTCAAAATTCCAAACAACAATATATAACATGCATACAAAAACGAAATTCCATTGCGGAAAAAGTTATTTTCAACAGTCAATTCAGCACGCCCACAAGAAAGACAAAAGTGCTGATGAAAAGTACATTTTTATCTTCAGGGACGCATCTTTTGACCATGTAGATAATGTTTTAATAAAAGCTACCGTATTTGGCGTAAATAACAGATCTAATATGTAATTTCTGTCCAACACAGGTGAAGCTACTCCTAGACTGAATTATCCTTATTAACATGAGAGGTATTTTCAACGTTTTATCATTATTTCGTATCAAATCATTCTGGTAAAGCATTATTTACTTGTAACATATTCATTATCATCGTACAAGATACATTTTGCAAATTTTGAGTGCATTTGTAACAGTTTTAAAAGGTTTTCGTTTGTGTCCTGTATCATTAATAGTCTTGTTGGCTGAATTGTCTTAAATTCTTCTTTGCTCTAGGCATTTTAATTAACTTAACCTAAAATGTGTACAAAAGAACAACGAATAAAATCGTCCTGTGTGGTATCTGTAATGTTTATGGTCATGAGCAATCACAAAACATTATTTTACCCAAAAAACTTGTCTGTATCCTTGTCGGAATTCTGATTAAACACAGGTCCTTAACACTTTTACAAGTGTTCGTTACTGATAAATATTGTTACCCTCTACAACAACGCTGAATTACTTTCAACTTCATTTTTTCCTGGTCGCTAGTTGGGTGTTAAATTTAAACTGTTCTTCCCGGGTCCTCAAAGGTTCCACATCTAACCAGGTACATTTTTTTTATCGTAACCGTGAATATAAATAAAAATATAAATGTGTATGTTACACCATTCTATCAGCACTTCATATATCCTAATAAAATTGCTGTAATTGACTGTTAAAATCTCCTATTACCGGTTCTAAATCATTTAAAAAAATAATTTTATTTAGTTTTTTAAAAGTAAAGAACATTTTCTCAAAAAAAATACGACTGTATTGTCCCGGCAATTTGTTTTTAATTTATTCAATGTAAATATTTTGACAGGTACTAGATGTAATATTGTAATAATTATGGGTGACATAAATTTGATAAATTTCTCGTAAAATAGCGTGAAGTTAAGGCTGTTCTTCTTGTGTTACTTATTTCTGTGCTCAAAAAAAATTGTATATATTCTTTAGTTAGAATTTGTATTTTTTAGAAATGTAATAAAGTGTACCTACAGTTAAAGTTTTTAGTTACTTATATCGGAATCTAACGTTTGCGGTAATATTTTTCCTTAGCTGATAAAATATATATAATATTCCAGTATACAAATACTTACCATATATCATTTAAAATTATAACCCATAATCAAAAATAATTTCTTCAAGGATGGCCAAGGCATCAAAAAGTGAGGAAAAAAAATTGCGCAATAGATAAATTATCCTTTTTTAATGAATTACGATTTTCACCACAAAAATCTCACATTAGTTAGTTTTTAAGTATTACGTAAAAATTGATATTGAACTAATTTTATGGTCTTGAGCTAACAATTAAAAAGAATTTTTTTTATTTTTCTACGATTAATACCAAGGAAGATATGCCAAGTCAAAAATGGAAACTGGATCGTTTTAGCGTAAATATCTGGAAAAATATGACTTCCATAAAAAATATATATAACGTCCTAATGAGAGAACAACATTGGGAACATTTTAAGACCATCTAGAACCATTCAATACAAGCAGAATAAAAGTTATGGACAAAATAAATTTTTTTCAAATTTTTTTTACGCCATTTTTTTAGCGCTAGACTGTTATTTAAAAAAAAATCATTTTGCAGAACATATGTTTCTACAATTGTTCAGTAATTTTTAGTCCTATGAGATAATTCTTTTTTAAGTTTTGGTCTGTTAAAGTTGAGCTAAATTTTTGTTGTGTTTATAAGACATTTTCAATTTTTGGTCAACAGCGTGAAAAGTATTGATTTTTGAAAAAAATTTAAACAGGCAAGACTTTTAGCAAATGTTCTTCTGAATAATTTCCATTTTTTTTATCTTTTGTCTGTAACGAGATATGGCCGTTTGAAATTGCATACAATTTCATTTATAACCGTCAATGTCACTTTTTCGGATCAAATATTCAAAAAAACGGCCATTCCAATGAAAAAGTTTGTTATAACATGACATTTCGGCGATATCCTAAGCTATAATAGTATATTACGTAACAAGTGTTGTAAGTAGCAATGAGTACGTAACTGCTTTTCAACACGCATTACATACTATACTTTATCTACGCCTCAACAAAAATAACTATTTTTTTTAAATATAAAATTTACGTTTCTAATTAATTTCATAGTAATGACAGATTTAAAAATGTTATATATTGAGAACACTTTTGGGGAACATAATTAAAATTTATAATTAGTAATTTTTATTTTAATAGGTTAAATTAATATGACGTGAAAATTGTGTAAAGGGGGGTTTAGGGAAGAAAATTGAAGGATGGTTGTTATGACAGGTTTGTTTATGTTGATAGAGAGATTGTTTTGAGTTTTTATGAAAATGTCATATTTTTGAAATTATAAAATAAAGAATAAGAAAATAACGAAAATCTATATAGCCCAGTTGCCAGAGAAGGATATTGACAGCTCGCACAAAAATGATCTCGATGAAACTTGGCATTTAAATACTAAGGGTGTAGAAAACAATAAAAAAAACTTTGCTGCTCTTAAGTGTATGCTAACTTCACAATTTTGAAAATAAAATCGAAAATTTGGTTTTTCCATTATATCTCGAAAAAAAAATAAAAATTGCGAAAAACTAATAGCACCACGTGAAAGAGCGGAAAATTTTACTAAAAAATAATATAAGTTATTTTAAAAAAGAATTGGTATTACTATAAAAAATTATTAAAAATAAGAAAGTAAATTTGAAAACTCTACGCGCGCCGAGCCGTTGAATACAAATATTCAGACGAGGCGTTCGGAAAAACTAAAGTATCTTTGTCTAAAATGTACGCAAGGAAAAAAAAGAAAGCGTTTTAAAGAGGAGACTCTAAGCTGTCTCAGGAAGTCATTAGTTTTTAATTTTTTTTTGTTTTCTCATAGAAAATTTGACCGGAAGTTATAATTTCTAAAATTCTCACTAATTTTTATAAAACTGAAGATATCTATTAATAGAGGCATAACAAAAAAAATCCTTGTACATTTATCATCATTATACTTTTACTTTTGATTTCCATATAATTAAAATGATGAACATTATCTCTGTTTAATAAAACTTACGTTTTAAAATGATCATTTTTTTTACATTCATTCGACGCAATTTTTATTTTCAAAATAGTGTTTATTTATTTATATAAATCAATTTCTAAATTATTTTTAACTTTGTTTAAAAAAAATATTCCCTTATTCAGGCACGGATAGACATAGCCGTCCAAAAAAATATTTCTGTGGAGTATCCTATTATTTAGGGTGTTAGTAAAGCAAATTTAACCAAAAAATTATTTATTTGGTAAAAACTAAAAAAAAAATCTATGTATCACATTTGATACACTGCCAGAATAACAACAATCTATTATTTTTTGTGAAAACCTAAAAACCAGTTTCTATTTTCGACAAGACATAGGTTTGTATCACATTTATGACAGGTAACGTTAGTCTGGCCTGTCTGACAAAATTTACAGCGGCCTCTACTCCCGTATGTTGGAAAATGATCCACATTATCATAGCATATACAACATGCATTGATGACACACATATCTAAGACAGGAGCAAATATAGTAAGGTACCATCGCCAAGACCTAAGTTTGGTCCGATATAGCGCCACAAGCATATCTGATAGGTCGACTTCCCCCTGATCTTGATAACACAGTCTAAAAGTATAAATAAACACTATAAAAAACATTACTGCTAACCAGACAATGTATTACCCCTGATACTAACATTTAAAAAATCTTTTATGGTTATACCTGATACATTTTTTATGTAGTGGGCTAAAAATATTTATCTATCATACTATACTATACGTCCATATTATGTTCAAAGAAATATATTAGTGATAATTTTGAAACCAACTTACTTTTTTAGTCGTAGAACCGCCAACGTTTTGAATTTTTACAAACACTGACAAACAAATTGGCTCGTACATAAAGAAGTATTTCGTATACCGCTGTATCTATGCAATTACATAGTTCTACTATCATGTACTAGATGCATTTTGACGCACTTGCCTTACAATTTAAATATTTTAGCTTGTACAGTCGTCCAATAATAGTGTATTACCGGTGATACATTGACTAAATAAGGGTTAATTTCCGATTTATATATTATCAGCCAAAAAAACTTACGGGCCAAAAATACGATTTTTGTGTGATAATCGTAATTTTCTACGGCCTATAAGTCGGAAGGTGTTTATTTTCATGAAAAATTGTATTTAACATTAATTCATTAAAAAATGATAATTTATCGATTTTTTTCTTTTTTTCCCCTCACTTTTTGTCGATCTGATCAGTTTCTACTGAATGATTTTACTTCATTTCTTGGACTATATAGATAATATATCTACTACTTTGAAAATATTTATATTTTTTCTTTTATGCACAACAAAGCAATCTTTTTTTAGAAAAAATTAAAATTTACGAATCCAGACTGAAGAATTATGATCAAGAATTCGAAGATTTAACAACAGAAAAAAATTATCTAGAAGTACAACTTAATTTAAACCCAATAAAAAAAAAGCGTGAACCTCAAAAACTCGGAATTAGAATACAAACGTTGGCACGGGCTGAAAATAACCTCTTTACGAATTGGGTACCTCCTCGTGGCTCTATTCCAATAAGTTGGCCACCAGTCGACTGGCCTATAGAAGAAGAAAAGAAAATACAAGAAAGAACAGTGGATAAAATGAAAAGATTAGGGAAAGTAAAAGATGCAATAATGGAAACAGAAAGCCAAGAATTTAAAATAACAGTAATGACTATTTAATTTTTAAACTTCGACTCTTTATTGCTCACTATTTCAAGAGCTTATAACTTTTAAACTGAAATACTTCACAATGATACAAGTTTTGTTTAGACCTATTAAAGTTTTTTCTCACTTCCGGTTAACCAAAAAACAATATGGCGCTTTAAAATTTTTGTTTGTTTGTTTTTTTTAAATGTAACATTATGTATATTTTCTGATAAAACGAAAGACACTTCTTCCAGCTATCTGCAGGTTTAAGGTTTTTTAAATCAGCAGTCAACATTTAATTATCAATAATTTTTTAGTATGCCCTGGAATATTTTTAAGGCGAATGTCATTATTCTTGTATCTGAGTTTTTTCACTATATTTTTTGTATAGAAAAGGTTTTTATATTGTGTTTTACATCTATTTTATCTGCATTAAAGTGGTTTATTTATCAATGTTATATGAGGTCATTTCCGTTGATTTTGTATCCTATAAAATGTCTTTTTATATTCTAAAATTCTTTCAATAGTCTGCCATTTTGTTGCAATTAATTTGATATACTGCAGATAATTTTTCAGTCATTAGTTTTTGTCATTATTAACGATTACTATATTGAAAATATTATAGGATCATAATTTTTACTCACTTTATTTATTTCATCGTAGGAAGCTGATCGGCTTCAGTAAATCCATATTTTAATTTTTTTTATTAGTTAATTCTTTATTTTCCTAACTACGCTAAGAAAAATAATAGTGTTGATGAACATCCTTGTTCGTTATGACTAGATAATATTTGACAGACTGAAGTATTGACAAACTTTTACTATTTAATTACTGGAGAAATTTGAACTTGATTGCATTCATGGCATACATAATTTTACTACAGCATTCCTTACAATTTCTGAGAAAATGGAGAGTTTATTATTTTGGTGTATACCTATTGAATTTACACTTTTTATTTCAAGGATCTTAGTTCAGATATTTCCTGGCAGTATTTCTCATTCTCTGCAAATGCCAGTAATTACCAGCATAACGGCAATACGGAAATGATGATTGACATTGACAGTTAAACTAGTTTAATCGCGCATGCAAATTTCTTATCACGAAAATAGCTTTCTTTCACATCTTGTTATAGTCTAGAGAAGAAAGGAGTGCAGTAATTTAATTTGAAGATCGTAGTACGCGAGTTCAGGTTTAAGAGGTAGAAATTTTATTTTCACCTCATCCTTCAATTGTAGTTAATAATGGAGTAGATCTGGTTTTGAAAACGAAGTCGCTTTTTTCGAAAAAAAAAATTTGTGATTTCATAGAATCGAGGTGTGGAGGGGGGGGGGGGTAAATTAACATGTAAAGATAAAAAATCGGTTTTTCGCACGTAGCTCTTTCTTCGGATCGAAACGACTTCTATATATAAAATAAATTGGTCTAGCGGTTCTTGAGATATTGCGATTTGAAAGTATATTGATTTTCGCCGCGGCGAGAACACACCTAGACACGTGTTCGCGTTTTTCGCATGGAAGAAAGTGACTTCGAGACTTGATTTTCCTCCGATAGATAGTCATGACCCAAGCATTGTGTCCAAATTTCAAGCCGCTAATTTAATTTGGGTTGGAGAGGGAGGGCAAACACTGATTAATTTTTGACTCGAGGTAACTTTTTTAATTCTTGACCAATCCGGGTCAGCAAAATGGCAAACTCTTTCATGAGGACACTGCTACAGGATGAATTAAGGAGATGATGGTTTTCGCGAAAACGGACAAATGGCGACCGAATTTTGGATTTTGCAAATTTTATTTTTCGATTTTTTTTCTCTTTGATTTGAGCCCTGAAGGGACTCGATCCGATAAGCGGGAAGGGAGGGAGGGGGTAAACGCTTTTTGCCCTGTAGAAGAGCAACGGATAGGGTTAGTGACTTTGTGCTAGGCTTATTTTCAAGGGCAATGAGTTCTCTTTCTAAATTTTTTTACCCCAAAGCTCTATCTACATTAAGGACTGCGGGAGTGCGTGATATATTTATAAAAACGAGTGCGCTCGCTCAGCCACCGTGAAATTAGATGCCGGAATAGTATTTGTGAGAGAGCAGATAGATAATGTGAGAGAGATAAAAGGGAGCGCTTAGCTCCTATCCCGGCATCTAATTTTACAGCGGCTCAGCGAGCGCACTTGCTTTTATAAATATATCACGCACACCTGCGGTCCTCTATAAACTTAGAGCTTTGTGGTAAAAAAATCTTCAAAGAGAACTGATTGCCCTTGAAAATGAGCCTAGTACGAAGTCACTAACCCTATCAGTTGTCCTTCTACAGGGCAAAACGCGTTCACCCCCCTCCCTCCCTTCCTGATTTTCAGATCGAGTTACGTGCGAAAACCCGATTTTCCATATCTTTACTTGTTAATTTACCCCCCCCCCCTTCCACACCTCCCTGAGCTTTTATATAGTGATAAAAAATTTTTTCGAAAAGAGCGACAGATCTACTCCACTATCCCGGGACATAATATAAACGCTTAAATCTCAGATTGACATCTACTCAAACGTCAACAATTTTTGATAATTAGTTAATTCTAAATATTCAAAATTTTAGTATGTGGCCGAAAATTTTGGAAGAGGCAAGAATAAAAAGAGATATGAATAGAAAATCCCGTTCTGCATCCACTTTTAAACTTGCAGAAGACTCAAATTTGTTACTAGCGGTCAATCAAAATGCGAAGTTAAGAACACAAAACGAAACCCTTACAAGCCAGCTGAAAAATCTTCTGAGCAAAAATGACTACCTGGTAAAGACGTTACAGGAATACAAAAATAATTCTAAAAGAGACATTGAAAGTTTACGTAACGATTTGCAAAAAAGCTTACAAAACATCAACGAAATACCGGATAAAGACTACAGCGAAAAAATAAAGAAAGATATTAAAGAACTAAAAAAAAATCAAGAAAATCTTAAAAAAAAATGTTTTCTTATAGAAATGGAACATAATGTGAACTATCAATCCATTGCAGGTACCTTAGCGACCATTCGAGATAACTACGCTGTTTTTGAAGAAAAGAATAAACGAATATCTTCGGAAATAGAAATGTGTAAAAAGAAACTTGAAACAGCCTTTAATCTGATTGGCGATTTAAATGTTGCCATGATTTTAAACTCGTCCGATTTAAATCCTAAAGAATCTCATAAAGATGAAAAATTTAAATATACGCCAGCAAGTGAAACTTTAATAGATAGAGATTTAATGGCACAATTACCAACAATCCCTTCAAGTAATACTAAAATTAATAAACATCCTGCAAAGAGAATATATTAAATAATTTTCTGACATTTTGATTCATCCATATTAATAGTTCCCGAAGTTATGTGTAACTCTACAGGCAATATCCCAAAAAGGTTGAGACGTCTTTAACAAATTCTGAAGTAAATATTGGGTGATCCAAGGGTAGGTGCATTCTCAATAACTTTTTTCTATCCAAGCTATCGATTTGCTTTTTTTAAACGATAAGTCCGACAATGATGCACATTATAAAAATATTTATATGTATTTACAGGATGTCGCAAAATAAGATACACAACTAAGTTCTGTTTTTTTAGATTCGCAATTAATTTGTCAATATAACGCACCTTGGTTTCTTAGACTTAGACTGCAATAGTTTTTGACTTATATGAATGTATGTGTCAAAATAGCGTCTTGCAGATATCCACAAAAAAAATTCATTTGTTCAGAACAATTCAAGATAACTTAATCAACTTTTCTACAGCCGATTCCTTAAGCTTTAGCGCATTTTCTGAGATGTAGGCGAACTCGGAGTCGATGTTCTATCGCCTACTACGATTTTTTGAAAATGAAAAATTACAAATAGCGTGTGGTGTATTTCATTGGAAATACCTGTTGCAACTGGCTTCCAAGTCGACCGATGCACGTGTGACAACACCGCTTCTTGAAAAATTGCTTGACTATTCTAAAATGGACTTCCCAGAACCCCAAAAATAATGCACGCACGTTACTTTTAACAGATTTATTAAAACTTCAACGAATAAAACGTAACAATAAACGACACTGAATATTACAATGTTTCACAGTACTTTGAATTTTACGTTACATTGAACAGAGATGTGATTCGTCAGACGATCAAACACACACTGATTTAATTTGAATTTGTCAGATATATATTGGGCATTTAATATCCCGGAAGCAAGCCCTTATGCGAAGGAACTTGTTTAGAAATTGTCAGAGAAATATTTGGGCATTTAATATCCCGAAGCAAGCCCTTGACGGAGATGTGAGTGGTTAGACGATCAAACTGAATAAAAATATTCGCTAATTTTCGCTTCTTAGCGTTGTAATCTAGTCTTTGTTCTAGAATTGTTAAGTCACGCCCACTGGTATACCTTCAGGAATTCGGATCCGGAAAGGTTGCCATTTAAAAACATAGAACTTAGTTGTGCATCTTATTTTGGGACATCCTGTTGTTTTAGAATGTGCCTCATTGTCGGACCTATCGTTTAAAAAAAATCAAACCGATTGCTTGGATAGAAAAAGTTATGGAGCATGCACATACCCCTGAAGCACCCGGTATATTTCCAAAAGTACTGGCTTTGTTAAAACAAAACAAATTGGAAAACAATTCGTTGGAGTAAATTTGGTTAATGTGATTTTGAAAATGTACATAAAATAAAATTAAATCCTTTTTTTATTTAGTCGTATTTTATTTATTACTTTATCATATCCATATTTATAAATAATTCCAATCGTTTGGATCAATAATGAGCGAGATCAACTGTATCGTCGAGTCGCACAGTGGGACGAGGTATAGGGAAATTCGGCAAAAATCATAAGTCCAGTTGTGTATGAGATATTTTTTTATCTTTTTTTTTGTTTTTTACTTCAGTGTCAACGGCATCGACTACTATGGTTATTAGCCTCGTGTTCTGAGTAGGCTTTATTATTGTTTCCCAGCGCCACTAGGAACAGCACTGTTAATTAGAACACAACAGTTAATGGTCGACTGTATCAGATATATGCTAGTTAATATAAAATTTTGAAGAAGAAATATTTTGTCATAGGTATTAATTACAGTTAAAGTTCATGCATCACTATTACTAGAGTTAGAGTAAACGTGTATAGGCACATTTTGTAAACCTGGTTCATCTAACTGTATTTCTATTACATATTCGGAAATGCCCTCGCCTGAAGTTTTCTTTTTATTACTGGCATTTTTACGAATTATAGCGATTTTGCGGATCAAGTGTGACTTGTGGTGTTGACTCTGAAAAAATTAAATTTCTTGTACGGGTGCAACTTGGTGCAAAAACTGATTACATGGGCAATTAGGCAATAAAATGAGCTAATAGAAAGCACAAAAAACCCAGAGGTGTTTTTTGGTGTATTTACAAAAAAGTTAATTGAATAATATATACAAATTTGAACAAAGTAATATTGTTCGGAATCAAATTCCGAGACACGTTTTGAAAAATTTATGGTAATAATTACATTTATATAAAGAACATACCCTCCTGAAGACCTTCCTTACTAAATACGAACACAATATTCTCACAATAACTTTACACAATTACTTTAAAAGTACAACTGAGAAGGTGTCAAAACTATTTACCCTTCTTATAGCTATGTTTGAACAGTTAAATATCGTGAAATGTCCTTAAATATCAATTATTTAATATAATAATTAGAAAGTAACACCTTTTTACTAATTGTTAAGATTGTTTAGAAAAATGTATTAAATAGGTCATTTTTGAATTATTGCTATAGGTCGTCCCACTGTGCGTCGTTCCCAATAGTCCAATATACGAAGGTATCAACCCGGGCATCATAGTACAGCAGCCGCAACTTGATTTTTTTTGTGATTAATAACAGGCTGAACCGTAAGTAGGTTTGTTCCAACACAAAATCAGTTTGCGTACTGTCGGGATTCTGCGCAGTCTAGATTTGGTGTTCCAACAAACTTCGGACTCAAACCTGTACAAATATTTAATGTTCCAACACAACCAAATTTAATCGCAAACCAGTTTATGTACTGTCAAATCTGTTCCTGGGTTTGAATAGGTACAAACTGTCAAGACTTGCGCAAAACGAGTTTGTAAAACGTCAGTAAACGTCATCCTAACCTGATAATTTTGTATTTGTATTATGTAAACATTCATATTATTTAATAGGTACACTTGTGTAAACACATAATTATTATTTAGGATTGTAGACATCCAAATTTATAAATATTTCCATTAGTTTTTGTTATTTCCCAAATTCAAAATTTGACATTGGTTGTAACGTTATTGACAGTATAAATTTGACAAAAAATTTGTTGGAACACTTCCGAATTGAGTGCCCGATCCTCGACAGGTCATCGACTAACAGTCGTTGACATGTCGTCGACAATAAGTTGTGGACAAGTTTACGTACAGTCACAAAATTGTTGTTGGAACAAACCTAGTAGCTTCGCTTTGACAAGACGCCCAACTCTTTCCTCTGCGAAAATTTTCGATAGTGGTAGCTAATGAACTGCGCAGGTGTAAAACATGTCGATTTGGTGGGGTGTCTAAAATTTATGACTAACAGTTAGTTTTGTATTTATATGTGACGATAATTTTATAATAAACTCGAAAAAACCTTTGGCCTACAAAATGCATGATTTGGCTGAAGCGTCCTCCACTGTCAATATGTCCAAATAACGAGGTCATAAAAGTTATTACTAACCAGCTAATTTTTTTTCTGCTACTTAGTAAATATTTGTATAATGAAATGGTCACTTAGTCCTACATACTGAGTGGTACGTTTTCCGAGTCCTACGCTTGGAAATTGTCGATTCCACTATAAAGGAATGACACTCTCAATCGGATTACAAATTTTTCAATAAATCACGCAAAAATTAATATTTTTTCATGATTCAAAGTTTAGATGAAAGAAGGAACCTGTAGCTATAATATCCTGTTACTTTTTCCTTTTATCTGTTTCTCTGAATTATTGAAAAACCAGGCCAATTTTCAGATTCTCAAAATTGCGAATTTTTGAAACGCCGTTTTTGCAACAAATATTAGTGTAGCGAAAAAAATCATAGGGACAACTTTTGTAGGTAATGAACTGCTCTTCATTTTCTAAACAAAAATACCCTAAGGGTGATATTTCGGCAGATATCGTCGAAAACGGATTTTCGGGAACTCGAGGGCCATTTTTCCACCCTTCCACAAATTCCACGTAGCTGAGATTTTCAGAGGTAAATGTACCTATGATTCAAAAAAATTGGTGCCGGACAGACTTGATGCCCAGGTTTGGGGTTTATCTGGGGTTAATTTACTGGACTACAAGCCAACATCAAGAGAAGTGATGGTATGGGAATTACTGCTCTTCAATAATACGTTTCTGTCTTATTATGGCTGACCGATACCACTTGTTACTATCGGATGGGTTCAGGGACAGTATTGTTAATCATCGTTTTTTCGTCCTACCTTCGAGTTTACTATAAACTTTCTTGTTAATTCTTGACTTGGAATAAACTCCATATATGCTCAATATATCGTATCCATAGGGAATATTGATCCAGTGAAAATGAGCATAGCTTTAATATCAACACTATAATTGTATTTCATTTATGAGCTATAAATAAAAATAGGTTAACTACTTAAAAACAAAAAGTATAATCATTGTTTTATGTACCTAATAAAGTTGCATTAAAAAAATATTTATAGAATTGACCTAAATACAGTTAAAATAATTTTATAATTTTTTACAATAAAATTGAAGATCATTCGTCATTCTCATACAACCAAAATGATCATAGGTAAATGTTCTTCTTTTTGGATATTAAAACCACAAACAGTAACTACAACTCTCTAGCCCTATTACATAGTCTAAATTTATACTTAATTCACAGAGTTTTTTTGACATCTCAGGTGATTCTGAATTAGGTTTATTAATACCACCGTGTTCAGCATCCTCGAAAATTGGGGGGAGGGAGTATTTACCTACTTACCGCTGATATTTAAAAAAAACTCACCCCTTTCGGGGGAGAGTATTGGCCGAGGGGGAGTATTGGCCGGTGGAGGGGTTGGTGGAGGTCTCCTGACTTCCACTATTAGGCTGTTTGTCATTCAGCCATTAGAAATATATAAAAAATTTAATCCAACAATATTATGAAATATATAAAAAAACAATATCCGCGTATTTAAGTTTGTCTGTTTAATGGCGTCTATTAAATATTTTGTATCTTTCAAAAAACAAATATTATTGTATCAACACGTACTTAATGCTAAACGTACTGATTGACTGATCTGACGCTGTGGGCTGACCAGCTGGTTTTATAGAGTCCATCGTAATACGACCAGCGGGCGAGTCCTTTAAGCCCCTTTCATAAAACGCCCACTAAAGGAGCATCTATAAAGTATTCTTAAGAGTCGCTATGAAAATAGTTGGTCTGTAAGGGTTGCGCTATACACGTCCTTTTTGAAAACTACTTATGATATTGACTTGAAACTAAAAAACACTTGTCGAGAAGAGTTAAATCTAGGTCGACTTAAGATTAAAATTTTGATTTTTGTGAAAAGTATTTATCTACAGCTATGATAACTTTGCGTTTTTTTGATTGATTTAAAAATATTATTCCCAATAAAATAAAATGTAATTAACGAAAAAGTAAAGCGGGCGAAATTTTTTATTCGCCATCGGATGCGGAATTTTTTTCTCATTAATTTGAGCCCTACAAGAACTCGACGCAATAATCAGTAAGGGAGGGAGGGGGATGAAAGCGTTTTGCACTGTAGAAAGGCAAGGGATAAGGTTAGTGACTCTATGTTAGGCTCATTTTCAAGAGCAATCAGTTCTTTTTCAAGCTTTTTTTACCCCAAAGCTCTATCTATATTAAGGACAGCAGGCGTGCGTGATATATTTATAAAAGCGAGTGCGCTCGCTCAGCCGCCGTAAAATTAGATAATTAAAATAATAATTAAAAACACCAAACAAAGAATTAGCCAAATAGGTGCAGCCGTTTTAAAGTGAAGCGCTCACAAAGCTCAGTCCGAACTGTACAACTGATATCGGGGAAGATCGAAAAGCCACGCCCACAATCGTTGGAAATATTTGAGGGTTATGTTCAAATTGGAATAGACAGACGCGAGAGCGGACTCTTAAGAACATAATTAAATCGAAATTGTCAATTAGTGTCCAGTAAAAGTAAATAAATGTTGGTGATAATAAATATTAAGTGGATACGCGAAAGACAAAAAACTTAAATATCTTGAACAGAAAAACTAATATAATTTTTTTATAAATAATTATTTATTGGGAGCCTAGGAGTAAATTATAACTCTTAGTTTTGATTTTTTTTGTTATAAAATGTTTTACTTTCATCAATTTTTTCAGGATCTAATAAAAGAACTTAAAAGCGAGTTACGTGGCAATTTTGAAGACGTTATTATCGCTCTCATGATGGAACCAATAGAATTCCAAGCAAAACAACTCCACAAGGCCATCAGTGGGTTAGGAACCGAAGAAAGTACGATAGTAGAAATATTAGGAGTCCACAATAATGAAGAGGTTGTTAGTATATCCAACGCATACGAAGGATGTAAGTTAAAAGAAATGTTTTCTTGCTATTTACAATCCATCACCGAATTTAGACTCCCCCTCGTAAGTGTTCGATATCGGATATCGGTTTGCGTAATATTTAGGCTCCACCTCACCATTAGCGAATTTTCTACCTCCGACGTACCCGTTGCCCCACAGGTATTTTAGTTTGTACTTATATTCAAGCTAGGAAAAAAGAAATATAAACATATATTTAGTATATTCCAATCTGGTCAACAGTGACCAATGATCAATTTAATTCTAACTTAATCTAATAGAGTTTGAAACTTAAAACTAAGATATACTCATCAGCGTTCCTTAGGTTCTGTAGAATGGATTGCACTAAACTTTAACGTGCACACGCAACCTCTGCTTTTGCACTAAAAACACTAAACTAACTCAAAGACCTTGAACCTCTTAAGTCTTCTTTCTAACCCAGTATTGTCAAGGAGCTGGATAGCCTCGACATTGACATGATGATGAAGTGTCTCTTCATGACTCTTGGCTAATTTCTTGATGGTCCGGTCAACAGTGTCCATTTCCAGATCCCTATGGAGATCACTATTGCGAATGTACCAAGGGGCATCTACTATGTTCCTCAGTGCTTTGTTTTGAAATCTTTGGGTGATTGCTAAGTCGCTTGCTTTGGTGCATCCCCATAGGTGGATACCATAGTATCTGCTGATAAAGCATAAGCTTATTATGTAGAGACAGAGTGGATTTTCTTCCAATTAGCCAGTACATTTTTCTATATTTCAGTCCAAGTTCTTCTCTTTTCTTTTTAACATGCACTTTCCATCGGAGTTTGGCATCTAAGGTAATACCTAAGTATTTTGGTGAGTTTGAATATGGAATCAGGTTATTGTTTATTCTGACTGGAATATTATCTATCCTTTTGTTTGTAAAGTTAATGTGGAGTGATTTAGTTTCATTAAATTTAATTTTCCATCTCTTCGTCCAGTTCGCGATAAGGTGGACAGCTGTTTGCAGCTTGTGGGTTGCTTCTTTATTACTCCTTCCTACTGCTAGAATAGCAGTGTCGTCGGTGAAGGTGGCTATGGTATTGTTTTCTAACTCTCGAATATCACATGTGTACAGTAAGTATAGGACAGGTCCTAGGACACTTCCTTGTGGTACTCCAGCCTTAATTTCGTTAAGATCTGAGTTGGCTTCTTCTTGCCTAATTCTAAAGTATCTTTCCGATATATATGAATGGAGGATATCGGTATATTGTTTTGGAAGGAAAAGTTTGAGCTTATGTATTAAGCCTTCATTGCAAACCTTAACAAACGCTTGTGCTATATCAAGAAGGATATTAGCACAAATGTTTTTCTCTTCTAATGATTTCTCTATAATGGTGGTCGATCGTCGAGTGCTGATTTCTAAATCCAAATTGGTGATCAGGGATAATTTCTCTTTCTTCGATAAGTGGTTTAGGTAGCATAATTAAGCAAAAAAAAAGCGATGTCTTTCTGTAGCCTTTGCTATAACACTTATTAGGCACTCCCAACAACAATTTCCAATAGTTTTTTATTTTGTTTTTGCAATTTGACGGCCTACAGAATTATTTTAAGAAAAAATTAATTTTTCTTCTAAATAACAATTGGAATAACTTTCAACCTATACTAAAAGTGTTTATATTATATGGTTTGAAAGCTGTTTTCAAGACGCCTATTTAAAAAAAAACGTCAAAATGTCAAAATCCGATAAATAGATCCCTAGATAACGGCGTTTAACTTTAGAGCTCGTTTTTGAGATAACTATGAATGTTAGCGCGCTTTTGAAAACACCGATCGGTTCGTTGAACCATCTACTATCCACGTGCAAGTTGTTAAAAATATTATAAGCGCACGCTGCAATTTCGCGCGACGGCGTTCGTTCTCTCCTGCATTTTAAATGCTAATTCTTTTTATAATATTCACCGATACACTACACAAATGGGCTACCATCTACCAGCAAAACTGATAAATAAAGCCACTTTCTCTATTCTCTAATCTCTAATCTAAAAGTTATTCTTTTTTTATTTTATTCGCTTTATTTTTATGACAAAAAAATTAAATATCTTTATATTTTTTTAAGTGTACCAAACATCTTTGGAGTCCGACATTAAGGGAGATACCTCAGGAACTTTAAAAAGGCTCTTAGTAGGACTATCAACGGTAAGTTGTACGGAAAAAATGTACAGTTTATAAACAAAAATATTAAATTATTAATTTAATATAAAATTTATTGTAAATCAAGTGCGACTTTTTTGATTAAAAATACATTTTATATTTTAGGGCGGAAGAGATGAATCGGATGTTGTGGATGAAGAAGCCGCATTTAAAGATGCTCAAGACTTGCTACAAGCCGGTGAACTGCTATTTGCTGGTACAGAAGAATCAGTTTTTAATGCCGTCCTCTGTCAACGAAATATACGTCAACTTAGACTGATTTTCCAAAAATATGAAGAAATTGTAGGTCATCCGATCGAAAAAGCAATTGAAAATGAATTCTCAGGTAAACAAATATTCTTTGTGTTTGTGTTTTCTAGGGCATAATTAGTGTCCTTTACCAGCTCCACAAAAGTACACGTCGTTTTTATATTTAGGTAAACTAACTTTAAAACATTTCTTTATTGAACTTTTCAAAACTGTTATATTTCTCCAGCAATATTGTAAATATTTTTTTAAATAGTAGGTAGAGTAATTTTTATTCCAAATTAACATAATTTGGTAATGTTCTTTACTTTATTTATTTTATAATTATTTATAATTATCACTGGGTGTGTTAAATGACTTGAAACTTCATAACCGTGTAGCCTAAATGTTTAGAAATACGCCTGTTTTTGTTTCATTTAAATCAAGCAAATATTTTTAAAGTTACAACAATTTTAGTTTCAGTCCAAATCAAATATTTCGCGTGAGCGCGCCATGCTCGCGTGACGTCATTTTACAACGCACCGTTCTTACCGTACACTCATTCATTGCTTTGCTATCGGATGTTCTCTATGTTCGACCACAATAACTTAAGTTTTTATGTGAATTAGTATTACACTAGTGTTATAAGTATAATATTAAATATGGATGACGGTTTTGAAAAAGGCAATCTGATAACTTGGATTAGCTCTCTTCATGATTTGCATCTAATAGCGTATGTGAGTCGGAAGAACATGGACCAAACTTTACCCTGCTCGAGAATACCTCCCCCCCCTCCCCGTTTTTAAGGATGCTGAACACGATGGCGGTATCAGAATTTCTCTTTAGGCCAGCTCAACCCCTAAAACGGCCAATAACAAACTACCCCCTCAAGGGAACGAACAGGACATCATTTACCTCTAAAAAAACGTCTTTCCCCCCGTTTTCGAGGATGATGAGCACGGTGGTGGTGTTGAAGACCACTTCCGACTCCCACCAACCCTCCCACCGGCCAAAACTTACCCCCGGAAGGGGTGATTTTTTGTAATATCAGCGTCTTCGGGGGTGAGTTTTGACCTGTGGAGGAGTTGGTGAGGGTCGGAAGTAATTTTCAATAACACCATCATGTTCATCAAATGGGGGGTAAGGTATTCTCGATACGAGTAAATTTTGGTCCATTTTTCATGGTTTTTTCCGACTCAGACACATTTATTTCTACTTTTAGGATCGAAAGAAACAACTTTTCGGATGTGTTAGTAGTTGTATTTAATCACTTTTGCACAATACTCGATTTTCTTGTTTCTGAATTTTCGACGCAAACTTCATATACACAGGTCGGGAGCAACGCACGACTGTTTTAAAGTGACGTCACTACGGCCGATGACTCCGCGTCGTCACACGCCTAGCTAAAAAATTAAATATCTCGGAAACTATAAGACGTATAAAAAAAAGTTTTTTACGGTATTTCTTTATTTTTAATAGAGTGTATTGTAGAGTAAAAATCAAAAGTTGGTGATATTCTTCATTCTTTAATACACCAAATCTCACATTTAACAAAATTATTGCAAGTTGGCTGATGCCGAACTGGATATTGTCAACAATGGCGGTGATCGAAAGACACGCCCTCTAAGCGCTAGAAATATTTGTTGGTTATGTACAAATCGACACGACCAGAGTTGAGAGCGGACTTTTAAAATGAAATTTTAATAGATTCCCAATTATTAGAAAATCTCCTTAAAAAAAAACAAAATTTGCCAATACTGTCATCAACAGTTTAGATAATTCTGAAAAACAATCCATAATTAGTTTTTTTGTTTAGGAACTGTCAAAGATGCCATGCTACAACTTATAGATTGTATCAGAGACAGAACATCATATTTGGTAACGAGATTACATGATTCAATGGCAGGAATTGGAACGGATGACAGAACGCTCATCAGAATTGTCGTATCAAGATCAGAAATAGATTTAGAAGATATTAAGCAAGTTTACGAAGAAAAGTATGAAAAAACGTTGGCGGATAGGATAGCGGTATGTATTTTTAATCATTTCAAAAAAATAATTTTTTTAATTATAGAGCGGGATGATAATTGGCTATCCTTCAAGTAGAAGGTGTCCCCATGCCAGTTATGTACTCAAAATTGCAATTTTAGACAACACGCATCTGGACCGATGTCATTCAATACCTGTGAGGTCAAGTAGCCCAGGAGTAGTTGTTAAAGTTACAAAGACAATTGCACTTTTTACTCTTATTTTTTTTTGTTTGAAGTGCCATAGTTTCATTTTATAGTAACCAATTTTCATCCCATTCTTGTAAATATTTTTTATATACAATAGTAAAACACTGTTTTAAAAACAGGTACTAAATAAAAATAAAAAATAAGTTTTAAATAATTTTCTAGTTACAAGTCTCCTTTATTTTCTCTTTCTTAATTATGATTTTTATCTTTTAATAATAAAACACAATTTCTTTTAGTTGCATCTTCTGATGTGCAATTTTTCTTATTTCTATTTTTTTCAGGACGATACTTCAGGCGACTACAAAAAAGCATTAATATCCATAGTTGGCTAGTCGAAATAAAAGTATTAATTTTGTTTGTGCGTGTCCGTTTTTTAATTTTAAATTTACTTCAAGCCCGTATTATTTTGGAAGCTATTGATTTGATATAATTGTAAAACTACAGTTCCTAATGATAGAATTTTCATATTATACCAAAATATTTTTGTGCGTGTAATTATATTATATTTTGTAAAGTTTCACAGATTTACTCTTGTTTTCAGGATGAAGTGTCATCTGATGTGAAAAAGACTTTGTTATCTCTAGTGGGATAGAGGTCTGACATGTACCATTTTAATGTTTACCTATTATTATTTCTTAAGTATGATATTTTGTATTATTGAATAAATATATTTATGAAAATAATTTTTTTTCCATAGTTCTAACTAAAATTAAGAGTCCCTTAATGAGCTACATGTGCCAAAAATTCTGTAGTATTTTTAAAATAGCAAGGCAATGACATCATTTCTAGTTATTTCTTTTATCAACGGCATAAACACGAAAATTCTTGAGTTATCAATCAATGTGGCTAGTCCCTTAGAGTAGTTACAAATTGATCTCCAACGTGTCAATGTACTGTAACAAAAATTACAAAACTATTAATTTTTATTTCAATCTTAAAACACTTTTCTTACTTACTATGGAAAATGCCTTCCTACGGCCACCTATGAAAATGACAATTTCCGAATTAAAATCTACAGTGTTTTCCGGGCTTTGAAGCCGTGGTCCAATGGAATTTCTTCCCGACGTTTCGTCTACAGCTGCGGTAGACATTATCAAAGGCGATGAGGCAGTGGGCGAAGTGATCTCCCGTGCTTCCCGACGTTGACTGATTCGACAGTGGTTCGCTCGGTCGTATTTATATCTCCGCCGTTGCGCTGCAGTAGGAGGGCTGGGGTGGGGATGGTGCTGGTGGTGGCGCGAGGTTTCGGCGTACTTGATGTATGTCGAAGAACTCGCTTCCAGTCTGTGTTTTTCCAGTAGCCTGCCGATCCTATCCGTGACTTTATGGATATATGGTAGACTGGTCCAACCGCGCTTTTCCTCATCATCTCCCGTTGTTTCTTCTTGGTGGAAAAACACAAGGTCAAGACTGTGTTTAAACCCACTCGTACAATACAACAGAGCTTGAGATCGGCCAAAGACCGCAGAGATCCCCTATCAGCGCCTGGAGTTTATAGAGTTCCATGTAGTCGGTGTACATTGGCACCACAAAGCGCAGTTTCAACACGAGAATTACGGAACACAAAAGGAGTTGCAGGCTGGGACAAACACAAAAGTCAGCCGTAGCAGAGCACGCTCTCTCTGAAGGTCACAACATTCTTTTTAACGAGGTGGAGATTTTACATCAAACGCAGCTTTACTATCCGAGACTAACCAGGGAAGCCATTGAGATATTTAAGCACGACAACAATTTTAACCGAAAGGAAGAAATTACGTTCCTAAACCCAGACTGGAAGCGAGTTCTTCGACATACATCAAGTACGCCGTAATATGTGTTGTAAATAGAATTTTACGCACGAATGGAAAAATTGCATGAGTGCGTAATTTCTTTACAACACGCATTACGTACTAAACTTTACCTACGGCCATATACAGTGTGCCAAAAGTCTGGACTTAGTTATTGCATCTTTAGATTTTTTTAACAATTTTATTTCGAACAATTTTACAAAATTATAGAGTATATATTATCATATAGGCTAATTCGTTTTATTTATTAACATTGAAACTTTATTGAAACTTTGAAACTTACCAAACAACTGTTTGGTACATTAACAAATTGTTATATACCTATTTAACATATACTTAAGTACAGGTTGGTAATAGAAATTACAATTTAAAATTAAACAAAGATACTAGTAAAAAAAAATAAATACTATATCCCAGCAATTTATAACAAATACAATTTTATTAAAATTTTAAATACATTCAATAATTAAAAGTAAATTTATTGAAAATTTATTAAATATTTATAAATATGCCCCGATAATAGCAACCTGTAAGAATGTAAGAATTTTTATAAACAAACAATTTACAATTTATCATTAGGAACATTATAATTGTTTATGGTTACTGAACAATTATTAAATATATTGGATGTATTTCGATTTGTAAAATTTTCATGTGTTGTGGTTGTTGAGGTTGTATTTTGTAAAATAGCGGAGGATATTCGAGAAGAAGTAAGTTCTTTGTTTTTTAATGAATCTTCAACATATCCTTCCGCTACTGAAGACGATTGCCAGCCACCATGTCTCTTTAAATCCAAGAGATCCCCGCCAGCGTCAACTAAAATAGTTGCTGAAGATCTTCGGAAACAGCGTCCTGTGTAGCGATTAGGATTTTCTAGTTTAAGAAATGTTGCAATATCTTTTGGTATACTGCCTAATTTGTTTATCCCAAAAAAAATGGTCAGAGATCACAAAAGAACGTTGAATGTTGGTTTTTGTATTTGGAATTTTAATAATGAAGGATTTTCCTGTGTCCTCAACATCATCAATTTTCATATCTCTCAGTTCCTGTTTTCGGCATGCACCACTAACGCCAATTATAAGAACAGTCTAAAAATAAAAATTACTGTAAGTATGGAATATAGCATTAGTGGACATGTTTTACATTCATAAACAAGTACTGATTGTCAAGAGCCGTTTCGAGGAAATCTTGAATATTTTTGGCCGTCAAAATTTTAGATTTTATGCTTCTAAAGCCATCCGATTTCCTTTTTAATAGCGCTATTAACTTGGAATAGGCTTCTATATTTATGTTGTTTTTTATGTTTAGAGTCGATCTAAGCATTGAGTAAAAGGACCATAGAGAGCTAGGTTTCATTTTTGGAGAATGAATTCACCTTATTTTTTAGTCTCCAGTCCATGAATCTACTGTAACAATTTTCGTAGCGTTCGCGGGATTTACTTGGCAGTAAATTATTCGTTGCCATTTTTGCCATTTCCATATTCATATCTTTTAATTATTATCTAAAACTTATTTATCTTTCAAAAAGTTTGTTTCTATTATTTTGATTTTGACAGTTGCTATGGCTACGGTGATGACGGGCGGTTACGCGATTACTACCTACTTATAGTTGCCCTTCTAAATAAGTTGGACAAATTGTTTTGACCGTTTTTATTTCTAAAGAAATGCCATTCATATATATTTTTTTATACATTATTTTTCTACAGATAAGATAACGATTTATAAAAACACTTTCTTTTTCAAGGAATAGGCCAGTAAGTTAAAACGATCAAAACAATTTGTCCAACTTATTTTGAAGGCAACTATATGTATAAACTGTGCGTTTTGTTTACGGTAAACAAATCGCACGGTTTTGTGATTACCGTGCGTCATGAGCTATTTACTGAGGCTGTATGTCGTGTGTTTTTACCTGTTTTCTATAGTGGCCGTAGGTAAAAATGTTTACACTTATCGATAGATACGTTAAATGATAGTAACCGAATGTTGTTACAAATACCATGTTTTGATTCAATGATTTCGAATTGGCGATAACTTTATGACTTAAAATACTTGTTCAAACTACTAGATCGTATGCTCTTTCAAACCACATATCATACAAGCAAGTAAGTAAGTTGCCAATTCGTAAAGTTACAGTTCAATAAAGCAGTGCAGGTCAGTATGAAGTGATCAATAAAAAATCATCAAATTTGGTCAATTATTATCAAATTTTAAACAGCAAATAAGTAAAAAATAAAAACTAGTTACAACACATATTCAAAATGTGAACCCGCGTTTTTAATACACGCGCGCGCTGGCTGTAAATTTTGAATCAGATATTCCCTTGATTGGATTTCTTCATTGTAAATCAATTCTTTCGTACGTCCCCAAACATGAAAGCCCATAGAAGTGATATCTGGTAATCGTTTTCTAAGGGAATATCTTAATATCTTCCCCAATAGCTGGATAGGCAGAGCTGGCCCCTAGCATGGCCTGCTAGATTTCCAGATATAACAACTTAAGTAAGGCGTAGAGCGCGCGCCTGAATTAGAAACGCGGGTTCACATTTTGAATATGTGTTGTAATTAGTTTTTATCTTTTACTTATTCGCTGTTTAAAATTTGATAATCAAGTACCAAATCACTTTCTGCACTGACTTGCAATGCTTTATTGGACTGTAACTTTACGAACTGGCAACTTACTTACTTGTATGATATGTCGTTTGAAAGAGCATTTTTTTTTGCGGAGGTGAAGGAAAACCCTTTATGGGAAAGTTATGAGCCTAAAATCTCAAGGTCTACTGTGAGACTCTCCTTTCAAGGCATACTCACTAAAAAAACTTCACCTCCTGGTTGGGTCCGTCTGACCGAAGACTCCGGAGACACTTACGCCTGTCGGCCCATTGTATTTTCCCTCTCTGTTTACAATACCCAGTCCAGTACCTTAGTGCCATGTACAAGCTTGTACAAGTCCTGTACTGGGTGGGAGTTGTATAGTTCTGGGTCACCTATTGGCTGCCCAAAAATTTGCTGTCTTTTGCGGTCCAGTACCTCGCATCTACACAGTATATGTGTCACTGTTTCTGTTTCCTTACCGCACAGTCTGCACGTAAGGTCACCATTGTACAGTCCCATTTTGTTGAGATGCCCCTTAACTGGCGCATGGCCAGTAAGGAGTCCCGTAACTATTTTCAGCTGGCTCCTGTTCATCTTTAACAGGTCTGCCGCTCTTTTGTGGCACGGTCCTTTGATGTATTCTTTCCCGTGTTTGTCTCCCGGGACGTTTTTCCAGTAATTTTTGTGTTTGTCCTAGATCCAGTTTATTACAGACACTCTTTTAAAGAGCATACAATCTAATAGTGTTCACAAATATTTTAAGTCATAAAGTTATCGCCATTGCTTCATGAATTTCCATGAAAATTCGTAATCATTGAATCAAAACGTGGTATTTGTAAATTCAACATAAGGTTACTATCATTTAACGTACCCATCGTTAAGTGTAAACATATGAGTACATACTTACACCATCATAAAAAGTCAAATACACCTATTTCCTGATGCTTTTGATCCAGATTACTTTGCAGATAAAATTTAGGGCTTTATAAGGATTTGACCCTATGAATAAAATAGTTATTATTGTTTATAAATCATCCTGTATAGACATCCTTTATTTGTATTCAATATTAAAACAAGATCGTTGGATAGTGAAATGTTATAATACATTTTAACCTACAAATGTGGATAACAAGAAAAATAATAACAGTTTTATATATAATTTTTTTTCTTTCCGAAATGTTTGCGTCATTCCATAACCGTGCACGGTGTATCTTCTTCCCAAATTTTTATAGATTTTTTAATAAAGTGTAACAAGAAAATGATGATTGCACAATCTGAAACATATTTTTAAAGCAAATAAGTTTACATACAATATTACAGAATAAGTTCTCTCCACGGCCACTACTGAATGTAATTCTGAAACACTTGTCTCTTATGTATTTTATACGCATTTCATTCTTACTCTAGTGCCAGAATGTTCATTCTGTAACACCTAGCTGCAAATATCACGTCCGCATCCTAGATAGCCATGAATTTCATGTTTGACAGTTCTACAAGACGTGTTATTTATTTAGTTTGAATTTACCTGAACAAAGAAGTTTCATTTTACTATATTCAATTCCTACTTTCTGTGGCCGTGGAGAAAGTACAGTCTGTTACTCTGTTGGAATGAAAATTCGACGCTTGGGTTCCTCCACTCGTATCGAATTCTCATTCCAACTGTTACAGAATATAGGGGACCGTGGGGTAAGATGACGAAGCGGGTAAGATGGCGAACTGTTTGTTTCTCTGATGCAGTCACAGAGAGCAGCACCAAACCGTGCTCATTGAAGACCGCTTGCCGATGATTCTTGAAGCTCCCAAGTCAACTTTCTGTTCAGAGAGTGTTGTGTGCCAAGAAATTACAATAGAAAAAGTGAAAGAAGAAATTGGAAAAAGGAGGTCATGGAAGCAGCAGTGAAAAATAAAACTTCAAGTTTAAATGCAGCTGCCAAAAAATTTAATTTATCGGAGGCAACACTTAGAAGATATTTCAAAAAGAGGGTTGATCCTAGCGGTGAAATAGAGTTTCCAAAAATCTAGGGAGATTTAAAAGCACTTTTAATAATGCCCAAACTGAACAGCTACGAAAATATGTGATCGATATAGACAGAAGAGCTTTCGGGCTAACCCATAAACAATTTGGCAAGTTGTGTTATTCATTCGCTGAAAAACTTGGAAATAAGAAAAGAAAAGCTGGAAAAGACTTCATAATAAATTTTATGAAGAGCTGCAAATTATCTATGAGAAAACCAGAGGCCACGTCAATAGCTCGACTCATGGCTTTCAATCGAGTGAATGTGGGAAAATTTTTTAACGCACTCAAAGAGCTAAGATTAAAATATTCATTCAAGGCCCAAAATATTTACAATTTTGACAAAACTGGGTTTTCGACAGTTCCAACAAAAACTTCCAAGGTTATCTCACCCGTTGGTGCTTGCCGTGTAATCAAAATTTCTTTTGCTGAACGAGGAGTAACAGACACAGCTTTATGGGGCGTGAGTGCTATTGGAACCTACATTCCACCTTTTCTGGTCTTCCCTAGGGTGAAACTGAACCCTGTTTTCTTGATTGGCGCCCCTCCAGGCACAAAAGGAGTGGCTCATGAAACAAGATGGATGACAGCTTAAAACTTCATAAAATATTTAGAACACTTTACCAGCTTTGCCCACCCGAGCAAGGATAATCCAGTCCTCATTATAATGCACAATCACGCATCTCATGTTAACCTCGAATCCATTGACTTTTGTAATATTTTTACAGACGTGGATATTCAAGCTTCATACACCACTGATGTTATTGAAAATAATAAATTGGATACTGCTGTCATTGATGTCGTTTCTTCAACCCCTGTTCTACAACCCCCCATTTCCTCAGCCCTTTCTCCACAGCCATCAACATCCTCATCATCCCTTCCTCCACAAAATCCTATTTTCTCTGCTCTTCCTCCACTTTCAATGGCCAGCAAGAAAACAACCAAAAACCCAAGAAAGAAGCTGCCTTCTTACCACATTTCAGGATCACCAGTAAAATAAGCTCTTGAAGAAATTAAGAAAGCAAAAGAGTTGCTAGAACTGAAAAAACAGGAGCTGTTGAAAAGGAAAGCTGAAAAATTAGAGTCAAAGAAAGCATCTAAAAAACAAAAGCAAACAAAACGAGGACGAGATTCCTTACATGCAAGAAGATGACTACGATGTTAAAACATTGTTAGAAGAAGAAAAAAAGACTGCATTATTTGTGGAGAGCCGGGGAAGGACGAAGTATGTTTCCAGTGCTGCAATTGTAAATCTTGGGGCCATGCCAAATGTTCCGGTTGGGATAAAAAGAAAGCTTCGGTTAGACTCTGGAAATGTGATTTTTGTCTATGATTTTTTTTAATTTTTATCACTAATTTTTAATACTTTTATTTTAATGTTTAGTTTTTTTTAACTTTGTTTACTAGGTAGGTGTTTTAAATAAAGTTTTAGCTCTGACTTGATTTATGTTGTTCATTCGTCATCTTACCCACCACGCTTCGTCATCATGACGAAAATGGTTTTTCATAGGAGAACATTTTTTTATCCAACTTCAAGAGAGAATATAGTCTAAGAGCTGGAGCCGAAAAACTCTTTGATCTTTGATATGGACAAACTCGGTTAAAACTCATTGTATTACGAAACAGGATTACATATCCGAGCTCTCCGACACTTTCAGTGGTGCAGGACTTAGGTACGGATGACCAAAGTGGCCATTTTTTTCTTAAACGCAAACTATCGATGATACGTGTGATTTTTTTAGGATGGAAGATTATAAGCTACTTATTATATATTCCAACTCTCCGACAGCTACGGTGGTGCAAACTTGGTGGCTGACAGGGGTGAAGTTGCCAAAAATTAAAAAAAAAAAACAAATCGCAACTGATATGTCGGAGAAATTGACTACTGCTTTCTCATTATATAATAAATCATGTGTGAAAATCTCCGACAGCTACGTTGGTGTATAAGGCAGTAAAATGGGATTTTATAGACGCGCCCCCGAGACTCGCGCCATTCACATTTATCATATAAATACGTATTTTATCGATAAAAACTCGTACAAATTCAATTTTTTATCTGAAAATTAACATTTTTATGTTTATTAAAGTATTAATTAACTTACCCCAGTTTTGTTGAATTGAATTATATATTTCATTATAATTAATTTCACTTGCGAATACTTAGCTATAGTCTATTCAACCAACTTATGTCTCTAAAAGATTAACATAATTCGCTGAAAAACTTTGTTTGCAGTGAAAGGCACGGTAAACTGCACTGGATTTTGGTAAATATATTTAATTTTAGCAAAATTTGTAGTTATTTTATGAGAAATTTTTCTTCGATTTAAATTAATAAAAAGTAAAACAAAAAATAAAATAAAAAATGTAACAGTATAAAACTTTATTTATAATAAAATACAATATTAGCAAACGATGGTAGCACATCTAAAAATACAATATTGTTAAATACATTTTATAATATTTTAACAGCCTTCTTCGTCGCTTATAGAATCATCAACATTATCGCTTAGATCGTCATTTTCATCACTTTCGCAATTCATAATCACTCTCATTTTCAGATTCACTCTCGATTATAATATCCCGAACCGTTTCTGGTAATTTAGGACCTTCAAACCAATTGACAATTACTTACTAATATTACATTTAATTTTTTTATACTGCTCTATGACTAATTTATTCGCAGTCGTAAACAATCTGTAGCAGGTTCGATGATACCCATGTAAATTGTCAATTTCTTCCTGTAGAACCTCATCACTATATTTAATATTGCACGTTATTCTAATTTCTAGTTTGTCTCTGCAGGTTTTCAATGTCTTTTCGTTAAATAATATTACTTTTTCATTTTCAACCTTGCAAAATTTAAAAATACACGCCATTTTAATAAAATAAATTATTTTCTCTCTCTTTCTACTGGATTAAAAAAGTTTTTTAACAACTAAGTGGTTTTAATCCAGTAGAAAGAGAGAGAAATTAAAATACAAACCACAATGAGCTTCCGAAATAAAATAAATTATTGTTTTGTTAGGTGCTAAGCAAGCGTGTGTCAATTATCTATGTGAGCAATGATTTTTAAAAAGCTACTGATCTTGACGCTTGTGTATAAAGGTATATTATAATAAATCAACAAAATAAAACAAAGAACTCTTTTACAGTAATATTTTGTATATCTGTTCATTTTTAGAGATTATATATTTTTAAATTTTACAACTTTGGAACAAAGAAGATTATATTACCGAATTTAGTGGTTGAATAATATACTTGGAGATTCAATATTATATCTATATGATGATATACATATAGTACCTATGTTATAAATTATTATAAAATTACCCAATAAACATAAAAATGTTAATTTTCAGATAAAAAATTGAATTTGTACGAGTTTTTATCGATAAAATACGTATGCATATGATAAACGTGAATGGCGCGAGTCTCGGGGGCGCGTCTATAAAATCCCATTTTACTGCCTTATGCACCAACGTAGCTGTCGGAGATTTTCATACATGATTTATTATATAATGAGAAAGCAGTAGTCAATTTCTCCGACATATCAGTTGTGATTTGTTTTTTTTTAATTTTTGGCAACTTCACCCCTGTCAGCCACCAAGTTTGCACCACCGTAGCTGTCGGAGAGTTGGAATATATAATAAGTAGCTTATAATCTTCCATGTAGTTTAAAAATGTCGCTAAGATTTGGTAATGCATCTGACGATGCAATTAATGATATTATATCAAGTAATATACCAAAAAATACAACCAAATCAAAAAAATATATATGGAAAATATTTCTCGAGTTTTGTGCGACCAGAGAATACGAACTGAATGCTGAAACAAGTTTGCCTAATTTGGCTAATATATTGAGAGATTATGCGGTAAATATGAGAAAATCTGACGGAACTGAACATAAAGAAGCGACTGTAAAAACAATTTGGAATACTACGAGTAAGCTACTCCAGGAAAAATACTTCAATGACTTCAAAATTGTATTCGACCCGTTTACCAGTGTGATATTCAAAAATGCGCGAGATGCAAGAAATGCAAAACGTAAAAGATTACAGCAGGATCCAAACAAGCGAAAATTTAATTCAGCAAATTTGAGTTCAAGTGATTTGGCTAGAATCATTGAATTATGGGATGAAAATACACCAGAAGGTTTACCGAAAAAATTTTACCATATAGTAGCTGTTGAGCTAGCTTGGCGAGGTGGTGAACCAGCTGATTGCCTTATAGATTATTTCAAGATTGAAAAAAATAATAATGGAACGCCAACCAACAGAATTGAATACAATCCGATATTCAATAAAACATGCCAAGGAGGATCGAAAAGTTGTACAAATAGTAAGTGGCTTGTTCCCAATATTGCAAACGAAAGAGCATGACCTGTTCGGTTGTTCCATAAATTATTGTCCAAAAGAGGGAAAAATATTACTTCCAGTCGCCTTTTCTTGAGACCAAATCGTTTCTGGAAATCTGAAAGTAACACATGGTTTGACAATATTCCGGTAGGCAAGAACACAATTAATATGTGGACCAAATCATCCGCGCAAGCTATTGGTTTGGACACTAAGTGTAAAAAGATATCCAATCATTCGAACAGATCAACTGCAGTTAGCCATTTGGCAAATAAAGGAATTCCTGAACAGCAATTAATAAAAATAACCGGACATAGCAGCTCTAATTCAATAAAACCGTACTTAAATATCGACCAAGAACGCCACGGTGAAATAATCAACACTATGCGAGGAATTTCTTCAACAGTGGAAATTAACAATCCGTCAACTTCAGCAAACTCTTCTTCTAATTTAACATTTACCAATTGTACTTTTAATACCTGTAATTTTTAGTTTTGTTAAATAAAAATGAGTAAATATTAAACGTCAGATTGACAACCAATTTTTTGAAATCTACAAAGTAAAAAATTATCTTATCGAATACCCCTCGGGCCTTGATAAATCCTCAAAATTTTGTCATAGAGAATCCTTCAAACGTGTTGCTTAAGGATAATAGCCCTCGGCCTTCGGCCTCGGGCTATTATCAAGCAACACGCTTACAGCATTCTCTATGACAAAATTATCTCGGTATTATCAAGGCCCTAGGGGTATTACTACTGAAAATAATGTACTTATGCTGAATAAAAAGCGTAACATGCGGCAGTTATTTGGATTTTTAAAAAAATGTGAGAATAGAATGAAGAATTGAATAGTGTTGTATAACATATTGTAACATGAAAAATTGATTTATTAATTAAAATATTTACCGATAGAAAAGTGGATATAGAAATATTAAAAAAATTAATAACTTTGAACTGAATTGGAGTTTGAGTTCTATGTACGAAAAATACAAGATCCTTTCTAATATTTTTAGACGCATGTATCCAAGGTTGTGAGTAAGCAGAAAAGGGAATATTTTCACTCTGAAACAAAATGATATTATTTTTAAACGGCTTTATTACTAAATATTTAATTGGATAATTAAATAAGCAACACTTTAGAAGGTACGACTTCGTTAAGAAAAAAATTTATCCTCTATCAATGGGCGAACCAATAATATTGAATGTAAAAAAAGTTACATTTTTAGTTCTGTATTCTATATTTCATTTACAAATACTACTAACCTTTCTTGTCATTTCTGAAGAAAACCATGACGGAATAAGTAGAAGACTAAAAATATTTATTGGGAACAGAAGCAAGTAGAAAAATTCAAATGTGTTCGCCTTAACCTAAAATAGACAAACCGATTTGTTTGCCATTACATTTTTTATCTCAATTTATTAACATACCACACTTAACAAATATAAAGACATACATAATGCTGTCGTCGTCGAAAAAAACTGAAATAAATATATTTCACTAAATAGATCCTGCGCCCTTTTTGCAAATCTAAAACAAAAATATGTAGAAATAAATTCATTTTTTTTAAATAGTTTTATAGAGACTTACGACGCAAGTGAGCGGAATGAAGATTCTAGCTAGACAAAATCCCCCAAAAAATTTTTCTTAAAATTGTTCGAAAGTTACCTGGATTGATTGATTCGGATGTAGAAACAACATTTTTCATCATACAATAGTAATAAGGTCGCAAGTTATAAGAATAAAATAGTTAAGTTTGTGTTTATTGTTTTAAGTATGGAAATGAATCTATGTATAAATGCTGTGTTCAAGAGATACTGCGGGATTCTTGGACCCATTATTCATGTGTAGGTATTCATTTATATTATAAGTGTTATGTTCATTAAGGTTTCGTGCCAGTTAAAAATTATTTGTTTATATTAATCAATTTTTTTCTGTAATACACTCTAATTTTTTGTTTCAAAGTGTATAACTTTTGACTGCCATCTTTTGCCGACGAACCCGCGTTTGCAGCAGAAAACAATTTTTATTTAAAATATCTTACCCTAAAATATGTCTATGATGATCGATAAATTCTTCAAATGAAGTCTTGTTTCCCTTTCTAAGCTCAGAACAAAGTAAATCACACTGAACTCCTATAAATGTCATCAAAACAGTGGCTAACATATCACCTAGAACATAGGCCAGTTGGTCAAAAAAAAGTCCTATTGTTTGGTGTATATATGCAAGTTGATATCCAGGAGCAGTGGAAATATCATACGGAAACCATGCAGTCATGGGGAGTCGACCTTTCGTTGGATAAATCATTGGAAGTAAAGTTGCACAACAACAAGTACATTGAGAGATAAAAATTATAGTTATTTTTACCTACAAAATACTATGATAAAGCTCGGAGAAAAGCATTTTGAATGAATCTTATTTTATTATAAAAAATTATTTAAAAATACCTTCAAGAATAGCTTCAAATCTTTTTCAGCAGATAGTTTGGCTTCTTCAGATTTCGGCTGAAAGTGTTCGTCATTAATATCTTCCAAAATTTGTTTCAAATCATTTCTTTTTCTGAATAAAAAGTAGGCTTTGACATTGGATGTCATACAAATATTAGCTAAATAACCAACTTCGGCGAAACTTCGTATATCGTCAGATTTAAGAAACATATAAATGTACTGCGTAATGTTTACAAAAAACATTAAGAAGAAAAAAGAGATAAAACAGTAAATTGCAAACAACTTCGGATATTTTCTTTTTTCATCTGTTGTATATGATCCGAAAAAATTTAGATATAAAATGATATTTTCCAAATGCTTTCTAAAATCTATAAACAAATTTTCGTTACTCATTATGAAAATTTTTCGTGATAACTTGGCTGTAAAAATGAATTATTTTCTTTTATACCTACTTGTTTCATCATTGACCTAATCAGTGGCGTAAGTTCGGCAGAGGGGGCCCTAGGACCAACAGAAAACTGGGGCCCCAAAACTAGACATTTTTTCGATAATGAATATATAAGATTTTAGTTATTAAAATTTTTTATAATAAATACTAGTACAATGCTATAGATGTCATGATAATCTTTGATTTAACTTAATTTACAATTTTTGTCTCTGTTTTGCATTTACAAATTTATCTGTAATAAGAGAAATATTATTTTTCAAGCAATTCGTTTTTTCTCGCTCGATTGATAATATACTTAAACTACTCAACCGATCTTGCCCCATTGCACTTCTTAGATAGTCGTAAGTAATATCGTAAGAACAAAAAAAATCGAAAAAACACGTTGCTAAGTAATATTTTAACAAGAAGCATGAGTGCTTTAATTTTGAAAACGATCTTTGGAGATATTTTGAAACGGTGTTAGTTGACACTAAAATTTTCGATTGTAAATTTTGCAATTGTTTTCTTTATATTATGCGCTTCTTCAGCTTCGATTCGTATACCACTTATAGCCAGTAAAGCATCGTTTCTTGATAACCATCTTGTAGGGCAGAACTGCTTTATGATATGATTATTTTTCTTTTTATTAATGTCCATCAAAGCTGACAATATGTTCCATCGATTAATACCATGAGCAAAGAAAACATAGATTTGTTCTAATAAAGAATCATTCATTCAAGTTTCGAGAGGCGCAATGCAAATTATTTTTTGAACGCCTTTGTGAATTCCACTCATTACAGTTGTGCCGTCATTTCCTTGGCCCCTACATTTAGATATATCAAGGCTATTCTCCTTTATGCCGTCCACAATATCAGAATGCAATCATCCTACACCTGTTTGATCTAAGATTTTCTTGAATGATAAGAAAGATTCCTTAATTTTGATTTTAATTGGTGTACTTGTGGTGTACTGGTGTAATTTTTCATTCATTTAGCGGCCGCAGCCGTACTATGCGAGTCTCACTTCAATCCTAAGTGGTACTTTACCCAATCTCAAATATATACAACAATATATATTTTTAGATGTGCTACCATCTATGGTTAAAGAGAGTATTGACACTAAATTTTGACTGATTCTAGTCAAGATGTCACTCTCTTCTTTTTATCTCTTTAAGAGATTAATACAACGGTAGTAAACCAGTAAGGAATTTTAATTTATCAGATTTGACATCCTAAGACTGGTTTCGAATAAACTAAAATTCCTTACTGGTTTACTAACAATATATATTTTAGAATCATGCAGTTTAGTTATAAAATAGTTAATATTATATTTTATAGATACATTTTTTATCATTTTTGGGGGCCCTAAATTGCTCGGGGCCCCCGCCACTGCCTAAAATCTACGGTTACTAAATTTTTAAAGACTTAAATTAATATTTTTCAAAGTAATATTATAAAATTATAGGGTTAGAACAAAAAAGTAACACTTTTAATTTACTATTAAAGGATTTCTTAGATAATTAACTATTTGAAAAGAAAATAGAGCCATTTGATTTTTCTATAAAAGTTTGGAAAAACTGTAAAAAATAATACCAGGTGCCAACACAATATAAATTATTAAAATTTAAAATGACAACACTCGTTAATAAACAGGTGGAACAAAATAATCGTCAATACGCAGAATGATCGGTAGCGGGTAAGTAAAATTTTTAAAATAAGAGTATATTAAAGTATATGTGGATAAAAAGTGCTAGAAATTTCTTGAAAACGGTTACATTTATACTATTATAATTGTTTTTATCGAAAAAAATTGTGGGAAATCACACATAAAAATTTGTGGTGATTTTTTTCTTTCAACATACAGTATGCGACGTCCCCTTTGTATGTTTGATTTTTTTACCCCAATAAACCAACTTATCGGTAAATTCATAAATAAGTAACCAAAATTTTGTCAAAAAAACAAAAAAAAGCCAAAAAAAAGCAGATAAAATTTGGGGCTATATAAAAATTTGACCCTACGGATAAAATAGTTACTACACAGAGAAAAATAAAAACTATATACAAGAAAACTGTGTACTCGGAAGATTATACCTCTTTAACCCTTTGACCAAACCAACGCTCAAGGTGCGTTGCCGGCATCCAGCTAGTGCATACCTCCTGATATGCCACCAACGCGGTACCAACGTTCCATAATTTAAATGTTTACTATAGAACAACTTACAAAAAATGAAAAACAACTTACATGCACAAATAAAAAATAACTTATATACAGTGTCATCCCCAAAGTACGCACCATATAGGAAACTTTTTTATTAAGGGTTTTTTGACAAAAAGTTATTCTTGATAAAAGTTTGTGCATCCTCTAAAACTAAACATGCACCAACAAAATATAGCAAAACACTCGTAATATAAGAGGAGCCTTCAAAAATTTGATTTTGAGGCAAGAGTAAAGTACTCTTATTTTAAAAAATCTCGGGAAATGTTGTTTAGAAAAGTTGTTCAGCATTAAAAAATACATCTAGATTTGAAGTCACGGCCATCTAAGTGAAGTTTTATTTTTTTACCCATTTTTTTTTAAAATGGGGACTACGAAAAAAAATTGCTAAAACAATAAATAGACATCTATAAGTATTAATACATTAAACATTTATATTATTTAAACATTTTCTATACGTAACTACATATTTTGAAGTAAAATAATTATTTCAAACTCATTTGCGCCACCACTTTTTTAAATAATCAATTCAACTGATATTATCAAAATTTTCAGAAACCACAACTTGTATTTTACAATATCACTGTTTATTGTGTCCCTTCATAAACAAACAGTCTTTGTTGTTGTTACCAGATGTTTATTACAACCATAGCACGATAGAGGTGCGTTGCCGGCACATTGGTAAAGTCTAACACAACGCACCAGGATCGTTGCTGGCAGTGAAAGGGGTAAAGTAAAGCACAGTTTGCGCCAAATAACATTTCTCGATACAATAAGAAAATAAATGTTGAATCAAATGTAGTTTTAATCTTGTATTTTAAGATTTAAAATTATTAATCTGAAACTAAATTATTTCATCCAAATGTAGAATTGTTAACAAATCCAAGAATGCTTTTAAGTTTGTTGTAAGTATAATTTCCTTTTAAAACTGACCATTGCGTAATTGATCTTGCGTACTTGATGTTTTAGGACTCAATTCAATTTTATAATGATATTAAATTCAAATGGAACTAATATTATCTTAAGCATTAAAATTTCAGAGCAAGAATTAAAAATTCGAATCAAAAACTTCACATAAGACTAGTGAGAACAAACTCATCAGCATCACACGTTCATGTCCCAACAAGATCCATTTCGAGACCTTTATTCTTTCTTATTAGTGCATTGTAATTTGTGAGAAATTAGTGAAATTGAAATGGAAGAAATATTAACTTCTTCGGCCTTGGGTGAGCTAATACCGATATTGAAATGTAAGTAAATTGAGTTCACTTACTTGTAGGTAGGTAAATACAATTATTATAAGACCACACGAGGCAAAATACAAAATGTGATAGAAAAGAGGTAATGCCGACAAATATGTACCTAATATGTTTGCCGTTATTTCTGTAGCAAAAACTATTATGCTGTTTGTGGGATTTTTAATAAGAAATAATTTCACAGTTCATTTTTTTTAAGTCTAAAATGCAGGGGTGATACACCAAAGGAATTTCATGTATGTAGTAATAAAATTGTGAAAAATGTTTTTCTGTGAATTAATGGTATCTCTTGTTATTTTTAAATAGGTGTAGTACAGAACAGGATAATTTCTAGTAAGGAATGCCCCACATTTTTTAGAATTTATAGATTGTATGTAAAAAACAAGTATTTTTTATTACACTTATGGTCTTAACATGGTTTTTAACTTTTATTGTGTCTAAATACCTACTTACTTAGTTCAAAATTTGAGAAAACTTACTTGTTTTTCTATTTTAACTTGGTTATACCTACCTAATGCTTTGCAATAAATAAAATTGTCTTATTATTTTTTAGCACATGAAATAAATCTTGAGAACATCATCAAACTGGATGCGGAGTTAATTAAAGAAATTACCCCAATATAGGCCAGAGGATTAAATTTTTACAACAGTGGAAAGAATTAAAACAGTTATCAAGCTTACCAGTGGTAATATTCAACTAAAATCGATATATTTTATAGCTAGTATTAACATTTTTGGAAATAAACTTAGTTGTACTAGATTTAAGAACAACGTATCATTGAATATATTAAACTTGAACCATTAAAATATATCTTGTTATAAGATAATAGTTTCTTGAATGAAAATAAAGTATATTTAAAGAACGTTTAAGTGTATTTCATTTAAGATTAGAATATACTGCAATTGGATTTTAGTTATGGCAACTTGATTTTAATCTTGAAGAAAAATTAATTCGCTATTGTTGAATAAGCATTACTATAATCTTAAATTGAGACTAGTACTACTTGCGCCTATTTAAACACACCAAACCATTGAAATAATACCATTCATCTTGAATATAGTACACCGTTTCTTCTGTCTATTCTCCACAAATCACCCTGTATAGAAATCGTTTAGTTGAATAACACCCAAGAAAGAAAGATAATAATTATTCAATATTAAAACAAGATAGTTTTATAGTGATATGTATTATAGAGCTTTAACCTACAAATGTAATTAACAAGAAATATAATAACTACAGTTCTATATATAATTTTTTCTTTTCCAAATGGTTGCATCGTCATTCCATAAACGTACACGGTGTATCTTCTTCGCAACTTTTTATACATTTTTTAATAAAGTGTAATAAGAAAATGATGATTGCACAATCTGAAACATTTTTTAAAGCAAAAGATGTTTATATACAATATTACAGAATAAGTTTTCTTAAATTATACGTAAGAAAAAAACACAGTCGTGTGATATTTTTTAATATCGGACAACGTATGTCAAAGTACTGTCAATCGTTGTAATTCGTAGTGAAAATGGATAGTGATGAATTTTTAATGGCATTTACTCCACCTGAAATATCGGCGGCTTCAAAAATTACCTGCAAAGCTGCTGCCCCAAAAATCAAAAGAAAGGTAGGTAGACCTATTGATACAACCAATTCATGGAGTGGAGAAATATAATAGACATTAATGCTTCTTTTTCTTTGAAGTTTGTTGGGATCGTATGAAAAATGGTGTACATAACTCATTGGAAAGTGCATTTCTTGCACTAGTGCGTAATTGATGACTTTCCACACTTGTTTCAATGAAAATAATGTATGAGGATGCTAAATGAAAAGCGTACGTGCAGCAGTGAGAGTGAGAGTAGGATGAAAAATTGAATGGTGTTGTATAACATATCGTAAAATACATTTATTAAATTAACATATTTACCGATAGAAAAGTGGATATTGAAATATTAAAAAAATTAATAACTTTGAACTGAATTGGAGTTTGAGTTCTATGTACGAAAAATACAAGATCCTTTCTAATATTTTTAGGCGCATCTATCCAAGGTTGTGAGTAAGCAGAAAATGGAATATTTTCACTCTGAAATAAAATGATATTATTTTTAAACGGCTTTATTACTAAATATTTAATTGGATAATTAAATAAGCAACACGTTAGAAGGTATATAACGACTTTGTTACAATTACATTTTTAGTTCTGTATTCTATATTTCATTTACTAATACTACTAACCTTTCTTGTCATTTCTGAAGAAAACCATGACGGAATAAGGAGAAGACTAAAAATATCTATTGGAAACATAAACAAATAGAAAAATTCAAATGTGTTTCCCTTAACCTAAAATAGACAATAAATCGATTTGTTTGCCATCATATATTTTATCTCAATTTATTAACATACCACACTTAACAAATATAAAGACATACATAATGCTGTCGTCGTCGAAAAAAACTGAAATAAATATATTTCACTAAATAGATTCTGCGTCCTTCTTGCAAATCTAAAACAAAAACATTTAGAAATAAATTCAATTTTTACTTTTCCGCCGTCCACTATATCATAGAGGAAAAGTAATGTAGTCGTGCAAAAAAAAAGTATAAAAAAAAATAGTTATTTATATTACAAGCTGTGAAAGTTTACTTTTAGGTGCAAGTGTGTTTAATTAGCCGAGGCTATTTAAAAAAACTTTTCTCCACGGCCACTACTGAATGTAGTTATTCTGAAACCACTTATAATAACAGAAAAGAAACATTCTCGCTATTGAGATTGAAAGAAAATTCTGAAACATTTGTCTCTTATGTATTTTATATGTATTACATTCTATAACTAGAGATAGAATCTGTATTCCGTGATTGTTTACAAAAATAAGGTTTGCTGTGAATGTCAAATTAACTGTCAGTATTAGTTGACGTGGTCTTAATATTGGTTTGTAAAAACTTTTAATTTATTAAAAAGGAGAAGAAAATCAAACGATTCAGATGTAGAATTTGAAAATACTCCTCCAGAAATAAAAAAATATGCCGATAATATAACTCAAAATTTGCTACCGCAAAAATCCAAGCTTGAATATAAAAATACTACCTACATAATGTTGAGAGATTCAGGTTTCATTTTACTATATTTAATTTCTACTTTTTGTGGCCGTGGAGAAAGTACAGTCTGTTACTCTGTTGGAATGAAAATCCGACACTCGTGGTTCCTCACGCTCGTATTCGCTCGCGTTCGGAATCATCCACTCGTGTCGAATTCTCATTTCAACCTTGTCACAGAATATACTATTCATGCTCCCCTCACGATTTCTTAAATCACACACATTCAAAGGCGGCTTACTGTCATAAAAATAGCAGTTTGTTAACGTTACTAAGGTAACATTCATGTCAATAAAAAAATATTATTTTGACAGTTATCAAATAATATTATTATTTAATAGTTAAGTTGATAAGTCTTCTATTTGGCGAGAATTTAACAAAACATGAATTATATTAAAGAAGCAGCGAAAATTACGTGTAGAAGTTTGTTACGGGACAAATCTAAATATCGGTACAATCAAGCCTATGAAAGTTTCTTTAAAGGGTGTACAACTAAAGATGTGCCCACAATAACGGAAGACGCATTATTGGTATTTTTCTTAGAAAAGACATTATGTCCTGCTATATCAACCTCGAAAATCACAGGTATTTACAAAGGATGATATATTAAAGTTTTTGTTAGAAGCTCCTGATAAAATATATTTAATGAAAAAAGTAGTAGCGATTTTTGAAGTAGCTGGGGCATGCAGAACTGATGAGCTATACAATCTAAAAGTGAAGGATGTGGAGTATAAAAATTGTGTCATGTTAGTGCAGATTCTCACTACTAAAAACAATGTGCAAAGAAGATTTGTAGTTATAGAAGATTGGGTAACAATTGCTAATCGTTATATGCACCTTCGACCACAAAATGCTCAAGATGAACGCTTCTTTTATCGGTATGAACCTGGCAGATGTGTAAATCAGGTAGTTGGAACACATACAATTTCAAAAATTTATATTTTTCTCATCGTACAGGGTACGAAAGTTTTTCATACCTAGGAACCGATCTAGGTGATGTTTTATTTTCGCTTTCACTTGCCCTTTTAAAACAGAAAATTATATTTTCGTAGAGAGGAGAATGAAAAAAAAAATTTTTGTGTTCATTGTGACGATTTGTGACACGAGCCTAAAAGGCGAGTGCCACAAGTCACAAAGTGTGAAAAGTGCTTTTTCACACGAGTTACACACTATACTTTTCCTACGGCTGCGACTTTATTATCATATATATATATTTTTATTGGTATTTATTGTTAGGTAAAGCAAATCTTATTTAAAACGACCAGATGTTTATAGTGCTTTTCAACATAGAATGTTGAAGATTTATATTTTTGCGCTAATTCTTCAAAATAAACAAGCAGAACATTCTCTGATAACGAGTTTAGGTTTCGTTCATTTTTCCATTTTATGAATGTTTCATAAGAACTTTCATACCTCTCTTTGGAAATTAATGGTAAAAGATTTTGCGTGATTTGGGAGGCCCTTTCAAGTATTTCTATCATCGTGTAACACTGCTTTTTTAAAATTTTGCAATAAATTTGACTTTATTTTAATGAGAAATGAGAACTGTCAGTAGTGACAGTGTCCGCATGCTAGATTTCATCTCGATTCATTGATATGTGTTGTTAATATGAGTTGTGTTGTCATTTTACTTTGCACACAGCGTGTGTAAACGTTTACACACGCTGTTTGAAATTGACGTTTTTCAAAGGAAGTTGACAGTGCGTTTTTATGCATATTCTAAGCAGCCGTAGGAAAAACACGTTTTTATGAAATTTTGTCTGAGAGTGTGTCGTCGGCAAATTTTCTTGTTAGCACGATAACTCGATTAATACGTATGGAACCGATCATGTCAAGACAGATCCTGATTGGGGCTGATACAAGGATGACACCTATTGATTTTGGAGCAGGTCGGGTATCTTCTACCCCCTAACCAAAAAATTGAAAAACATTTTGAAAATTTTTTTTTGCTCCAAAACGCACAAATAGACGTGATTCGTGCAGAAAACACAAAAAAAAAATTTATAATTTTTATGCAGATTAAAAGAGTCAAAAGTAATAAAAATGTAAGACAGACTTGATGAAAAATAAAAAAATGTTTTATTAGTATTTCGAGCGGAAAATTTCGTTTTAGGCTAAAACCATTTATTTTATTCTTTATTCCGGTGGTTTGCAGAAGAAAATAATTTTTATTTAAAATATCTTACCCTAAAATACGTCGATGATGATCGATATATTCTTCAAATGAAGTCTTGTTTCCCTTTCTGAGTTCAGAACAAAGAAAATCACACTGAACTCCTATAAACGTCATCAAAACAGTGGCTAACATATCACCTTGAACATAGACCACTTGGTCAAAATAAAGTCCTATTGCTTGGTGTATATATGCAAGTTGATATCCAGGAGCAGTGGAAATATCATACGGAAACCAGGCAGTCATAGGGAGCCGACCTTTCGTTGGATAAATCATTGGAAGTAAAGTTGCAAAACAATTAGTAACTTGAGAAATAAACATTATAGTTATTTTTACCTACAAAAAACTATGATAAAGATCTGAGAATCTTATTTTATTGTGCATATACTAGATATTTAAAAATACCTTCCAAAATTGCTTCAAATCTTTTTCAGCAGATGATTTGGCTTCTTCAGATTTCGGCTGAAAGTGATCGTCATTAATATCTTCCAAAATTTGTTTCAAATCGTTTCTTTTTCTGAATAAAAAGTAGGCTTTGACATTGGATGTCATACAAATATTAGCTAAATAACCAACTTCGGCGAAACTTCGTATATCATCAGATTTAAGAAACATATAAATGTACTGAGTAATATTTACAAAAAACATTAAGAAGAAAAAACAGATAAAACAGTAAATTGCAAACAACTTCGGATATTTTCTTTTTTTATCTATTGTATATAATCCGAGAAAATTTAGATATAAAATGATATTTTTCAAATACTTTCTAAAATCTATAAACAAATTTTCGTTACTCATTATGAAAATTTTTCGGGATAACTTGGGTCTAATAATGGATTATTTTCTTTTATACCTACTTGTTTGAACAGTGACCTAAAATCTACGGTTACTAAATTTTTAAAGGCTTAAATTAATATTATGAAATTATAGAGTTAGAACAAAAAAGTTACTTAATTTACGTAATTTACTATTTTGTTTGGAAAACTGTAAAAAATAATAGTAGATGCCAACACAACATTACGCTTTATGTAAATTAATCATAAATACGGATATTATTGCTACAAAAAATGTAAATAAGAACTAATAATGTAAAATGGGGGAATTAGTGATGTGATATCAGTATACCTTTCGTTGTCATGGAAATGAGAAAACAGAAATTATTTTGCGAATGTCATCAAAGATTAATTGTTGTCACCACAGCGTCACCATGCGTACTTCTGATTGGTATAGTAATTGAGGTTAGTTACTTGCGCCAGTAATTTGCTAGATAGCTACTAATACAATGTTAACTGCATACTAACTTACTTGTACCAATACTTGTACCACCAGACTGGCTAGATAAGTAAATAGCTGCGTAGGTTATTTACATAGACTTAGAACAATAAGATCGAGTTTATTGACATTTCGGCTGGGGACATCAACACGTAACAGTCTATACGCTGTGTTATTGAATTTATATTATCAGTTTCAATGTTGTCAAAGTTATCATATTTTTTTCCGTCATTACCAAAATCCTAAATCTATTTAAAAATTATCTTGGAAAATGAGATATTTTGTTTCGCTGAAATAATTGTACATCTACGTTAACACTAATTTTCGAAACTAATAACACAACAAATTGCTAGATAAATATTGACAAAGATACTTTACCATGATTTAAGTTTCAACCATTTCTGCGAAAATTTGATAAAAGCGGCAACGAAGCGCTATCAAACATTGTCATTTATGAATGGAACGTAACCATTAGAATGGTACTATTGTATTTGTGTCGGCCATGTTCAGTACATTGGTGTTTATTTACTAATGTGTTTTATATCGTGCTAGATTAAAATTTTCTTTTTCATATTGATTTATTGGTTTAAATTGATTGAATAGACAAATATGGTTCAACAATGTGTGGTATGCCGCAAACTGGATTATTTAAATCCCGATTTATCATTTCATCGGTAAGTTACTTTTAAGGTTATAAACATAGTTCATGGGCGTAGAATTTAGTATTTTATCGACTGTATAAATTCTTTAATAATGCATAAAGGATTGTTTTAACTTATTGCAACGACTTATAATTATGTAAGTTTCATATATTGTGTTAAAAATTAAATCACATTTTGTTTTTCTATAAAACTAGTATTTAGTATTTAGGTAATATTTTTCATTTAAACAGTTATACGAAGACATGACTTTTAGGATTCCTGCAAATGTTGAAAGGAGAAGATTTGAGGCAGTGAAGTTCATAACTACAAATGATTATATTTGTTGTTCATTTCCGTGATAATGACTTTGAATATAAACCAAGTGGAAGGAAATATTTGAAAACAGATGTAAAACCAATATCGAGGTAATATACCTATGTTTATTTGTTTTTTAATAAATTTAGGCTATAAGATTTAAAAATACTTTTGCGAAGCTTTAATAGAATACAAACATTTTTCACTTAAAATATAAGGTACTTCCAGTAATATTGTTTAAACATTATGGCTTAAATTTATGTAATGTAAAAGGTCAAACCAATCTTTTGAGAATATGTTGAATATTTTAAGCAATCAAAAACATTTCCATAATACCGACTGCTTAAACTCTAGTGATTTTCCATTAATCTTAACTTTAATTGAAAATTTATGTGTTCTGTAAATGTAGTTTTAACTAATTACTTATTTGATTCGATTTGTATGTCGTTTCACTGTGAATGCCTTCTCGCCTGCTTCTTGGATTATGAATGTATATAATTTTAATGTAGCGTAGTGGAGAAAAAATAAAATAAAACGAGGCTTGCCTCACAAAAAAATAGTAGATGTAGAAATTTGTTACTTCTGCCCACGTTTTCGTTAGTTGTTATTTACTAACTAATTTTTTTCTGTTATAGGTTCGATAAGATTAAAACAGTTTATATATTTTTCAGGATTTATCTAAACGTAGAAGGTTCCTACTATACCAACATTATTTTTTTTTATTTCAGGATAATAATTCATCAGTGTTTAATTTGTAGTTAGTTCCCTATTCCTACCTCAATCCCGAATAGCCTGATAGTCGAACAGCCTGATAAAAACAACATCGACACATTTGCAAGGAAATGATGAATTTTCCCTTGATCCTGCATTGACGAACACTAGGTGTTCAGAGCGGACTAGCGAAATAACTGATCCTAAATTTTTTTACGATTAATTTGATTAAATAAATATATTTTCATTAGTATTTTAAATTTCCTATGTAACCGGTAAAATTAAAATCGTTAAAAAAAATAAATATATTGTGTCACATCCCATTCCCCTCTGTAACGGTAACGCCCATGCATCGAAGCATAAATTCGTTGCCATGTTCTGGACTTTTATATATCTATCTCACTTCATCCTTGGGCACGGAATATTTGAAACTTATGAATGACTTGTTGGGGATGTGGTTATTTACTAGCCTACTAACCTTCCCCTACTACAGTAAAATTTACTGTCCTTGCTACTCATCTCGCTACTAACCTCTATGCACGCCGAATGTAAACAGTTTTGCGCCAGTATATAGGTATGTGGAACAATATTTTCTAAAATCTGCTACTAGTAACTAGTATTGAGAAAATATTATTATATGTAAGCGCCTACTAATCTTGGACTTGGGGCTACTTGCACCAGTTGCTGGTACAAATAGCTATACCAATAAAACGCCGCTTTAGCATCAGATGTCAACTTGCTATATGTTAATAAAATTTATATTTATATTATATTTATTGTTTATTTGCAAATTTAGAATTAACTCAAAAGTACAAAAAAATACAAAATAAGTAAATGGGTTGAAGGTCAGTTGACAGGAGTTGGGTACAGCCCATTGGCGGTTACCAATAATTATTCATACAGTTAGGTCTTCTGGTCTCATGGTCAAGATTTCGTTCTCTGTATCGTCTTGCATGTGTTTTGATAACATCTTTTACGAATGGTATTTGTAGGTCTTCATGTACTGTTAAGTTTGACACATACCAATGAGAATTGGTCATGGTACGAAGCACTTTGGACTGATATGTTTGTAAAATTTTGGTGTTTGCTGGTTTTGCACAACCCCAAAGTTCAATTGGTACAAGAATAGTCTTGTAAAGAAGGAGTTTGTTTTCAATAGTTAGCTGCGATCTTCTACCTAACAACCAATTCATTTTTCTGGATTTGAGTGTAAGCTGTTGTCTTTTAGTCTTAATGTGTGCTTTCCAGGTTAATTTCTGGTCCAGATGAATTCCCAAGTACATTACGTCTGTTTTTATAGGAATAGGTGTGTTGTTGAAAGTTATTTGCGGGCATAGGGTTCTTCTTACCTTAAATGTATTATTGGTTGACTTGTTTGCTATTGGCTTTGATTCTCCATTTGTTCATCCATTGCTCCAATTTGTTTATATGGTTCTGAAGTTTATTAGAGGCCTCTATGGGGTTTTCGTCAGCTGCTAGGATGGCTGTGTCATCAGCAAAAGTTGCAGTGTCAGTTTCATCAGTTACTGGGACGTCAGCAGTATATAACAGATACAAGTGTGGCCTTAGCACACTACCTTGAGGTACTGCTGATTGTATAAGTTGATAGGTGGAAAGGGTGTTGTTTATTTTCACCTGGAAGTATCTTTGAGAGATTTTATTATTAGATATAGTTGATCTATTAGATTTTGTTTTAACTTATATAACAAGCCTTCGTGCCATACTTTGTCAAATGTCTAGAAACACTGCGGCACATATTTTCTTTTCTTCAAAGCTTTCCATGACCTTGTACGATTCTGTTACAACTGGTGGTTTGGAATAGCTTCTGTAGAGTGTTTAAATCTTTTAAGAATGATTCTTTCAAAGATTTTTGACATAATCGGCAGTAAGCTTATCGGTTGATAATATGACGGTTCGGAAGGTGGTTTTCCGGCCTTCGCAATAAGAATGATCTGGGCAAGTTTCCATTGTTTTGGAAAATAACACAAACTTATCATAGCATTGTAGATCGTTGTTAGCAGAACTAGAGCTTTCCTAGGTAGATGTTTTAACATTTGCCCGACTATAAGATCATATCCAGGAGCTTTATGAACATTGATTGCCTTTATTTCTTGGAAAACTTCCAATGGTCTGGTGTAATTTATTGGCGGAGATAGTTGGCGGAAGTTTTTCATAGATGCACCGGACATTATGTATTTATTTTTGAAGGTGGTAGCCAATTGCGGTATCTTTGGGTCTTGTAGAAGATGTGACATGCGATTTGCTCTTACATGATATTAAAGAAGAAGGAAGCGTATTGGTTATTACTATCCGACCCGACCGTCTAAGGCAGTGAAGGCTCGACGTTTTACTGTAGCCGACAGTGAAGCAATTAGTTATGTGCGTTTGGTAAAGCAGTATTTATTATTGCGCCCCCAAAATGTAGGGTAAATGTACCAATCAAGTTGTTGGTATCAACACATTTGGATCATGTCCCTTGCAAATTGCACGTTATCTTAAATTGGATGATCTTGAGAAATACAATGGACATGCTTTTCGATGTATGTGCGGTACCATTATGGCAAATAGTGACATGACAATAGATCAAATCCAACGACAAATAGGATGGAATTAGCAGCTGTGGCTACGTTGAAGAGATCATTAGCAATAAAATTAAAATTATTGTTAAATAATGGTTGAATAAAGGTTTTGGATTTGTTAGTAATATTTTATTTGACGTTACAATGATCTCCTAACAGATCAAAAAATTGTCATTTTGACTTCACGTTTCTCTAGTTGTTGATGTTGCCATGGAAACGTTAAAAAACGCGCGATTTTGAAAGTTCGTTTTAAACACACAGAAGCGTGCTTTAAATAGGTAAACTCTCAGAGTAATAATACACATAGAGATGTCTTTCTATATAATGTCAAGAAATAATTGTTTGTTGCCCTTGGTAACATTATTGAATACATTTGGATTACAATAATAGTCTGATATCCTTTATTTTCCTCATTTTGTAAAAATGATAATATACCCCAGAAAACCTCCAGACACAATTTCCATGTAAGACTTAATCACTTAATTTGTCTGCGATCTTAAATTATTGAAATTATCCGAAATAAATCACTCTTCGATTCTGAAAACAACTTGATTTATTTTTTTAATAGAATCTGACCATAAATAACAATACTCATCTTACATTTTGATAAAAAATTCATAATCTCGTACCTTACAGCCTTAGATACCAATTCTTAATAGATATGGAGCATGAATTACAAAACACGTTTGCTATTTTAAATTTTGATAAAATTTAATAATCCAAACAAACTAAAAATATTTTTTAATATATATATACCTACATTTTTTAAATTCATATTTTCCGCACGCCTCTGGTGACACAGTCCTCTGGACTCTATGTAAATAATCCCCGCGGTTTCTTGTCCATATTCTATTAGAGAGAGAACGAGATCATGGTTGTCTACTAAAATATATTGTTTTTGAATAGGGAAGGCATCTCTATGTATATTATTAGTCTGAGAGGTAAACTGGGGCACCAATAAAAAAAAATATTTTCTATTTTTTCTATTTCCTCATGCTTTTGACCCAGATTACACATACTTTGTTATCTTTTTGTATTTTTTCCTCTGTATTTCCTTATTTCTCGTTTTTGCATTAGCAAAATTGTTGTGTTGCAGAATTTTCAAAAATATTTGAAGGGGGGAACATTGAGACGTAACATTAAAATCAAATTTCTTGGAAATGGCTACATTTACACTATTACGATTTTTTTATCGAAAAAAATTGTCGGAAATCACACATCGAAATTTGTGGTACTTTTTTCTTTCAACATATGTGTATGTGTATGTGTATGATTTTTTACACCAATAATGCAACTTATCGGTAAATTCATAAATAAATAACCAAAAAACAAAAAAAAAGCAGGTAAAATTTAGGGCTAAATAAGAATTTGACCCTACAGAAAAAATAGTTACCTATCTCTATAAATCAACCTGTATAGAAATCGTTTAGTTATACCAGAAAGGAAAATAATTATTCAATATTAAAACAAGATAGTTTGATAGTGAAATATATTATAGGTTTAACCTACAAATGTGAATATCAAGAAAAATAATAACTACAGTTCTATATATAATTTTTTTCTTTTCCAAATGTTTGCATCGTCATTCCATAAACGTACATGGTGTATCTTCTTCCCAACTTTTTATAGATTTTTTAATAAGGTGTAATAAGAAAATGATGAATGCATAATCTGAAAAAGTTTATTTACAATATTACAGAATACGTTTTCTCCACGGCCACTACTGAATGTAGTTATTCTGAAACCACTTATAATAACAGAAAAGAAACATTCTCGCTCTTGAGATTGAAAGAAAATTCTGAAACTTTTGTCTCTTATGTATTTTATATGTATTACATACTATCTCTAGAGCTAGAATCTGAATGTCAAATTAACTGTCAGTATTAGTTGACGTGGTCTTAATATTGATTTGTAAAAACTTTTAATTTATTAAAAAGGAGAAGAAAATCAAACGATTCAGATGTAGAATTTGAAAATACTCCTCCAGAAATAAAAAAATTGCCAATAATATAACTCAAAATTTGCTACCGCAAAAATCCAAGCTTAAGTATAAAAATACTACCTACACAATGTTGAGAGATTGAGGTTTCATTTTACTATATTTAATTTCTACTTTCTGTGTCCGTGGAGAAAGTACAGTCTGTTACTCTGTTGGAATGAAAATCCGACACTCGTGGTTCCTCACGCATTCGCATTCGCTCGCGTTCGGAATCATCTACTCGTGTCGAATTGTCATTCCAACCTTGTTACAGAATATACTATTCATAAATTATACCGTAGGAAAAAAAAACTTAGAAAAAAGGAAAGCCGACTCACGCACATACAAATAACTCTAACATGCAATATGAAACGACCAAACGAACTAAAATATGTAAATTCTACTGGAAATAAAACCACTTATTTGAATTTAATTGACGTTTCGACTTTGCATCTAAAATCGTTTTCAAAAAGTGATAACAAAATATAATTTACTATGGAAACAGAACGCTTGATAATCTTACAAAAATATGACAGCAACATAGGACACGGAGAAAGATTTTGAAATTGAAGATGTCAAAATCTGTTTCCACCATATTTTTGTGAAGTTTCTGGGAACGAATTTTAAAAAAGAATAGCGCATTTGCATATTATAAGAGGATTTATACTTCGTCATAAATGAAGTTTTCTTAATAATATTATCATAAGGATACTATCCCGATATAGAGGGTATCCTTTTTGCAATGGACATCCAAATTTTTGAAATATCAACCGAACAATTAGAAGCACATTCGTTATTATTTAAGCATATTAACGCTGCTTCTTTAACTTTGCGGTTGTTATTAGGTTCTTTTAATAATCTCGTTGAAGAATTCCATTTTATTTTATGACCAAAATCCCATATGTTCACATATTTTTGGTTTTTCGAATAGTTTATTTTTAATGTTTGATTGGTGTTCATTAAGTCTAACATGAAAAGGTCTAGATGTTTCTCCTATATATTTATTACATTCGCATGGTATTTTGTAAATACAATTTTTTGTATTTTGAATTTCATTAAAAGGTTTTGTATCTACTATTAAAGACTTTAATGTATTAATAGTTTGAAAAACTGTTTTTAAATTAAATTTATTGCCAATCCTTCTAATTTTTTCGGATAATTTTGAAATATAAGGAATTTTTACTATATTTGAATGAAGTATTGGGGGATTTAAATTTTGTTCTTTATTTTTGATGTCTCGGTAAAGTTCACGATTTATAAATTTATTTGGGTAGTTGTTCTTAATCAATACAGATTTAACAAGTGATACTTCATTATTTAAAATATTGTCAGTAGTAATACCCCTAGATACTACTAGATAATACCGAGATAATTTTGTCATAGAGAATGCTGTAAGCGTGTTGCTTGATAATAGCCCGAGGCCGAAGGATTCTCTATGACAAAATTTTGAGGATTTATCAAGGCCCGAGGGGTATTCGATAAGATAATTTTTTACTTTGTAGATTTAAACATTTTTAAACTAGTTGTCAGTTTGACGTTTAATTAATTTTTAATCAAAAACTTGACTTGTTGAAAACACCAAACTGAAAACACCACATGTAGGGTGTTATCGCTGTAATCCAAAGCTGATTGGATGAAATTTGACACATGACTCTAAATTAAGTAATTTGATTGGTTACTATAGTTAGTAAAAAATTATCATTTGAACAAATTGTTTTTGCTCTATCAGAAAGATATTTGACCATACCTCGTTTAACACATATTGAGTGGTTTGAATTAAAATTTAGATATCTATATCACTAAGAACTACAGATATAAAATATGTAAACTAGCCACCTTGTATTGCTTTCAATGAAAATAATGTATGAGGATGCTGAACAAAAAGCGTACGTGCAACAGTCATTTAGATAAATCTTTCAAAAATGTCAGAGTTAAATTAAAAATTGAATGGTGTTGTAGAACATATTGTAACGTGATAAAAATTGATTTATTAATTAAAATATTTACCGATAGAAAAGTGGTTGTAGAAATAGTAAAAAAATCAATAACTTTGAACTGAATTGGAATTTGGGTTCTATGTATGAAAAATACAAGATCCCTTCTAATGTTCTTAGGAGCATCTACCCATGGTTGTGAGTAAGCAGATAAGGGAATATTTTCACTCTGGAACAAAATGTTTTAGTTATTTTTTATAAACGGCTTTATTACTAAATATTTAATTGGATAATTAAATAAGCCACATATAGGTATACGTTAAGAAAAAAATTTCCAAAATACATTTTTAGTCCTGTATCATCTATATTTCATTTACTAATACTATTAACCTTTCTTGTCATTTCTGAAGAAAACCAAGTTGGAAGAAGGAGATGAAGGAAAACTGCGATTTGGAACATAACCATGTAGAAAAATTCAAATGTGTTCGCCTCAACCTAAAATAGACAATAAGCCGATTTGTTTGCCAACACGTTTTATCTTAATTTATTAACATACCACACTTATCAAAAATAATGACATACATAATGCTGTCGTCGTCGCAAAAAACTGAAATAAATATATTTCACTAAATAGATCCTGCGTCCTTTTTGCAAATCTAAAATAAAATTATGTATTCAGAAATTTAATTTTTTTACTTAGTTATAAGGATTCAAATACTTCTTCTATTGGAAATAAAACCACTTATTTGAATTAAAAAAGGCTTTGAGTTTTAAGGATACTTGCGATACTAAGCACAATTGCGCATATAAGTATAAAATCTAAATACATGCCTGTCTACTATTTTCTGTTTACAATCACAAATTGTGGGTATTTTATAGACCCATAAACGATAATCCTATTGCGATATTTGGAAAGTCAACCAAATATCTTGAAACGGACTATAACATTATTATCATTTTATCGTAGTAAAGTCTATCGTTGCTAGGTACATACTGTCAAACATAAATGTGTCAAACTTAACTCAGAATGAATGCAATTTCTGAAATTCCGGATGAAATTATAAAAAATTCCGAAAAGGCAACTCAATGAATGGGATATTTGAACAGTGAAATGACAAAAAGTAGATTCCTGTCTTCCTCGAAGTGCAGTTGATACTTTAAAGGTAGCAGATCCTTTTTTGTTTCCGAATATTTTTACGCTAATCCAAATCTTAGCCGTTTTACCCGTTACCACTGCATCTGTGCAAGTTTCTCAACGATGAAAAGACTGAAATCATATTTGCGGAATAATACATCTACCAATTGAGTAACAGGCCTAGATTTGATGTCAGTGCATTGGAATATAGTTGTCGAAGAAAATGCAATCAAAGACGAATTTTACAACAAGACATTCTCGCATAATTGTGCCTTTGAATAATGCTCATCCAAAGTTCAATCTTCTATTAATAATTAATTGTTTTTAAATCTTATATTAATAAATAATTAACAAATTGTTGTTGAATAAAATAATGTATTTAAATAACTGACATTGTGTACAGGGTGACCCAGGGTTAAACAGTTAAACGTTCAGGATCGGTTTTTCAGGAAAAAAATATAATTTTTATTTCGCAGTTTTTAATTTTTTTCTTAAAAACGAAGCGAGATACGAATAAAATTGAAGTGGCAAAAAATATCAATTAGATTACCTTGTGGGACGTCACCGGAATTAATAATTTAATTCTAATGATATTGAAAGAAGCTCCTTATTGTCGCAAATAAGCATGGCTAGTTTTATAAAAATCTGCCAAATTGTTTTTGAGCAATTCATAAAAAAATCATTTTGTTCTAAAAATAAGACAAGTTAGGACCCATGATTATGGGAATAAAAAATCTTAATTTTTCCTGAAAAGCCGATCCTGAACGGTTTAACCCTTGGTCACCCTGTATATTTACCCAATTAATTTTTGAAAAAAGTATTTATATACAGGGTGGTCCTTAAGTAATTGTACATAGAAGTATGGTAGATTCCTCACTTTAAAATATTACGATTTGAACCAACTTGCTCTAATAAAATGTTGCTAATAAGGAATATACAGGGTGTTCAAGGTTAAATTTTAGGATTTATTTTTTGCAATAACTTTAGCGTTTTTGTATATGTATACAAAAAATTTTGGAACTAGGGGTTTTTGGGTACGATAAATCAGAATTTGGTACCTACTTCGATATAATTTGTAGAGGTTAATAACAAGTATGTTTTTTTCTACTAAAGTAAGGTGGATTTAATATTCTCCCCCCCTCCGAAAAAAATTCCTGGCTACGCCACTGAACTGTGTTGCTTGGATACTTCGGCGATCTCACTGAAACATTTTCTCCGAGTTCCTTATGCTCCAAATATTTAATGGTAAAGAAGACTTTAATGGTAAATTAAAATACTAACATTAAAAAAACCTTGTTTTATTGTGATCTTTTAAAGTAAATGGAAAAGATTTATGTCAAAAATATTACATAAAAAACAAACTTTCATTTTGACCGCAGAATCTGGAGTTTTTTAAACTTTATTCCGATGGTTTGCAGCAGAAAACAATTTTTGTTTAAAATATCTTACCCCAAGATACGTCTATGATGATCGATATATTCTTCAAATGAAGTCTTGTTTCCCTTTCTGAGCTCAGAACAAAGAAAATCACACTGAACTCCTATAAACGTCATCAAAACAGTGGCTAACATATCACCTTGAACATAGACCACTTGGTCCCAATAAAGTCCTAATGCTTGGTGTATATATGCAAGTTGATATCCAGGAGCAGTGGAAATATCATACGGAAACCAGGCAGTCAAAGGAAGTCCCTCCTTCGTTGGATAAATCATCGGAAGTAAAATTGCAAAACCATTAGTAAATTGAGAGAAAAACGTTATAGTTATTTTTACCTACAAAATACTATGGTAAAGTTCTGAGAAAAGCATTTTGGATGAATCTTAGTTTATTATAAAATATTTTACTGTGCATATGCTACATATTTAAAAATACCTTCCAAAATAGTTTCAAATCTTTTTCAGCAGATGATTTGGCTTCGTCAGATTTCGGCTGAAAGTGATCGTCATTAATATCTTCCAAAATTTGTTTCAAATCATTTCTTTTTCTGAATAAAAAGTAGGCTTTGACATTGGCTGTCATACAGATATTAACGAAATAACCAACTTCGGTGAAACTTCGTACATTGTCAACTTTAGAAAACATATAAATGTACTGAGTAATATTTACAAAAAACATTATGAAGAAAAAAGAGATAAAACAGTAAATTGCAAACAACTTTTGATATTTAATTTTTTTATCTGTTGTATATAATCCGTGAAAATTTAGATATAAAATGATATTTTTCAAATGCTTTCTAAAATCTATAAACAAAGTTTCGTTGTTCATTATGAAAATTGTTTGGGATAACTTGAGTCTAAAAATGAATTATTTTCTTTTATACCTACTTGTTTGAACATTGACCTGCGGTTACTAAATTTTTAAAGGCTTAAATTAATATTTTTCAACGTAATATTATGAAATTATAGGGATAGAACAAAAAAGTAACACTTTTAATTTACTATTAAAGAATTTCTTAGATAATTAGATATTTGAAAAAATAGAGGAATTTGATTTTTCTACAAAAAGTTTGGAAAAACTCTAAAAAATAATAGTAGGTGCCAACACAACCTGACACTTTATGTAAATTATTAAAATGACAACAGTCATTAATAAACAGGTGGAACAAAATGATCGTTAACACTCAGAATTATCAATAATGAGCATGATAGCGAGGAAGTAAAATTATTAAAAAACTATTTTTCTATTTCGTCATGCTTTTGACGCTTGCCACGCAAAATACGAAGCGAAAAGCGATAGCCTGATTCGTCAGAACGAATTAATTTATAGAACAATCCACCCCCTAACAGCACAGAGAGAGCGACAAAAACGTTTTGTGACTGCATACTGAGATAAAATAATATAATTTCTTTTTAGTTGTTCTTGCCTCGTTTCGGCTTAGTGGTAAAACCTTGCCGCAATGCATTCATTTTTCAGTAGCTAATTATCTGTAAGATAGAATACAGAATATCCTGCGAATTCGCAATAAAATTACCTTCAAAAATGTTTACAATACATAATAATAATAATAATAATAATAATAATAATAATAATAATAATAATAATAATAATAATAATAATAATAATAATAATGATAATAATAATAATAATAGTAAATTAAACAACGCATTCTGTTATGACATGAGTCCAAGTGTAAAAAACGAGTTTTTTAAGGGACGAGTATCATAACAGCCATATGAAATAAATTGCTTATAATACTTTTTATATTTTGCCATTTTATTAATTATTTAATAAATTTATACTTTGCATATTCAGGCTTATTCAGACGTCCATTGGATATGTGTTATGTTGAGGGTTCTGGAATAAACCCTATGTTGTGCCAGTTTCCCAGGACGACCAACAATGTGTTATCGCCTTTTTAAACTGCATCGTTGTATTCGTAAAATGGACTGTAGTTTTTATATTGGTTATGTGTGTACTGTAGTATGTTTATCTTCTCAACTCCATTCGACAAAAAAACAATGAACACTTTTATTTAACTATTTATTAAAATGTTAAATAAATATAAACAACATAACAGCTTAACAATGGATTACTTTAACGAGTAATTAAGAACAAAGTATTATAATTAACATGTGTTTAACAAGCACTAACACATATTAATGAAACGAATTAAAAAATGATCACATCATTCAGAAAATATTATTTGCGTGTGTTCTGCGTGAGTGATGAAGAGACACTGTTTAAATTCTCGAAGCACTGAGTTTTGATTTGAATATAGAATGAACAATAAAGTGGACCGCTTGATTGCAGCTAAGTCCCACTGAATCGATGAAATATTTTTAAAATAAAATGGACCGCTTGATTGCAGCTAAGTCCCACTGGTTTGACGAGGCCTTGTTGCCCCGGAGCGTCGCTGTGCACTGAGTTAAAAAGTCTCGAAGCTCATCCGCTTCAAATTTTTATCCCTTCCCGGGTCGCACGATTACTTCTAGAAAGATTGTAAGTTTTTTATGCTGTCTCTCTCTCCCGCTTGAGAAGACAAGGACTCAAAAAACACGAAAAAATGCGTATGGAAAGGATCGGATCGAGACCACTGATACCTATTAATTTTGAGATAGGTCGGGTATGTCCATACGAAAAAATTGTTGGAAAAATTATTTGAAATAAAAAAAAATTGGAAAAATTATTTCAATTAAAAAAAAATTGGAAAAATTATTTGAAATGAAAAAAAATTGGAAAAATTTTTGAATTTTTATAAAGTTTAAAAGAGTCAAAAGTAATAAAAATGTAAGACAGACATGATGTAAAATAAGAAAATGTATTAGTATTTTGAGCGGAAAAGTTCGTTTTAGGCTAAAACAATTTATTTTTTTAGTGCGTTGTAGTAATGAATTAATTGAATTTTCCTCCTTTGAGGTGAAAGGTAATTCCAATTTTTACCATAATTTTATGTTATGATAGTTTGTTTTAGCTGTACATAACCGTATGGTATGGTAACATGTCTGGTGATCTTGATCTTGAACTAGCGATTGCTGCTTTTTGTATAGCATCTGCTGCATACAATGCAAACAAGGTGATAATAAATATATGGCCAATGTGTGGAGGGAGAACTTGTCATGTGGGAGCATGCGCCAGTTCCTTTGAAGCGGAACAGAAAACCGACAACCCTATGGCCAGTCGCCTATCCATGTGCCAACCTCTACCAGCCCATTCACAAGCGCCAATTTCTTCATCCCCACATTGGCCATGTGACGTATGCCACATCATATGGCCAATGTGTGGAGCCGGCTTTACGATTATGCAGCCACTTGCAGGGACGGCCAGTGGAGGTTGTTACGGTGCCGCCTCTTTAAATGCTGTCTTGATTTCGATGTAGAATTTGTTGACTGTATAGATTTAGTTTGTTGTAAAAACTCCCAGTAAAACTCTCACGTTACGTTTTAACACCGTTTATTTAAAACAGGAAATAAACAAACGTAACAAATAGAAAACATTACATTGGTTACACTAAATTGGTTACACAAATAATAAATGATTTTTGCATCCGTCACCCAGAAATCACTTATAATTTTATATTTTATAAAAATTACATTATGATTTGAACGATCAATTGTGTACTGTACTTGGACAGTGAAGATGAAAATAACTTGAGTAATCTGGCTTGATTCACGGCCAAAGTATTACTAGTTAATTTACGAAATACAATGGAGTAGACTTGCTTGATGCGCAGAGAAAATCGTACTGATTAAAATGTGATCTAATTTGCGTGTCTTTAGCCTGACTGTCCCTACTCCAAACAGGGGCACGTGATGTTTTCCATGTAGTGTGCAAAAAAAATGAAGTTTATATGTGGAATGCGGACGAATCTATTTTAAGTTGAGCGAGCCATTCGTTTTGCATCTCACTCTTGTATAATACCGTCTCATTCGCACCCGTTAGAAAGAAAAATAATAATTATACAATATTAAAACAAGATAGTTTGATAGTGAAATGTATTATATAGCTTTAATCTGCAAATGTGAATAACAAGAAAAATAATAACTACAGTTCTATATATAATTTTTTCTTTTCCAAATGCTTGCAAGTGTCATTCCATAAACGTAAAGTTTTATCTTCTTCCCAACTGTTTATAGATTTTTTAATAAAGTGTAATAAGAAAATGATGATTGCATAATCTGAAACATTTTTAAAGCCAAAAAAAGTTTATATACAACACTACAGAATGCGTTTTCTCCACGGCCACTACTGAATGTAGTTATTCTGAAACAACTTATAATAACAGAAAAGAAACATTCTCGCTCTTGAGATTGAAAGAAAATTCTGAAACTTTTGTCTCTTATATATTTTATATATATATATATTACATTCTATCTCTAGAGCTAGAATCTGTATTCCGTGACTGTTTGCAAAAATAAGGTTTGCCATGAATGTCAAATTAACTGTCAGTATTAGTTGACGTGGTTTTAATATTGGTTTGTAAAAACTTTTAATTTATTAAAAAGGAGAAGAAAATCAAACGATTCAGATGTAGAATTTGAAAATACTCCTCCAGAAATAAAAAAATTGCCAATAATATAACTCAAAATTTGCTACCGCAAAAATCCAAGCTTAAATATAAAAATACTACCTACACAATGTTGAGAGATTGAGGTTTCATTTTACTATATTTAATTTCTACTTTCTGTGTCCGTGGAGAAAGTACAGTCTGTTACTCTGTTGGAATGAAAATCCGACACTCGTGGTTCCACATGCTCGCGTTCGCTCGCGTTCGGAATCCCCCACTCGTGTCGAATTCTCATTCCAACCTCGTTACAGAATATACTATTCTTAAATTATACCATAAGAAAAAACTTAGAACACACATAACTCTAACATGCAATATTTTTATCGTATCTATTAAGACAAATATGAAACCAAACTAGCTAAAATATGTAAACTAGCCACCTTGTATTCTTTCAATGAAAATTTCACACCAACATTTTTTAACCAATAAGAAGCTTTCGTTTCAGCTCGTTACTGTAGCAACCAAAAAACTTGGCGCTACTATTTTCCTACCCTGGGCTGTACCACAGCGATAGTATTTCTCTCAAGTGTCAAATTATAAAAATACACAGGTCTTACGAAAATATCATGTTATAATTTTTTATATTAGGTACTTTGGTGTGATATTTTCTTACCGAATCTCCCACGATCTTGAATTACTATCTGGAAATATTTCGACTCGGCATACTTTTAAAAAATTCATGCTTTCGGAAATATTTCCGATAGTAATTCAAGCTCTAGGGAGATCACAAGTGAAAATAATGTATGAGGATGCTGAATAAAAAGCGTACGTGCAATAGTCATTTAGATAAATTTAAAAAAAATGTGAGTATAGAATGAAAAATTGAATGGTGTTGTATAACATATTGTAACTTGAAAAATTGATTTATCAATTAAAATATTTACCGATAGAAAAGTGGATATAGAAATATTAAAAAAATTAATAACTTTGAACTGAATTGGAGTTTGAGTTCTATGTATGAAAAATACAAGATCCCTTCTAATGTTCTTAGGAGCATCTACCCATGGTTGTGAGTAAGCAGATAAGGGAATGTTTTCACTCTGGAACAAAATGCATAAATTTTTAACAAATTCATGCTCTCGGAAATATTTCCGATAGTAATTCAAGCACTAGGGATATTACTAGTGATAATTAAATAAGCCACATATAGATATATGATCTAACACTTTAAAAGGTGTATCACCGCCTCGTTAAGAAAAAAAATTCCCAAAATACATTTTTAGTCATGTATCATCTATATTTCATTTACTACTACTACTAACCTTTCTTGTTATTTCTGAGGAAAACCAAGTTGGAAGAAGGAGATGAAGAAAAATTGCCATTTGAAACATAAACAAGTAGAAAAATTCAAATGTGCTCGCCTTAACCTAAAATAGACAATAAACCGATTTGTTTGCCAACACATTTTATCTTAATTTATTAACATACCACACTTATCAAAAATAATGACATACATAATGCTGTCGTCGTCGAAAAAAATTGAAATAAATATATTTCACTAAATAGATCCTGCGTCTTTTTTGCAAATCTAAAACAAAATTTTTTAAATAGTTTGCCTACTAAACATTAGAACTTACAAACACTTGCTGCAAGTTTATTTCCAGCGTAAATAGTTATAACATTGTATAAAGGCCATGTGAAAGAAGATATAGAGGGCGTATCTGTACAGAATTAGAAATTGAGAACTTCATATAGAACGGCAATGAGATGCCGCGCGAGATTGCATCAAACACTTTTAACTAAAGCGTGATACTACTATATAATCTTTATACAATGGTTATAAGGGAATAAATAGATTATTATGCCCTGATAGCGACGAGATTACAAACCCGAGGGCCTCTGGCCAGAGGTTTTGTAATTCGCTCGAGGGCATACCATTGGTACATACAAACGTTTATGTCATACTAAATTAGTATTTTAGTAACATTATTGTCATTTTATTGTATATAGTAGACTTTAACGTTACTAAGTATATACTGTCAAACATAGATGTTAGTTTACATGTGTCAAACTGACATAATATTGTACATAACATAATAATATAATATCTGGTCACCGAGCTTCGCTCTTAATATTCAAATCTACATTTTTAAGTAGCCCAATGAGTATATAATTTAAGTATATTTATAACATGACAAATTATTAATTAATTCGCGAAAATCACGGAGTGGGCGACATCTACTTGAACTACTGATAGGGAGATAAATAAAAAGTTAATTGGCGATTAGCTTGAAAGTAGGCGGGAAAATTAAAAAAGCTGTCAGTGTTAATTTTCAATTGGCTGCATCTGTTGTTGACGTTTATCAACTGCTTGTCACAGAGGTTAGTTAAATGCATTTCACCCTTTTAGGGCAACATCTACTGACGCTTGATCTTCGCGAATTGTCACGGTGGACAGGCCCCGTTTCCGGGACGGGCAACAGCAGCGTGTAGGGCACACGTCCCGTCAACAGAAGATCGCTGAGCTTACTCTATTTATCACTATATAAGAAAAACTCTATGTTCAATTGATTTTATTATTTATTGATCTGCAGTGAAGGAAAATTATAGGTCTGATATTCATACTTGAGTAAAAACCTCCACAAAAACCTGTGACCAGACTCTCGATGTGTGGCAGATATTGATATCATATTTTTTCAAAAATTTTCAGTTACAAAAATAGTTCATTCGTACATTACATTACAATTTGCTCTTGGAAAATACAAAGTCACAATCAACCTTAAAATGTACTATGAAAATAGAGAATTTTAAATGTCTCTTTAAAGTTTCTTGTAAAATAAAAAATTGAAATCTATGTTAATAGTACACGTGTACAAGCATTCATTCTTTTTCTCTCTCTCTCTCTCTCTTTCTCTCTATGATAATGAAAACTTAAATATTAAAACTGTCCGCATAATAAAATAGTAGCCGTAAGGGGTAGTCTCACACTATCGGGGAAGGGAAGAACCTTTACCCGATGTGCATAAAGCATTTCCACCCGCCAAAAAAAAAAATTAGCTTTAGGTTAGGTTAGATCTTTGTAATAAATAAAGAAAAGTACGATACGTGTGACATTTTGACATTTGTTACATTCTGACAGGTGTCATATTTTGACATTTGTTCATTTTGAGATTTGTTCATTTTGACAGTTGTTACATTCTGACACGTATCACATTTTAACAGTTGTCACGTTTTTACAGGTGTCACATTTTGACAAGTGTCCATTTTAACAGTGTTACTCAACGTTCCTATAAATATTTACCTAAACCCATGATTTCTGAAATTGAATTGGCAACGTTGTATTTTCAACTTTGAATTTATGAGATGGCTGTCATTTGACAAGCAAATTATTTATGTCCGTCAAATGAACCTTTCCTTTTTTATATAAAGCGGCAAATTTAAAATTGAATTCTTTCAGATTAAAACGCCAGAAATTAAATAAAGTCAAACCTTTTTACTACTATACTATACAGAAGAGAGGATTGCAGTATTTAATTTGCAGAACGTAGTACAGATTCAAGAGGTAGAAATTTTATTTTTACCTCATCCTTCAATGCTTATTTGTAATTAAAATTTAAATTTTAATACATCTGATCGGCCTAATATAGTTTTTGTCTAGATAAACCTGTTCTTTTGACAGATAAGTCAGCCTTTATTTATTCATAGCCGTATCGTATGTATTTTAATTGATTCAGAATTTTGTATTAATATATATTTCAAAATGGCTTCATTCTAAAAATATTATCAGTCCTCCTAAATCCTTGAAGGCAGAATTATTAGTAATAGCAAAGCAACATAAAAAGAAATTCAAAAAATATATTATAGATGAGATGGCCAGAGAAAAAGGAATTAAAATTCTCAGATTGCCTCCGTACCACGCAGAGTTAAATCCCATTGAACTGATCTGGTCACAATTATTAAAAGGTTATGTTTCTCAAAACAATAAAACATTTAAATTTCCTGATGTTTGAAATTTGTTTTTGAAGGCAGTTTCAGGTGTAAATAGAGAACATTGGGGAAAATGTTAAAAATGTGGAAAATTCATTTAGGAAAGTGGATATATCAATGGATAATTTAATAGAACCTATAATAATAAACCTCAGAAAAGACAATTATAGTGATACCAGTAGTTTTAGTGAAGACAGTGACTTTTAAAGATAGTTCTTGAACTAACTTTTTTTTTTAATCTTTGAGTTTAGGTAAGTACTGAAGCGTTACTTTTAATGCAAAGAGATTAAAAAAAGTTTAATACCAACATATAATCCTCCTTGTTATTTATTGGTTAAATTTAATTCGTTCAATGGTAAAGTGTCAGATGCATAAGGTTTATTTTTATTTTTTGTAAATAATATAACTTCAAAATTTAATTTACGAAGTGCGCATATATATTTTATATGCTGTGACCTTATTTATATTATAGAAACTTATTTTGCAAAGTACGCCTATGGAATGTGAAGTTATATCACCACTTTTACTGTACTCCTCTTTCCTTTATAGTATATATTACTATAGAAACAAGTTATTATATCTGCCGTTGCTAGGAAATAAAACTAAAAGCTTAACTTTTCTTGTAAATATCTCGGAAGATCGAATTTTCACAGACATAAGACCTACATTTTTTGCCGATTTAGATAGGAATTAGTCTACCCTGAAAGTTTCATTGAATTCTGACGAGTGGATTTCGAGATCCTCTGGACACACATACATACATACATTCAAACCTTGCTCGTTTAATAGTATTTGATTTGAGTGGTGTGAGGGGCACTGATAATATTTTTCCTTCATTATATTGATTCAATATATTGAAGGAAATTATATTGATCGTCTGAACCTCCCCTTACCCTAGAATACGTCGATGAAGATCGATATATTCTTCAAATGAAGTCTTGTTTCCCTTTCTGAGCTCAGAACAAAGAAAATCACACTGGACTCCTATAAATGTCATCAAACCAATGGCTAACATGTCACCTTGAACATAGATCGCGTGGTCAATATAGATTGCTATTCCTTGATGTATATATGTAAGTTGATATGCGGGAGCAGTGGAAACATCATACGGAAACCAGGCAGTCAACGGAAGTTGATCCTTCATAGGATAAATCATTGGAAGTAAAATTGCAAAACAATTAGTAAATTGAGTGATAACTATTACAGTTGTTTGTACCTACAAAATACTACGATATACCTCTGAAAAAACCATTCCATTTTGAATGAATCTTATAAAATTATATATGTACTACATATTTAAAAATACCTTCCAAAATAGCTTTAAATCTTTTTCAGCAGATAATTTGTCTTCTTCAGATTTCGGCTGAAAGTGTTCGTCATTAATATCTTCCAAAATTTGTTTCAAATCATTTCTTTTTCTGAATAAAAAGTAGGCTTTGGCATTGGCTGTCAGACAGATATTAACTAAATAACCAACTTCAGCGAAACTTCGTACATCGTCAACTTTAGAAAACATATAAATATACTGAGTAATACTTACAAAAAGCGTTAAGAAGAAAAAAGAGATAAAACAGTAAATTGCAAACAACTTCTGATATCTAATTTTTTTATCTATTGTATATAATCCGTGAAAATTTAAATACAAAATGATACTTTTTAAATACTTTCTAAAATCTATAAACAAATTTTCATCACTCATTATGAAAATTTCTCGGGATAACTTGGGTCTAATAATGAATTATTTTCTTTTATACCTACTTGTTTGAACATTGACCTAAAATCTACGGTTACTAAATTTTTAAAGGCTTAAATTAATATTATGAAATTATAGGGTTAAAACAAAAAAGTTACTTAATTTACGTAATTTACTATTTTGTTTGGAAAACTGTAAAAAATAATAGTAGCACAACATTACGCTTTATGTAAATTAATCATAAATACTAGGATGTCGAATCTGATAAATTAAATTCCTTACTCGTTTTCTAACTTTGTATTAATCTCTGAAAGGGATACGAAAGAAGAGAGTGACATTTTGACTAGAATCAGTCAAATAAAAGCTTTGCAACACACAATGCAAATTGTGTATGCAACCCCAATACACCGGGAATTTTTTGCTTTTAATAATTGTCAATACTCTCTTCTAATCATAGATGGCAATAAATACTGATATTATTACTACAAAAAATGTAAATAAGAACTAATAACGTCAAATGGGTGAATTAGTGATGTGATATCAGTATACCTTTTAATATTTTTATTTTAATATTTTAATATTTTTCAACGGAATGTTATCAAATTATAGGGTTAGAACAAAAAAGAAACACTTTTAATTTACTATTAAAGGATTTCTTAGATAATTAGATATTTGAAAAAATAGAGGAATTTGGTTTTTCTGTAAAAAGTTTGGAAAAACTCTAAAAAATAATAGTAGGTGCCAACACAACCTTACGTTTTATGTAAGTTATTAAAATGACAACAGTCATTAATAAACAGGTGGAACAAAATGATGGTCAACACAGAAAAAAAATAAAAGCATTTGATTTTTCTATAGAAAGTTCGGAGAAACTGTAAAAACTAATAGGATGTGTCAACACAAGATTACGCTTTACGTAAAAATTTGTAAAACAACTTTTTCGAAAGAAAATTAGGCTTTAAATTTAAATTCGTATAAAATCGAAAAACAAATATTTTACTTTGAAAAAATAATGGCTTATTTAAAACACAAAAAAGAACGTTTTCACCGATTTTCATAAAATAATTTTTGAAGGAGATAAAAATTAAAAATAAAAAAAACGATCTTTATCGTTTTTCTCGATAATTTTGTTGTTGAAAAATGATTAGTACAAAAGTTTTAGATTTTTTAATTATCTATTGCATTATAGTAATTTATAAATAATTCATTTCTGTAGTCCATAGGTTTTCTGGTAATACAATTTCTCTTCTAATTATGTATTAAAACTACATATTTTCAATTAAATAGTGATTTTTATCAGCAAAATTTTGGTATGGCAATGGGTTCACCTTTATCACCAAAATTGTGTGATATTTTCATGGAGGATTTTGAAATGGAAATTGTAAATAAACAAAATTTAAGACCTTCTGTCTGGTTTAGATATGTAGATGATATCTTTGCAATTTTGCAACACGATAGGAAACATATTGATACATTTTTATATAATATCAATACTACTATTAAATTTACAATTGAAATTAAAAATAATAAAAAATTACCGTTTCTTGGTACCTATACTAATACACAATAATAACTAGATATCTAAATTTTAATTCAAACCACTCAATTTGTGTTAAACGAGGTATTGTTAAATCTCTTTCCGCCATCGTGTTCAGCATCCTCGAAAACGGGGGGAGAAGGTACTTTCGATCCGGGTAAATTTTGGTCAATTTTTCTTGTTATATACGTCGCCACTGGCCACACGTGTGGCGACGGGGCTCGGTCGCCAGCCGGACCCCAAAATCTGGCCACGACGCTGGTGTCCTAGTAACGATGTATGAGGTATACTCTGAAAGTCTGCAAATTAAAATCGAATAATTGACCACTTTTGACTGACAGTTTTGACACTTACAGTTTTATTTAAATACTTAAAATACTTTTTTCACTGCCAAAATAATTCACAAAATAAACATGAAATATTACTTTATGACGGATTTATTTTTAACAGAGTCAATTATTAATTGATTACTCATCATAAAACAATTTCAATTATTGGAATACTAATTGATAGTAAAGTTTGAACAATTACTTTCAACATAAATTCCAGAAGATATTCCATGTTGCTGCTGATCAGAAAAGAGTTGATTCCACAATTTTATCAGATATTTTAATTTGTTTGGAAGAAGATGGACAATTCAATATTTTGTTAGAAATCTCAATTTTGTTATTCAAACTATCTTCTATATATGCTTCTGCTACGGAGGTAGATTTCCAGTCACCGGCACCGTGACGTTTTAAGGATGTTGCCCAGAAGAGTTACAGAGCTTCTCCTTAAACAGTGACCTGTGTAGCTCTTATACATATCTTTTCCAAACCATTTTGCAATCAAGCTGGGAATTTCTTCTATTTTATTTATCCCCACATGTTGGTTAATACATTTTCCTCTCGAATATTCCAAAAATAATCTGTTTTTGTATGAGGCGGCCATCATAGTGCTCTGTACTTGCGGTATATCTCAATACAATCAGAATTTGAAACAGTAAATGTTCTTGCGCAATAGGTCCTCGAATCAGGTATTTTAACAATCCATATAGATCCAGCATCTTCAATGGTATTAATAGTTATATGTAATAATTCTTCACGGCGACAAGCACCGCTGATACCCAAAATTAGGACAACCTACAAATAAAAAATGTTGAAATTACTACTAATCTTACAAAATTATTATTATATCTGTACCTTATAAAGTAAATTTGTTTCGTTATCAGCATCTTGAATAAATGTATCGATATCATCCCTTGATAAAACTTTAGATTTCTTTCCTCGGTATCCGACGCTTTTGCTTTTAATGAGCGGGACCAATTTTAAAAACTTCCTTATATCAATATTTTTCTTAAAATAGGATATAAGCACATTTTCAGAAACCTTTTTTACATGTTTCTTGTCGCACCATTCACGAAATTGTTCATATGTTTTCTCATATACTAACTTGGAGTTGGCCGGTAACATATTAGATACTATTGCGTTTGCTTTCTCAGATATATCTGATGGGCTATCACAACCACTATTATAATCAACATCCATCTTCTTGAAAATAACTTGAAATTGAAGCAACTACGAGCCAACACAGTCAAACAGTTAAACATGCGGCGTGCCAACAAACCGTTTTTATAGTAACGACACAGAAAGACCATTGGATATATGACACCATGGCTCAGTTGGTTAGGGCACCAGCCTTAATCTCTGGGTCACTGTTCAAAGAGTAGGTTCGAATCCTGCCGCATTTAAGTGGAATAAAAGTCAGGTAAGACTTTGGGCAAGTGCAAAAAGGTATTTGTGTCATACGCAGTTTCATTCACGCCGGTGTACAGGCCGGATGAGATCGGATATCTCGTGGAACTGATAGGGGTTGGTGGCACACTTACACACTTGTTAGTCGGTAGATCACCTGCATGACAAAGGCATAGTCCTGGGTTTAAGGTGATTGAGGACCGTGGTTCGGAGCCCACGATAAGCTGTAGGTCCCGTCCAGATTAGCCTTAGTTGCAGAAAGGAGGCGTTAAAATTACCCAAACAACAAAAAGAACACTGAATGCTGTGAAATTGTGCGATAACTTATCGGGATAAAAAACCACGTCAAGATGTATTGGAAGTATTTATTTTTAATATTGAGACGAGCACAACTTTGAAGCGACACCACCGGTATTAATTTTGTTTGTTTACCTGCAAGTCGAACGTGTGTTTTGATTTTGTGCTTCGTGTATTTTGCTGTTATTTGTTAGTTAAACGTTAAAAATGCCCGATAAAAATAATACAAACTATTGCGTTTATGGGTATACCTCTAGGAAATCTAAAAATCCGGAATTACACTTCCATTATGATCCACCCAAGAAGCAACAAAAAAGGTGTCATCGAGGAAGTTGATCGTCGTAAATTACGGGAAAAGTGTAATCAATTTTAAATCTGAAGATTATATTACAAAATCAGGTAAGATAAAGATTAGCATTTCTGAGATTATTTCTTGATTACTACTGAAATGTTTTTAGGAATTATTTCAAACAAAATAGCACCCAAGTAGTGCAAAAAGTGTGTGCCATCACATCATTTGCCCAGTAAGCCACTTGATGTTAAAACCATTAAATGTGCAAGGAATGATAGTTAGTTAGAAGACAGCAAAGTGTTGCCTATAAACTAAGTAAACTTGTCCTTACAAACTGTCGAAACTGTGTACAGTTGTACTTTTATATATGTAAACTTAAAATCTAATTAGGTGTGCACATCATTGCTGATATTTCAACTTATCATTTTTCTAAAGGTAATATTCAGTAAAATAAAACCTTTGTCACATTATAATTTTAAAAATACCATTATTATGTTCCCCTCTTGTACAACACCTGTTTTCAATAATTATACAGTTGTTACAATTAATAATGAATTATTATAATAAAATGTTAAATACTACTAAAACTGAATAATTCAAAGTTAGCTTTGAACTTATGTTAAAATAAAGGATTAAAAACTATACATTTTGTGTTTATTTTGAAAAAAACAAAGTAGATAAACGAAATAAAAAATTTTGCAACAGATACATTTGATGGCCTATGAAGTGTTTTAAGCCAAGAAAAAAATTTCTTAATTTTTTATATTTTAATTTGATATTGATTTAAAAAATAATTTTGAAACAAGGAATAGGATATATTTTACCATAAATCAATCAAAAGTAGGTTCTTAGAAATCATTTTTTATTTAAATCACTTTTACAATTACAATTATTATCCTGAAAAAATTGAAATAAAATTTATCAGCAGAAAACTGTTGTATGTTTCTTTGGCATATGATTTAGCTCCCTATCATTCTATATTAGTAGAGGTGAAGATGATAATACCTCTAGGCTATATTCATCCTGAAACACGAAAAAAGCACACAGAAACAGAAGTAAACAATAAATTTCTGAAAAACGTAAGATATGCTAAATAGATAACCTCAATTTTAGAATAACGACACAAAAAACAGGTTCAATTGAGTCTAAATACTTACATGTACAGGTATATTATGGTAATTTCCAAATCAAAAACCTCAAACAATCACAAAAAGTCTTAAAATACTACAAATAAACTATTCACTCAGTATAACTTAATGCACTATTTATCAAAAATTACGCGTTTCGTTGAACAGCTGATCGAGGAAAGTGGCGCCACCATCGGTAATTATTTGTCTCAATATTTCAGACGATGTAAATTCACATTCACAGTTGTACAAAAAATGTTGTTTGTATTTCGTGTATAAAATTCGTGTTTTCGTGGCACATTCGAGAGAATTTGCCATTAAAAAAACACTCATTTTACGCACTTAATACAAAAATAACTATTTCAAGAAACATATTTAAATATAATATATTTCAAACATATTATCGTTTTGATTCTTGTATAACAGTAAAACATTTCTGTATTTAACCCTTTGACTGCCGGCTAAAAAATTAGGTCAATCCCCATATGCCGGCAACGCGGCTAGCGCGTGCTATGCATGGTTGATTTTATGGTTGTACTATTCATCTGGCAACAATAACAAAGACTGTTTGTGTGAAGGCACATAATACTGACTGTCTACTGTGTGCCTTCACACAAACAGTATTTGTTATTGTTCCCAGATGAATATTACAGCCACAAAATGAATCATGAGCAGCGGGAGCTGCATTGCTGGCACATGGGTGAAACCTAACACAACGCGCTAGCCGCGTTGCTGGCAGTGAAAGGGTTAAAACGTTTGTACGACCCAGCCTAGCAGCCCATCCGGGGGACGGCCCATCGGGTTTTGCCCGATTACCCGCCGGCCCAATCCGGGCCTGGGCCTGGATGCCAGACCCTGTCGAAGGCCTGCGTTACATCAAGAAAAACCACAGCGTAGTACTTTTTTTCTTCCAAATCTTCACTGATTTTCTGGGTAACTCTGTGTATTTGTTCTATAGTTGCATAATCCTGTCGGAAGCCAAATTGGTTGTGTGGTAACATCGATTATTGGCTGAATCTATCACTACACTCCAGGGTCAAATCAGCAGTCGCCTGGCACCTGGAGTGGGAATCGACCGACGAAAGCCGCCCAATAACGTCGAAATATTATATGTTGTTTTATTAATCATCCTACAAACTTTTTAAGTGACAGAGTAGGTAGGTACTCCATTAACTTTTACGTTACCTCTACAAAGAAGTTGTTGCTGCTTACAGAAATGATCTAATTCTAAGTGACCCTTCTCCGAGGATTCTTGGTAAATCATTTAGACGACCTGTTTTTAAAACATAAAATGGAACATTTTTCTGAAGGCCTTAAATGATTATGTGCAATATAAAGCAAGTCAAAAACAGCTCTTTTTTCACATTTAACTTTGTACTGAAATTCTATGACAAAATACAGAATGTAAACCAAATTCTAGAACTAAATCAGTAAAAATATCCCGCTTAACACAAATTGATCAAAGCAACTAGATTTTTCTAGTATACCATTCCTACTAATCGTGGAGATCCTGCCGTATCAGCAGGAACTGTAAACCAACGAATCGAAATGATCGCCGGCTTTCACATGACTCGAACACTGTCAGTCTGTGACACAGCCGTAATTTTATTACACTCAGTGTTTTGTTGACCCAGAATCCTTGTCGTCAGAGAATTGCGTAGAACAACTCTTGGAAGTATATTAGTCACCAAATAAAATAATTATCAAATCATCTATATTTTTGTTTGGAAACGCACTCCAAGTATAAAGTAAGTCAAGTCGTTTTAAATCCAATCACTTATAAATAAGTAGTGAAGTAGTATTATCGAAAAAAGAGGTGTGGTTTAATAGCAATCTAAATAAAAATACCGGTTGTGTCTCTGCTATTGGAAAACGGTAGTTTTATTTTTGTCACGATTATTGCAATAGTAATTATCAATTGTTTATTTTCAGATAAAATGAGTTACCCAGGCTATAACCCCTATCAACAGGTGAGTCAGATATTCAGAATATATTAGTGAAAGTGTTCTTCTTACGAAAATTTAACATGACCAAGACATAGATTTAAGAAACATTTGGAGTAAGCGTCACAATGCTATAAGAACTTTCCCAACAAACATTTTAATATGCGTGACTGAAGCTCCACATACATACAGTATAATATAATCCTTAATTTAAAATATAACGCAATATAAAAGAACATGAAAACAATCTTGTTTATATAAATCTATTATTAGTAGGGGCAAATTCGGTAATTTTGACATTGCTGTAAGGCTTTTTCTTGCCACAAAGAAAATTATGCCTTACGAGTGACACCCTAGTACGGAAATTGCTCGAGAGCCAGATTATTTAATGTGGTTTACTCCACAGCCCTTATTAACGGCGTCTGAGGGGCACAGGTAGCTTCAGATGGAGATACGGAATCTCCAGGGGTCTTGTTGATCTCCAGACTCAATTATTTTTTTAACTTATTATACAGGATGTTTCATAGTTAAACCGACATACGTTAACTGTAAATAGAGGGAACTTAAGTGATTCCAAATATCCTTAGTTACTGGGTCTAACGCCTTTAATAACCGAGATACGGGGTGTTTCATCCATTTCGGCCAATATTTTGATAATCCGTAACTTTAGAACCACATTGTAGATTTATCTCATACTTGGTACAGGTATAGTGTGTTAATAGTCCAATCCTCAAAACAACACCCTGTATATCAGATTTTTTAAAATTGGGATGGATATTTGAAAATATAATATATACAGGGTGTTGTTTTGGAGATTTTCAAATTTTACAAATTCTTCTTAATCTTAATTTAATTGTAGTTCTTACTCTATAGGATTGGGCTATTAAGCACTATACCTGCACCAAGTATGAGAAAAATCTACAGGGTGGTTCTAAAGTTACGAATTATCAAAATATTGGCCGAAATGGATGAAACACCCCGTATCTCGGTTATTAAAGGAGTTAGACCCATTAACCAAGGTTATTTGGAATCACCTAAGTTCCCTCTATTTACAGTTAACGTATGTCGGTTTAACTATGAAACACCCTGTATACCTTTAATTTTGAATTTTTGTTGTAGATTCGAGGTTCATTTATATCCTAAAAAAACTCACCTTTTCCCCCAAAAATGGCCCAAACATTTTTTTTCGGTAATTATGACATTTCCAATCGTTTCTTAGACAAAATTCATTTTGCGTAAACCAAATTTTAATTCTTTTGATTTTTTTTGTAGATTCTAGGTTCATTTATACTCCAAAAAACCCAAAATATTAAACTTATATATATATATATATATATATATATATATATATATATATATATATATATAACTCTAACAGTCGACGACGTACCCCCCACCCCCCCAAAGCTGTGTCACTCGAGCGCCTTCCAAATAAATGGTACAAAACGTAATTTTTATATTGATTTCTCCAAAATCTACAGCATTTAAGATATTTTAATAATTCTTTTTATTTATTTAAGTTAATTATCGGGAAAAATCATGCTACAAATACAATGATAAATATTGTTTTTAATATTGAAAATTTAATTCAGGCTTTATCTTTCCACAACACAATAAAATAAATTTGAAATAAAGTCATTAAAATTTTAAAAATGTACAAATCAATGTCGATTATTTTGTGGGACACAAGATTTTTTTAGAGAATTACGATTTAAATCAGGTTATGTAAAAAAGTATATTTATTAAAAAGTAATGCCTTATTTTCTAACCTAACAAACCCAAACTGAAATTTTGCGGCATTTTCCTTTCCTAATCAAATATGAAAAAAATATCCTCCCGACCCAAGGGCGCCGTCACTTAAGAGGAAGGGGGGCGGACGCCCCCTCCTGATGGATTTTAGATTTATTAGTCGAGACGCCGCGTGAGACGCGATAAATTTAAATTTGCGAGAGTATCAAATAACAGTTCGGTCAATTTCGCGGTGGTTCGTAGGCGTTTTGTTTTTTAAAAGTACATTTTTTTGAAACTTGTTTTAACTTATCAATCAATCAACTATCCTACTTATTTCCTATTCGCAATGTTTTTTAAACCACACTGATAATAACTATTGTTCAAAAGGATCTTCATTTGATTTGAAAAAATGTGCCCCCCCTGGTATTTTTTGTAACGGCAACGGCGTCCATGTTCCTACCGACGCTGAAGACGCTACAGCGCACATTTGTTTTTTTATGGGAATATTTCGTTGGAATTTCCACCAGTCGAATGGTTTTAAGTTTTTATCTTTAATAATGATCTCGTCAAACATAATCTTGTTTAAAAATTGAGGTTTTTCCAATTTTTTTTATGAGCTCCTAAGCGCAATTTGTTTCGCTTTACTTTAGCCCACATTTTTCTCTATGGGTTAAAGTAAATTCAGTTTCGTCATCATCAAAATGTATCTCGAGTATTTTGGAGCCTATCAAGTGTAACGGAGACATATTTAAAAATGTTTAAATAATCTTTTCAAATAAAGGTTTCAAATCTGTCAGTCTGAAACATATGAAAAACTTTATTATTGATTTTAGGCAAAAAAGTTATTCTTCATAAAAAGTCCTGCATAGTCTAAAACCTAAAATACAAACATCAGTTCTCAAATTTTTTGAGTCGTATACGAGGATTGTCAGAATTAAAAAATACATTCAAAAATACACTCAAATCCACTTGCATTAAAAAAATAATAATTTACATCATTCAATTTTGTTATAATAAATTGAAGTAATTTTCAATTTGAGAAAAAAGTAGTTAAAAAAAAAAATCGATAAATTTAAAAAAAAAATAAGAAATAGAAATCAAAAACTAATGAAGAATGTCCCAAAATTTTTTCCAGGATAATTTGTACAGTAGATTTTCTTCGAAATTTACATAAATTTCTTCAGGTTAGGGTTACCTATTAGGGATTACTTTTATAAATTAGACCAACTTGAGGCTCAAACTCGAAATTAGCGACCCCAAAACATTGATATACTAAATTTTGTTTTGTTTAAAAAAAATGACAAAGATTTGAAATATTATGTTGAGGACGCGTATACACGCCTTTTCCGTTATGGTGTCCACTAATCTGAACGCTTATACGCGTCATTACCACTTAAGAACATACAGTATAACTATGATAAATTATTAGATTTTTTTTTAAAATGGTGAATAAAACAATAACACGCCACTCTAAATAAAATTCATGATAGAATTTAATTAGAAATTAATTTTTCTTTAAATGAAGTTCATGAAAGAATTAATTAGAAATTAATTTTTCTTTAAATGAAGTTAAAAATACACTTTATAATGTGCAATAATTCGGAAATTCATTTATATAAATAAATAAACACTATTTTGAAAATAAAAATGGTATCAAATGAATGATGTAAAAAATGATTATTTTAAAACATAAGTTTTATTAACCTGAATATTCCGGTGAAATTTTCTATGAAAAAAATAATTAAAAACTCTTTAAAATGATTTTTTTGCCTACATTTTAGCAAAGATACTTTAGTTTTTTCCCGAACGCCTCGCTTGAATATTTGTATTAAACGCGTGGAGTTTTCGAATTCGCGTTCTTATTGTTAATAATTTTTTATAATACTAAAAAAAAATTAAATGACTTAATATAAATTTTAGTAGAATTTCCCACACTTTCACGTGGTGCTATTAGTTTTTCGATATTTTTTTTATTTTCGAAATGTAATGAAAAAACCAAATTTTCAATTTTGTTTTCAAAATTGTGAACCTGGCACACCTACACTTTAGAGCAGCAAAGATTTTTTTACTGTTTTGTATACTCAAAAAAGTACCTAAGAGCCTAGTTTCAGCGACATCACATTTTATGAAAGGTCAAAGTCTCTGACAACTGAGCTAATTCCTGAAATTGTACAATTTTTGTATATATAGTATTTACTTAATTAAATTAAAAATTTAACAAATTTGGGCAATCACCTACTATACAGGGACTATTAAAATGAAATAAAAATAAATCAAATATACACTGAAAAAAATGTATGTATGGTCCTTTTTTGGAATTTTTATGGCTCAAAAAATTTCACCTTCGTTATAGTTTTCGAGGAAATTATTTTATTCCGAAATTTTTTAAGTTTCCACTCTGCAGTCAGATTTTCGTTGATACCCTCCGAGTGTACTTGCAATGGAGTATATCTGTAGGTTTATTTCTCGAAGAAATTATTTTATTTCTAACATTTTCAAGTTTCCACCTTGTAGTGGAAACATGAATTATTTTCATTTTCAATAAAAGAGGAAGAAGAGCTATGTGGGTGATTAAATGACAAAATGATATGGTATAATTCACAGTGCTGCATGGGATCATATTGTTTTTGGCATTTTGTCCTTAAATATTGATTAAAAAATTAATTGTTATAAAAAAAAAATGCTGACCCCGACGTGATTTGAACACGCAACCTTCTGATCTGGAGTCAGACGCGCTACCGTTGCGCCACGGAGTCGTTGATAAAATTTTATTCAATTTATTAAGTATTGATAATGAGAGGTATATACTACAAATATCAAAACATATTGACAGCATGTAATGGATCTTTTTGGAATAATGTATGCTAGTTTAATTTGGGGTGTAGCGGAGAGGCAAACGCTGATTAATGTTTGACTCGAGGTAACTTTTAAAATTTTTGACCAATCCGATGGATTTAGGTATAGGTATATATTTAATGAAACGTTGAGAAAGTTAAGTAGTAAAAAAAGTATGACATTTTGACAGATGTTTCAAAACACTATACATGTCAAATCTTAGGTGTCATATTTTGGCAGTCGTTACATTTTTACAGGTGTCACATTTTTGACAGTTGTTATATTTTGACAGGTGTTACGTTTTAACATGTGTCACTTTTGACAAATGTCACATTTTGACAGTTGTTACATTTTCACAGGTGTCAAATTATGACAGGTGTCAGGCTATGACAAGTGTCACATTTTGACATGTGTCAGGTTAGGTTAGGTTAGGTTAGATATATTTTTTCTTTATTTACCATAACAGTTAGGTTGGTCAGGTTAGGTACAGAGCATTTTCTCATTGAAAGCTGAGCTTTTTTAAGCTTATTTGACATCTGCGGCAGACCGTTAAAGACCAAGTTAGGTTAGCTTTAGGTTAGGCTAGTTTTAGGTCAGGTTAGCCTTAGGTCAGGGTAGCTTTAGGTTAGGTTAGCCTTAGGTCAGGGTAGCTTTAGGTCAGGTTAGCCTTAGGTCAGGGAAGCGTTAGGTTAGATAAGGTTAGCTTTAGGTTAGGTTAGCTTTAGATTAGGTTAGGTTTGCTTTAGACCTCCCATAAACATTTAAAAAAAAATGCGATTCATCGAAAAATTCCTATTGATTTATCGCTTCATATGTGTTTTGAAATTAGATCCCAATAGTATATGGTCGAGTGAGGAATCACACACCTGGTGTCATTCATTATTAGTAAAAATTTCGTTCTTTTCGAAGCGAAAATAAATCCTAAGGTGCTGCAGGAAAATTTTATGAGAATTAGAATGAGAATGGTCTCAAAATTTGGTTAAAAAAAAATTGATCACTGACCCCGACGTGATTTGAACACGCAACCTTCTGATCTGGAGTCAGACGCGCTACCGTTGCGCCACGGAGTCGTTGATAAAATTAATGAATTTCTTATTGATAATTTAAATTATGTAGGTAATAATATGCAATTACTAATCACTTAGCTAATTAACAACACATAATTACATATGATTTTATCTTTCAATTCCTTTTTGGGATGAAATATTAAAGACAAATTCGACTATTTATCAGGGTTTTTTATGAATAATATTTATTGTTTTATTTAATTTTTCTCCGTAAAATTATTTCCATAACCTTGTTTTTTATGTTAGTTTGAAAAAAATTTTTTGTCTTTTTCTCCCATAATTTATATTTAGGTACGTTTGCTCTAAGCCTAGGTTATGGAACTTTCTTGCGATTCCTTTCCAAAATCCTCCCAGTTTTCCTTTTTGCGTTACTGACAGTTGATTTATTATACTTGTCGCTTAATTTCATTATACAGGGTGAGTCACGGTAGACGCGACGGTCCATTGTGGCTAAACTTAAACTTAACTTAATATACCTATCTACCTGTTATTATGAATTTCATAAAAATAAAGTTATTGTTTAATTACAGTGCACGATGTTAATTTTGTATGCAATTAAAGGTGCACACTAAAAGACTACGTCATGGACAATGATGACGTTTTGGCGTGTACCTAAATTTTAATTTTGTACGCGTTAGCGTGCACCTAGACACAGCGAAAAAAGAATTCTGAATGCTTTAACTGATTTATTTATTTCCTGAATGTTTGCTCGTCATATCCTCAAGGATTCTTGAATATATAATAATAAAGGGATTTTTTTTTAAATTTAAATATATGTTTTCCAAGTAAAAAATACCTCTACATACCTTTAATATAATTATGTGTCCTCGACAATGTTATTTATTTGGAAGCTAAGCCCTTTTATCGCGTTTATCTTATCAGGAAACCACAATTTCCATTAGAATTAATTAAAATTTTCTACCGGTATTTTACTGACTTTAGAAATACAGGGTCTCGAACCATTTTGGACGCCCTATATAATTTTAAACAACATTATTGCTTTCAATTATTAGTCTAATTTTTTTCAGTTAAAATTGAATTTGGCTGAATCCATAGCTTTCGAAGTTATTGGTTTTCTTGTAAGTGCTTCCATTTTTAGAAATATCAAAATATCTCGAAAACCAACAACCAGTATATTTCAAAATAATTTTAAAATGTAGCCTTTATTTTCAAATTTAGCCACAACGGACCGTCGCGTCTACCGTGACTCACCCTGTATAAATAATAAAAAGAGATAATTGTTAAAACTGTACCTACAGTTCGGTAAAAGGCAAAAATTTATTGAATTCAATTTGTATTTATTATTAAGATTGTCAACATCCGTTCTAAAATTACCAGTATATATATATGAGTGTTTTTCTTTATGTGAATAATTTATTTAATTGATCTTTTAAAACAGTTATTTTCGATCGGTAATGTTTTTATTTCATGAAAATTAAATTGCGCCATCTGTTGTAAGAGAGCGAGAACTCGTTCAAGATAAAATTTGCGAATAAAAAATGTATGAAGCACCTACTACATTTAAGAATATTTTAGGTAAATTATTGTACATAATAGCAAAAACTGTATCTATATTTGTGTTTCTAAAGTCAGTAAAATACCGGTAGAAAATTTTAATTAATTCTAATGGAAATTGTGGTTTCCTGATAAGATAAACGCGATAAAAGGGCTTAGCTTCCAAATAAATAACATTGTCGAGGACACATAATTATATTAAAGGTATGTAGAGGTATTTTTTACTTGGAAAGCATATATTTAAATTTAAAAAAAAATCCCTTTATATTATATATTCAAGAAACCTTGAGGATGTGACAAACAAGCAAACTTTCACACAATAAATAACTGAGTTAAATATTCAGAATCCTTTTTTACACTATAAGGAATCAGATCAAAACGCCATTCCAGTCACAAAAAAATTGACTCATTGTAAATAATTCTCTTCATATTTAATTCTCCACTTCGAGATGTAACTCATCAGGTTTTTTTATAAATACTGGTATACGTTGTAGATTTTTAGTGGGTTAAATAAATAATGTTTCCCTATATAAAATTGAAATTATTGATTAAATCGATGAGACCTTGAATAAGTTACAAGGTCCAGCTATTTACGTTATTTTCAACAAAAATGTTTGTATGAATAATCTATTGGGTTTTATTAAATTTGTGATACTTATAATATATTTTAAAAGTTTATTATTAATGCAGTCGAATTATACCGAAAACAACCTTGTCATTTTGAATCGAGCCACATTTAAAGTACTATTTCTTTAAACAATAAAATTATTTATAGTGAAATCGCGATCGACATGGAGTAATAAATCAAAATTTTATGGGAGTTTTACAGCACAGGCGGCTCAAAAAAAAATCTGTGATTTTAAATAGCCGGTAGTTAAAAGGTGTGTTAAAATTAAGAATTTTGCCTGTACCGCCCGGTTTTTCTTGGACATAACAATAGACTCTCCTTATTTTAATCCCTTTTAAGAGTCTGATGAGCGCACGGTTGGGTAAATTAGGGTGTTTGTATTATTATTTTTTTTGTTACTATTTTAAACTTAAATAATTGTAATTTAACCGCCGGTGCGCTTGTTTTACGTGAGTCCCCTCGCCACTTTCCTGTTCTGACAGATATATTACTCCGGCTCGATCGCGATTTCAGTATAAATATCTATAGTCCCTGTAACCTATATAAGCCCAGTGTGACGAGGGACAAGAGGAAATAATTTAGTTCGAGTACCATAGAATTATTTAATTTATCTTTAAGAACCCACCAGTTACTTATCTAGAAATTTATTGTCACAGTCAGCAGTTTCTGCAAGTATTATTAATAAAGACGTATAAAAAAACCCCAAAAACGACATTCCATGGCAATAGAAAATATCTGATTTTTTGAGGTAATTAATGAACTCTGAATTTTTTTCGAAAAAAATAAATATTGATTTTGCAAGAGATGGATTAAACTTTTACTAGAAATATTGCAATACTTTTAACATTTATATTTTTTTATAATTAGCATTCGCGATCAATATATTTAAATGTGCAATTTGTGGGAACCACGAGCAGGTAGAACACATTTTCCGCCAGGAGAAAATGAATGAATGAAACCATATTTCATCTTTATTTTTTTTTATAAACCTGTAGAAAAATTTCTTGAGCACAGGTAAATAAAATCTTTGTTTCGTGTGCAGATTTTCCTCTTCTAGTCGTATGTTAGCTTTATTGGTATTTTCACTTTCTTACACTACAAACTTAATTATTTATGGTACAATTAAAATATAAATTGCAAATTTTGGTACAGAGTAGGAGTATTGTTTGAAATCTTTGATGAGTTAATCATTGATAACGTTGGGTGTAGGTAAATCATTAATGTTGTTGATGGGTCCAGTGAGAAGCTCGAGGAGTGGCTGCAGGATCTTCTGTTTTCTGTTTTTTAGCTGGAGGTTCTGAGGCGTTACTTCTAAGGGTGTTTATGATGTTGGAATAATGCTCATTATCCATTTGCAGATAAGGCTTAATTGAGTTGGCTGAACTGTGGCCAGTAATTTTAATTAATTGTTGTTCACCCACCCTTCCTTTAGCCAGGTTACTGACTACTGTCGACCGCATAGAGTGGTTTGTTATTTTCATTTCTTTTGTCTTCCTCCTGCCTTCTCTGCTGCTTCTTTAGTCCATCACGAAAGTTCGTTTTTTCACACTGGAGTGTTTTTGTACCATCCACTTGATTGTTCTTTGTTCCATGATGGGTGTACTGTTAAGAATAATCTAGCAGTTATTCTAGATGAACGTTTAACCATTAGATTTTTAAAAAGACGGACTGAACAAAAGGTAGTGTTCTTCGTGTTGGGGACCAGCCATTTACTATCGGCCATATTTTTTTCTCCGCCCTGGGCCCGTTTTATTGAAAACAGGATTATATTCTAGTCTTCCTAAAAAGTAGAATTTTTGAAAATCAGTTATTTTAAAACATATGTAACTATGTTATCTACCTGTTTTAATCCCAGAATTATCCACTTCTTCTTTAAAATAATGAACTCTGCAATTAACTGCTTCTCCACCTCTCCAGGCAAGTTCTACTGAAGCGATATATGGTAAAATGTTCGCTGGAGTCCCGCCGGAGTGTCTTCGTCCCATAATAGAACCCTTGCGTAGTATTCTTCCACTTTTAATGAAGTGGAGCTCGATTTCCTTTTATTGGCGCACATCTGCAAATTCCTTCCTTTCGCATTACGAGCTTCCCTACTAGACTTGAAGATAGTGTCTTTAAATGGATCAAAAATTATTTTCCACTTCACAAAATATATCTCTTCCTTTTTTTTTGCAACGGTGTTCCACAATGTCTTCATAACTAGTTCTTTGTAATTTTCACTGTTTTCCTTCTTCATATTCCACGCCCAATCTTTCAGGAGTAGGTTTAGTTGCTCGTATTTCTTTCCATATTGACGTATGGGTTTTAACGGTATTGTACGGTATACTTTTACCAATCGCCAGATCAATATTAGTCATAGAATCACTTCCAAAGCGACTCATTTTCACTACATAAGCTGACTAGCACTGTTTAAAAACAATATTACAAAATTTATTGAAAATAAAATCAGAAAAATTGTTTAGCGTCGTTTTCTGGTGTCCTAGGAGAACATAATTACTTGTTATCAAAGGTTTTGTAATTTTTGGTGACAACAGCTGTCAAGTTTTGCCGCTGGTAAACTCGAAAAAACTGCTGACAGGAGCTGTCATACAGTTTTTTCATCTAGAAACCATTTTTAATTCAAAATTGTGCGTTTGTGATTGGTGGAAATTAAGACGAGGGAAATAGTCAATACAACACAATGATGATTACAAAAAACACTATTTTCTCTTTCAAGCAGCATGTACACAAGACACATGTCGTTTTAAAACATTTTAAACATTTTTCTTAGCAATCGTGCGCCTATCTCCCAAATTAACTACTAAATGACGTTCTATAAATTTGAAATGTCAATTATTGTGTATTGAAGGTACAATTTTAAAATTTAAATTTGCTTTCCGTTTTACTTATTGTATCTCAAACGAAAGGACTGAAATTAAATTTTCTTATAGAGTTCACCTATCTTCTTTATTGATTTTTCTATTTGTCCCTCACTCCCTGTTCTTTTTGTACAGACTTAACGGTGCCACATGACGTTTTTGTAAAAGTTCTAACACAATAATTCGATTAAACTTGTTTGAGATATAAATTAACGACCTGGCATGGACAGCACAGGTCTAATAAATTTGTTAATATTAGCTTTTACAAATTAAAAATTAAATTATGTCAGAATTAATTTGTAGAAACGAAATAATTAATTTCCGTTTATATTTATTTTAATAAGCATGGTTTTTGTTTTATTAATTTAAGTTTTTTAACGTGTGATTTTTTTTTATTACTAAAACTAACACCAAACTTTAACATTTCTTAGGGATCAGCACCGGGAGCACCCCCATACCCCCAACAACCTCACGGAGGAGCACCTTCCTATCCCCACATCAATCCCAACAGTTTCGGTTACCCTTCCAATATTCCTATGCAAATGCCGCAACCAATGCCCATGCCAACTTATCCCCCAACTGCCGGGGGATATCCTCCGATAATACGATGCGATGGTTTCCCGCGACCCACTGGAGGATATCCTCAGCCTAGCGGTGGGTATCCGCCATCTAGCGGCGGACATCCTCCATCTAGCGGCGGACATCCTCCATCTAGTGGAGGTTATCATCCATCCACTGGGGGATATCCGTCATCTGGTGGGGGATATCCGTCATCCGGTGGGGGATATCCGTCATCCGGTGGGGAATATCCGTCATCCGGTGGGGGTTATCCTGCGTCAGGTGGGGCATTTCCGCCAAATACCTATCCTGGCAGTGCTCCTGGTGCTCCTCCCGGTGGACATGGGTATCAAGGACCTCATGGACCTTATGGAGGTGTTTCGTACACACAACATAGCACTGTAGGACATGCACCTAGTAGACCAAAGGTATTGTAATGAAAAATTATTTTTGTTTTTGTAACGTCGATTTGTCTCTTAGGTGTAGGATGTTGTGTTGTCTATATAGTGTTGTGGTTTTTCTGGGTTTTCCCACAACTGTAAAGCAAATGCGCCATCAATCATCAGTAAGTCGCCCCACAGCGCCACGTCCTTCCCCCGCACAAGCTGCAGATCTTCTGGGGTTCACTCGTAAGGGAGTGAATTGCAGGGCGTATATTATTATTATTATTAATAAAAAGTTGGGATGTTGTGCATTTTACTGGTGTGAAGCAAAAGTAACAGCCATATGGTTTTTTTAAATGTCATAAATAATCACAACAATTGCATTAGAAAATAAAATTTGAGCTCATATCATCTGAAAGATTTTTTGGTACAATTCTTGTACCAGCGCCCATGAAAGAGTTAAGCATGGTTTGACAGCACTAGCAGATGATGAGAGTATCTTCTAGTAGAAATCGTAACTAATTTTTTTTCAAAACTTTTTCGATAATGACTGGACAAAATATTTGGGATACCCATTGTATGTATGTTCCAATAAAAATATTTAGTTTATAGTAGTTAGATGTCATAATAGTTGTCGTTATTGAGTAACAAATAATGTTTCAGGTGTTCCCTACAATTCAAAGGGATGCATCAGTACTTGTTTCTGACAGTACACGTTTGCTAAACAGCTGTTACAATGCTTCTGCTACAACTGTAGATTATTATTGGAAACGTGGTGTTGATAATATTAAAAATCGTATAAAACGGTAGATAGAAATGTTAGATTCTATTTTTAATATTGTTTATTATAAATAAAGATATTTTTTTAAGATTTCTGTATTTATAAATTCCCTAAGTAGATAGATGGTAGTACGGGTGCGTAATTTATCTTTTAGCTGATCTAGCTATTGAGCCTAGACGTGTTTGGAATTAGATTTATTGGATTCGAAGACCCAACTTTGCAACCACCAATGGAAATTGGGAATTTCTGCTTTGTGAAGTTGTAAAAACTCTCTTTTGGGCTGCATTTATCAGTTTTGATGACAGATAGTAACAAGCTTGATTAACTTTAGTCAAAATTCAAATTTTTATTAAACTATTTAGGAAAGAATGGAAATGTTTCAGTGTGTTTGCACATGCTGAATACAAACAATGAAAAGACAATATGATGAGAATAAATATATTTATTTGCATTCTAAAACTAAAATAATATTGGAATAAAGATATTAACTTTGAAAGTGTGCAATTGGAAGAATCTAGAAGTATCGCGTCTGTTATTTTTTAAAATTAAATTTGACTTTACATTTTTCTTATATATACCGCAGTTTTGATCCTTTATCTGTTCTATGTATGTATCTATCTGTTGGTGGGGTGTTGATATACTGCGACCTATAAGATCTATTGTGCCCCCTTCTGCTGCCCAGTCATATTGCTTTCAAAAAGTTCAGGATGTCGATTAGGCTTCAGGTTAGGTAGATCTCCCTCTTCTATTTAATATTCTCCGAGGTACCGTACCCTTGGATTTTGTAGTGTTATGCATTCTGAGAGAATGTGGATAGAGGTTTCCTCCTCTTCCTCGCAAAATCTGCATTCTTCTTCCTCTACGAATCCGAGTTTCTTTAGGTGCTCTCTCAACCGGCAGTGCCCTGTTAGGATATCCGTTAGTATTCTGAGCTTGCTTTTACTTTTGCTGATGCAGTCGTCTGATCTCTTCTGGTTATAGTTTCCCAGTAGTGTCTTGTCCTGCCTCATTCCTTGTAGTCCTATCCAGTATTGGGATCTTTTGTTGTTTACTTCTTTTCCAAGTTCATCAAGTATTGTACTGGTGCTCATTCCGCAGAAGGGTTCAGGTCTCAGAAATGGTGTTTCAGTCCCTTTGTTGCGAGCAGGTCTGCTATTTCATTACCCTCCAATCCAGTGTGTCCCCGAACCCAAAGGAGGGTAACAGTGTTGTAGTTCGTTTAGATTTTCTAGGCACTCCCAAACCATCCTGGAGTTGTTTACGTGGGAGTTCAAAGCATTAATGGCTGCTTGGCTGTCTGACATGATGGTGATCTCTTGTCTACGAAAATTTGTTTCTATGTTGAACTGGACACATTTTTCGTTGGCGTAGATTTCAGCTTGGAAAATGCTTGGAGATTTGCCTAGACTTTCGGAATATTTGGTTCCAGGCCCATATACTCTTATTCCTGTTCCTTCTGTTGTTCTGGAAAAATAGCTTTTGAATATGGTTTGAGTTTCAAACTGTTTGAAGTAAATAATAAATAAATTATTAAACAAGTTTAATTATTATCATATCAATTTTATCTTAAAAATATCCCAAAAACCTCCCCGTGAAATATCTGGTATCAATTAGGAAACACCCTGTATATAAAAGGCAGAATTAATGTTAAGAATGTATAACAATTTAATTTTTACATATTGACATACAAATTATTCTGCAAAACAACTTACCGACATTACCACTGTTACGATAAGAGATAATAATAAATTGTTTTATCGGATATTTCATATATCCTTGTTAGTTATTAAATTGAACATTGATGTAGTAGGTAGTTACCAAGGAAACAATGGTTAGTATGTCTCTTTTTGTTATTTTTTTGTTAAGTTATTAATGTGAATATTCAAAAAACTAGTGTCGATTTGTATGTCTATATCTTTATAAATAAAAATTCATTGGCTACGTAAAATAAAAGAAATCTATGTTTTTAGATTTACTTTACAGCTTTACAATTTTCCTATGAACATTAAATGATAAATATATTTCTTAATATTTGGATAGTTTTTTTAGGAATAAATCTAGTTTAACGTGAATTCTCTGATGTTTTCAATTTTCATGTCTACAAACAGAAAAATGAAAGAAATATTTCTGGGCTCTGGGACTCAAACATAAGTTATGAATTTATCAAAATTGTCCAGAAACAGTATTATTTTGACATTCTATCATTATTTGAATCTGAATCTGAATCTCTTCCTTTTTATTTTTTGTCAAAATTAAAGGGACCTCCGGCATACTAGAGGCTCCTACACTTGGTATCCATAAAATCATTTAAGTGGTCGATTTAACAACTTTTTACCCCAATATACAATATTAAGTAAACTGGCATGTGGCCCCTAACAACCAGAAGCTTACAGATAATTGTTTAAATACCTAATATCTTCAATTTTTTTATTTTTATGGACGTTTCTCGGTAAACTAGAGGTTTCTGGGGAAACTAGAAGTTTACCTAGCAAAATTAGGATTAATAATTTATAATGGAACACTTTGGTCGTCGTAATCATTTATTTGATATAAACATAGAACAATATTAGAACAAGCATATACATTAGAGTAGGTAACAAACAAATCCAATATCTACGTTGTTTTTTCCAAAAAAATGAAAATAATCAACTAAATTACAATTTTGAAGACCAGACCAGACCACGTATAAGTCATGGCACTTTCTTTTTGTTTTTTTGAAACTATTCTTGTTTCCTTTTATTACTTTTCTTCTTTTGCTTCCTTTTTTATTCACTGTTATTTTGTTTTGCTTTTTAGTCGTCTGCTTTTTCTCAATAATAGTGGCAAGTCACCTTCACTGTCTAATTGACCGGGTGTATTTAATTAGCTTTCAGCAAGTTTGAATCTGCCTCACTCACAACTTAAAAAAATAAACTTAAAGACGCTTAACTTTATGGCAACTTAAAAAAATAAACTTAGTGTTAACAAACAATTTAAAGCTTCTTAAAACTTTTACTATAAAAGTTAATTAAGTACTTTCAATCACAAATTATCTATAAATTTTCAAAATTGCACTTGATTACTTCAAGTTTAAAAATTTAAATTTTATCAGAAAAGCTTGCTAAAAACTCTCGATTATAACTAAAAGTTGAAATATTATTGCAAATTTTCCACACGCTTACAAAATAAGTAGCAAGCCGGTGGGTTTATTTTTCTTACTGACAACAGCAAGTCATCTTCAGTATCAGCTTCTTCAGGATTAATTTCTTCTGGCATTTTTATTTGATTTTCCATATTTTGTGCAGTATGAAAAAGTTCTGTTTCCGCTCGAATTTGTGAACCTGGAAGATTATTGATATCCATGAGATCTTCCTCCCCTGACTCTTCATCTGTAACAGACTCGCAGTAATTGCTAGGTGGCATAATTGCTAAAGATTCCTCTACAGGGTCATTATTATCATCCTCCTCTAGCGACTGAATGAGTTCGTGTAGTCAACCCTCTGAAAAAAAGTCACTAATGTTCCTACAGTCCTTCTGACAGAACATCTACAAACAGAAACACATTTTAAGTAGTATTTAGCAAACAAGAATATTTAGGAAGAAGTATTATGCAACCATAAAGACAATAACTACAATTTTTAAAGCATAAACAATAACCCAGCTAATCTAAAGCCTAACGGTGCTTCCATCAAGTGACTTATGTTTCGCTGCCCACTATCTACATTTTCGTCTATATGGTGCCATCTGTGAGCGTAATACCTAACGTCTCAGTAATAACTAATTAAAAATTGAGTCCCTAAAAATTCTTTCATTTTTGTATTCGTCAAATTAATGTTTGTGGGCGATTTACGCTAAACTAGACTTGGTGTAATCAACCCTATTTATTTATTTAAAACAGAAAATTTAAAAGATTATGTTTATTCTGAATTTGTTTTATTAAAAAAATTTTTACACAAAAATAAATTTGAATCTTTCTTTCTAGTTTTTATTATTGTTGATTTTTGTTTATAGAGAACCCCAACTGTAACTGCTGCCCAACCCTTTAACCCCAACGATGATGCTCAAGTCTTAAGAAAGGCCATGAAGGGTCTAGGAACCGATGAGAAAGCTATCATCAATGTCCTAGCTAGGAGAACCAATCAACAAAGACTTCAGATCGCCATCGCTTTTAAAACATTGTTTGGAAAGGTAAATAAAATTAAATTGGTCAGATAATATTATACCCCAATTTGTTTTTTATTTGTTTACCCATTGATATATCTTTTTCAGGATTTGATTAAGGATCTTAAGAGCGAACTCACAGGCAATTTTGAAAATTTGGTTGTCGCTATGATGACCCCTCTTCCAGAATTTTATGCCAAAGAATTGCACGATGCCATGAGCGGTCTTGGTACCGAAGAAGATGTTCTGATTGAAGTCCTTTGCACCATGTCAAATCAGGAAATAATGGTCATCAGAGACGCCTATCATAGACGTAAGTTTTAATATATTTATTGGATCCACCAAAACTGTACAAACTTGTAAATATTCTTAAACAAACATACCTAGAATAGTTGTAATCATGCATCCGATACTGCTATTAAATTTACAAAAGAAACTGATGCTTTAAGCAACAATATAGATATGGGTAATGCACTGGTAGGTTTACTCAGATCGTATGGAAACATTACTCGAATATATTTGCATCTAGTTGATTAATCGGCAACATATTACTTCTATGCTACATTAGTTCGTTTTGAATGTACTGAAATAAATATAATAGAATACTTTACTGTTTGTGCTTCTCCAGTGACTAGTGATTTCCTTAGTGACCACCTCATTGTGTTCTCTTTCCAGTGTATTACAGATCGCTCGAAAGTGATCTAAAAGGAGACACTGCTGGAACCTTTAAACGCCTCATGGTCTCACTATGCAATGCCTGTAGGGACGACAGTAACCGCACGGATGCCCAGGGAGCCTTACAAGACGCGCAAGCCTTACTTAGAGCAGGCGAGCTCAGGCTCGGTACCGATGAATCCACTTTCAACATGGTTCTCTGCCAGCGAAACTACGCTCAGCTTCAGTTGGTGTTTCAAGAGTACCAACGGCTCACGGGACACGATATCGAGAAGGCTATTAAGAATGAGTTTTCAGGAGATTCTGAAGACGCGCTTCTGGCTATTATTAGATCGATCAAGAACCAAGCCGCTTTCTTTGCTAAGATGCTTAACAAAAGTATGAAAGGATTGGGTACTAATGATAGACAATTGATTAGATTGGTGGTTACGAGATGTGAGATTGATATGCAGGAGATCAAGAGGGAATATCAGACTAAATATGGGGAAAGCCTAGGTCAGGCTATTAAGGTAAGTTGGTATTTCTTTGATCAAGAAATTGATTTTGATACTACTTTCTTTTACAGGGTGATTGCTCCGGTGACTACAAGAAGTGTTTATTGGCTTTAATTGGAGAGTCTTAAGGTTGCTATTTATTGTTGAAGATGTATTTATGTTATGCCAAATTACTTGTAAAAGGGTGTCCCACTAGTATACAGTGGTATTTTAACAATTATAAATCAAGTTCAGATCAGTTCAATGTTTGTGTTCACGAGATTTCCTTGATAATATTTTAGTCAATAAAAACTAATGCATGATGACTTGAAAATGTAATATTTTTATAATAAGAAAGCTATTTTATGCCACTGGATAATCTCTATTTTCTCAGATCTAAATGACTTTAAAATTTTAACACTTTCACTAACTTGACCAATTTTTGTGGGGCCTAAATATTTTAACATACAAGTTTACTTGAAAAACAACGTTGGGATATTTTTTAACAGTGTGACATCTTGTATATAATTATTTTTTGATATACCAATAAATGCTGTTTAACATTGTAAGATCTGATTCAGATATTTTATACTTTTTAATATTACTTTATTCAAATGTTTTAATTTTTTTGTTTTGTTTTATAAATTATGCATAAAGATCTGATTTTATATACGTTTTTTTGCTTATTTTGATATGCGTACCTTTTGTTCTTAATATTATATCAGTAATTTTAAATTTACTTGTTTTTTGTAAATTATTTTTATCTAGATGTTATTATACCTTATACACTATTTCATGATGTAAACTTTATTATATATTTTATCAAGTATTGTGTTTTATTTCTGTAGTCGTTTTGTCGGAGTAATAAATTAATATTGACATTATAAATATCTAAAAAGAAAGACAGTCATAAATTTTCGAGATAAAATGAGATGAATTACAACTTATAAATACTAAAGTTTGTCAATATTTGTTGAAAATTGAGTAAATTCGTTAAAACTCTTTTGATAAAGATTTAGTTGAAATTCAAACACATAAATAAAATAAATCTTTGACTTGCTACAAACATAGAAGTCAGTAGTTGTTCAACACTCCCGTTAAAATTAACAATCCAAGTTTCCTTAGTTTCGCCATTAATATTTAGGCATATTGTTAAAATTGTTACTCGGTTATGTTAAGAGTGTTCTATACCCATCAACTCTGTCAATTTCATACATAACCTCGAAATCCTCGCCCCTTACGTCTTCGCTGAACCCCCCTCTAAAGAAATTGTTGCATGAAATACATCTGTGTATTTGCGGTTACATAGTTACCAATTCTCGGATAAGGACGGCATCTAGACGTAGCATTTTGAGTCTTAGATGGAAATTAGATTTCTATTGACATGAACACAACTTTATGCAATCTAGCGGTATTAATTTGAACTGCCCGAAACGCGTAATGTTTGTTTGTTTGTTTATTTGCAGCATTTGAATTTGAGCGCGAACAAAACTAATATGAGTAACTTGTATATTTCTATAAATTTTGCATAAGTACTCACTAACAGTTTTTATTCGGGACAACAGTTTAAGGCTTACAAAAGTTTAAATAAAAACGTTTATTAACCTGTTGACATGTACATTATATATAGGAATCGTCGAGTACAAAGAAATCTATGTAACAAAATAAAAAAAAATAGATAAAGATACAAATAAATAAAATATTTATCTAACAGAACAAAGTTAGGTAAATTAAAAAGAGATAATGAGAAACAAAGGGTATTACACTACACATAATTATAATATATAAATAAGACGTCTCTTTAGTTACCAAAAAATTCATCTAAACTATATATAGATTGTCTCAGCAGAAAACGTTTTAATTTAGATTTGAAATTTACTAAATTTGGACAATCAATCACATCTTGAGGTAAGTGATTATAAATTTTGAGTGCTAAACAGTTTGGTGCTTTTAGCGAGATATTATATTTGTAAAAAAGTACATGGTATTTGTTACATTGCCTTGTGTTATATTGATGTACTTCTGAATTTAGGTGAAATTTATTTTTATTGAAATACATATAAACACCCAGTTCAAATATATATAATGAAGTTAAGGTTAGAATGTTAGTTTTTATAAAAACATTTCTGCACGAATTTCTTTTGGGAATATTTTCTATTATTCTTAATATTCTTTTTTGTACGATAAAAACATCGGGTGATAGAGTAGACAACCCCAGAACGCAATGCCATACCTAAGCCTCGACTCAACCTGAGCATAATATAAGCTAACTAACTGGCTAACAGAGGGAATTTAATTTTGAAATTAATGAGTAGCAGTGCTCTTTCCAGTTTAAATTTCTGTCAATAGTTATGCCTAAGAATTTAACACCATCTTCATCTGAGGATATTAATGACTCTTTTACAGTTATGTCAATATTGTTGCAGTTATTTTGCCAGTTATGGAATCTAATCATTTTTGTTTTGTCACTATTAAAATAAAGAGAGTGTAATTCGAACCAGTTAACCAGCTCATTCATGGACACTTGGCATATATCCTTTAATTCGGAGTCATTTGGGGATGAAAACAATACAGTAGAATCATCAGCGAAACGAACTTTTAATACTTTAGGTATTACTTCATCTAGATCATTTGTATATAGTATAAATAGAACTGGTCCCATGACTGAGCCTTGAGGGACGCCCATGTTACATATTCTTGTATCTGAGCTTACTGAAGTTAAATTGTCTTTGTTATTATGGTTTATATTAACATACTGGGACCTATCTTTTAGAAAGGATTCCTCCGCGAATGCCGTACGATAATAATTTCTGTAATAAGATGTCGTGCTGAACGCAGTCGAAAGCCCTACTGAGATCACAGAATATCCCAACAGGGCACTCACCTGCTTCCATAAAGTTTACAATATTTTCATAGAAAGATGTAATAGCAGAATTGATGGATTTGCCAGCAACAAAGCCGTGTTGGTTTCTTGAAAAGATATTACGTTTCTTCACAAATGCTAGAAGTCTAGCTAAAAACGCATATTCGAGAAGCAAGATGTAATAGTTATGGGTCTATAATTTTGAATCAATTCAGGATTTTGTTCTTTAAAAATGGGTATTAATTTGCCCTTTCTTAGAAGTGTAGGAAAATTCCCTGACACAAATGAAAGATTTATTAAATATGTTAAGAGCTTAATTAATGTAAATAACGCTTTTTTTAATATAAAGAGTGGGACTTCATCTGCCACCGCAGCAGGTTTATTCTTTATTTTTTCTCCTAAGAGCGTCAATAATTCATTCTCACTAAAAGGATCTAAATATATAGAAACCCTATTTTTTATGTTACTAAAATGCTTATGTTTAGTTTGCAGTGTAATATTTTTTATTATATTCTGTGGTTCCTCAATGAAAAAATCATTAAATAATTTTGCAATATCATTAGACAGTTCAGAAACTACTTTCCAAGATTCTTTTGAAACGTTGTTTGAGTTAAATATGCGATTTTGATAATAAACTTTTTTTGAATTTTGAACTAATTTTGAATGTTGTTTTTTAGTCCACATATAATAATTATGTAACTCTGGAAAACTTTTTTGTAAAATATATGAATCTTTTAAATTAGTACTAGACATTATAACTTCATTGGTTACCCATTTACTATTCTTGTCTTGGGAATAGTAACATTATTTTAAAGGAAAATATTCTCATAAGCATTGTTTAAATCATCAGACGAAAATACAGTTGACCAATCCTGAGTTGCTAAGGATTCAAGGAAAGCTACCGTATTCTGTTCATTAAGGATACGTTTTATTTGTGACATTTGCTTCTTGTGAGAATTATTTTGATTATTTGGCGATTCAAAAAGAACAAATCTGTGGTCGGAGGTAATATTGTCACTTACGCAAACAACTGGATTAGTCATATTTGAAAATCGCCATCGGTGATCTATATACTACTAAGATTACCATTTTACATTTATCAAACTTATAGGTAATCCCACATATTTCAAAGTCTTTTTCAACGCAATATTCTTTAAGATTAATTTCAGAACAATTTATATCATCCCTGCTATAAATTGAAACCCCACCACAATGATATAGGGATCTACAGAAATGACTACTCAACTTGAAGCCACTTATATGTTTTGTAATAATAGATAATTCAGTATCATGAGTTTCAGTTATGCAAATAAATTTTATATTTAAATTTAAGAATTCATATTCTAAATTATTGATAGACTCTGCATTTAAACTGCGCGTATTCATTAGTAAGATGTCAGGATTGAAAAACACTAGTCCTCCACTTGATTCTTCATGCGCTTCTGGAAAAACTTACTTATACAGGAGCCTGTTGGCCAGAGCTTTTGATCCATAGCCCTTCTAAAGTTCATTTGATTAATAGACACCTTAAAAGATGAGTAAAAGTCAGGACGAATAGGAGTAATAGAAGCACACTCTACTTTAGGAAAAAATACTTCAAGCGTCTTTTTAAGATCATCACATGATGTATTATATTGTACCCTCGTTACATGAAGATGAACTACTTTTGGTTGAAGTAGAGTTGTTTGCAACCTATAAGCAGTATGAGCCCAGGGCTGTTCATAGTGTTTTAGCCAAATTGTGAAAATTGTGTTTAATATACAGAAATAATACAAATAAAACAAATTGTAAAACTTAGATGTTTATATGTTCATAAAATAAAATAAATTATGAAAAAAAAAATTAATTCAATGGTATTTGCGAGGTACACATATTGATAAATGCACTACACACTACTACAATGTTGTCCAATGCAGTATATAACCATCTTTTTTTTTAGACAATATACTCATTGGTATTGTTTCATGAAAAATCTTATTTTTTTTAAAAGACCAATAATTCGTTCTACATGAATTCGTACAGTGGCAATATTATGTGTATTTTCCAAATCAGTGGGATGTAGTTGATTTTTTCCCATCGTAAAGGCTGGTATATTTAAATTCGCAACTAATATTTGTAGAGAATTTTAAACTAAAACAATATCATCTGGTAAAATTAAATTTAAAAAACCACAGTTTTCTGTCCAAAATTTGTCGCTATAGTGTTTTAACAGAGCAGGTTTACCGAAAATTTACACAAGTAATAATAAAAAAATACATACAAAAGATCGCCAAAAATACCTGTTATAAAATGCCTAAAACAAACATGTCTATTATTCACTTGGCTTTCAGAAAATGTACCTCGTTTCAAAGCTTTAATCCAAGCGTTTCTTCATTTACTAGACAACGCATTTAAATGATCTCCTCCGTTTGTCAAAACAGCAGGAAACCGGAAAATGCGCAATGAGCATTTAATAACACTACAAAAATGTTGCATTTTCTATTTATTTCTTCTGAACAAAGAACTTTGAAAAAATCTTTCTGATGTTTACATATGAAACTAACGTTGTGTCATAAAGTTGTGTGCCTCTCAGCAAATATGGCCTACGTCATCATGGAATGGTCTATATTCAAGTCAACACAACAATCCAATGTAAATAAATGCAATCAGAATAACTGTTGTCTTCAATTAACTTCCTAGTTTGCGTTAACGAAACTCGAATTCGGATTTCGCCATACAATGACTTTTTATGATTGGCCAGGATTCTGTAAAACTCCGACAGAGCACGAGCGCAATGCGAGAGGTCCCGGGAGCCGCTACACACAAGACGAACCTTTCGAAATATAAATCTTCTGGTAAAATTTAATTTTTAATTGCTTTAAAGAGGACCGTCGGGGGGCAGCACCTCCCGGTACCCTCTGAGATTTTGAAGCAATGTTCAATTTTAGAAAAAACTACTTACTTTTTTCAAAAATGGTAAATACAAAAGTTGTTCAGTGGCAAATGAAGAACGGCGGATGATAACTTATATACTTATACGACTTTTTTTATATTTTTTTCATGTTATTTCTTTTATGTATATAAAAAAAAAGTGATCATCCGCCATTCTACGATGAATAATAAGCTCGGATACAAAAAAATATTTTTTTTGTTGACTATTAAGCCCGCAATTTTAACATTAGCATTTCCAATATGTCGGAGGGTATAAAACCCCCTTAATACAAAATTACTTGGAAATTTAAGAGATTAGCTTTCATCCTACGCAAATACAGTCAACTTTCTGATACTGCTTCTCAATAAACCAGGATAAGGCATCAAATCCCGATATTAATGTTGACCTAAACATGAATAATAAGAAAAATGTTTATCGCGAGCTAGTTTTACCAATTTGTTCCAAGCCTCTTTTCCCGTTGCCTACAAATATCATTCAGTTATATAAAACATGTTCGGTTGTTTAGTCCGCATCACAGTGGCCATTTACAAGCTCTATTATTGTTCTTAATTCCCAACTTTTCTATTGGCTGTGGCGATTATTTCGTAGAACTCTTCGTTTGTACTTAAAATGAATTCTTTTCAATTTGTGTGTGGCTGAAGGCTGGCTTCCATTGCCAAAGAACCAGGAAACTCTTCGTTTGTCTATGACCCTAGATCCAGCAGGTAATTTTTGTTCATTTTCCCGTATAATAAGTTATCCTAAAATGTGGCGTCATTCCATTAAATGGAGCCATGGGTCTCTCTTTGGCAAGTGCGTTGGTATTTTATTAGATACGCCCTCGTCCACGTCACCTTCATTCATTACTCTATTGCGGTTTTTCAGTTGCGTGAGCATCAGTTTGATTTTAGAGTCAACGGCATGACGAATGATATTGAAGCTTATTGTGTTCAGTTTACCTAGCAGATCCGCCACCACCATCGACCACGTTATGGGCGAACTTTCCTTTACTACAAATGTTGTGGTAGTAAGATCTATCGTTTTTTCCCCTGCTATTTTTAATATTGCTTCATAAGATGTGTTGCTAAAATTCTCCACTGAATCTATGAATGCACATTGCACTACTTCATTGCTACAAATATTTTCTTCTACACAATGAAGAGCATTATTGGTGGACTTGTAACAAAACGTTGTTTGCTTTCATAGTACCTCTAATATCATTGGACCTCCTACTGATTTCTACAAATCTTTACTGATTGGTAGTCCACCATACGGTTGTCCAAATATTGACATATGTCTTCTGCAGTCGAACCAGTATGTTTGACTCTTTCTGGCTCCCTAATGCTTTATGCGCGGTAATTTTATTCTGGTGATCGTTTACTGTTGCATTTACCAATCATTGATTATTATAATATTATTCTCAACTGATTAAAACTATCAGACAGGCCATACTTTTAACCTGCTTACTCTAGTTATTGTGTCTTTGGTCACCATACCAAAGCTGATGACTGGCTTAACCACCGTAGTATATACCATGTCTAGTTTTAAGCTCCATTATTTACCGAAAGCCTACTGTTTAGTGGTCTCCAAAACTAGGTTTTACCAATACCTTATTTCTTCTCAGTTTACTTCAGACCTCTCGAAGAAGACTTAAGAGGAGACACATCTGGCACCTTTAAGCGAATGATGGTCTCATTGTGCACTGCCAATCGCGATGAGAGTACGATGACTGATCCTCACGCGGCCCAAGCCGATGCTCAGGAGTTACTCACCGCTGGGGAGTTGCGTCTCGGCACCGATGAGTCCACCTTTAACGCCATTCTTTGTCAAAGGAATTACGCCCAATTAGGACTCATTTTCCATGAGTATGAAAAAATGGCTGGTAGGTAACATTTGTAAATATTTTTTTACTAATTCGTTATTGCCCTTTTTACTTACACATTTACAACATTGTTTTGAGTAAAACTATTTTAAAATTTTTGCTCTTAAATTTAATAAAGTGAGAAAGATGTTGAGGACTAATTTTTTCATCAGGTAACGACATCGAAGAAGCGATCAAAAGCGAGTTCTCTGGTAATTCAGAAGAAGGTTTCTTGGCTATAGTACGTGCTATCAAAGATCAAGCAGCATTTTTCGCTAGAATGATCCATCACGCTGTCAGTGGTGCTGGCACAGATGACAGAAGCTTGATCCGTCTCTTGGTCACTAGATGCGAAGTTGACATGGTGGATATAAAGAGAGCGTACGAATCGAAATATGGAGAATCTTTGCGAGAAGCTATAAAGGTAAGTTTAAGTTTATTTTTAACTTTTTTCAGATCTGGAAAAATATTATTAATAGTAAAACTTCATAAATCAATGTCGGTACCACATATATTCAGGTTTACAAAAAGGGGGGAATTAAACAACGGCGACTAGTTTCGGCTATTAGCCATCATCAGGCCTACAAATAATTACAAGAAAATAGTAACACGATTACAATGACATTTTAACTACTTGCCCTGGGGTAATAAAATTGAAAATTGATAATTATTAGACGAATTTTATAAAAAACACAACATTAAAAAATTATTTTAAAAAATTTTTTATATCTGCCCATCAAGCTAAAAACATTGAGGGGGAGAAAATGCCCAAATACGCAACCACTGAAAAAACTGGGCATTTTCTCCCCCTCAATGTTTTTAGCTTGATGGGCAAATATAAAAAAAATTTTAAAATAATTTTTTAATGTTGTGTTTTTTATAAAATTCGTCTAATAATTATCAATTTTCCAATTTTATTACCCAAGGGTAAGTAGTTAAAATGTCATTGTAATCGTGTTACTACTTGTAATTATTTGTAGGCCTGATGATGGCTAATAGCCGAAACTAGTCGCCGTTGTTTAATTCCCCCCTTTTTGTAAACCTGAATATATGTGGTACCGATATTGATTTATGAAGTTTTACTTTTACACTTTGATCACATTTCAGCTATGGATAGATAACCTGTTTGCTTTAATATTATTAATACGTTACGTTTAACTGCAACTTTTTCTTTGAATGAAAAGCTGTTATTGATCATTTTGGAGTTTTTTTTTTCATTTTTATATGTTAGTTTTTTAGTTTCTAGACTTTCATTTTTATCTCTATTTTTTCTTAAATTCATTATGTATATCCGCTAATCTTTCCCGCAAACAAATAACTTTGCTTATATCCATACTCGCTGGGATTCATATTTTTGCAAATTCCCTTCGCCCTCTAAGGGATTTCGAGTAGTTTTTAAGATAATATCTTCGATATCAATTGGTGGTAGGAACTGTGAAAAATATGACGAACATAAGTTTGTAACATGATACTTGAAAATCCTCACAAATGTGCCAAATCGATTGGCTTTATCCAGGAGTTATTAATCTCCAAAATACAAATTTTGGAGAAGTTCAAAATAGCGGGAAAATGGTGAAAAATAAGGAGTCGGAGTCGGAATACACGGGCAAAAACCAAGGATAATGATCCCAGTGAGCTTGTTAAAAGACACCACAGTATTTCAAGCGGAAGTAGCAGCAATAAGAAATAAACAGACAAGCAATGGTAGGCATACTTACAGAACACTGTAAACTTAACAAACATGAAAAACATAGGTCTGGCAGAAGAAACCACATGCAGGTTTTGCCACACAGAAGAAGAAACCTCCATCCATATCCTATGCGAATGCGAAGGAATAGCAAGGACAAGGTTCTTACAGAAGAGAACGGAATACCCAGATGCAGAAAGCTACGTTGAAGAGCAATTGTCAGGGATCCTAGACAATGTCAAAAGCTTCGAAGCTGGCGTAAGTCATCTACCTATAAAGGGAACCACAATATATCTGCAAATGTCGCATTGGAAATAGTATCTTTTTTACATATCTTATCTTAAGGCTCCACTCGGTATCCTTCAAACTTTGTGCTGAGGGTCAGCGGTGATAGGCGAGGTAGATATTTTATTACACCCATCGAGCAACAATAACAGGGCTGGTTTAAAATATTTGTGAATGCTTCCGCTATAGTCGGGAATATGAGGTGCTGAATTCGACCACCTCTATACAAGTCGCGAACATCCACCTAAAAAACATGAAATCCTATGTAAAATGACCTGCCGGATTCGAATTCTTTGTTCGTCCTTTGATCCGAAATTGCAAAATGTGTCAAAACAAATATTTTTTTGCAAACTAGTGCATAACTTTGTTAATTGATGTCCGATCGTTATGAATTTTGGATATGATATTTTTCAGTACTTAAAAAATGTAGAACGTCAAATAAAAGCTACGTAATTTTTTTTTTTCGCTAGAAGACACAAAATATTGTCGTTTTGCAGCGTAAAATGGTGAGTCGAGAAAACTTTTTTATCTTTGGAGATAGATAACCAGTATAAGCGAGAAAAATGTTGCCTACAGAGCACTGAACTTTTTTTTCATGACGTTTAGTTTGGGCTGTATACTTTTTTAAAAACCCAATAAAATTGAGTCTTATCTCTTGGTATTGCCGCTGAACCAATACTAATAATTTTTGTTTATTATTAATATTATTTTTTATTTTTATTCTTTTTTATTGCAGGATGACGCTTCTGGAGACTACGAGAAATGTCTTCTAGCTTTAATTGGCGAATATTAAAATACACCAAAGCTTTAAGTTTCCTACGTTAAAATATCACTTTTCGCTTGTTTTATCTAAAACATTACTTTAAAGCGATCGGATATAAAATGTATAAATTAAGTTGAAAATAATGCATTCTTAATACATTTAATGATTTTACTAAAGTAAATTTTGGACTAAATCTACAAAAACCTATGAATCCAACAAATCAAAACCTGTCAAATTCAATGTAAATTTAGTTTCGAGCTATTTTGAACACATCAATTTTTGTGATAATGTTTTTGAAATTAGTATCAACGATCAAATCATTCTTTTTAGTTAGTTGTCCACCAAGAATTCCAGATTTAATACTCAAAATTTAGAACGATCGAAAAACATATTGCCGTATGAATAAATAAAGAAATTGCAAATTTTAATATAGTTAAAAATTTAAACATTCCACTTATTTTAAGATGTGTATTAAAGCATTTACATACAGTATCTCTACAAAAGAATCATCGTCTTCTCATACGCCATGTTTCACAAACTGTGACATACATAACATTAAAAGATACATTATAGCAAATGGAAATGTCAAGGTTCATATTTCGTATTAGTATGAGAATTTTTAGTGCCCCAAAACACCAAACGTATAACATATTCATTCAAGCATAATCGTTGCAAAATCTTCCAGGCAGTTTGATGCGGAATATTTGCTGAGCCAGTGGATTGTTGTGAAGCATGCGAAAAACTTCTCCACGATTGTAATAAACGCGTGGTTTTCCGATACTTTTAGCTTTACTTATAACGATAAATACCTTGCATACTCGAGAACTCATAACGCTTTATGTTGCATATTCTCCATTATGCAAGTTGTGTTCATGGGGCAGCCTATCTACTCAATTAAAACGAATTATGCAAGTTTGGATGTTATGCTTTAACATTTTTCCTTTTTGTTAAATGCTAAATGTGACACAATTTGTGAAATATTGGGTTTTATAACCCAATGATTCTTCTATAGTCGCGCTGTATGATTGTTACTTGAAAGGATATTATCTGGTTAGTTACTCAGTATTTTTATATCTTAGTAATTTTTTTAGTTAATAGAATATTAGTTTTAACAATTATACCAAAAAAGATTTTTTCTTTAGTAGTTTTTTCTTGTGAAATGTTACCATTCGTAAGAGTAAGCTTAGGAAGAGTGCGATTTGTTATAATATTACGACAAACAAAAATATTATTTCGTAATATTACTCAAAACGTAACCGATATAAAAGTGATAACGTTGACCAACAATGGTATAATTTCGTGAGTTTTATATTTAATATTTGTTAAAGCTTTTAAAGTAGATATTGTTAAAATAGTAGGTTTTTAAATGTTTAATTATTATGTATATTTATCAGTATATGATTCAAAATTCGGGTTCTTGGGGGTGAAAAATAGTATTTTTCTGTGTTTCTATATTAATCTAAAACGTTAGAACCAAAAAGGAACGAAACCTTTTATATATTTTTTATGCAACTTTATTATTTTAGAAAAAAAAATAGAATAACATTTAAAAGTATAAAAACTGATCATAAAGTATAATTAAACATTAAAAGTTTATAAATTGTAAATTTTTTATATGCCAATAGATCAAATGTAATTTTAACAATTTTTTTGAGTTTTAAACTTTCCATAATACATTTTCCTATTTATTAAAATATCCTGACCGGTCCCTGGAAGATAAGGGGGTGTCCCTGTACAATTTTTGCTTTTATTCTCTAACTTCTTCTTCTTCTTCTTGTTCTGCCTAACTGAAAGACTAGAGTCTAAGCCAAAAAGAAATATATTTTCAATTTATGTGATTCGACGTTACAAAAAAACTAGAAGTTTTAAAATAAATCAAAAAAAAATCTGTTTGGAAAGATTGGTGGAAATCGGTCTAGCAATTAAGCATTACTCGCCGCCGTTAGTATATGGATGGGTATTGGCTATGCTGGGAAATCTTTTTTGTAACTTTATGATTTTGTGACACCCGAATCTTGAATCTATACATTAAGTTTTAAGCTAGTTAAAAAAATTTATATAAGTTCTGCCAAAAAAAAAGGAATTAAATAAGATTGATATAATATTTTCTGTGTTAAAATTCTTTATATATTGCTGCAACACCGATTACACAGAAAATTTGTGTCCCAACAGTCTCAGATAAGTACCTAATCCAGCAATATGAGCAAAATGATTAAATTGTGACTTATTTATGTTCCTTAATAGATATAATAAGGAGAGACAACTACAGAGACGGGAAACTCAATGTATTATTCTTGTCGGTAAAAATTGTTTGGGCGATTGTAATGGCAGGCAGTAGGAGAGGGCGCTCTAGTCAATATTCTTCTTTTCTCAAGGCCTCTTATAGCTGTGAGTATCCATTCATCAGTGGCGGGAAAATTTAAAATTATGCTCGACCCAAAAATGTATATGTTAGAAATAAATCATGTTTCAATACAAAATTTACACGACCAATAAACACTATGTGAAATTCTAGTGATTATTAATATTTAAACTTAGAAAAATGATACACCAAACTCTTTTTGCTTTCTATAAATTTTGTATTGTTTAAGAATAACAAACTACACTAATAATAATACAAAATAATGGGGATGGGTAGCTCAGCGGTAGAGCACTTGACTTTAATTCCGCCTCCTTTCACTACATTTAGAGTGTTGAGATCTGCCTCTATGAATTTAAGTGGTACAGCGCTTGGTTTCAACTTCCAACCAATTCCATCAGTATAATCATGTCTAGTAAAATGATAACTGCAGATTGTGTAGTTCCTCATATTAATATTTGGATGGGCAGACTTTGGCACCACATTTCGCACCTAACATGAATTAAAATCATTACTAATAAAATTGTATTTTTTGCATGTGTATTGCTTAATGAAATGGGAAGATAAAATACTTACTTGTCAGTATTTCTTGGAAAAGAATGTAGTTTCCGAACTTTGACGTCACTGCAGCCACAAATTAAGCAAGAATTCACCATTGTTTTTAAAAGTCTCACAATCAACACTATACAAACTAAAATTACTCAAATCAACAATATCACGCACAAGACATAAAAGAAATCACAACCAAAACAAAATGGATTCTTCAAATACATATCAACAACCAATAATAACATATAACGTCTGACACTGTCGAAAACAAACGTCAAACATAAAATATGCAACACCAGCGACCTCTACGCCTGTCTGCCCTCCTGTAGAACGGATGTCCAGATTATTGTAAGAGAGAAAGAAAGTTATAATATATAGAATTTATATGGGCTGCCGAACAATTTTTCCTATTAAGTTACCCGTCTCATAGTTGTCTCTGGAATAAGTCAGATATGATATTAGCTGATCCTATAAGCCAACTCGACATCTCTCGACGCGACAACTGGCGGCCAGTGCCGACAACAATTGTGGGTCAGATTGTATGGTGGTGCATGCAGATTCATACATATTCGTGTTTATTTGTATAAAAACGTTGTGATATGAGTGTCTCAGTTAAAAAACGCCTTCAAAAGGGAGTATATTAAAGAAAAGTGGCATCCAGTGAAGTTCTCTTAATTTTCTGTAAAGTCTATGGGCAGGCGTCTCCTAAATCTTCTGTTGCAGGAGTAGATTAGGATGTTTTATGTTGTTTTCTCCGATCACTACATGAACGTACGGTATTCTAAGGTCTGTATGGAGAGTATGGTTTGAGACGTATCTGTTATTGCTGAGTATTTTTGACTGTGATCTCTGGATGTATTGGATTTGCTCGGCATTGTAAATAAGGATTTTGTTGTCCATATGAGATTTCGTTCCAATGAGACAGTATATTTCTTTTTTTAAGTCTAGTTGCGTCCGTTTCTTTTTTAGATGAGGTATGTTGGTTTGAGGTTTGATGTGTGTTTACTGATGGGCAGGTTTATTTTTGAAGATTGAAAGTTATGCGTTAGTTTCATTCTCTCTAATTTTTCATTTCTTTAATATAACCACGTCTGTATTAAGTTTGGATGGTGGTGTAGGTTGGAGGAGGCTGTGTTGGGATTTTGGTGTATTCCAAATACGGTCCCATTGAAGTTAAACTTAACATTTAATACGAGTGAATAGCTTTTCCTGTTTTTGGTCAACCAGGTTTAAAAATGCAGTTTAAAAAAAAACGCAGATAAAGTTTTAATTACAAATAAATAATCGTCCTCTGGAATCAGTTGTGAGTTTCAGTAGAAATGCTCGTTTGCCTAATTTAACTGATATTTAACATCTTTAATATAAATAAATTACTTGGACCACATATTAAATCACTGTTATTGCTGTTCTGTTGCCAAAAAATTTGCCTTATTATAATTAAACGCTTCATATTGTACGCCTTGCAAAAGTTTATAAATATTTATAATTATATTTTTATGAATTGTTGGTATAAATAAAATGTTTAAATTAAAAATATGTTTTATTTAAAAAAATATTTTAAGATTTTATCAACCGTGGATTCATCGTTTGTTTTATTCGTACAAAAATAATCATCGGACCTCCATAAAACGAATCTACAAACCTCATATATATTATTAATCATCAAAAACCATTTTTTTTTATTATACCTACGCCTGCCGATTTCGCTTGACACGAGTGCCGCTCTAACGGGATTTTAGGTAAACAAACATAACTATTAACTTACGGGCCGCGCCACAAGATGTCGCTTTAGATAAACACACGTAACTGTTAAGTTAAACAAACATAACATTTTGAGCGTTTTGATCATGACGCGAGCGCCGCTCTAACGGAATTTTAGATAGACTAACAGTATAATTTTTTAAAATTCAAATCTAGACAAGACATTACTAGCAAATAAAATAGGAAAAAGTCAATTAAATAATGTGTTAATTTCAGATATGAAAAAAAGAGAGAATTTAAACCAAATTCAACAATATTAACTTAGTAAATGAACATAATTTCCAGCTATAATTGGTCTATTGAAACACAGAGGGCGAATTATAGATATATTTTTGAAATCCATTTCCATATGTGAAATATTGTTTAATATAATGTTAAACAGAAAATTTTACAGCTTTGTTCTCTTGATTCTAGACTTTTAATGATAATTTTTTACTAACTATTGTAACCAATCAAATTACTTAATTTAGAGTCATGTGTCAAATTTCATCCAATCAGCTATGGATTACAGCGATAACACCCTACATGTGGTGTTTTCAGTTTGGTGTTTTCAGCAAGTCAAGTTTTTGATTAAAAATTAATTAAACGTCAAACTGACAACTAGTTTAAAAATGTTTAAATCTACAAAGTAAAAAATTATCTTATCGAATACCCCTCGGGCCTTGATAAATCCTCAAAATTTTGTCATAGAGAATCCTTCAAGCGTGTTGCTTAAGGATAATAGCCCTCGGCCTTCGGCCTCGGGCCATTATCAAGCAACACGCTTTCAGCATTCTCTATGACAAAATTATCTCGGTATTATCAAGGCCCTAGGGGTATTACTACTGAAAATCTATGTGAAACGTCAAAGTACGCAAGCACAGACAACGTGAAGCATGTCTCCGATTTTATCTGATATTGTTTTTGCTCGAAGATTTCCTTGATTTCATCACAATATCGGGACTTTTTAATTTGATTTTAAAACAACAAGGGCATTCATCGGATTTGCCGATGACACAGAAATCTTCTACAGAGCTGATAACTGGGAAAACCTGAAGCAAAAAGCATCTAATCAATAAAAGCATGGTTCGTCTATAAAATTGCTTACGATCAACAAAGAGAAATCAAAAACATTAAGCTGTAATATTCGTGGTCGGTATATAATGTAATAACGAACATAATGAATATAGTTTATACATTTTACATTTTCAAAAATAATAATTTAAAAATCAAGTTCGAATCTAGGGAATCTATCTATCTATCTGTATTGTACTGGTGTTTATTCCGCAGAAGAGTTCAGGTCCCAGAAATGGAATATAGGGAATTATCATCCCTTTGAAAATTGATTTTAAACCAAAACTCGGAACAATTTATTGATGCTGTTTTATTTGAAAAAATCTTTCGTAAAAAAGTAATAACCTTATTTTTTCAACACACATTTAACAAGAATGGACATTTTTGAAAATACAAAAAAATTTCGATCGTTTCCACATAAAATTGAAACTAGACAACAACAGGTGCGTCGTATTTTTAGATTTTATAAATTTCTGGATTTATATTTCGCTTGGATGTGGGATACGCTACGAGATTTGAGAAAGAGAGTTTTTATAAATTTTATGTCGACCGTAACATACAAAATGTGTTATCTTGAAGGACATATTGTCTAAAATAAGAACAGATTTATTGAAAACTGTTTTAATTTGAGTATATTTTTTCACTGTAATTGGGATGTCATTAAAGTTCTTTCATAGCTGTACCCTGGGTATTTGACTGCAAAAAAACAGAAATATAAATTTTGTAATATTTCTTACATCAAAAGACTATAGCTCGTCTATTTAATGGTCTATTCAACGGAAGCAAAGTGAGTTTTGTCAACTTGCATTGTATAATTGAGCTGCTCAGTGGAATAACGACCTAAGCCACTTAAAGGTGATATGGAGATAAACGTAAAAAAAGAATTAGTGAATTTTTCAAAATTTTTATTTCGACTTTACGTAACATTTTCAATAAACTTTAATTTTAGCCCAAATAAATGAAGTAAAAGCTAATGTTTTAATAAAAGTATTTTTTTAAATTCCAAAAATTAAAAAAAATAATGTGGTTTGGGCCACTATTACATAAAAAAAAAATTAAGAACTCTCTTATAACTGTGGTTTGGGCTCGTAACCCTACACACATCCAATTAGGTTTCTGGCACTTCCTCCAAGACTTCGTCGTCTAAAGCACAGTCAACATCATTATCTACGGCACCCTCATTGGCCTTTAAATTATTATAAAATGAATGATGAATTTCTGGAATGTATGGAAACAGAGACTGTAAATCTTTCATTTTATTTTTTTCTATTGTTCGTCCTTCAGGATATAGCAAATCCAGTTCAATGTTATGTAATTTTGAATTTCTAGTTTTTCTTTTTTCAACATTTACAGACATAAATGATGCTATAAGATCATCGTCAACGTTCGTATATTTATAAAATATTTTATAAGGGTGAGATTTACGCAACCGTATCCATTGAAATTTTAACCATTCTACTTGTCTTCTTTCGTTTTTTATTTCGTTATCGTCTAGTTTTCTGTTTGTTATTAACTGTTCTAACTTTTTCGTGCATTTAAAATCATTTTCGGTCATCTTAATTACCTGAAATTTAGGATGTTTCTTCTTTGCAGATGCTATGACTTTCGCCCAATCTTCGGGTATGTAAATATTTTCATGATAACGTTTTTCTCTTTCAATCACCCCAAAATCTCTATCGCACGGTAAGTATGAGTGACCGGACACTAAAAATTTCTGGTCAATTTGTTCAATCTTATATTGGTTGGAACTTGTTACAAAATTACAAATGGCAGCAATTTTAATGTTTCTATTCTGCCCTCCACATTGATCGCTATACATGATAACTTTTTTGGTGGTTACAAAATTTTCAAAAAAATGTAACAGACAGGAACCAATTTCAGGTGGCCCACGAGATGCTAATCCTTCATGCCATGTATACATGTATGCTTGATTGGTTGTCAAATTATGAATACCCAAGCAATATGTCCATAACTGACGTTTATAGTAAACAATACCCGTAGCTAGATTTGGTGTGGGTAATCTTTTCATGAGGTCAAACGCAAATATTGTGGTGTCATTGTCCAAAGTTTGGGCAAAAATCGTATCTTTCTTTAAACCAGACCGTGCAGATTCGACCTTTTTTAAATGAAGTTCCTTCTGATGTGCGACTTAACGTTAAACGCATCACATTTTTTACAGGTGTCTGAATAGGGTTGTCGAAAATGCAAATTAAATTTCTCAGTAAATTTTTTATTAAATATGAAACTCGATACTGCATTATTTCCCATTTCTTCCTTGTAAAGACTATACATTTTAGTAATACATAAGTCAGGGGAAAGATATTTGGCATTAGGACTATTTGTTCTTCTGTAGTGACTTCTATAAGTAGGAAATTTCTTAATAAATGAAATCACACCATTCACCGCTTCTTCACTGGTCTTCTTGTTACATGGCTGTTTTCCTCTTTTATCCAATGGAGCTGTAGTCTCAGTTGAATTTCCTGTATTTTTATATCTAACTGCACGAGAAATTCTTCCGTCCGAGACTCCTAAACTTTTTTTAAAAAAAGTTTTACAAACGATAACATCCACACCACCTTTCGGTAAAAGGTATACGCGAGTATTCTGTCTTCTTGGTAAATCGGTCAGCGCTCTTCTGCTGTAGGTTCTTAATTTGGGTTCAACTTTTATTTTACCAAAAATAAAAGCTGTCTGTAAATCAAAATTTTTCAGTTTATAGAAGTTATCAAAAATAAGCTTCCTTTCCTCTAGTGTTAATAAACTATGACATTTTTTACGAGATGTGCAATCACCATCATAGAACTTCTTTGCAGGAACAACCTGACCTGCTACATTTAAATAATCTTGACCTGCCGCTCTGGCTCTTTTTGCCGTCACTCTTTTCCATTCGGAATGATGTCGTAGTCGTTTTCTACTTAACTTTCTTTTTTCTTTGAGAGGCAAAAAATATAGAAGGTCACTAGGGCCAGGGGCCGTATTAGTAGGGTTATCAATCGTTGTTTCATGTTCAGGCAAATAATTATCAGGCGAAGAAAGTCTGCGTTCTTCATCTGACGGAATGTATTCAGATCCAGAATCCTCGAACTCCGAGGGTTCTCCTACGCTGGAATCTGACATTTCGTTTCTAAAAAAACAAACAACTATAAGTCCAGTTACTTTAAAAACAATGACCAGTTAACGATCTGTATCTTTTTCAATGGGCCACTCTGTATAATACAAGATTCTACACAATAAAAATAGTCACAAGAGCACAACGGCAGCAAAATAAAACGTAAACATAACCACAAAACTTACCGAACGACCCACAAAGCTTTTTATACCGCTTATATTTTTACAAGTATGGTGGCCTAAGTGATTATAGGCCACTATTGTATTAACTAATTCTAAGCAACTACAGTGGCTCAAATGATATTGGGCCACTCTTCCGTATAAAAATATTGCAATTATGTGAGGGGAAGAACTACAGTTTCATTTCACTCTATCGTAAAACGTCAAAAATAAGGTTAGGTCACTATAGTTTTGAAAGTTTACGTCCTTCGCCAATAGATGAGAGTAGTAACCCTTTTTTGTATATTTTGTGGGTTGGGCCATTATTGTACTGAGCAGCTCAATTATCAAAACTCAGTTCTAAGCTTTATTTATCAGTTTTACTGATAGATGGTAGCAAATTGCGAAGTTGAATTCGATTTATTAGATTCAAAAGCCAAACTAACGAAGCCGAAAGGCAAAAACCTATCTAAGGATGTCAAATCCACTAAATTAAATTCCTAGCTCGATTCTGAAATATATCATTTATTTACACCTCGAAAAAGCAGGCAGAACTCATAGTGACATGTGACAAAAATTTATTCACATCCGAAAATTGATTGATAAAAACTGCAACTTGAGGGTGACCGATTATATAGATCTATTTCTCCATTTGGCCCATTCTTACAGGACAACTTTTATATGTCTTACAAGTTGTAATGAGGTAATAAGGTTATAAATGATTTTCTGGGCATGTAATAGTAGATTCTAACCGAGTACTATATTTTCTCCACGACCAAAAATAATTCATTCAAAATAAATTAAATTTAAACAACTAAAGTTATTTTTATTAAAAGACATTACAGATTACATTGTATTAATATTAATATTTATAGTGTTGGTACAATTATTAAAATTTAACACTGAAACATTAGAAGGTTTTATATACAGATCTGGTCAAATTTTAGCGGAACATAGCATTTTCAATGTATTTTGAACAAAAGCTCACATAGAAGTCGACCAGCGGGATATATAAGTTATCTACGCGACGACGTATCAACTATTCAATTGAACCACTGTTCCCCTTCCTGCCTCGAGCAACTGGCACGTGATACTAGCCACTCAATCTACTGAAAGTCAACGCCGCAGTAGAATTAGTAGCCGAAAACGATTGAAAATAAAATGATCACGTTCTTCAAAGGAAGAAAAGATACAAATTTCAAAGTGGTATTTTGGGGGCCATTCGATTCGAGATACAATAAATTTATTTATTGTTGCATTTGAAAATAGGCCAATTCCGACACAGTCCACCATTTCTCGAATTATTAAAAAGTTCGAGAAATGCGGATGTGTTCAGAACTGCCGGAAGTGTGAAAATTTCGATGAACCACGTATAAAGCCAATTAATGAAGAGCGTCAAAATAGGGAAATAAGTGTGTGCCGCTGTTGAAGCCAGTGAACCTTGCACGAGCCGACAAATTGCAGATCAAATTAATATGAATGACAGAACTGTTAGGCATATTTTGAAAAGGAATGGTTACCATTGTTATAAAGTACAAAAAACTCAGGAAATTTTTCCCCGTGACCACATTAGATGGATGAAATTTCGTCAAACCATGATGGATAAACAAAATGGCAATGATTTGTTTTTGAAAAACGTCTTTACGTCTTTACAGACGAGTCATCGTTTTCTTTACATTGGAAACATAATCCATTCATTGTACGATATTGGTCTCGGGAAAATCAGCATCTGAGTATTCCTGTGCGTACTCAATACCCACAAAAACTCAATGTTTGGACAGGAATGTTAGGAGACTATATGATAGGTCCCTTCTTTATCGATGGTAACCTAAATGGTAACAAATATTTACAGCTCCTGCAAAATCAAATTATTCCAACACTTCAGCTACTTCCTATTAATTTTGGGGACATTTTGTTTCAACAGGACGGTTGTTCAAGTCACAATAAACGACTAGTGACACAATTTCTCCTAAATACGTTTCCTGATCGATTGATATCTACTCATGGTACGATCAAGTGGCTTCCCAGATCACCAGATTTATCTCCATCTGATTTCTTTCTTTGGGGATATCTGAAAGAATCCGCTTAACGGCATGAATTTCAGAGAGCTACAAATCTTGATGAATTAAGGGGGAAAATTATCCAACTTTGTGCCAACATTACGCCAAATCTTCTCAGCGATATGAGAATATCGCTGTATCACAGATTTGGCTATTGTTTGACACAACAAGGAGGTTTATTTGAACTTTTAATACATTAGATTCGTAGTTTTTTTTTTTACATTTTAATGTATTTTTACCGTTGTTTTTTAAATCGTAGAATGTATTTTATTTTCAAAGCCGTTATGGCAAGAAGGAACCACAGCATTTATTTTCAGAAGAGAAATTATTTGTTACATTTATTGCAACAAATAATTTCTCGCATACAATGGAACTTCGGCGTCGCAAAATCTGTTCCTGAAAGCCTCACATACACACCTCCTCTCCTAACATTTTCGTACTGCAGCCGGTCAGTGCTATTAAGCTAACGCAGACAGGCGATCTGCTAGCGAAGAGTAGGGATACAATAATTTAGAGTGGTTCAATTGAATAGTTGATACGTCGTTGCGTAGATTACTTATATATCCCGCTGGTCGACTTCTACGTGAGCTCTACTTCAAAATACATTGAAAATGCTATGTTCCGGTAAAATTTGACCAGATCTGTATACGGATAAATTTGATAGAGTTCCAGAAATTTTAAAACTCTTTCTTCAAACTGACTCACTTTATTATTTTTTTTACTTGTTTTTCTTGTATGACAAATGACCCATTTGAATTATATGTCTTATTATACTAGGAAAGTTAAATTTACACTTGTTTTTGTTTGGGAATCAAAACTGACTGCTCAATTAGAGGGAGTTGCAAAAATATTTGGAAGATATCCAATTTCAGAAAAACAAAATACAGGGTTTTTCACGATGAGCGTTAATTAAATTAAATTTCTGAATTACACAAGGTCAATTCCTCTAAGCCTTAAACTAGCCAACATAATTATGCTTTACAAAAGACATCTAGTGTTGAGAATTATCTTAAAGTTAAGTTAAACACTTTTTTAACTCCTTTAACCTAATTAATGGTAGCCAGTATTGATTTCGTAGACTAATGGATTATATTCAAAATACAGGGTGATTCATTGGGAAATGCGCATACAGTAAAGGTAGATGGAGGACACCGAGGTGCTTCTAAATAACCTATATATAACCTATATTTTATGGTTCTATCGTTCTTTATAACCAAGATACAGGGTGATTTATTAATTTTCCCAATTTTTTCAATTAATCATAACTTATGAACCACCTTATCCATTTTTATAATATTTGGTTCGTATATTCTTTGTCCATAGGGGCGTCGATTAACATAATAAAAAAAAGTCGTATTCCAGGTCCGGCCTTAAAAAAATTAATAAGTAGGTTTCGAGTCGAAACAACACCTTGTATATCATTATTTTAAAATTTTATTTACAAATTTGGAAAGAGCACAAAAAAATAAGTAAGACTAAATGTATTTGGTGTTTTCCCATTAACTTGAGTCAAATCTAGATATTTCGATAATGAGGTGGCACAAATTAAAAAAAAATCCTCCCCAAATGGTACTTTTCCAGCTTTAATCCATAAAATCATCAACTATTTCTTATTCTCCTAATTTCTGGATCCCAACCTTATTGAAAAACGAGAGGACAGGTCCGTATTTGGGACAAATTATTATTATCAATGACTAACTTTCAAACACCTTGTATGCGTAAAAAAATTATAAAAATGAGGAAAAATGTCCATTCCGAAAATAGGATAACTTTATTTTAAACAAAAATAATGTTGAACACTATATATTCATAAATAAATCATTATATTTGAGAAAAGAAATGTCTTGTTTGTTGGGATTAAAACAATTGATACATTGTATTTAAATTGTTTTAAATACCCCATTTAAAATCATTATGACTGTGTTTTTTTCCAAAAAAACAAAGTACCCTATTTAAACGGATAATATAAAACCACGGTCTGTGTACAGCGTTTATATTAGACATCTTAACTTATTCGCATTTTTTTTGGCAGCTCTTCAAATGTCAGTATTTTTGCGATATCTCAGACAGCGGCGTTAAAAAAAATAGCTATGTCATTATAGGAACAAGTTTATTTTTTATCTATAAAAAGGTTTGGACGGGTTACTGAATTGTTTCTAGCTGTTTTTTTTTTTCGTTTCCAGTTGTAGAATCTTTAACACGTTGTCGGCCAACGCAGTCTATAGCACCGAGGGAGAAATGTTCCTAGATAGAGCAGGCAATTAAATTTAGAGTCAATAATAATTTTCTGCAGGGTTTTTAAGATTGGAAGTGGTAAAGGGGTTTACAATGAACTTAAAAAAATTTTCCAATAAGAGGGGTGCTAAAGGGTTAATTTGAGTGGGAGAGCAAAATGGTATTTTGCGATTTTCCGCGAAACTTGACGTCTTATCAAAAAATATCCAACGGCAAAGTTGTAGATCTGAAAAAAATGTACAACTTCTATATGAGTCATTTTTTACCATAACCTCAAAATGTTCGCGGAAAATGCAAAAAAATATTAAAAATTTTTTTTAGTTTTTTATTATTAATTTCCTCAAAAATAATTTAATTTTGATGAAATTTTGTGAAAGTATACCTTTTTAGGACTCAGATAAACAAAAATTAAATTTTTTCAGATTAAAAAATCTGACCGTTTTCAAGATATTAAAGTATTAAGTTAAAAACATTTTTTTTTTCAAAAATAAAGTTGGTTGGCAAAAAATCATCGAATAGGCTTCTTTAGGTGCTCATTTTTTTTTGTTTTTACGTGAACTTTTTGATACAATAAAAAAAATAATAGTCCCCATTTAAAAACATGCTCAAAAATTGAAAAAACTGATAGTTTTGGGGTTATGTTAAAGGTGACCTTTCAAAACCTGAAGATTTTTTCATAATCTACAACTTTCTTACTGGATATTTTTTGATTATACAACAAAACAATATAAAAAAATAATTATTTTTTTTATTTATCTGCATTATCATTATTATAATTTAATATTTATAACAATACGGAACAAAAAATCAAATTTCAAATAAAACAATGAAATACAGTTTCTTTTGTATTTTTTTCTGTAGAATTTAATGGGGTAATCAGTTTTTTAATTTTATTAAAAATTTAAACAAATTATAAGTACTGAAAAATTCGTTATTGTAAAAATCATTTTTTGAGTTTTTTCAACAACAAATTAACAAGAGTTTTCGAATTCGCTTTCATATTTTAATAATTTTTTATAGTAATAATTTTTTTTAAATAAATAAATTTTAGAGAAATGTTCCGCTTTTTCACGTGGTGCTATTAGTTCTTCGACATTTTTTTATTTTTCGAGATATAAAGCAAAAACCAAATTTTCGATTTTCTTTTCAAAATTGTGGACTTACACTTTAGAGCAGCAAAGATTTTTTTATACACCCAAAAAGTACCTAAGAGACTAGTTTCAGCGATATCACATTTTATAAAAGATTTTGGTCTAAATGTGGCTGGCAACTGGGTTATGTGAAAAAAAGTTTGGATTTTTGAATTTTCTAAGGATCAGAATGATTTATTTTTTTATAAACATATAATTTAATGTAGATAATAGATGAAAAAATAAACCATTCGTTTGTTTAAAATAGGCAGTTGAATTTTTAACTCAAGCAGTGTCACAATTTTTTGTTTATTTTTCTAAGAAGGTTAATTTTAAACTCCATAATTTTTAGTGTATTTGAAAGTAAAATGCACTTTGAGAAAAAATTTTAACACAATTTATTGGCTTGTTTCCAAATATGTGTCACACTTTTAATTTGTATGGAAGGAACATGTTGCAATATTTGTTTTAGTAATTACATTGTAGTTTTTTCACTTTATAGCTTCTTAATTATTGGATACAAATATTTAATTTATTAATATTAATTACTTATTAATTTATTAATGATAGGTATATAAATGAGGTGAACGGTAGAATTCTTTATTTTTAGCTACGAGGATTTTTTATTATTATACAAAACTTTAAAAAAATGAAAGAATAGGAGCTACTGAACTATCGTATATGTACAGTAAATTTTTTGCTTTATTTTATTTTTTTTATTAAAGGGTCCACTTTGAAAGTATTGCCTACAAAAAGTTAGTTACGGTCCTGCTTGACCAAGGGCGCCCATACATATGGGTAAGGTAGGGCACTTGCCCACACCTGGATTTTTCCTATGCATACTAAAATTAGATTCCCATCCCAACCCTGTTTTTTTATTTTATATATAGGTAATATTATTTAAATGTTTTGTCGTTTATTTTTATGTATTTTTTTATATTTTCTTACATTACATTCATTTAAAAAAAACTCAACTTTGTTTTACTGTTTATATAAGTACAGTGGCCGACAGTAGTGGTACTGCACTGTACAAATGTCAATAATTGTATATTTTCCTTCTTCAGAAAACCCTTTTACGTAAAAAAAACGCTCAAAAATCAGTTGGCATGCAGGGGGCAAGCACGTATTCTCCCATTTTTGAGGAAGTTGAACGCGATGGTGATGTTGGAACTTCTCCTCAAGTCGACTCCAACACCCAAACGGCCAAAAACCACCCTCGTTAGTTTTGCCGGTGAAAGACGCAATTCACCCTTTAAACCCACGTCATCGTGTTCAACATCCTCAAAAACTGGGGGGACGTACTTTGGGGGCATCAAAAATTATTTGTATGTTCGTCCGAGTCAAGGATGATAAACTAGAGAGAAGGATGGGCCACTTAACTCAATCTGTCAGATTGTAAATGACGTCATGAAATACTGCACATAACCTCAAACCTACTTAAAAATGTAAACAAAACAAAAATGGACTTGTGGTGTATTTGCAGTTACCTATACTTTAACTATTTTCTGTAGTTAATGTGAAATGACACACCAGTACTCTGCATTACAGCCAGAAACAACACAATTAGCACCTGGCATAATTATATTAAAAAATCTGTTGATTGATAATTATTGTAAATATTGATAATATTCCTAACTTTCTTTAAAAAGAGTTATCCAAAACAAAATATATAAAATACGTAATAACTAAAAGGAAAATTCAAACAGTCCAGAAAAACAATAAAATAATTAAAACTACTACAAGAAGCGATTAGCGATGTTTTGACAATTGATAATAAGTATTTCGTGATGTCTTAAAATACACTTATAATTGACAGCAAAGATGCGACACTATTATGTACTTTCGTGTAGCTGCGTGCGGTAGAAAATGTCAGTTCGATATTTTTAATTAATATTTATGATATTCTTTATAATTTAAAAACTTTTATGTACTTTTTCGTGTATAAGCTTTTCATCAGTAGAAATGCAGATTCCTCAATTCTATTATTTTAATATCAAGTTCTTTTTCATAAATCATACAATTTCCCAACTTTTAGGTAAATCGCTAGACTGAACTTTGTTGTTATGAAATAAAATTTCAACCACCAATTCATGCTTGTTAAAGCAATATTATTTTTTTGCCTTGAAACTAATGTCTGGTTAAAAAATCCAGTTTTATTTTTTTATTTACCTTTGGATTTTCTTAGTGATATACACAACTATTACACCCGGCAATCAAATGATGGAAATTTATTAAGATTTTCATCCACAATTGGCCAAAACAGCATATTTTTCAGAGGCATATCCATATATAATAATATGTTAAGAAATATATAAAACATCACATATTCACATAGTTATGTTTTGCCCATCTCCCGCCGCCAGCTAACCACAGGTACGGATCCCGATTACTAATTACTTTTGGTCCGCAAATTGCCCCTTTAATTTGTATTTGCGGACTATTCCTTTTACATATTTAATAATAATAAATCCACAACTGACTTGTGAGAATAACAAAAAAACGATATTTTTTTTACGGACGGAAAATCATTTACAAGACCACCGTGTAACTGTAGAACTTTTTTCCATGAGGAAATCTTATTGTATTTGTATAAATCTATCGACTTATGCTTGAATAAAGCTGGTGGCTATAACAGGCCATTTTAGTTACGGTATGCCGTACTATAAGGATAAAAATCGAAAAAAAAATACGCGGTGCATGGATTTGTAATAGTATATTAAGTTTGGAGAACGGTAAGGGCTTTTTACCGATGGAAGACAATAGTTTGGAGGAGGAGCGAAGCGACGAGTCCAATTATTGTCTGACATGCTCGACGTTCGACATGCTTATAACGTTTTTTGCACGATTGGAGCAATAATAAACTATTAAATTATCCATTTTTTTTTTATATTCAAAATTTCGATTCATCATATCAAGATACATGTTATGGTTGCTAGGTAGTTCCGCATAATAAGTCACTGCTGTCTCTTATAATATTGTTACATCAATTTTGGTTTTTTTGCGTTGCTTTTTCGATATTACTTTAAATTTTAAAATATGAGCGACAATAGTGACTCTGATGAAATCGAACAGGCATGGGAAGAAGGGCGTGCCGCAATTATTCCCGAGAAGTCAAAGTTGCGGTATGAGAATACCTACAAAATTTTTAAAAAGTGGTGTCAAGATAAGAAAGTAGATATTCAAGAAAAAAGTGTATTGGCATATTTCGTTCAAAGAAATACACAATTAAAAGCCCCTGGTAGCTTATGGGCAGAATACTCTATGATGAAATCCACAATTTTTTTATATGATGGTATTGATATTTCCAAGTTTTCTACTTTGATCGCGTATCTCAAAAGGAAAAACGTTGGATATAGGCCTAAGAAGGCTAGCATTTGTACACGCGAGAATTTTTCAAAATTTCTGATGGAAGCACCAGACGAGGAATTTCTAATTCACAAGGTAACATAAACTAGTTTACACAAGAAATACTCTAATAATGATAATGTTTGCACATTTGTAGGTCGCAATGATTTTGGGGATTTCTGGTGCATGTAGAAGGGAAGAATTATATAATATTACCATGAATGACATCGAAGAAAATGATTGTTTAATCATTGTAAAATTACCCAATACAAAAACAAATATCCAGCGTAGTTTTACAGTCGTTAACAAACTCGACGACAAAATTCTGGAGGAGTTTCTATTAGCAGTGAAAACACAGTACAAACAAGTGGGATATCTTTAAGCAATTTAAGAAAATGTACAATATCATTTAATTTTAATAAATAATTTGTTAGTTTCCTATAATTATTGTTAAAAAATATTGTTACGTCAATAAATTTAGTTTTTGAGTGTTTCTTATTGATTATTATTATAATTTTTTAAAATATGAGCGACGAAAGTGGATTTGAAGAAATTGAACGGGTATGGGAAGAAGGATGTGCCGCAATAATTCCTGAAAAATCAAAATTTCGGTATAAGAGTACTTGTAAAATTATGAACAGTAAGTGAAAATTCTGAACGGTAAGTAAAAAATCTGAACGGTAAGTAAAAAATCTGAACGGTAAGTGAATTACTTACCGTTCAGTTTTTCTTGACATTAGTAAATGCTCCTTACTGTCATCAAAATAGACATGGTAAACAGTCAAAAATGACCAATCGTGCAAAAATAAGTATTAAGTTTCTTTAACACATTTATATTCGTGATACTAAATATTTCTGCCGAATAAACTATATATTTATTTGGTGGATAAATTACTTTTGGTCAGTGCTTTTACCAGAAGATGGAAACAGGTGAATCCTCCTAAGTTAAAGAAACTTTCCGGTAGTAAATCCACTTTTTAGTTTGTTAGTAGAGTATCTTACTTCATTGGACGTCATCCAAACCATTAAATTTACTCCGTAACTTTGAAAATTCACAATGTGTTTACAAATATGTGCAAGAAACAAACGCTAATTTTAACTTTCCCACCAATTTCATACAAAGGTACAAAAAACGGCATCATTTCAGGAAATTCAACTCCTCTACAAACGACTATACATTCTATTATTGTTTGCAACTCTGAAAATCAACGGCGTGAAAAACCAGAAAACCAGTGGGGGTCTATATAACCATTAAGCTCAAGAATTATAGCCTTCAATGTTGTAAATCAGTCAAGTCATAAAATTTATTTCTGGAGATATATAAAGCTCAAGAAGTTCTGTTTCAGACAGTAGTGTAACATCTACTCCCCCAACTTTTGGTTTCACGTTCATTTTATTTTTTCTACCGCCGTTTTTTTGAATTTCCTGCCAACATGTCTGCAGTAAGTGATTTTTAGTTTTTTATATAAACAATTTTGTGCCGAAAGTGTAGTGATTGTGAACCAAACTAGGATTAATTTGTTCACCCTGTAGTTAAGGGGTGGTTAATATTTAAGGTTTACTCTTTATCCAAAAATAATACTCATATTCTAAATATCTCTTTTTGTAGATTGCCCACGTTTTATTTAATAAACAAATATTATTAGAGTAATAAAATTACAATAAACTCTAAATGCCGTTTTTTAATAATTTTTAAAATGTAAGGGCAAGAAATAGTTGTTTTAGTGGAGTGAAATTAGAATTTTATATGGATGTAAGAGCCAAGTCAAATTTTTTAAATTTTTTCGAATTTATACATAAAGAGAAGATTGTAAAAAATTTATCAATAAATTTGGGCTGGAGCGGAATTGTTGGTATTTTTCGAGTAGATTGCTTCACTATTTTTTAAATATATCCGGCTCTAAGAGTCGTGGAAAAAAAAATTAAAATGACCGATCCATATAGTAGGTTTTTTTTGAAAATGCATCCTAACCTCAAAAAACGAATTCGCGCACATTTTTTTTACTGAATTGGCAATAAATAACAAAAAAATCCTAGAATTTTCTTGAAAATTGGAGAAAATATGCATTTTTATGTCGGGAAGACATGGTAAAAATTAAAAAAAAAATTTATTTGTACAGCTAAAATCGGCATTTTTCGAAAAAAATTGAATTGGCCGCCTTTTTTGGAAAAACAATAGTAGAGAAAAATGTTTTATCTTAAAAAGAAGGATTTTGTGTGTACTTTTGTCTAAGAAAATCCAACATTTTATTTCTTTATTTAAAGTGCCCAATTTAGGGAATAATAAAAAAAATTCGATTTTCATTGATTCTCTCCCTCAAAAACTAAATAAATACAAGCTTACAAAATACTGAAGGTGAAATGCTGTTTTATTACAAAAAATTCCATTGTTTTTGAATTTTATTTTAATTTGTATTTGTTGCAAGTTATTGGTTTGCTTATTTTTTTCTCAAAAAATTACTTATATCAAGGTATTTTTTCATTTACCTACTATCTAAAAAGACAATTTCTATATTACAATTTTAAATTAAATTCAGGTAATTTTGGTAATAATGGCCTCAAACAGAGAACAAAGTAGGTATAGATAATAAGGATTGTATATTTTGCAAATATTTCATTTTGACTGGTCAAAAATAAAAAAAAATTAAAATAAATAAAAGTAAAAAAAGTGGACTGGACTGATGGTAAACAGAAACTGCCCATTTTGGACAACGATGGCAATTTAGATTTAAAAATTTAAGTCACGTCTTCCCTTCATTAAAATCCACTTTTTCTCCCATTTTCAGAGCTGGGTCGGATACAGAAAAAAGTATCCGAGTACCGGATACGGATACTCAAAATGTATCCGGATACTTTTAAAAAAAGTACTGATACTTTCAGTTAAAAATGTACTCAGATACAAGTATACGGTTACTTTTTGGGATACTTTTAAAAGGGACCTACATTTCTTGTATTAGAATTATGTAATATACTTAAGTACATGTATTTTTATTGTATGATATTAAAAAGAAAATGCATAAAATAATGGAAGGAGAAATCAAAAAGTACTCAAGAAACAAGAAATAGTTGGTTCACAAGTGGTTTATTACTTTTATAGAAACATAGTTATAATTATAAATGAAATTAAAAACATTAATAAACAAACAATTTTAACAGTCTGATATTATTGACTATGGATTCATAAGTAGCCAAGGAAGTAGTTTCATCCCTGAAAGTTTGTGTAAAATTCCTAAAACAAAAATTTTTGGCTTTAAGAGCTCTGGTCTAATAAAAACCCAGTTTTTTACTAAACGTACAAAAATCGCATCATCTTCACAATGAAAATGTCATTCAATCTCATTATATTTTTTCTGTAATTTTGATTCTATTATTAGGGTACAGGTAACGGTCTTCTTCTTCTTCTTCTTTTTCTGCTTCTCCTTCTTCTTTTAACTTTGAAGCCTTCCTTCAAACTTTAGTTTGGTTTAACGATACCAAACGAGTGGCTTACTTACTACTGAGGAGGCACAATAATGCCGAAATCAGTCTTATATAATGACGTAATTTAATTCATATAGAGGCTTTTTTTCTTATGAGTAGTTTGATTTTCAGACTCGGTGCATTTTTTTTTATTTATCCGTTGCTTTCAAAACATACTACCTATTATATATGCATAGATAATTTGAAAACTAAAAAACAGGTAATTTATTTAATCACAAAATACTACAAACTTAATTATTTATCGTACAATTAAAATATAAATTGCAATTTTGGTACACAGTAGGAGTATTGTTTGAAATGTTTGACTCATTGATAACGTTGGGTAAAGGTAAATCATTAATGTTGTTGATGGGTCCAGCTGTAGAGTGGGAAGCTCGAGGAGTGGTTGCAGGATCTTCTGTTTTCTGTTTTTTAGCTGGAGGTTCTGATGCGTCAGTTCTAAGGGTGTTTATGATGTTGGAATAACGCTCATTATCCATTTGCAGATAAGGCTTAATTGAGTTGGCTGAACTGTGACCAGTAATTTTAATTCATTGTTGTTCACCCATCCCTCCTTTAGCCAGGTTACTGACTGCTATCGACCGCATAGAGTGGTTTGTTATTTTTATTTATTTTGTCTTCCTCCTGCTGCTTCTTTAGTCCATTACGAAAATTCGTTTTTTCCCACTGGAGTGTTTTTGTACCATCCACTTGATTGTTCTTTGTTCCATGATGGATTTACTGTTAAGAATAATCTAGCAGTTGTTATTCTAGTTGAACGTTTAACCATTAGAATTTTAAAAAGACGGACTAGACAAAAGGTAGTGTTCTTCGTGTAGGGGACCAGCCATTTACTATCGGCCATTTTTTTTTCTCCCCACCTTGGCCGTTTTATTGAAGAAAGGATTATATTCTAGTCTTCCTAAAAAGTAGAATTTTTGAAAATCAGTTATTTTAAAAAATATGTAACCATAATATCTCTGCTTCTCCACCTCTCCAGGCAAGTTCTACTGAAGCGATATGGTAAAATTTTCGATGGAGTCCCGCGGGAGTGTCTTCGTCCCATAATATAACCATTGCGTAGTATTCTTCCAATTTTAATGAAGCAGGCTCGATTTCCTTTTATTGGCGCACATCTGCAATTTCCTTCGTTTCGCATTACGAGCTTCCCTAATAGACTTGAAGATAATATCTTTAAATGGATCAAAAATTATTTTCCACTTCATAAAATACATCTCTTGCATTTTTTTTTGCAACGGTGTTCCACAATAAAATCAGAAGAATTGTTTAGCGTCGTTTTCTGGTGTCCTAGGAGACCATAATTACCTGTTATTAAAGGTATTGTAAATTTTGGTTACAACAGCTGTCAAGTTTTGCCGCGGGTAAACTCGAAAAAACTGGTGACAGGAGCTGTCATACAGTTTTTTCGTCTAGAAACCATTTGTAATTCAAAATTGCGCGTTTGTGATAGGTGGAAATTAAGACGAGGGAAATAGTCACATTAAAAGTGACATTCAATAAAATATCCACAATAGACATTTAAACACATCTGGCTTTCTCTAAAAATATTCCTTTGAAGTTCTAAAAAAAATAATTAATAACCTCTTGACATAAGGAATCGAAACTGATATGTGTGAAAAGAATTCCGGAGTGGACATTTGAAATCTTTTGGATGAGATAAATATTTTTTGATGGTTTGGAAAGCTCTGCCAAATACATTATTAATGTGTTAAGTTAAACAGCGAGTTTTATAGATTGATGGTTTTTGAAAATACAAAATTCCGAATAAATAAACTGAAATTTGAAAATCCAAATTCCAAAAACAAAACTTTAATTATTGACATTTCAATCAACAACAAAGGTGTATAGTTTAGAATTTGTAAACATTTTAAATGCCCTAAAATATAGTTTTGTTTTTTATAATTATTTTATTTTCGTTGTCTCAAAAACTCTATTGATTTCTATTGATCAAATTTTTCCTATTTGACAGTTAATAATAATAATAATACTTTATTTTCTTTATGACAAGTAGAAACATGTATAGAATTTGTCAAGGAATATATAAAAATAAATAAAATAAAATAAAATTAGAACTAATACTAAGAAACAATAATTTGGCAACAATTTCAACATTTAGAAATCCACCCTTTAGTAGGTATTTCTTAAGACATTGCTTGAATGCTTTCAAAGTAACACATGATTTAATATTAGTATAAGTTTATTGAACAACATTTGCCCTATCACAGTGGGGGATCTATGTAAGAGATTACTTCTTGAAAAAAAATGGCACATGCAAGTCATTTTGCTGCCTTGTATTAATATGGTGAATTTGTTTATTAGTCTTAAAAGAGTTTAAATTACAATATATAAAAAACATACTTCGAATATATACAGACGCGGTAATGTTAAAATTTCATACGTTTTAAAAAATCTCAACTAGTGGTACGAGAGACACCAGCGATACAACGAATCAATTTTCTCTGTGAGATACCTAAACACATCATTAAAACCAGTGGATGACCACCAGAAACATACCCCGTATCTTAGTCAGGATTCGGCTTGTGCATAATATAACATTATCAATTGTTTCTCCGTCAAAATTGACTTCATGCAGAACCAGTCATACAGACTAGAAAGAACTTCATTACATCTTTTTTCTAAGGAATAATTAGATTTTTTCTAAATAAGTATGGACGTATCGTCCGCATACAACGTGAAATGTAAAGATCGGCTAGCTCTAACAATGTCATTTATATATATTAGAAACAATATTGGGCCCACTCCTGACCCTTGAGGAACACCTACACTGATGTCAAGATAATACGAACTACAGCTAGTCGCTGTTTGCTCAGTTACCACTGGAAGACTAACGTAGTGCCGACGTGCGTGCAGATAATATTTTATCAATTCCAGGGCAAGTCCCCGAACACCAATTTTATTTTATTTATTTATTAGGATGTTATGGTTGACGCAGTTATTCCAAGATAGCAATGTTAAATCGCGAGAAAAAAAACAACCTATATATTATACCTACCAATATTTTCTGTGATCTTCGTCCAATAAAATGGCATCAATTTCCTCGCTAGATAATCCTTTCAAAAACATATACCTTTTCACCAAGTGAAAAAATCAAAAATTAGAATTTGAAACCACCAAAATTAGAAGGAATGTCTATCAGACATAATAAAATAGTACATTAAGCAACGCATTTCATATGGCATTCTGTTATGACACGAGTCCAAGTTTAAAAAACGAATCGCGTCACAACAGCTATATGAAATAAGTTGCTTATAATACTTTTTATATTTTGCCATTTTATTAATTTTTTCATAAATTTACACTTTGCATATTATAGAGAAGTTTGCTTTAAAAAAAATGTGTTGGTAGCACTGTTGTAGAATTTTTAAAATTTGACAGATCTATTAGATACAAATGACAAGACAAATTTCAATTCATGCCATTTGTTGATTCATATTACCAACCGTATAACACAAAAAGTTGCATACTCTAATGAAACATTAGAGTTCTCAGATGCGTATCATAATGTAAAATATTATAGATGCAAAATATAAAAAAATCCTTATAGTACAATAGCCACCACTTGTTTTTTAGTGATTACTAATAGGCTGAACCTCCATAAGTACTTTCGGTTTGTAAAAATTTTCGCAGAGGAAAAAGTTGGGCGTCTCCTCAAACCGAAGCTGCTTACGGGGGTTCAACCTCTGTTAGTAATCACTAAAAAAACAAGTGATGCTGTACTATTTTGGTGAAGGATTTGGGATTTGTTTAACGCCAACTAAACAGTGAACGAAATATGATACAATTGGATCAAATAATGGTACTGCAAAATCATGTTTTTTAACTTCACAAATCGAAACCTCCCACATACTTTCCACAACTAACAGTAATATTTCGAGTTCTAAATATTAGTTTAAGCTGTAAATTTTATGTTAGCAATAAACCAGCTTTTGTTGTTGAAATGTTAATTTTATAGTATTTGTTACTATGCCAAAATAATCGGTGCGCTCGGAGTTATTTATCTTTAAATATTTATATCTTACTATTTTCAAGAAATATTTAATTTTATTGTCAAATGTATTACATTGGATTATTTTGTGCGGTATTTGATTTCAACGAAAAACAAGTTATCCGTTTGGATCTATAGTTAGTACATGAAAATAAATAACATAATAAATTTAAAAATTTAAACTATTACGGAGGTGTCACAGGATAGTTCATAAAATTAAAGACTCATTGGAAAATAAAGAATTGTGCGCAGCTATATTTTTAGACATACAACAGGCATTCGTCCGAGTGTGGCTTGATGGATTGAAGTATAAACTCAAACTAAATCTCCCTGACCAACTCTGCTTAATAATAAAGTCATATCTGCAAGATAGACTATTTCAAGCCAAATTCGAAGACACGCATCATACCGTCCTATAAACTCCCGATTACCACAAGGCACCGTCCTGGGACCATATCTATACTTGATAATCACTTCAGAGCCAACCAACAACAAATATAAATTGCAACATTTCCCGGTAATACGGTAGTCTTAGCTTCAGATATAAATCCAAATAGATCAGCTATAAAACTACAACACCACGTAAGCGCCCTACAGAACTGGCAAAAGAAATAGAGAACTAAAGTAAATGCCAGTAAATCTGCACAAGTCACCATCACTACCACTCACGAGGAAGGCACACATTGAGGCCAAGAAACAACAGATTAATATGAAAGTCCGATAAATAGACTGACTCATAGGGAAAAAATCTCAATTATCATTACAAAGCAAATAACCTTTATAAAAGATCATCATCATCATTATTGGGCTGTAGCAAACCATCAAACACAAAAATCTTACAAACCATCCAATCAAAAATACTTAGAAATATAACAGGTGCCCCAGGATAAGTATCAAACTATACTATATATACAGATTGTTGAAATTCAACATATTTTTGCCGCCACTGGTCTTTGCAAATATAAAATGTGTAGCAATACTACCAAAAACGAATTTCTCTCAGCTTCAAGCACTTTTTAGTTTTATCACACTTTGAAAACATAAAGTCTGAACATTTACGACTGCCTAGGGTTTTTCCAGAAACGAAGGACTTCAGTTTCTATTCTTTAAATTTTTCTTAATATTGTTGTACTTACTCTGATAGTTTCGTAATATTTGAAGAAAGCGATTACAAGGTAGTGCAGAGTAAAACCTTTCTATCATATTTTTCTTGATTCTTCTATCACAATCACCGTTATATCCCCAGCAGCCCTGACCTGATTTCACCAGCAGCTGTTGAAATGGTACATATAACGTTTGGTGAAAAAGAGGCTGCCAAGTTAAAAACAATACCCCTGTCAAATAATACTATCCAAAGAAGAAATGGTGATATGGCACAAGATATTCAAACAAGTATTTCTCTCTTCAAATGGACGAACCCTCAGATATATCTAACTGTGCCCAAGCAAAGTAAATATGATATTGACTGGGAAAAATATATGATGGCGCTAAAGTTCTGACAGATCATCAAACTGGTCTTGCCTTCAGATTACAAGAAATAATGCCTAATATGACATGGAGACATTGTTTTCACATAGAGAAGCTCTTACGTCAAATGGAATGTATTATGAAAACCATCATTCAAGTTGTAAATACACTGAATATTCATTATAGAAGGCCACAAAAACCTTACGAATGCCAAACTATTCAAAACCACCCCTCAGAACGGAAACAGGAAACTGGGCTGAGTCCTTTAGAAAAAGCAGAAACTTTTGCAACATACTTAAAAAATGTGTTTACCAACCAACCAACAAAAAATATTTTAACATTAGCATCTCCAATATGGCGGGGGTTAACCCGCTTAAAGCAAAATTTTGTAGATATTTCATTTTTATGACCTCCTAAAACTGCTCCTCAATCATTTTTTGAACCCCTTATGTAAAAGTTAAGTCATTTAGCTCCTGTTTAAAGCCATATTAAGTACGTCTATGGCAATTAACAATTGTAGTTTCCAGGTCAGAAATACATCAACGTTAATAAAACAAAATCTAAATAAACTCTCCAGAAAATTTAGATACACGTCAAATAAATAGTGGGTGAGCGGTTCAGATTTGTTTAAAGCATCGTCTAAAAATACAGAAATATAGAATTTTGCTGCCGCTTTCCAAAAACCTCATTGGCCGCGAAGCGTTTTCAGCAAGCGTGCTACGTGGGCCGTAATACGCCCTGAAATCTTGATCAGAATTATAGAAGTAAAAGTTAGAAAACCACTATAACTGCGTTGAAAGTAATAATAAGGAGTTGCGATACGAGAGATTCAGTTCTTCTGTGTTATTTGTATCAGCATTTTCTGGCCCGTATTTCTAAAACATCAAAATGGTAGTTATTTTTTCTTTCATTTTCTTTCTTTTCCATTCTAATTTTCTGTGAAAATAGTGTGCAGTGTAATATTGTGGAAAAAAAGTCTTAGTGACAAGAAAGTTTGTGTGAATGAATTCCCTCTTTTTTTCTCTAATACTACATAATATATTTTTATTTTTTCTTAATTTTCTTTAGTAAAAATAATTTTAAAAATGTTTATTTTAATTTGTTACTTTAAAGCATTTTTTATAAAAAATTATATTGGTAGATCAAGAATATTTCACAATTAGGAATTCAAATTATTCGATTCGACATCCTAATACCGGTTTCAGCCTTTCGGCTTCGAAAGTAAGGCCTTTGAATCCAATAACTCAAATTCCAAACAAGCGTAAGATCAATAGCTTGAGGTAAAATTTAAAAAAAATATTTGTGGCCAAAAGGTTTGTGCGAATAAAAATCTACTACAGAATGATTGATTATTATATCCATAACCTTTAACATTATTACATTATTACAAACTTTTTTAAATTAGATACAAATTTACAGGGTTGCGTAGCGTTTTGCAAACTAGATTTATATTTTATTTTAAATTTAAACTTCTTTTTGCGTTCCCTTTATAATACTTGTAATAGGTTATGCCGAGTGTGTCAAACGTTATGAGTTCAACACCCTGTACAGTTTAAAATGATTAATAATAATGATCAATTTACAGTTACAGCTTTCTGATTATAGTTAAAATTAAGTATTCTCGAATTTGTTAATGTTAATTTAATTGTTTACAGTGTGAATCAAAAGAACAATATAATATTTTTCCATTTTTTTAAATGATGATAATATTTGTTCACAATCAGTATCAGTTAATTCCTGATGTGATTAAAATCAATATGGTCAGGTCACTGTATTTTTGGAAATACTTTTTATTTGCTTGTATTTTTGTACGTTCTTTCTTTTTAAATATCTCAAAAACTACTAAAAAAGTGTGAAAATATTGAATTTATGGTTTTGACTCACCCTGTAAACAATTTATTCAATAATAAAAAACGGAGCATTCTTATAAATTTTAACTATAATCAAAAAGAGTTTTTTAATCGTTTGAACCATACTAAATAGTATGTGCAGCAAAAACTAATCATATCGTTTGAAACTTATAACTTGATATTGTTGTAATGAGAGAAATTCAAATTTAAAATTAAATACAGAGTGTTTCATTTAAAACAATATAATTTTGGTCTAGTACGAAGTTAGGGCACATCCTGTACATTTGTAACTAATTATAACATGTAAATGTACTCCCTATTTTTTAATACCTCAAGGAGTATAAAACATACAGGATATTATAATAATAATAATAAACGTCTTTATTGCTTTAAAGTATACAAAAAAGGACTACAAAAAAAATTGCTAAAATGATAAATAAACAACATCCTGTATACAAGGTTTTATTTAAAAAGCCTGTAATATTACAAATTACACAACTATTGTGTTAACCACGGTCAATTTTTTTGAAGAGTAAAATAATTTTCAAAGTTTTTGGTGCAAAGTTATTTTTATTTTTTGTTAACACCGAAAATTGTACAGTAGTGTAACATGAACTTAATATTCAATAATATCAAATCACAAAACGTGAAAATAAAATAAGTATTTTGGCACAAACTAATTGATTTTTCAGGGTACTTTACTCTTGTCTCAAAATAAAATTTGAAGGATCCTCGTATATTACGAGTGTTTTACTATATTTTATTGGTGCATATTTAGTTTTAGGGGATGCACAAACTTTTATCAAGAATAACTTTTTGTCGAAAAACCCTTAATAAAAAAGTTTCCCATATGGTCCGTACTTTGGGGATGACACTGTATATTATTCTTTATGTTATCTTTTATACTCTTATAGAAGCTAATAATTTAATTTTTAATAAAACTAAATTAAATAATAAAATACGAACTGAAAATAACAGTTTTCTGTAATATTTGAGTTGGAATCTTTTATTTAAAACTTTAAATAGTTTTTAATGTTTGTAAAAAAATAGTTGACTTGTATTAAAAGAAAATAATGAAGAAGAGGGGGATGAAAAGTACTTTATATCTCACAAAGTTATTTTGTTCCTAGCTATTGTATCTTAAATGTTTCTTTTCGTGTTTAATTATTGTTTAATGTCTATTTATTTTGACTGCTGGAACATAATTTAAACTCAGTTTGTGCTTTTATTCAAAATATTTTTAATAAGTATCGTCCTAATTACCTCACCAATTTTTAAAAAATTTTTTAAATGTTAACACAGTGACCTGTACCATGTTTTTTGTGAAAAGCCTCTCGCTAATCCTTCATGGATAAGTTATGGTGTGCCTGATGATGACATGATATTGTCGAAACCGGGCGCCAATAAATAACTTTGTGAGATATAAAGGACTTTTCATCCCCCTCTTCTTCATTACCTTCCACTCACATATGGCTACCTCTAACTTAAAAGAAAATATACTGTTGCTTGTTTTGCAGTTAAAAATTTAGGTCATTCATCCAAAATGTCGTCTTCAAGAATGAAGTAATAAATTGATATTTAAATTTTTTTTATTTTGCCCGCAATACAAAAAAAAATGTGAAGGAATATACAATTCTAGACATTAATTTAAACGTTTAAAAAGAATTCACTATGTACCTTATCTTATTTTTTTATTTTAATTTACTTTATTTGTTTTTAGGATGAACTCCCCCCAGAACAAATTGCCGGTAAGTCATTTTTGAATTCTAATAGTACACTTTAAACATAGTAAAATAAGAAGAAAAAAATGAAATGGTTTACTTTATTCATCGTCCTATGCATCTCAATAAAGTTTGTTTATTTCAACCACTTACAGCTCAATTCAGTAACCCTTCTGAAAAATCAGTAGATTTGTCAACACTGTAAAATTACAAAGATGTATATATAGTATTTTTACGATTGTACAACTCATCATAAATTTAGGCAATAGCAGTTGCATTTTTTACTTAGTTACCATGATAAGCGATTGTACTCTTGACGACGTGGTATAATCGTTTTTGTATTTCGCATCTTTCCATCTTGGCAAGTTTGTCATAGTAACAATACGTTTGACGTTTATAATAAGCAAACGTCAACAAAAATAATTATATAATTCGTTATATAATCGTATTCGAAAATAATATTTTTTTTACTCATACGGAATAATTGGGCATATTATAGGACTGTTTTCTCGTTGTGTGCAATTTTGTAAAATTTTAATTTAATTATTCGGCCAAATAGGGCATACATCATTCTCCCATTCGGCCAAATAGGACATACATTAATCTCCGATGATTCGGCCAAAAATGTCATGCAAAATTCTTATTTTTAGACATTTACAGTTTATCAAATCCTTTTTCAAAAGTTGGTAAAATATTCTGTCGTTGTCTAGTCGATTAAAATTGTGTCTTGATCCTCGTCTAGACAGGCGAATTTCGATTTCGATCTAATAAATTGCTCTAGTAGCGCTAGCATCAATTGAATCATTCTTACTATAATTAATAACCTTCGATAGCTCAGTTGGTAGAGCGGTGGACTGTAGTGGAATATTAATTGTAGACATCCATAGGTCGCTGGTTCAAATCCGGCTCGAAGGAGTTTTTTTACAGTCATACAGTATTGGAAATGGGCAATAAATATAAATATTACAAAAATTTTATTTTATTTACTAACTATAAAGTATTGTCAATAGTAAGAAAAGTGTTTTAAGAATCAAATAAAATTTAATAGTTATGTAGTTTTGTAATTTTTATTGTAATATGCCACTATGTTACTAGTGCAATAAACGAAGGTATCAACCCGGGCATCAGGTCTGTCCGGCACCATTTTTTTTTAATTAGGGGGTATTCATGGGTACTTTCACCCCGAAAATCCCAGCTGTCTGAAATTTGTCGAAGGGTGCGAAAATGGCCCATTGGTCTCAAAGATGTGTTTTTTTTTTCGCCCATTTTCGCCGATATTTCCGAAAATATGACACAGATAATTTTTGTTTGGACGAAAATGAAGATCAGTTCATTACCTACAAAAATGATCCTCATCATTTTTGTCAAAAATATGATACTTTTCGACATAACCGGCTCCAAAACGCACCCCCATTTTTAGCTCCTGCCCTGCACTTAGAGAACACGCTATAAAGTAATGACACTCCCAAGCGGATTACGAATTTTTCAATAAATCACGTAAAAATTAATATTTTTTCATGATTCAAAGTTTAGATGAAAGAAGGAACCTGTAACTATAATATCATGTTACTTTTTCCTTTTATCTATTTCTCTGAATTATTGAAAAAGCGGGCCAAAGTTTGTTTTTGCTCGATATTTTGGACCCTCCATTAAAGAAAAATGGTGCCGGACAGACTTGATGCCCAGGTTTGGGGTTTATCTGGGGTTAATTTACTGGACTATACAGTACATTGACACGATGTAACTACTCTAAGTAAGTTGCCAATTGCTCATTGCAAAATTTGTGACTGAAATGTTTTGCTGGTCCACTTTAAGCCCACCTCTGATTATGAATATGGTTACTACAGTGTGTCCCAAAACGTTTTATACATTTCGCAAAAAAAATTATTCTTGATAAAAAGCTCTGCATGACTTGTTGATTTATAATCAGGTACAAAATTTTTAATACATTGTATGAAATATAGGGAAAACAAAAAGTAATGATTTGGACGGAGAGAAAAATACGTACAAACTGTAATGTAGGGCAAAATGTTCATTGAAATTGTGAATGTGTGGCAAGAAATTATGAACAATTGTAGTTGGAGAAAATTATTAAACATGTAGGGAAAAGTGTTTTTCTCTCCGTCCAAATCATTACTTTTTATTTTCCCTATATTCCATACAATGTTTTAAAAATTTTGTAGCTTTTTATCAAGAATAATTTTTTTTGTGAAATGTAAGATAAACTTTTTCTCCATTTGTATAAAACATTTTGGGACACACTGTATATGGACAGGGTACCGTTTTAGGAAATTATTGATTTGGTTTTTTGAGATTCCGATTAAAAAGTTTCTGTTATTTTACTTTAGGAAACTGTACTAAATCCAACCCTTAACTTTCATAAAATGTTACCTATATTTTTTCAAAACATGTAATAAAAAATTATCTTTTACCATCTTCCTGATTGCTCCCATAATTGCTACGCTCTGAAACCAAGAGAAGATTTTATGCGAGTTTTGGAAGACGGGACCTTACATTATAACGAGCGATTTCCTCAGTATCGCCACAAGGACAACCTTATCCGTGTTTTGAAGATTGGATAACTAAAGTCTACTCAATAATGTACTTTACGTTCTGATAAATTTTTTTACACTAATTCAAAGGGCTTCTTCGTCTTGAGTCTTCTTACTAGATCACTGTTGTCCAGGAGCTGGATGGTCTCGACATTCACGAGTTGGTGGAGTCGTTGTTCGTGACTGCTTGCAAATTTGTTAATTGTCTGGTTAACGTCCATCTCTACGTTCCGGTGGAGGTCACTGTTTCTGCAATACCAGGGAGCGACTATGCTCCTTAATACTTTGTTCTGGATTCTCAGTATTATGAGTAAATTACTCTGACTGGCACAATTATTAATTCTGTCTAATGATGTTTGTAGTTTTCTTCGTGGGTTTTCCCTACTGCCATGATAGCGAAGGTGGCAATTGTATTTTGCTCTATTTCAGGAATATCACTAGTGTATAATAGGTATAGGACTGTCCCTAATACACTTCCTTGTGGTACTCCTACCTTAATTTCTTTAATTTTAGAGTATGCTTCTTCCTGTTTATTCCTAAAGTATCTTTCAGATATACAGTATGTCTGAAAAAGTTGGCAACATATGGAAAAAAATATTATTTGTAATGTTACGAAAAAAAGTTATTCTTTATAAAAAGTTCTGCATGGCCAATAACGTAAAACGCAAATGTCAGATGTCTTTTTTTTGTTTTTTATTACTTATTTATTACTGACGAGGGGTAAACCGCGAGGTCCATTTTAGTGTGCAGACCTCGTCCATTAGTAACCATTAGTAGCCATTACTCAGCCATTACTAGACATTACTAGCCAATAGTGAGCCATTACTAGCCATCAGTGGCCATTTTTATGACAAAAATCCATTAGTGTACAAAAATTTAACTCGCGGTTTACCCCTCGATTACTGATTTAAGTTCATTGCTAAAATATTTCAAATCAACAAATGAACATTTGAGGTGTGTTGACTTGTTAAATAAGATAAAAGTTGACGTGTTTCACAACTAAAATTTGCAAAATTTAAGTTGAAATTGAAGTGGTCAAAATATTCCTATTAATCTTTTGCAAATTGTGGACACCCTGTACATCTAATGTCAAATCTAAATACCTGAATATTATTATTTCCGAAAGCAGAGATTTTCATAAAGAATAACTTTTTTTCGTAAAACTTACAATAAAAAAGTTTCCCATATGTTGCCAACTTTTTCAGACATACTGTATATGATGCTAATAATTCTGAATACTGATTTGGCAATAATTGATTCATTTTGTGTTTGAGTCCTTCATGCCAATCTCTATCGAAAGCTTGCGCTACATCAAGGAAGACAGTAGAGCTAACTTTTTTCTTCTAAGGTTTTTTCGATAATATTAGTTATTCTATGGACTTGGTCTATAGTTGAATGGTTTTCTCTAAGTCCAAACTGTTGTGATGGAATTAGTTTATTTTCTTCTATAACAGGTTTTAGTCTTTTTAGTAATATATGTAAGACGTAATTTCATGTGGTGGTTTCCCTGGTTTTGGTATCATAACTTCTGATACTTTCCACATCCGTGGAACGTATCCCATTCTAATTGATGCATTAAATAGATATGTAAGTTTTACTATAGCTTTCCTCGGAAGTTGTTTTAGTATCTCTCCCCTAATAAGTTGTTAAATGAATTATTTTTTTCAACAGGACATTTGCTTTGCTGCTCAGTCCGACACTGTTTGGTTAAGCAGTGACCCCTTTCTTTATATATATAATTTTTTGGTAAAATTTATAAATACAGAAAATTACAATTGCCAATTTCAATGAAAAAATAAATCAACAATTTTCCGTGGAGATAAAATTTTGGCTTCCGTCCAAATTAAGACAGTTGCAGAGGCATCAAAGCGATAAGTTTTTATGCGTGACAGCTCCTACGAACACCCTGTTGATTATCTTCGTCGAGCCAAAATTTTATTTCGTTCGTTTGTTGCCAAATAGACCTTTAAATTTCGCAACGGTTTTAGTACTGAAAGACACTTATAAATTTCCAGAAATTGTTTCGAATGTAAACATTCTATTTTCTACAACTCGTATATATCTCGACCAGATTTGTTTTGGTTTCGAATTGAGATCGGACTGAATCAGGTTTCATTTCAACAAATACAATTCTGTGGTTTCGTTCTGGAAAGATCAACGGGTCATTTAAAAATAAAAAATATACGATTCAAGATATTTGACATGACCTGGAATAGTTCTTATCATGGTTGCTAAGGATTTGCATAAATTATTATGAGGTAGTTTCCAGAACATGTATTTATTTAATTCAAATTTGTGGTGTATATTTCTACTTTCGTATGTAAATATTTTTGTATGTCAATTTGTATAGTACAACCCTGTTTAGTTTAGCTTATTAAATCTTGACATTGTTGTTTAAAACGAGCTAGCGAAATCCAATTAATACTGTTACTGCTAGTATGGACAACCCAGACATTGGACTATTGTATCCTTAATTTGTGGTATAAAGAAGTACCAAAAACATGTTTTTGTTGCGGGTATTTTGAGTGCGAATTATGAAAGAAAATAATTGGAACAATTCGGAGCAATCTATCTCACCGATTTTAAATAACATGTAGAGGCATTCCAACCTAGTGATATTTAAGTTTGTCAACATGTGGTTATAGGTCCATTGCTCTCTTGGAATCCGAAGTTTAAAGCCACAATATCTTAGAAATTTGTTCTGAATTGAATCAAGTTTATTGATGTGAACTTGATAAAAAGGACACCAGACAGGAGAGGCATAGTTCAAGAGTGAATTGACTAGGGAAATAATAAAACCAAGCCTAGACATAGATTTGGACACCAATGCATCGATATGAGACACAATACTCATCTTACTGTTGAACATAACACCTAGATCAATATGGTATTTACTCTGTCCAGTTCAGAATCCTGTATACGACAGTCAAATATGATTGGAGCATTGTTACGAGAGAAGGTAACACAGTGTTACTTTTTAATGTTAAGTGGCATGCCATTTTTAGCTTACCAGTCTGACATCAGCAAAATGTAGTGCTTTACTTACATCTAGAATAAACAAAATAAATAGAAGTGGTCCTAAATGGGATCCCTGAGAAACTCCTCATGTTACAGAAATCATCCTAGAAGAATGATTGTGAACTTTTACAAATTGAACCCTGCCACTCGAGTAAGTTCAAAGCCATTCTAAAAGATACTCTGGAATATGCAATACTTTTTGTTTAATAGATGTAAGTGGTTAACCCTGTCAAATGTAGTCAGTATTAATCTTCCTGCATATTTGCTTCTGTTGAGGACAAGATATATTGTTCATAAACGAACTAATTGCTGACAGGGGATTTACAAGGTACAAACCCATGAAGAGAGTCATCAAGAATACCCTTGAAGTTCCACAAGTTTGAGGATTGGTCGTTAATTTTCAGTCATGTTTTCTACCACTTTTAAAAATAGGAAGGATATAACTAGATAACCACTGATTCAGAAAGGTCTGTTCCTCGAGTGATTTATTAAACAGAAGTTGTAGAGGTTTACAGAGAGTATGTATGCATTTTTTTAGGAAAAATGGCGGAATATTATTTGGTACAGTCTCAAATATCTTGAATCGTATTATAATAGTCAATATTTATAGTCTTTTTGTTCATTTGGAAATATTAATCGCATACATTGTTGCAGAAGATTCTAAAGGTTATCAAACTTTGCTCTTGATTTTAGATATGAAAAAATCAGAAATGCATTGAAATAAAAATTTAGGTGTTTTTGGATTTTAAGTTTTTATATAAAAACAAATACGCCCACACTATGTAGTGACACGATTCGAATAATTATGGAAATACATGCCCTCGATTACGCTATTACTCCAGTTGATATATTTTGATGAATCTATTTTGCACTTGTGTATTTTTTATTTTCGATGTAATCGGCCGGTGATTGAGTTCATCGCGTTTTGCTTTTGCTGGATGGAAGGCGTCGGAGTTTAATTTTAGAACGGATAAAACTTTAAATAATGTCGAGAACCTGCTGAAAATTAATAAATTCGTGAATGTGGGATGTAAGCCGAGCGGCTGCGTTTATTTTTTTATTTGGGTTGCACGTGCCGAATCGAAAAAGAGAATTTCTTCGCGAATAACCTCGAAACCAAAATTTATTACTAAATAACTGGAAATAATATATGCGATATGAAACTTATACCAGTCATAAACATTTCGATAAACCGTTGTCTGTATAAAGGTACACTCAAAGGAATCTACAACAGGAATTCGGCGAATTCTACAGGAAATTCCCCCTATATAAGCGACAGCAGGAATATTTGTTAATTGTACGTGACGATTCCGGTCTTTTAATTCCTCTAGAAACAACCTGAATATGCTGTACTATTTACAGAATCTTACATTGATTAAACTGGAATATTCCAGTTATTTTAACTAACTACTTTACTTTTACCGGAACTGTAATTTCCAGTTAACAGAAATTTCCTGTTTAATAAACAAACTAGTTACTTGTATTCGAAGCTTCGAACTTCAGTTTATACAGGAATTTCCAGTAGTTAATCATACATTACAGTACTAGTTAGTTGTATCCGAAGCTCATAACCTGAGTTTTTACAGGAAATTCCTGCAGTTACCTAGTATTTAACTGGAATTTCTTGCATTTCCTATTTAATTTTCCATGGAATTTTACTGGGAGTTTCCGGTTAGTTCTGTCGTGGAGCATTGTTGTAATGTAGGTGACTTCCTGTCAGTATTCAAGTGCTATATAGGTCGGGTATAAAAAATATGAAATTCAGAATGTTCAAGTTTAAATTTCTTTATTAAAAAAACAATAATCGTTAGAAGATCAATAATTCTTTTTCAGGTCATCTGCCCTCTTCCTCTTTTGTTTCGTCTTTTTGCCTCATATCGTGGCCAGAAAATTTTCATTTGAGTTTTACTCTCTCTTCTCTAATCTCTCTTGCTTTTCTTTTGTATCATTAACTCAAATCGACATTTATTGTCTAATCAATTAAAAATGCAATTAACATTTATTCTAATTTTGAGTTATTTTAATCAGGGACATTTAGGAGGATCATTGCTACTTTATAATATTTTATCTCCAAATATTTGTCGGTTATTAATTTTAAGTTCAATTATAAATAGTATGTCTTGAGAGTGGTCACAAAAAAATTAAATGTGTCTTGGTTAATAAAATTTGAAACCATAATTTTTTTTGTATTTTAATTAGTTTCATTTAATTTTTTATTAATGCAATTTCATATTTTCATATCAATGCAAACAATGAGAACACAAAAAACTCTCATTATTAGTTATAACATTAATTAAACCTCATAATTTAGAACACCAATTAATTCGGTTATTTTTTTTAATTGCAGTCCTTCGTAAAGCCTTTGAAGCTTTCGACAGCCAAAAATCAGGAAGCATACCTTGCGATATGGTAGCCGACATCCTACGTCTTATGGGTCAACCTTTCGACAAAAAAATTTTGGAAGAACTCATTGAAGAAGTCGATGCTGATAGTAAGTTCACAGTGTACATTAAAAATTGGTCTTTTTTAGTATTATATATGTGACAACAAGAACTACGAATTTATACAACATGACAATAAAATTTGGTAACAGATGGAAATAAAAGTTATTAATTTTACAAAAAAAAATATTCTTCTTAAAATGTTATTTCAAATAAAACTAAATTGGGAGAGTTTTGACTTTGCTTGGTCCGCAAGGTCTCCGGACCTGACCCCACTAGACTTCTTTTTATGGGGATACTTGAAGCAAAAGGTATACCTTAAATAACCATTTGAAAATGTTGATAATTTGGAGATATCAATTAGGGAAACATGTGACGAGTAACTCAGGTTGTTATTAGAAATGCAATCAAAGAATTTTCTTAAAGAACAAATATCGGAAATACCTGCTTAGAAAGGGACGGTGAATATGCTGAGGCACCTGTGCAGTGCGTGTATGTAATGTAAGGCTCCATCTACTATTCTTACTTCTTTGGAGAAAATTGCCAAAAAGAGATATTAGATGATAAAGTTGGTACAGTTTCTGCAACAATAGTTGTGGTTAATTGTGTCTAAGGCTGCAGATGAATCAAAGAGTGCAAACTCAGTTATTTTCCTTTCCTTAAAACAATCTTCTACGTATTGAGCTCGATTTAGGATTTGGCTACAACAAGATTTTCCTGGTTTGAAGCTGGCCTACTTAAGGATAAGCGAATCGTCGTCAGATATTGATATTCTGTTTAGAATCATTCGTTCCGTTAGTTTGAACAGCTGGCATAGAAGGAAAACTGAGAGGATGTTATTGTTCTTTCCCTTGTATTAGCAGTACAACATCCACAATTTAGTTATTCTCAAAGTGGTGGTACAGATATTAAATGGAGCTAGCAGCCAACCCCGGACTCTAATGAAGTATAGTCCTGCTGTCTTATTGGTTTTTAAGCAGAGATGGCTTTGTTTAGCCCTAAGAGGTTCCAAGGTTGCTGAAAGAAGTTTTCCTCATTGGTTTTATCCAACAATGCAAATTTTGTTATTCTTCTGAATCATTAAAATTGAAGAAACGATCGGTCAAACATGTTGTTGACATGGTAATCGCTTACGGTTTTCTTTAAGAAAATTTAAGTAATATAACTGATAATTTAATTTAATAAAATGAACATGAACATATTTTATTAATGTTATAAAGTACACAATTTAAAAACATTTCTTATCTTTATTTGTATTTACTTCTAGAAATATCCAGCAATCAGACATACTAATGGACTACCAAAAATAACTTTTAAGCTTTCAATATATTGACAGAAAAAACTGGAAAATTTAAAATTTGTAAACGTTTTAATGGAGCCATTTATTCATCAATGTTTTTGGCATTTGCTCAATGTAAATAACACAGATAGAGTACAAACAGATTTTTTTTGTGAAATAAACAACTAATGTTTTTAAAAATAAAATTCTATGCATATTTTCTCGATAACTGTACTTACTTTAAAAATAAGTAGGAATCTAAATAGCTTACAATGTTAATGACCTCAAACAAAAAAACGATTATTATTTTGATTGCAGCCAATTACTAAATTGTGAATTAGGCTTGTAATTACTAGATTTCAAAAGACTTTTTTAATCCTTATAGAAAATCCAAGATATTTTTAATCACTCAAGAGAACGTTCTCCTGCAATTTTCCGATTAATTTGATGGGGATCACCTCGCAAATTCGACGTTGATAAAAAGAAAGCCACTACATCCACACAGCCACTGTCACTTTTATTCATTTTTTTCCGACCAGCACTAATGTCACATTTAAATCTTCACCCTAATTAACGCCATCTTGTATAGGCCACGCCCCCCATGTCACATCCCAATATATCTCCAATATCTGCCTCTAATTTTAAAAATTTTGTTTGTTTCAGAATCTGGACGTCTAGAATTCGAAGAATTCGTCACATTGGCTGCCAAATTTATCGTTGAAGAGGACGATGAAGCCATGCAAAAGGAACTTAAAGAAGCTTTCAGGTTATATGACAAAGAAGGTAATTTTTATAACGAAATATTTTTAAAAAGGGTCTGTCTCAATTATTAATAATTTGTTATACAGAAAAGCGTGTTTCAACAAAAAGAAGTTTATCATTTAGTCCAGCTATTGACCTAACGCGTGTTTGGATTCAAGTCATTTTTTTCGCCATATCTACTCCATTATTATTAGCAGTTAAAGTTCATTCACACAAAAATGTCAAGCTGAATTGAAAAATATTTTTTGACAAATGAAGATTTTCTGCTGTACAAATTCATTTACGTTGGAAGTTATTTTAATTCGATATACTTTATGGAGTCATCCTGAAAGTAAGAGTAAATTTGGCTATTGACCAATATTTATCAGCATTACTCAATATAATTTCAGGCACAGATGATTACGTACGTTGTACGTTTGATCCAGATGGCAAATGGCATCTGGGAGCCAGTTTCAAAATAATATTTTCAAAGTGATTTGGTCACTTCGTTCCAGTTTTTTGTGGTTATTACTTGTTTATTTTGGTTCACTGAATTGTGAAACCGTAGTTACAAATCTTAATTTAATTGACGAATGATGTGCCCTAAATGGAAAACTTTTTCTTCTTTGAGGCAACAGGGAACATTCATTGATAAATCTAAGTTTATAAAATGCCTCAACTGTAATTAGTTTATTATATTATAAAATCAAATGTGGTAAACTATTTATGAATTGGTTTTTTTCTTGCATTTTGAAAAATTCTTATCTGGTACATTTACGTTCATTTTTTTCACACAAAGTACTTTTTCGGGCGGTGTACTGTCCGGAAAAGTAAAATATATTTGGCTTACCTTTTTTTAGCTTTAAATTAATAGTTGTGTTCAATAATATTTGGAATAATCAAGTGACATTTGTAGGTTATGTTATCTTACATTTCTTACACTTGTCTGTTTGTTCCGTTGCTTTTTAGTGTAGTGTATATTGCACTGACAGAACCGATCAGCTATTCGCAACCCTCAAATTCAATGAAATAGTTCTAATAACACTGGTGTAGTTTATCCTAACTCAAAACTTTGTGTTTATATCAAAAAGTGAGGGAAAAAACCTTGTGCAATCGATAAATTATCGTTTTTTAATGAATTTATCTTAAATACAATTTTTCATGAAAATAAACCCCTTGTTTTTTTTTTCAAAAATCAATACTTTTCACGCTATTGATCAAAAATTGAAAATGTCTTATAAAAAACAAAAATTTAGCTCAACTTTAATAGACCAAAACATAAAAAATAATTATCCCATAGGGCTAAAAATTATTGGACAATTGTAGAAACATATGTTACGACTTTCTGCAAAAGGATTTTTTTTCAAATACCCCAGTCTAGATGGCGCTAAAAAATGGCGTAAAAAAAATCGAAAAAAATGTATTTTTTGTCAATAACTTTTTTTTCGCTTATGTTCAACGCTTCTGGATGGTCTTAAAATGTTCCCAATGTTGTTTTCTCATTAGGTTGTTGTATATATTTTTTTTGTGGAAGTCATATTTTTCCAGATATTTATGCTAGAACGATCCAGTTTCTTTAAACACCCATTTTTGAATTGCCACATCTTCCTTGGCATTAATCGTAGAAAAATAAAATAAAATTAGTTCATATCAATTTTGATGTAATACTAACAGATTTTCGGTTATATTTAAAAAAAACTTTTAGAAATGTACGATTTTTGGAGTAAAAATCGTAATTTTCTACGCCCTATAACTCGGGAGGGGTTTATTTTCATGAAAAATTGTATTTACATTAATTCATTGCGCGAGTTTTTTTTCCTCACATAACCTTCTTCTATGGTAAAGAGGAGGGCGGAAAAGTAAAAGCGGTAAAACACATTCCAAAAGAGAAAATGAAAATTCAATCGCTGCCAACTTCGTTCGAGGTATGATTCTAACGGCACTCCACTAAGATTATTATACGTATAAACTGAGGCGAGACATTTTCTGTTACGACTAATGCCTAATAGTTTTGTAATAATAAATTATTTTTTCTTTTAGGAAATGGATACATTCCCACCAGCTGCTTACGTGAAATCTTAAGAGAATTAGACGACCAGTTAACAGACAAGGAATTGGACATGATGATCGAAGAAATTGACAGTGACGGTTCCGGCACAGTAGATTTCGATGGTAAATAAATAAAAATAAAAATAGGGTCGTATAGAAAAAAAATGAGTTTCAGTTTCATTAAAATCGATCCTAGTTGACGAAATTGTCTAAAAAAATTCGCAAAGTTCGCAAAAACGGTTTTTCGTTAATAAAAAAAAGTAAATGAGAAAGTTGTAGATAATAAAAATATACTTGCACAAAGGATGTGAAATAAAATCACACAAGCTCCCAAGAACAAGGACATTAAAAATGTCCTACACTGCACCAGCGTCTGGACTTCAACAACTACTCCTTGGGCTATATGCCCCACCAGGTATTGAATTACGAAAGTCCAGACGTGGTTTGGTGCCCGACCAAGTCGGGGCTTTAACTCAAAAACTTCGATTTTGTTATTAAAGGAGCTTGCCATTCTTAGACCGGTTTCGACATTATTGTGCCTCATTAGTAAGAAGCAGGCTAGCTCGACATCCTTTCACTAAAGGATGTTTGAAAATGAATTCGACTCGCCTTGTTCTTGATACTTGACAAAAATATAGCTCGTGGCATGTAGAATACGTACGTACTTCAAATTTTTAAAAATATTTATTAGTTTTCAAGATATTTCGATTTTTCGAAAAAAATGCGCTTGCGAAAATCGGCTACCTGTCGTATTTTCAATGTGAAATACCCTTTGCAACTGTTTCCAAGATCGGCCGATGCAAGTTTTTTGTTACAATGCTGCCTCTTTAAACATTGTTTGCAGATGATAAAGTGGACTGTAATAACTTCGTTTTCCAGAACCTCAAATAAAACACGCACGTTCAACAAGTTTATTAAACTTTAACGATTAAAAAACGTAACAAATAACTCAATTGGTAACACCAACCAACACTAATTGGTAACAATAAATAACACTAAAAGGATTTACGTTACGCTACTAGTCACTCAGAATTGAATTTGTATTTTTACAACATTGTGAAATTAAATATTTTTACATTACAGAGATGTAGTCAGTTAAACAATTAGTTTGCTGCACTATCGGAGCATTTAAAGAATTTAAAAACATTTTTTGCCGCATCAGAGGGCACTTGATGTTGTCAGAGAATTTGTAAAATTACGTTGTATTTGGACAACGGAGCAGACTTGCTTAGTTTCGCAGCGAAGGACGTCCTTTAAAAAACATTTTGCTGTATATACCAGGAAGCAATTGAAAATACGTTGCATTTTAATATACGATGGAGCACTGTGACGATCGATGGTCGAAAAGATACTGATTTAATATCTGATGTAGAATGATGTAGATGTAGACGTATCCAGTAGCTGTCGACAGTCTCACTGTCGAGAAGTTGGCTCCATGTAAACGCCAACCTGTACTCAGAGGGAACTTCTAGTTTTAGTTGTTTGTTGCAAAACCTCCCGTTATAAATATATCCATTTTCTGACCCATATTCTTTTTTTTATTTATACTTCTTTCTCCAACATATCTGTAAGCTCCTGTAATAAGAGCGCTTACATTATCTTATCAGATTTCCTTTTAAAGAACCCCACATTCATTTTCTTACGCACCTGATCAGAAGCACACATTCACGACCGGGTCCAGCGGTGTGTCTGTCCTGGCAAGCGTGACAGTGAGACTGTCGCCAGCTACTGGATACGTCTAAATCAGCTTTAATATTATTTTGCTAAGTCACGCCCTCTTGCTTAAGCTCAGGAATGTGTGTCTACGTGCCAAAACGCATGCAGGAGTTCAGAGGAACCGGAAGGCGAATATATGTAGCGTGTTGCCGATAGCGCGGTTGCCATTTATTTTCTATGAATGCAATGAATAGTTGTTTAATTTCAATGGAAATTAAACACTACCCTTGTTCGAGGAGTGGTCGTAGAATAACGATCGTGAGCTTATTTTATTCGGAAAGATTTATACTTTGATTCTATAAAAAGTTTATAGCAATTTTTTAAAATTTTAAGTACCAAAAAATGCTTTTTTTGTAACGTTACAATTAAAATTGAAAAAGATAGTTAAAAATAGCGATCGAAAAAAAACAAATTTTTTGGTACTTAAAATGTAAAAAAATGCTATAAACTTTATAGGATGAAAGTACAAGTCTTTCCGAAGAAAATAAGCTCAAGATCGTTATCGTACCATCACTCCTCAAGTAAGGGTAGCCGATTTTCGCAAACGCATTTTTTTCGAAAAATCGAAATATCTCGAAAACTAATAAATATTTTTAAAAATTTGAAAATTCTACAAGATACGAGCTATATTTTTGTCAAGTATCAAATAAATTTATTTAAACTTGATAAAGTTATAGCAAAAACAAAAAAATGCGATTTTGGACGGTTTTTTCGATATATCTCGGTAAGTTACATCTCGATCGAGACTTGTAAAAAATGAATCGAAAGATATTTTTATTATCTACAACTTTCTCATTTTCTTTTTTTTATTGGAGTCATACTTTTTTTTTATTCACGAAAAACCATTTTTGCGAATGTTTTTAAGCAATTTCGCCAACTAGTATCGAGTTTAATGAAACAGAAACTCATATTATTTTTTTTTTCTCTAAACAACCTTATTTTTTGTTTTCGGGTTGAAATTTTGTCATCACTTCATACCTATTGATCGTACTATATACTTACATTTCTTTTTTTTTTTAGAATTCATGGAGATGATGACTGGAGAATAGTAAACATCGTTCAAGAAAGCTGTTTGTATCTTTATAAATAAAAATAAGAATACTTTTTTTGTTACCCACGTATTTATTTTATAACTGTAAACATAACTCTAATGAGTTACATGAAAAATATTTATTTTAGTTATATGCTATTTACATAATAAATATAAATGTAAAATCTGAATGTTATATTAATGATTTGTACCTTTAAGCGCAGTAGAAAATCATGTAACAACTTTTTCGTTACTAGCACACTTTTTTAGTTTTTGGAAACGAAGCTTCGAAAAAATTTTTTTTGTGATTCCATAGTTTCAATGTCCCTTTTTCACGTGATCACTATATGTGGAAGTGGGGAAGCTTTATTCTGATCGAAACGGATTAGGGATAAAATGATAGTCATGACTCTCTTCCTTGAGGATGGTGTATTAAGGGGATGATGATTTTCGCGAAAATGGACAAATGGCGACCGAAGGAATTTCTGCAGCAGATATTAGGAGGTCTAGGAAAAGTGTTCCGTTATCTGGATGATATTTTAGTAACAGCTGAGTCAGGACAGAAAATGAATAGAACACTGGATATAATATTAAGTAGACTGTCTAGGCACAATGTCAAAGTGAATATGGATAAATGTGTTTTTATGAAAGAATCTGTTCAGTATTTAGGGCACAGTACGGTACTCATCCTTCAGAGGTGAGATACATGTGTGGAAAATGCAATTAAGATGTCTAAGGAGTTGCCATTGTCATATGAGGTTGTAGCAGCCCTAACGAAAAAGGATCCTGTGTTCAGACAGGATAGCCTGTAAAGGTGGATATCGAGTATATATAAAAAGACATGAGCTGTCAGTAGAGCAAAGTTGTGTAATCTTAGAATCAAAAGCGATAATCCCAGAGGCTTTAACAGTTGATGCATTAGCTTGGCTTCATGAGGATATCATATTTGGGTTACAAGAACTAAAATGTTGGCACGTTCAATTATTTGGTAGCCGGGAATACAAGGAGACATCGAAGCAAGGGTAAATAATTATCAGGTATGCAGGTTAACCCAAAATAACTCAGAGAAATATTTAGTTAGTTGGCCTAAGACAGGAAATGTATTCCAACCTATTCATATAGAAGAGTAGATTTGCTATAAAAATTTAGTAAAGATTGTGACTTTTTTAAGTCATTAGTATTTTCGATGGGAGAAAAAGTCATTATGGGAAATTTAGGCCCCAACTGTCATGAAAAATGGAGAGAAGGTGTAGTGGTAAAGTGGAAGATAAATTGCTGTATAAACATGAATAGGGATGGGGTCGGTTGGGAGAACCCCCTCCACTCCACTTTTAAGACACGCCCCTTCTGTCATCTCTCACTTGTCAACAACAACAATCTGTCAAACAGGGTTGTCAACTTCGATTCTAATCTGACATCACAGTTGTAGTTTATAATAACTTGATAATTCGGAATATTGAAACTTTGAACCTAGTGTTTTTATTACCAAATAGCAAACAAAATACTTATTTTCGACTTCTTTAGTTATAAAATAATAACTAATTACTTTAAGTTATTACATGATTCCACTGATACATGGAAGAGTGCAAAATTGCAAACAGTTAAATTTCAAATGATAATATGGCAAAATGTGCACGTATACGAATATATAAACTCTGAATTAATAGGATACTATATCGTGCGCGTAATGAAAAATAATCATTTTTATTCTCCATAAATGTTTCGTCGATAATCAAATGGTAACTTAACGTAAAATATATATATAGCACATAATAAAACTCGCTAAGGCCCCTCCTATTAGAGTTTCGTGAGATGACTGTTTAGAAGTTGGTACTAAAGTAAAAAAAATGATTGAAAACATTTTCAAGCCAAAATAAAATTTGCAACGTACTGCTTCCTCTCAATTCCGATATATATTAGATATATCGGAGGCTTCTGCATCTGAACCTAAAATAATTACTCCTGGGGCTACTTGCCCCAACGTACATTGAATTACATCGATCCAGATGCGTGTTGGAACCATTCACTGAAGAAGAAGTGAAAGAGACACTAAAGAAAATGAAATCGGGAAAGGCCCCAGGTCTCGTCTGCATCCCTATGGAGGCCATTAAAATAATAGAAGAAATTGCACTAAATAATCTACTCAGAGAAAAGCAATATCCGCACACATGGAAAAAGGCTAAATTAATATTAATACCGAAAGGGAATCCGGAGCTTATGACGTTCAGACCGATATGTCTGTTGAGCTGCATCAGTAAGGTATATGAAGGGCTAATAAAAGGAAGGCTGGGGAAAGAGATAGAAAACACCGGCGGCTTCTCAAATAACCAATTTGGTTTTCGAAAGTCAACTATCCAGGCTGTGCAAAAAATAATTGATACGGCAAACGAAGGTACAAGCGTCAAATGTATAGCGCTCATCACTCTAGACATAAAAAAACGCCTTTAACACGGATTCCTGGGATAAAATCCTAGGAAGATTAAGCTCGAGAAGAATACCTAATTATCTAATGGAAATAATCGATAAATACCTAGAAGACAGATACGTTCAAATACAACAGGGTCTCTATGACTACCTACTCGATCTACAAGTACCCGAAGGAGTAATCCTTTTAGCATACGCAGACGATCTGGCCATAGTCATCAGAGCCGTAAATATAGAACGGCTTGACTGGAAAGGGGAAGAAACGTTGCGCCAAATTAGTGCATGGATGAGAAAAAACGAGCTAGAACTTGCACCACCGAAATCAGAGGCGGTTATCCTTAAGGGCCAGTGGAAAAAGAATGTGAAGTAGTTGAAATACCTTGTAAAAAAAGTATCGTATATCTGGGAGTTACCATAAAAGAAGGTTATCGGTATGACCAGCACATAAAAACCGCGGTTCAAAAAGCAGAACAGAAAGTTGCCGCTTTAAGCTATAACGTGCGAGGTCCCTGATTCAAAAAGAGAAAGATGTTGTACAATGTGGTCCAGACTGTACTACTATATGCTGCACCAATCTGGCATAAAAACCTACTAACAAAGGTACAGCGTAAAATGATTTTACGGGTGACCAGTGCATATCGCACAGTATCGGCCATGGCTGTACTAGTCATCTCAGGAATAATTCCCATCGAACTACTGGTAGAAGATAGGTGGAGACTATATGAAAGGGCAGACGGAAGCACAGCGGAAGCCAAGAGGGATAAGAGGACTACGATAAATAAATGGTAACAACTTTGGGATAGTACCGAGGGGACTGCTCGTTGGACAAAAACTCTGATACTTAGGATACGCGATTGGATCGAATGTGACACAGGACAACGGAATATTTTTTAACACAAACTGTGACAGGCCACGGATCCTTTAGAACCTATGTAAAGAGAATAGGAAAAACAGACAATGATCTCTGCGTATACTGTGGAGCCGTAGATACAGTGGAACACACCATTTTCCATTGCAAAAGATGGCAAAACCAAAGGACACAACTCTACGGCAGCCTTGGCCTAAACCTAGATGCAAAAAACCTGGTGGCAAACATGATTTCAAATGAAAACAAGTGGAGACAGATACACTCTTTTCTGAAAACGGTCATGAGGATTAAAGAACTAGAGGAAAGAAATACAGCACGAATGTAGGAGACTTAAGAAACGCCGCTGACCCTGATGTTATGCACCCCGCCGATTCCGGGGTCACAGAGGGCAATGGGAGAGGATTTAGTGGCTACACCACATAACCAGACTAGAGCAGAACCATGAGCCTGCTGAGCCTCTCAAACAGAAAAAAAATCCTTGTTGGAAATGATATTTTTTTTAATATCAACTTCCTATACCAATGTAGATTAAAGAATAACCTTTTAATCAATAACAAGAACAACCACTGCTACTATACCTAACACCACTAAATAGTAGTATTTCAAAGTTAAAAATTTTAATGTAAAATCACTGAGGATAAAGCTCAAAATGTAATACTTTCAAACCGTCATCTCACCAAATCCATCGGGTGTTCGCCTTTCAGACTATACTTCGAAATATAACTATTAAAAAAAAATTAAACAAACAACAACAGATGAAAAACTTTTGATATCAAAAACGGAAAAGATAAAAAATATCACATATAAATAAACAGCCAAGATAAGTAAATGTTGGTTTATTTAAAGAGATGAGGAAACTCGTTCGAGATCTCTTTGACTAATTTTTGGTCGAATTTGCTTAAATCGCTTTCCTCGCAAAATATCCTGGTGAAACATTTCAGGATTTCGTCAACTTTATGACGATGCTCATCATAGTTCGTGTTCCTCATTATTCGACGGCACAGCTCCAGGTACTGTCTTCGTCTCTGGAAAAAATTTAATCCATTTAATAGTGGAGTAGATCTTGCTTCCGAAAACAGACTGATGAAATTTTTACTTACCAGGTCTCCAGTGGACAAATCCGAAATATTTCTAACAACGATATCAATTAGAACTTTCACATCGTTCGTGTAAAATAAATCTGATGTTGATCTGCGGCTAAATAAATCATTAAAGAGTTTTAGAAGGGAATGCGGAGGTGCTGGTTCATGGTCAAAAATCCTTACAGGATCTTCTACGAAGAAAAAATTTAATTGACATCTGTCATCTGTCTAAATGTGTCAAAAATGAGGAACAAAGAAATTAAAGTAGCTGCATCGGTTCGCATTCACAGATGAACTGTTAAATAAAAAAATTCTAGACCAAAATAATTCACTTTTATTAATCAAAACCAAAAATGTATTATCGTATTGAGACATAACCTTCAAAGTCTACGAGAACGAACAGAAATCACTTTTTTGTCTTGGCTAGTCATTAGCCAAATATTAAGGCGATTAGGGTTGGAACAGCACAATTCCCGTCTAATCAAATGTCTGCTTGTCGCCTTCGGCAAGCGGTCGAACCGGTGCAACCCCTTTACATAAGACATTATAAGTACCTTCTCTGTTGATCATCAATAAAATTTTCTCTGTAAATGACTTTGCTACATCCCTTTCTTCTAAAGCTGCCAATACGGGATTTTCAATTTCTTCAGAAAATTGAAGATTGAATGATATAATGAGATTTAAAAACAAATCCGGTATTTGTTCCTCTAAGTCTGTATCTGGAGGATATTCGATGTTAGCAAGGATGAAGGATAGGAATCTTTTACCCAAAAAATCTAAAATACCATGTTATTAGTTTTTTTTACTAAAGCAGTACCTTAATACCTTCACTTACCATTATGTGTCACAGGCATTTGTTCTCCCATCGAAAAAATCATAGTCAAAAGTAAAGAGGAATAATTTAATTTTGGAATGTTTCTTGGATGGGTCACAATGTCTCTAAAAAATATATCAATAATATAGGCTAGAGGCGCGTGTGAGATAATCCTCTAATTACCATCCTATAATATAAATTATGTCAATAGATGGTCCATAATTTACCAGGAATATTTAGCAAAGCATTAATTACGTTTTATCTAGCAATTAAAAATCCATCAAATTTGAATAATCCGACTACTACCCTCTGCGATATAGTTCAAAGAGGGCTTGACTATACTAAATAATGGTGTCAATCCCATCAAGACTACCTTAGTTGCCTTTACACGGAAAATAAACATAAACCTCAAAACCATCGAATTGGACGGGAAAGTTATTGAATGGAAGCCAGATGTCAAATATCTGGGACGAATACTAGATAATAAACTCATCTGGACTAAGCACGAAAAAGAAGTAACCAGCAAATCCACGAAAGCTCTAATGGTTTGCAGAAATTTTGCGGAAAAAACTGGGGATGTAACCCAAAGATCCTGCAGTGGATGTACACGTCAATAGTGAGACCGGCCCACTTATGGAGCAGTAGTCTGGGGCAGCAGAACTAAGCTGGCCAGTACAAAGGCAAATCTAGCGAATATCCAAAGACTATCCTGCGTATGCAAAACAGGTGCAATAAGAACGTGCCCAACGGCCGCCATGGAGGTAATCCTAACCCTTACACCCCTCCATATAGTAGTGGAGAGTATAGCGATAAGGACAACCTACAGAATAACCAGAGAAGGATCAACCAAACGCAAGTTTCGACTCCTTCCTGGAAATCACCAAACCTGGGCCATGCCCCAAGATGAGATGACAAAGAAGTTTAGCTTTGTGAAAGAATTCAACACAAAGCTAAGTAACAAAAGCGAATGGGACAAAGATACCATCCCAAAACTCAAGATAAGTGCAATTAAATGGTACACAGATGGTTCTAGAAGCACAGAAGGAACAGGAATATGAGTATATGGGCCTGGAACCAAATATTCCGAAAGTTTCGGCAAATCTCGGAGCATTTTCCAAGCTGAAATATACGCCATCGGAAAATGTATCCAGTTCAACATAGAAAGAAATTTTCGCAGACAAGAGATCATCATCATGTCAGACAGCCAAGTAGCCATTAATCCTTACCGACATCCTGAACTTTTTGAAAGCAATAGGACTGGAGGAACTGCTCTAATCGTTGAGACATCCTTAACGAATGGACAGCAGAAGGGGGCACAATAGATCTTATAGGTCGCAGTGTATCGACACCCCCATCACAGATAGATAGATACCCGAATATTTCCGAATCGGATGTGACGTACTAAGACCCGTTGTCATTTACGTTTGTTTACTTCTGACTGTGTTGTGACATTTTATAAAAGAAGACTAGAGACATTAATTTTGTGTTTTTTCAATACTATGGCTTTTGTACGAGCATAAAGTGATAATTTACAAGTAGTAGATAGTTTTATGCTTATGGAATTCATGAAAACAAATGAGTGTTTTAACCAAAACGAAATAAGAGCAGTAAAAGAGAATGGTAAGTACTGAAAGTTAATTTGCACTTTCAATATTATTTTGATCCTACTTCAATCTTAAATTCTTGCAATCAGAAAATGCTTTATTTGATTTAAATAATAAAATGTGTTTTTTATTGTCTAACATTAAAATGATCTTCACAGACATAGCCACTAGTGCTTGCAGCTAAATCATCTTCTTTTCTTTCTATGGCATTTGATTCGTTATTGGCTGAGGTTCTAAACAGTATTTATATAGTCCTTTGTTAACAACACTGGTCATTTTAACAATACTTATACCATTTTTTATTTAGAAGCGACAACTAAACAATCATAAAAACTATTAACAATTAGGAAACGAGAGAATATAAGACTAAACTCAAACCACGCGAATTTCAAACTCAATGAGAAAAAAAAGAAAAGTTCGCGTGTTTTTTGATAAGAAAAATTAACACGACAGAATAAAAAACAATTCTTTGTAGTCTTCCCCATTTTTTTTTCATATTGAAAGCCCAGTCCTTTAAGATATTTGCTAATTGTTGTAATGGAGTATTTTCTGATAGCACAAATGATGTGAAATAAGTTAAAATCACAGCTCCCAATAATCACGACATTAGAAACTATCACACACTGCACCAACGTCTGGACTTCAAACAACTACTCCTTGGGCTATATGCCCCAACAGGTATTGAATTACAGAAGTCAAGACGCGGTTGGGACCCGAATCGTTTCGGGACTTACTTTGATTTTGTTACGGAAGGAGCCTGTCATTCTTAGACCGGTTTCGGCATTATTGTGCCTCATCAGTAAGAAGCAGACAAGCTCGACAATCCTATCTCTAAAGGATGCCTGAAGAATGAATTCCGACTCGCCTGGTTCTTGATAAAACTGATTGCGTTATAGTAAGTGTATCAAGAACGAGGAAAGCCCAACGCCATCTTCACTTTAATAACAAAACCAAAGTTTTCTATTTAATTGCAAACTTTGGTGTGTGACAATTTTTAATGTCGTAATTCTTGGAAGCCGTGATTTTAACTTATTTCACATCATTTGTGCAGTTTGATTACTCCCAGTAAAATATTTTGGTATCCAAAAAATTTCATCTTTATCATATTTTCTGATAGTTCATATTGTCGAACATGACAAAATTCCATGAATTGTCTCGATATTGATGATTTCGTGTTTTTTGTAATTTGTTCATTTGAAACATTTCCCAACCGATTCATATTGTAGGTATGTGTTTTTTTTTGTAAACAAACGATAAGAATCACTACCAAACAATAAAAGTGGTCCAAAGATAAATTGTTGTTGAGAAAATATCGAAATTAAAATTTCATTTATTTGACATCCCAAATACACTAAATAAAAATTTCTAATAAAAATTTAAAACATTAGATACGATCATGGTTATTTGCAAGTTAACAAGTCACAGTGACCGTGAGGGTCGGTCGGTTCGGTAATATTCAGAATATATAGCCCAAATAGTTTCTGGTAATTTGAACAGAGCGCAAAGTCTAAACCAATAAAAACCGATAATATGAATAGAGCGCGAAGACTGAACAAATAAAAATTTAATTTTTAGCACGTGACTTCTATCCTCTCCAAAAAGCGAGCGACGCTATATTCGTTCCTAAACCTATAATTTTTCATTCTTTCATTTGAGCAATGGCTTGCTAATAACTAAGCAATTTTTTTAACTGAATGCATAATATCTCAAAAATATTGTGTCAAAATTTCAAGTCGATTGGAGCAAAATTGACAATCGATGATTCAGTGTGAGATAAGCCGATAAAATTCCATACCAGATTTCTTTAGTGTTGAAAACTTTAAAGCATTTTCCCCACAACTCGTTGGTGCCCCTCATAACTTCAAAACTACTGCACGGATCCTTTTGAAATTTTGAACACCATTTCGGTACATACTTTACGAGGTTACGCAGGAAAGCTTTTTTCAAATTTGTTAATAATTTTTATTTTACAATAACAAATTAGCCGATTTTTTCGCAAAAAATCGCGTTTTTCTCTTCAAAGTGTTCCAAAAAAGAGAAAAATTGAAATTTCAAAAAACCCTCCCAGCGTTACCTGGGGAAAACTATTATTTAACGAATGAACTTTGATTTTTTGATTTCTGATGATCCAGCACCAAGTAATTCTACTTTTTTCCGAGACACGTTCGAATAATTGCTGCCATTTCCGTATTTTTTAATCTTTCTTGGTGAAAATTTTATACAATATTCTTCGAATGGCATACTTTAATGTACCATTAGTTTTAATAAAGAGATTTTAACTGTGTTATCACAAAAAAATTCACAAAACATGTCTTTTTTTACGAATTAACCCCATAAACAATGTTTTCGGTAATTTCAAAAACCATTAATAGTTAGTTGAATATAAATGACATTATATTACATGAAAATTAACCTTCTTCATCAATTTCAGTGCTTATTTGCAATAAGAAATAAAAAATTGTCTAGATTAATTAAAAAATTGATTATGAAAAAGTCGTTTTTTGGTTTACTGCATTTTTAACGATATTCTTCAATACAAACAATATATTTTTTCATACCATCTTAAAGTCCAGGTTTCAACGAAGAAAATTGTGCACTGACAAAGTTAAAAAATTGAAAATTTGTTAGTGAACTTTTTCGATTGAAAATTAGGCTTTTGTTAAATTTAAATTCGTATAAAATCGAAAAATAAATATTTTGCTTTGACAAAATTACAGCTTATTTAAAACACAAACAAGAACGTTTTCACCAAGTTTCATAAAAAAAATTATTTTTGCGGGAGATAAAAATTAAAAACGAAAAAAATGTTTTTAATCGTTTTTCTCGATAATTTAGAGGAACAGTTAGACAATAAGATTCATCCGGACTACATACGGAAGTAAGCACGTTTGAGAAATGTACAGTAGCATCAAAAGAATCTCAGAAACAATATCATTGGCTGAAAACAATCGAATTATACTACGACATAACGAAACACATGTATTTTTCTGCATAGCAACACGCATACGTGATCTCTTTTAAAAGTCTTAGAGTCAGTCTTAAATTATTCTTCAATTAAGCTCCATCGGCACAAACCGATGTATAATAATTTCTTTTACACTTTTCGTGTTTCGTAAAACGATGCAAAAGTAGTTTTTGATTGGGTTCATAAGAATAATTTGAACCATTTATTATAATTGTAATAAATCTAAATTGTTACGTTTGTACTATTTCTTGTTAAAATTTAATACACAGTTCAGGAAAGTGTTGAGTGTTTTTTAAACCACCTTCGTCAATACCAGGAACATCTATAGGGTGTCTTCTTCAAAGAGATATACAGTCCACTGAACAAATTGCTCGTTTAAGTCCAATGTCACTTATAAGAGATATACAGTCCACTGAACAAATTGCTCGTTTAAATCCACAAAATAAAAAACTGCATGTTTTACCACGACTTACCTAGCTAATTCACCTGGCAAAATGGAATTCAACATGATAGTTACAACAGTTTTATCCAAACTACACAATACTCCAAAAGCTTGCAACAATAATTGCCTAATGGACCATCTCACTTCCATTTGGTAATATTGTATTAACGTTGTAATTACATGATATTGGTCATTAGATATCACATGTCTTGATATACTTGCATCTGCATTAGACTAAAAAAAATAGTGAAATTAAACACCTCAAGCCGAAGGAGCTCAGTCAATATTTTTATTTAAAAGACGAACCAATATCGATATCATCTCGATGATGTATTCTTTAATGACATCCTCGTCTTCATGTAACATCCAACTCCTTTGTTGAGCATCTTCTTTACAGGAAGTCAATTCATTGAAAATAATTTTTAGTCGACTAGCATCGTGAGTTTGATCGATCTGTACATCGTCTACTAGAGAAGTTTGAGAATGTGATAAAATTGTACTCAAATACGGAAATACAGAGGCTGGTAGTAACTCGTGTAAACCTTGAACCACAGTGACAACTGCTATTCTTGACATTTCATGTGACAATTTCGTATTTATTCTAACACTTTCTACTAAGTCATATACTGACTGATGCGTTATCGGAGGCGAGATGTTACTGCTTAAAGAACTGGATACGTTAGAATCAGTCCTAAAAATAAATATGTAACCTATTTTTCAGATAGAAATTGATATAATTCTTGCTTAAACTTAATATTCCGACTTTAGATCACTTAAAAAATTATATAAAAAATATTTATTACTTTTTACATTCCTTGAGCATTTCAGATCTAATTTCTTCATGTATATTTTCAATAGATTTTTGTATTGAGCTTTTACTTGAAGCTTTCTGTATGGGTTTAATTGGTTCCTCGTCTACAGTTTTTCTAGAGTAGCAACTAGTTGATGAAACTGAATAAATGGGTTCTATTTTACCATCCGAGTTTTTAAATAGTAAAGGAGGATTTTCATCACTGTCAACCCCTATAGAATTCTTGGATACTTCCGGTAATTGCTCTATTTCTTTTTTTAGCTCTTTTAAACGAAGAATTACGCCACTTTTATCGTTTGCGCCCTGCTCTGAGGGCAATTTTAACTTCTCTATGCAGTTATCTATGAATTGAATAAAGAAGGAAGGGTTTACTGTGACTGTTTCTACGTAATTAGAAGGAATGTATCCCATTTCACCACTTTCATTAATAACTTCCCACCAATTTTTGTGTTTTGTATTAGTTTGGTGTAGCAGAAAATATTCGTTTGATTTAAAGCTTAAAGTTTTGGCATATGTTGCTTTGAAGTCGTACAAGCTGTGAAGCATATCCAAATTACCTATTAAAATGTATATTTTATTATAACTAAATAAAATGACCTTTTTAATAGGGATTAATTACCATATCATTTATTGTTAAAAATATTGTATAATTTTATTTTAAACAGAAAATAATAATAAAAATAAGACTTGCCTGTTAAAATAATATGTTGAGACATTCTGTAATTTGTTATGCAATTAATAAAATAAGTTTATATAGTTGCAAATATTACTTAATTTCAAATAACTTGTCACACCTCTTTTTTGTTTATATATTTTGACGTTCACTACAATTAGAACATGTGGCGCTATCTATTTTCCAATAGGCAGATTAAATAAATTTACATTTAGGCATATATTCGAGATAGTGCGTAGTTTTCATCAAAATTATTAGAAAGAAAGTTAATGTTTTAAGGTCTTTTGACCAATTATAAAACATCATCTTATTTAAATATTGCAATATATTTTTGTTCGGTATAAAATTAAAATAAGACGTCATAATTTTTCCATTCCAAGTAGATTTTAAAAATGCCTAAGTTGGTATTACCGCATTCAAAAATGTGACATGACAAGACAAACGTGACAGTTAGATACTAAGGATTGGTGTCATTAAAAATGTCAAAATAGTGAATCTTTTAGGTGTTGTAGGCATAAAAATAAATGGATTTATTTTCACTTTAACAATTTAAATAACATTTTTGGACTATAACAACAAAAATATGACGGACTGCGAAAAAGAAGAAGCTACAAACTTGGTATGTAAACTTATTATCTTCAGTTGTAATATTTGAACTAGGTCAATTATTGATTTAAAAATAATTAAAACTATATTTCAGCAAAAAGAATTCGAATGGGTGCTAAATCAAGAAGTTCATAAAGGTCTCGAACAGATTCATCAAATTCTTGTGGTATGGGCGTGTAAAATACATTAAAATTGAATTAGTTGAAGTTTTTAATATTTTAGGAGTGCGCCAGGAGATTCCCAGTAGCTTTATATGGACATGATAATTCGGCAAAACAGGACAAATTCGTTTTATCAGTACCCGCTGACCAGTTAAAATGTGTGGTTACCCTCACTGGCGACAGTATTACACATGCAGTAGGTATTCATGTTAAATATGGGTTTTATTGATTTGTCATAGTTTAATTTCTAATTAATTTGCTTTTAATGTCATTTAAAATATCGCAATGACGCAAATTGATATTGAGTTTAATTTTGTTTAAACACTATCCTGTAAAATACTTTAATATTAAAAATAAACTACATGGAACTATGCAATTTTTAGGACATTAATTTTAAAGTAGTGAGGCAAACTACAACTACCATGGTACGAACTACAATTCAAAGTGAGTATCCATGGAAATTACAGCAGGTTCAAGATGCTGCTAATCATTTACAACAAGCAATTTATCATATTGACGATGTAGGAAAACACTATAAATTCAAGTAAGTAGAGAAATATTGTATATTTATGAATTGTATTGTCTAAATTGTATTACTTACTAGAACTTTTCTATTGGATCCGCCAATTCTGTCAGGTTTTACACGTTTCTATGTTTATTGTTTAATAATTTGGGAAATGGTAGCAATTTTGGTACACAATTTTTATTGTCTTTATTCCTGTAATACAATTTCACGCATGGTTTCCTTTTGTCACAAAGGCACCCACTAAGAAAGATTTTTAATAATTTGCCTCACATGAGTGTAAAATATGTTACTGGCAAATAATACTGAATGTCAATGTGAATTATTTTCTTTAAAAACATTTGTAGTGCAGAATTGCACTTGTATTGTACTATTTTAGGGGGATTTTTCAACATTTTTGTTAGTTGTTGGTGTTAGGAGATGCAGTTTTAATTCAGTTTATAAAAAAATGTTATTTGGCTGCATTGACATTTATTATTGGTATTATTTAGTAATATTTATTAATATATACTAAAAAACGTCTGCGCTAGAATCAGCATCTTTCCCTATTTCCGATTTGTAATTTGTTACAAGTAAAACGATTTTGTTGAGGCAAACACTGTAAATTGATTTACTTTTTAAACAGAGCAATAACTAAGTGACAGATGTTGCTTTTCTCATTTTTATGGCGCAATCTTAATAATTATCGTAATCTGCCTAATCAAATTGTTAAAATGTTTGTATATTATACAATAATAAAGAAGTAATTACTTTTAATCGCAGCGATATTAATGTCTATTTTTAAACAAAAATGCAGACGCTGTAGTATTACTTATGGTATTTTTTTACACATTTAATGACGTAAATTGACAAATTTTAAAAAAACCCCGGATTTCTTTTAATACAAAAATTGTACATCCCTTTATAACAGAAATTTCACAGATTTATAAATTATTTTTGCAAGATTTTTGGCTAAATTTATGAATCATTCATTAAAAATATATTTTATTAGCACAATCGGAATTAATTTTTTACTGTGTTATAGTTTCTTCTCTTTTAAATACTGACAATACAATTTTTAATAATCATCTATAAAGTGAGTGTACTAGGGAACAAAAATATATAAAAATCAATTTTTAAAGACACTGACAAATTTATTACCTTTATATTTACATAAGCCGGAATTTAAAAAAATAATTTCAAGGTTAGCAGATATAAATTGAATAATGGGTAATATTTTTACATTCTGTTTATCACTAAATGTACTTCAACATGTCTGTCAAAATAAATGAGTTGTTGGAGATTATCATTATATTTTTAACATTATTTAAATAACTGATGAATGATGTGTGAATTAATAATAAAAATTGTTAGGAAGCTATGAATTAAAATAAACAATAATCCAAATGAAATTTCATTAATTTTTATTAACATTGTTAAAAATATTTTTATAAATGCACTTCCTAACACCCAGTAATATTGTCTATACTTCTGATGGTGTTCCATATTTTTTCTTGACACGTTTCTTCCATAGAATCTTGGCCCCCGTTGTTTGCATTTATATTAAGAGTGTGGGTTCTCTAGTTTTCATTTGTAAATTTCATATAAATTGATTTTAGTTCATTTTGAAAACTTTCTTGTTTGCTTATATTAAAACATTATCTGGGAAAGTAGCAATTTCAACATTTAATGTCACTTGTACATAATAGAAACAGGATATCAAACATCAAATTTTAATAAAATAAAATTTCAAAAGATGTTAAAAAATATATGAACTATTAATGTTATTTTGAAGGGTTCTACCCACACTAAAATACCCTGTATTTTTAAAAGGTGATTTTGTTGTTATATAAATATAAATAACAATTTGTTTTAAAATACAGGAACGTTTTCTATATTCTAAAATAATTGAATTGAAGAAACGTCTTAAAGAAATCCACATTTAGAATCATAATTAATAATTCGTCGATATATATCTCCAGGATACCACAAAGAAAAGTTACATTTCCGCTAAAATTATATGCTTAATGTTTTATAATAAAATCAAAATATTGACATGCTGTAATTTTATCAAATTATATAATAAACTAGATAAAATATGATAACATTGCGTATTTTGAAAATATTATGTAAATATTATAGTCCAGGAACCAGTGAATTTTTTTCATACTTATTTTCTCAGTCGGTTTTTGATTCTACCTAAAATTTTTGGATGAATTCAAAAAATAAAAAAACAACACCAATCCACTTATTTTCCCAGTTAAAAATATTTTACATTTACCAAAGTAGAACATAAAGTTTATAAAGATAGCAATTTGGCTTATCTCAGATAGTGGAAAGTGAGTCTGGCTTGCCAGATAGTTAAACGATGAGAGGAATAGCCGAATTTAGCGGGCCTGACGATCATTAGACGAGTCTGGCAAGGCTTTTGGGGTGTTCCACATTAGCCAGAGTGTATTTTAAGCAGTTATCATAATATAAATGATAAATTTTCGTGACTGCGAAAATGGGGGAAATTTTTTTTTAATGAAAGCTTTCCGTTTTTTACCTGCCAGATATATTATTTATACTCAGATTAGCCTTACTATTTTTTTTAATTAACTTCAGTATACCTTACTACTAGTACTATTTTTTATCACCGAAAAAAAGGGCCGTGTTTTCGCTTGTTCTGACGCATTTTCCGTCTCAATCCATCGGAAAACCCTACAATTCTATCCATGTTTGCTGACTGGGAAAATAAGTACCGAAAATCGTCAGTGGCTCCTGGATTATTAGCACTATTTATTTTTAACTTTTTTTCAACAGTGATGACAGCAAGATTATTTATTATTAACAACTTTGATGTAAATAGATCTGAACAATTTTTAGATGTACGAGTTTGGAATTTTATTTATTTGATTCGAAAAGCCTAACCGACGAAGCCGAAAGGCAGAAACCGGTCTTAGAACGTCGAATCTGATAAATTAAATTCGTTACTCCTTTGCTAGATCTGAACAACTAACAATAAAGTTCTCACATTGTTTATTTATGTTTTTGCTTTTTTTACCCCTTTTGATTTATCTATTTAAAAACAAAAATACTGCTAAATATAAAAATAAATTAAAATTCACTATAAATTACACAATACTTAAGTAAGTTTAATCATAAACATACACGAGTCACCCGATAATTTTGTTATTTTATAATATTTAGAGTTTCTAAAATTATTGAACGAATTTGTATAAAAGAATTGGCGGATTTACAGATATAGTATTGTCGGAGGTAATAATATTTTTCATAAATTTGATGTAGAATATTTACTTTCTTTGGAAATTTAACGAGATCTGTGAAAAAATAACAAACACACATCGTTAACCGGGCAACGTGGTATTATCGATTTTTTATCCAGTTATATTTTCTCTTCCTTCCTCATAGGCTAAATATCCCATAGCAAACTACAATTTTTTAATTTTCAAATGACATTTTTTACATATGAGTGGAATTGTCGTTTGAAACATTACTTTTTTTCTACTTAGATCATCTGACGAAGTGCTGCATGTATTAGGAAATATTTTGGGCAGCTTACAAAGAGGACGTACTAGTCTAATAGTGCCTAGAAAGAAAACAATTTATGATCTTCTTAAAAGTCGTAATATGGTAAGCAACCCCATTTGATTAATCAAATTTTAAGCATTTGCATTGTTTAGGAACAAGAAAATTTTCTTCAAGGTTTCAAAATGCCTTTAAAAGTCATTAGAACTACCATTATCATTTTTAAAAGAGCTATAGAATTACGACGCTTTGTGTGGTGTAATAAAGGGTGTCCCAGAGTAGATTTTAGGTTTTAAACTTACCTTACTCCGATCCTGTTAGGAATTCCATGAAAATATTACGTCAAGCGTATAGCGTGCGAATTTCAGTTATCCATGGAACAGTCAACGATTCGTACAGAGTTGCTCAGCGTCGTTTTTGTCATGCGCCATCGGCGATATTAGTTCACGCGTAGGTAAAAAAAATTAGAGAACAACCATTCGAACTCCTCCCAATATTGAGAGGGTCGAGGATTACGATTTACAGCCTGTCGCACCCTCTCAAAACGCCGCTGAGCAACTGTGTTCGAATCGTTGGCTTTAAAATAAGCCTCAACGCTTACATGGTTGAACTCGTCCACTCTTCCATGGTAACTGAAATCCGCACGTGTCCCCTATACGCTCGACGTAATATTTTGATGGAATTTCGAACAGGGTCGGCGTAAGGTAAGTTTAAAACCTAAAATCTACTCTGGGACACCCTTTATTAATCGCAAAATCGTTCTGTCGATACATACTAGTTTTTCTTTTTTAGAAATCTCTTTCTCCGCCGTTAGCGGAGGATCTAGCAATAAGTTTTTACATTCAAAGCCATAAATTGGTATTTGTAATGTATCATTTAATGAATAATCAGGGTATCATGACACCCGATCCAACGCCAGCTGAATGTTCAGTACCGTGGCTTAACGAAGTCCTGGTACTTTTTACAGTTGGATTGCAGCTATGCCAGCAGCTAAAAGATAAGGTACAGAAAATATTTACAAACGTTTATTTGAATCCCATTTTTACTCAAAATACTTCACTGTTTATTTAAAGTGTACAATTAGTAACTTCAATCTCGGGAAGCAGTTGACAGGTGACATTTATTATCCTGCTTTTATCTGTCACACTGTTTGTTATTTGACAGTTAATTGTAAATGTGGGGAAAAGTTTTTTTATTAATTTGTTTTTTATTTTAGATCTGCGTTTTCTCTCAGTATAAAGATTTCACGGTAGGTTCAAGGCCTTGCAGCCCTGTCCCTTGTTAGTAGTCTCTCAATCGAATATAGGCCTTCTTTCACCCACAAGTAATATATAGAGTAATTATTGATATTGTCAATTTCAAAAAATTTTATTGTTGGTTTGACACATGTATTATATTGTAAGTGTTAATAAATGTATATTGTTAAGGAATTGAGTGGTCGTTTTTATTTCTTCGTCGAAGAACTATGTACCTACATAACTCATTGCACAGCACAAGAATGTACCAGTGAAATAACTCAAAATACAAGGTAATTGTTAAAAAAAATTTAAAATTTTTTTTTACTTAGGTGTGGAAGTAACGAATTTGATCTTTCAATTTCAAATAGGTCTCATTTTTGAGAAAATATAGTAGAATAACGGAAAGAAATCAAAAGTTGAGTCGAACCGCTTAAACCAATTTTTACATTTTGACAGGTGTCACATATTGACAAGTTTCATATTTTGACAGGTGTCGCATATTGACAAGTTTCACATTTTGATAGTTGTTACGTTTTGAAAGGTATCCCGTTTTGACAAGTTTCACATTTTGACAGGTGTCAGGTTAGGTTATATTTTCTCATTGAAAACTGATCTTTTTTTGTGCTTATTTGACCTTTGCGGACGCTGAAAATCATGAGGATCGATTCAAAATCAAAAGTTGAGTCGAATGATACATAATTTTGCACTCTAGCGATTGACCGCTAAAACCAATTTTTACCCAAACGTAAATATACTACAAATAAATAAATATTTTTCAACCTGCCCCATCATAATTCTGTACTCTTTACAGCGTATTTGGTTTTTGTAGTTAATTGTTTAATGTGCCGAATTTACCGCGCCTGACGATCATTAGACGAGTCTGGCAAGGCTTTCGGGATGTTCCACATTATCCAGATTGTATTTTAAGCTGTTATCATAATTAGGCCAGTAGATATAGACAATGAATTAACATTAATTCCAAACGTCTTTAAACTTTGATGGTATGTTAGTGCATTAATGAAAACAAACTATAAAATTTTGCAGAAATCTGCGATGAACGGAATATTTTTTAAATTGCAGCGGCTAAACCTTTAGTTTTACAGTTAAAATAAGTTGCAGACGATTAAACTACCTTTTAGTTGATATATTTATTTATTTTAACGTAAACTAATCAAAAGTTACAGCAAATTTCTACATTCGCAAAGAAAACTGTACATTCTACTTTTTTGTTATTTATTTAGGAGCTATAACCTTCTATACCTAAAAAAATATTACTTAAGAAATTAATGTTGAGTTGTCTTAAGTCTTTGCATTTGCATTTTTTGATGGCAAATATCTGTAGAACTAAAAGAGATCGGAAAAACTGAATTTAAACAATCTTGTATTAAATTTTATATTTAATTTTGTATTGGGTGACTTTTTTGCTACGATGCATATTTTTCGAGATATAAGCGAAAAGCCGAAAAAAGTGACCTCCGTGCTCATTTCGAGATATTTGCATTTAAAATATTTAGCCACAGAATCTATTTAATTTACTTTAACATATTTCAACATAGTAGGCTTTGAAACTAAAATGAAAATGTACAGCTGTCAAATAATTATATACCTTTTGTGTTCAAATTTACAGGGTGTATCATAAAGACTTAAAAGGCCAGGAATAAAACAAAATTGATAATTTTCTTCATCCAGTAGTGTAGGTGGCGCCCTCTTTAACTAATCTCAAAATATAACCATACCATACCAAATTTCAAGTCAATACATTAAATAATAAAGAAATTATTGCAAAAAATCGAAAAATAAATTTTATATTCAACACCCTGTATCTTAGTAGTAGATAACATTTGACCCAAAGTTATTTAGTAAAATATTAATATTTCGAGGTCCTGAACCTATGATTAAAATATTGACCATTCGTTATGATACATCCTGTATATGTTTAGCCTTTTCTCACAAGAGAGTGACATCCAATGCAAGTTGGGTGTTTGTTGCTTTGTAAAGTTGTCAAAACTAACTTCTAAGATTCATTTATCAATTTTACTGATAGATGGTAGCACATTTGCGAAATTAATTTGTTGAAAATTCAACATAAACGCTGCCACTGGTACGCGAAACAAAATAAATAAAAATTTGGGTGGAAAATGGCTGTTTGGCTATTTAATTATTTCCGTGCGACAAGTTAAGGGCGCGGTCTTGTACGTCAAATATCAGCCAAATTATGTCAAATAAGATGCTGCCCGGGAGGTGCTGGTATCTCGTGATAAATGCTTAAATTAAACAAAATAGTTACAGAAACCTTCCTTTGAAATTTTCTCGTTACAGAAATCATTCTAGAAATTCACTGTTTATTATGTGTAATACAAGGGGAGAACAATATTTAGTATCATCAAAATGTATAATCTTAACTTTTTATTTTTCATTTATTTTCTTTGTAGGTACATTTATACAGAGCCTTTCAATGAAAACGATACTTCCATAAGATCTTTCTTTTAATTCTTAAAATTAAAATAATTTGTTACTGCGGCATTGATAATATCAAAATAACATTTTCTTTTCAGTTATTTGTTCCTCGTTATGAAGTACCTACTTATGTGAGAAACGAAAGAAAAATTAACCACGCGAACGATGAATAATTACGATTTAGGTGAACATGTCAAAGATATTTACAAGTCGGAAACAATTCGAAATACAATGCCCTTTTCAAATGTATAGATACAGAGTGATGTTATTGCTCATTTCAAAGTTAGTATATAGCTATGATAACTATCGACACGTGTCAAGTTGCATCGGCGCTTCTTTGTAGATCAAAGAGCCACTCTTTAAGTCAAGGCGGCAGGCTTCCTTTGAACTTTGGTTCAGCTCACGGTGGCCCTAGACTCCTAGATAATTGTATCAAAGAAGTAAGCCGCTTTAGCAATATTGTTTCCTCGGTTTTATTGGTTCAAATTTTCTCCCGAATTTTTCTTGAAGACTATTTAAACCCGAGATCCTTGATTTTATCTGATAAAAAGTAAGCTTTATCATCTATTTATATTTTTGTTGTTGAACTATGCTTATTATTTTCTACACCTTTGAAAATGAATATTGACTATAGCTCAATGTTTAATTTGTTAATCCTTAACTAAGACCTAAATAGAATTAAAAAATGCAAAATCTCGCATCCCACTGTAATAGGTTATCCCGTTGTCTCTATAAAGGTATATACAGACAACACTCGTTATGCTATGGTTTTGTGAACATCTCAATCATGGAAGAATCACAATACCTATACAATCTCAAATTTCAAATTATCCGCCAAGCCGGTGTAAGGTCGGAAAAGATTTCGTGAGCAATCGGACGGCGCCGGCGTTATTTAACTCGGGTTACTGAGGCAAATAATACAATACGCTTACCGTATTATAGATATTAACTTTTTACCTTTTTACTAATCCAAAATATTCACGAAGTGATAAATGGCAAAGGTCCGGAATTGCACAAGAGTCCTGCTGCCTGCGCATGCGTGTGTGAACTTGGGATTTGTTTTGATTTCAGTGTGTTTACAGTTTGCACTGTTAAATTCTTTTGTCGTTTAGTGTTCTTTGAAGCCTAAAAAAATCTTACTGCTGTATTTCTTGAAAAAAATATTCCATAGAGTGTACAAAGCAGCGTTGATAAAAGTACTATTAAAGATTAAAAAAAATTGTCTGGAAATTATATTTTAAATCCTATTACATTCGGAAATCAGTTGATTTAACTTTTGGTCTACAATATTATTGTTTCTGCACGGAAGACCGAAAATATTTTTTTTGTGAAAACGTTCTTTTTTGTGTTTTAAATAAGCAGCTGTCATTTTTTCAAAGCAAAATATTTATTTTTAGATTTTATACGAATTGAAATTCTATACGAACAATATTTTTTTCATATCATCTTAAAGCCGAGGTTTTACGAAGAAATCGAGCACTCTGATAAAGTTAAACAATTGAAAATTTGTAAACCAACTTTTTCGATTGAAAATTAGGTTTTCTTTTAAATTTTTGCACAATTGGACAAAGTGACGGGTCATATTTTTTAAGATAATCAGATAAAATCAGAACTTCAAACTCTCGATATTTTGCTTCGCGTTAGAGAAATCGAAAAACATTAGAAAAAGTTGTTCAGAATATTGTTTTAACCCCATATACCGATTTTCATGACAAAATTCGCATATTTAATTTTTTCATTATATTGGTCTATACACAAAATTATTACATTTTTTTAATTTGATAAATAAGTGTTCCATGGAAAGTAATAATTTGAAACATTGACAATTTAGTAGTGATTATAACTGATTAAGAAAAATCATGATTCCTACACATACTAACTATTAAAAAGTAAAAATTAATTTATTATGAAAGTCATACAAAATATCATTTATTTTGAATATATTGTAATGATGTAAATGTTGTCAATTGTTATTTAAGAATTTAGTTATTTTAAAATTATGTGTAGGGGTATTTAAAATTTGACAGGGTTGCTATGGGATGTTGATTTTTTTTTTTGGTTTGGGAAGAGGAGATGTTTGAAAGATGTCAAAGTGGACAAATGGAAAATAAATTTAAAAAAAAAAGTAAAATCGTATAATTTACGGAATTCATCTCAATATATATTCTTATCGTTTACTTTATAATATTACCTCTAATTCTTTTCTAAAATACTTTATATATTTTTATTCTAATGGATAGATAACATATCGACACAAATAATGTTGAATTATTTTTAAAAATTCCCGCGTTATGACAGTTAAACGACATGCGCAACAAGCATCTCGTGTTCAGAGTAATAAAAAATATACATGCAAATATAAATGCTCTAAAATCTCGTCAACTTTCAGACGAAACGTTAGCTAACCCACGTTGCCAAATGAACAGTTTCAACCAACAGCTGTGAGTTCCCGCGAAAATTTAAATTCATGATATATTATTATATTCGGCGTACTTAGAATGTTCCTTTCTGATTAAAGTTTTTTAAATGTTTGGAGAGCAAAAACTTTACTTTACTTTAATTACAAAGACAATAAATACAATTGCAGCGTTCTTTTTGTGTTTTGAGTGCATGTTTCTTTTATTATGTGCCAACATTGCTATATTCTAAACCATAACAGATAGGAATACGATGAAATGGGAAAAAAATTGAATTTTTGGAAAAAATTAGAGATAAAAAAAATCTACAGAGTTTATTGATTTTCTTGAGTTGTACAGTAAAACCAAAAATGGCATTTTTATAGTTTGAGATAAAATTTGCTATAAGTGACGTTTATAGTTTACAAAATATCAATAATTTATTGTAGAATAATGAAAACAATTCAATGAATAAAATGAAACAGTTAACAAACAAAATATAAAATTAGCAATATAATTTGAAAAGAAACATTTAAGTATATTACATTAAAATAAAATTTAAAGTGAACAAATGTTATCTGAAATATAAATAATAGTAAAATTTTTTGCTGTTTCACGTGGTTGTGCTATTAGTTTTTCGAATTTAGCATACACTTTAGAGCCGCAAAGATTTTTTTATCGTTTTCTACACCTTTTAAAGCGTCACATTTTATGAGAGGTCAAAGTCTCTCACAACTGGGCTAATTATGGTATCACCCCGCTAAATATCTCTTACAGTGTTAAAACCTATATGATCTATATATAATTATATATATATATATATATACATCTTACTATCTTTGAAGCGTCCCTATAAAGATGAAGCATGTAGCGTCCATCTTCTGATACTCATATTTATCGAAAGTTTCTTGTAATATACTCTGACAATTCATACAGCAGGGAGACCAACGATACTTTTTGAAGTAAGAGATGAAGACTTTAAACATTTATAGTTCCACTCTATTTACATTAAGGCGTCTTTTCATTAGTATATCATCTGGGCGTCTATAATATACGGTACCACTCTCATTTCATAGATTGTCGAGCGTCCTCGGTGTATACCGACATCTATTCATTGAATATAAGAGCGTCCTGCGATGTTGCCAGTACAAGTGAGGATAGTGGGAAGAGTTACTCATGCGAGCTTTCGATATTGTCTTTGAAATAAACTCAAACAAACTCGACATTTGGACACTTAATATTTTTTGCCGTGGGTCATTCTGATGACGTTTGGCACACAACAGTTTCATAACTATGTAAGTTACGCATTTGTGGTTGTCTAATTGAAATTTGAGCAAAAACAGAAAAGTACCACAAGGTCACCAAAATACACTAACGGATACAGGATCAAATTATAAGAACAAGTGCACCTCTCGGACTTTTTTAAATACTACCGCACGAGTTTTTTTTTTACCAAACGCACACCGACTCATCTACGACCGCCTTGAAGGCGGGGCCGAAGGCCCGGCATCAGATGTTCCGGGAAAGTTGTCCTCGAGTGACTCGAAAATTACTCGTGGTCAGGAGAGCGGGTAAAACTTTCAAACTGTCGTAATTTTTGTCCGATCCGGTTGAGATTTGGGGTGGGGGTACAAGATTTTTTGACTTGAAGAACCTGAAAAATATCCCCCCCTCCACTCCCATGGGTAGAGTTGGTCAGTGTAAAAATTATTTTGTTCGGACGCAAAATGTAAACTTGGACCCGATCGGGTTCCGGAAATATTGGATCCCCCACTTCCGGCCAGGCCTGGAGCCTGACCGGGACATTTTTTTTTTCGGAATTTGTAGATTTATGAGTACGACTGTTTAGGGAGGTAACAAGTAAGGCGAAAATCAATTTTCGTTACATAGGAAACCTAGAAAAATGACCTGATGAGGTCAAGCGGACCTCGGATTCGGATTCAGCGATCCTGAAAACCTTTGTATGGCTTTTTTCCGATTTTCCTAGACGGTTTCCTCAATTTGACCCTCAAATCACCTTGACCCCGACCTGATGAGGTCAAGCGGACCTCGGATTCGGATTCAGCAACCCTCAAAATTTTGTATTAATTTTTTAAGATTTCTCCCAGAAGGTTTCCTAAATTTGACCTTCAAATGACATTGGCCCTTACCTGATGAGGTCAAGCGAAGCTCGGATTCGGATTCAGCTACCCTGAAAATCTTTGTATCAATTTTTTCAGATTTTTCCCAGAAGGTTTCCTCAATTTGTCCCTCAAATGAACTTAACCCTGACCTGATGTCTCTGATTCGGAATCAGCGATCCCGAAATCTTTTGTATGAATTTTTTCAGATTTTTCCCAGAAGGTTTCCTCAATTTGACCCTCAAATAACCTTAACCCTGATCTGATGAGGTCAAGCTAACCGCTGATTTGGAATCAGCGATCCTAAATCTTTTGTATGAATTTTCTCAGATTTTTCCCAAAAGGTTTCCTCAATTTGACTCTCAAATTACAATGACCCTGACCGCGGATTCTGATTCAGCTACCCTGAAAATCCTTGTATGAATTTTTTCAGATTTTTCCTAGTAGGTTTCCTCAATTTGTCCTCAAAAGACCTTAACCCTGACCTGATGAGAATTTGGTCAAGCTGACCTCTGATTCGGAATCAGCGATCCTAAATCTTTTGTATGAATTTTTTCAGATTTTTCCCAGACGGTTTCCTCAATTTGGCTCTCAAATTACATTGACCCTGACCTGATGAGGTCAAGCGAACCTCGGATTCGGATTCAGCTACCATGAAAATCCTTGTATCAATTTTTTTAGATTTTTCCCAGAAGGTTTCCTCAATTTGTCCCTCAAACGACATCAACCCTGAGCTGATGAGGTCAAGCTGACCACTGATTCGGAATCAGCGATCCTGAAATCTTTTGTATGAATTTTTTCAGATTTTTCCCAGACGGTTTCCTCAATTTGGCTCTCAAATTACATTGACCCTGACCTGATGAGGTCAAGCGAACCTCGGATTCGGATTCAGCTACCATGAAAATCCTTGTATCAATTTTTTTAGATTTTTCCCAGAAGGTTTCCTCAATTTGTCCCTCAAACGACATCAACCCTGAGCTGATGAGGTCAAGCTGACCACTGATTCGGAATCAGCGATCCTGAAATCTTTTGTATGAATTTTTTCAGATTTTTCCCAGACGGTTTCCTCAATTTGGCTCTCAAATTACATTGACCCTGACCTGATGAGGTCAAGCGAACCTCGGATTCGGATTCAGCTACCATGAAAATCCTTGTATCAATTTTTTTAGATTTTTCCCAGAAGGTTTCCTCAATTTGTCCCTCAAACGACATCAACCCTGAGCTGATGAGGTCAAGCTGACCACTGATTCGGAATCAGCGATCCTGAAATCTTTTGTATGAATTTTTTCAGATTTTTCCCAGACGGTTTCCTCAATTTGACTCTCAAATTACATTGACCCTGAACTCATGAGGTCAAGCGAACCTCGAATTCGGATTCAGCAACCCTGAAAATCCTTGTATGATTTTTTTCAGATTTTTCCCAGAAGGTTTCCTTAATTTGACTCTCAAATGACATTGACCCCTGATGACCTGGAGCCTGACCGGGACAAGTTTGTAGATTTATGAGTACGACTGTTTAGGGAAGTAACAAGTAAAGTGAAAATCGATTTTCGTTACGCCTCCCCCCCCTTACTTCCAAAAAAAGTGACTTAAATTCCCAGGAAAAAACCGAGTCGCGAACGACTTGGAACCACCCAGATATTCGTTGGAGCCCCACGGAGGGGCGGGACCTGAAACTTTTTTTTTCGAAATCGGGAATTTCATCATATGGGTCGGATAGAGAATTGAAAAATAAGAAAATTTTGAAGAGTGGTGTTACTCCCCTTCCCACCTAGAATTTTTTAACGGTGTCCGTCTCGGTCACGAATGGTTATCGGAGACATGTTTTGTTGCAGGTTGTCAACTGACGTCGGATATAGTTGGGCGTTCCCTTAACCTAAAATTACCGGAAAATAAAAATTTTGTAATATGAAAAAAAAAATTGCCAATATAGTATGTATCGATCGATTGTAAGAAGTTAATCTGAAACGCACTACCTAATGAATATTCTGGTAAAATAAATTGAACTTAAGGTTGTTATGGAAGGCACTGTTGTCTAATCTATAGGGCGCCTGGCAATCGAACGAGTATATGAAGTAATCGTATATCATGTATACGAATTGACGCTGCTAGCGACTCGAACGTCAGGACCTGTTAACTAATAATATACGGCAGCTGAATATTTTCCTTCATTTGGACACCGAAAAAGCGTCCACCAAAATTTTGTCATGAGGGTTTTCTATAAGTCAGGAGTCATCTCGCAAATTTTTACAGGTGGATGCAATAGAGCGTCCGTATACGGGCGCTCTAGTCACGTGGACGCTCTAATCAATGTAAATCGGTAATGTATGGACGCTCTTATGATAATGATATATATATATATATATATATATATATATATATATATATATACTGAATACCTATGGGTAAAGAATTTTTAGACGCCATTGTTTGACCAAACTTTCAAATTAATTTGAAATGACTTCAAAATTTCAAATCGACTGATTTCATAAATTAAAGTATTTTGATGTATTCTGATTAAACCACATTGTAGATAAAGGTTTAACTTAGGTCAAGTTAATGTTTATTTTTCTTATTTTTTCAGAATCGAGGATATATAGATTGTTAAATGCCACTTTTAAGGTTAAAAAAATTGGATGATTTTGAAGCTGTCGTTTCCATAGAAAATAATAAATTTATCGATTTAGAATAGTAAGCCTACCTAAGTTAGACCTTTATCTTTAATTTGTCTGAAAATTATATTTTAAATCCCATTACATTCGGAAATCAGTCGATTTAACTTTTGGTCTGCAGCATAGGATTTTATACACAGGAAGACCGCGCCCTTAACTTGTCATATTGCCTTATTTTCGATGCTCTTGTGGTATTACTACTGATAGTTCATCAGAGGAAGCTACCTAAGTTTGTGAAATAAATCACACTTGTTCCTAAGAACAAAGACATTAAATGTCCTACACTGCACCAGCTTCTGGACTTCAACAACTACTCCTTGGGCTATATGCCCCCCAGGTATTGAATTACGAAAGTCCAGACGTGGTTTGGCGCCCGACCAAGTCGGGGCTTTAAACCAAAAACTTTGATTTTATTATTCTTAGACCGGTTTCGGAATTTTTGTTCCTCTTCAGGAAGAAGCAGGCTAGCTCGAATTTCTATCTCTAAAGAAATTCTGAAGATCGCTCCTCTTTCTCGACTTAACCGTTTGAACTAAGAGTTGGTGGGTTCAAAGCGATCTTCAGAATTTCTTTAGAGATAGAAATTCGAGCTAGCCTGCTTCTTACTGAAGAGGAACAATAATTCCGAAACCGGTCTAAGAATGGCAAGCTCCTTTAATAATAAAATCAAAGTTTTTGGTTTAAAGCCCCGACTTGGTCGGGCGCCAAACCACGTCTGGATTTTCGTAATTCAATACCTGGCGGGGGGGCATATAGCCCAAGGAGTAGTTGTTGAAGTCCAGACGCTGGTGCAGTGTAGGACATTTAATGTCTTTGTTCTTGGGAACAAGTGTGATTTATTTCACAACCTTAGGTAGTTTTGGAACGCCCATGGTCCTTTTTTGGTATTTTATGGTTACAAAAAATTCCACCGTCGCATCAGAGGAAGAATCAAACGCTGCATTTGATGATGTTGTGGCGATGATTGCGACTGTCCAAAAAGAAAAACCAAGATACTGGTTGTGTGATCATATAAAATTTCGTAAAGAACAGGGTGAATTTACGGCTTTTAATGACTTGTTGTTTTTATAATCACCTTCATCCATCTTCAATAAACATGGATATTTCCTCTAACATTTTCTATGAAATGTTCCATTTTCAAAGAAAGAAGCACAAAAATTTCAACTGATTTAGTTGCCGTACAACGTACAAGTCAAAACAATTCAAGACATGTAAATAAACACGAAATCAGGTGGTCCTTGCGGGCGTCAAGAGGTAAGCGGGGTGAGATATATCTTAAAATATCGCTCTGAAAGCATATCTCCACATACACATAATATATGCGGGCTTTATAGTATAGTGAAGTTTTGCTTTTTATTTCATCGTCACTACAAACTTTAAAATGAAAGTCGTAAGCTTCCAGTAATAAACAAAACATACAGTCCATTTCATTACCTAGCTTGAAATTGGCTAGGAGGAATTGTGCCCACCAAGCGAGGGTACATAATTCTGTACAACATTATATCACAAAGCATTGTGACTGATGGATAATTTAATAAAAATGCTTTTTGTTTTGTTTGGTAAACTACATTTCCTCGTTAAATCTAGGAAAGACATTAAATGGATGCCGAAGTTCTTGATTATATACCCTGAAAATCCGTTTTCCTTGCATCTTGGTATTGGTTGCTTCAAATAGAAATCGGATAAAATAAAAGACTGTTTAAAAAAATTAATTTTATTGAATATAAAACTAATTAAATTTAAGGAATTATGTGGTAACATCAGTCTAAATATCACTCTGGCGATTTGATAAAAATGTAAGATCAGCTACCTACTAATAATATACAATCCGATTTTGAGCAAACCCTCAAAAACACTTCATTACAATTAAAAAATAAAACGCTAAATCAAAATACAACGCTTTAAAATCAAATAATATTAACGTTGATATGCTCATGTCAAAAAATTAAATATTCTTTGGTCAATAGTCTAGAACTAAATTCAGAGGTTATCGTAACGTTTTTTAATGCACTCTTAACATTTTTAATAATATACAGGATGTCTCAAAGTAGATTTTAGGTTTTAAACTTACCTTACGCCAACCCTGTTCGAAATTCCATGAGTGAATATATACGTCTTACCTGACCATTATACGTTCATGAAACTCATATTCAAGCCTCATTTAGGCAATGAAGACTTTGATTTGATTGACGTGTAGCTTGTGAATTACACGATAGATTTTGTACGAGAAGTTTCTTTATTTACAAAAAATCGTTTTTTTCAACTTTACGAATTTTTTAGGTTAGGTTCGAATTATGACAGATTCATTGGAGTATGAATGCAAACTGCATTGAGTCATGGATCTGTCTCACATGCACTGACGAAATAAGTGTGGCCCGTCTCGGATCCGTAACATCAGCAGTGAAAGGATTAAAGTTTTTAATAGTTTTAGCAAATTTACGTTAGATCTCCGCTAACGTCAACGTTAAAGTAACGTTGCGTAAATTGAAACGGCAAGTGCAAAATATAGTTTTAGCAAAGTTCGGGAACTTTAACTTTTACCGTAGTTTTACACCTTGTTCTGTTAACGGTCAACGTCAACTATTGTTTATTTCTGAATTTTATGGTGTACTTATTATTTGTTGATGGCAATACTTTTTACTTATTAAAGTCGTTCTATTATCTCATAAATCAAATTAATTTTTTTACTCCGAAATGTCAAATGCAAATGTCAGGAAGGTCATCCAATAGGAAGTCCCTATTTCGTATAACGTGTCACTTTAAAACACCCACTATTTTCGCCAATCTAACGTGTTCCGCTAGATTTGAGACACGTAACAATACACTTAGGCATGCGCAGATTGATAATCGACAGTCTAACGTTAACGTTAGCGGTAGCGGAAAAGTGCTAAAACTCACTAATAAATTTTTATGTCGCCCGGCGACAGACTTCAACTCTTCGTCTTCATATACAAAATACACTTTTCCCCTAAAATTTTAGTTCTGTCTTAATAAAAAAAATAAGAGCATCGATGTTAAAGCGTTGCAACGGAACAAAAATCAAATTCAAAAACTAGTAACAAATATATTTAATCGTGCTTTTTCTGTCCAACTTTTGACTTTGCATTCTCCACCAAGTCCGTGAAAATTTTAGATAAAGTCTCAGTGCCTTTGTGCAGGAACCCGTTGCAAATCATACCAGGTAGAAGAAGGACCATAACGACAAGTAGGTAAGATAAAAGGAGATTGTTCACTGTGCTTCCTATCCAGGTCAATATGGATAGCGCCAGGATTGTTACAGTGAAATACTAAAAAAATGTGCTGTTAAGTATGGCGCACAAGGATCATCAGAATATGTTAGGATTTAAAAAAAAATTTGTATAATCTTTGGTAAAATTTCAAATACTGTGTGAACAGTGCGTTTAAAGCAAAATAATACATTATTATTTGGGCTTTCGCCACTATTAGACCAGGGCCAATCATTCATAGCAGCATAAAAAAAATAAATTAGACAAATTAAAAGTTCCGTAAGTGGGGTGGGGGTAGCTAAATATACAACTTGAAGATTGGATATTGGTTTTTACGATTTGTTGCTGAAATAAAGTTGTAGATGATTAAAAAATGTAAAACTTTTGTATAAATTATTTTTCAACATAACCTCAAAATTATCGAGAAAAACGATAAAAACCGTTTTTTCCGTTTTTAATTTTTATTTTTCGATTATATACGAATTTAAATTTAACAAAAGCCTAATTTTCAATCGAAAAAATTCACTAACAAAATTTCCATTTTTTAACTTTATCAGTGAACATTTTCTTCGTTGAAACCTCGACTTCAAGATGGTGTGAAAAAAATATATCGTTAGTCTAGACAAATATCGTTAAAAATGAAGAAAAACACAAAACGACTTTTTCATAATCGATTTTTCAATTAATCTAGACAATTTTTTATTTCTTATTGCAAATAAGCATTGAAATTGATGGTTAATTGAAGATTAATTTTCCTGTAATATGTCATTTACATTCAATTAACTATTAATGGTTTTGAAATTACAGAAAACATTGTTTAAAATTAAAAAGAAATTATGTAGAGACTTAAAAAAAAGAAAAAGTGACATGTTGGTTTGAGATGTGAGATGTGACGAAAATAAAGAATATTTAAAAAGTAAAAAAATCGTAGAATTTTCATAATTATATCAATTCATTTAAATTGGCGCCCAACGTGGGGCAATTAAATTAAGTAACTCGCCTAAATTTTGAATATTTTTATATTTAAATAATTAAAGTCAATGTATTTGAGAAGTGGTAACAAAATAAAAAGATGAAAAATCAAAGTAAGAAATAGAAATTGAAAAGATTCAGGAAAGACAAGGAGATATGGTAGAATTACCTGAAATAAAGGAAGATACAAATTTCAATGAGGAAAATAAAAGTAGCGATAATGAAGAACAGCAACACAGAAAATAATACAGAAGAACCGGAAAGAGAAAATAGAAGATCAGATGAACGACTTATGCAAATGTTGATTGCCATGAATCAAAATATGGAAAAAAATGGAAAGAAATAAGGAAGAGATAAAAACAGGTATTCGAATGGGTATGATAGAATTGAAGAAAGATTTGAAGACAGATATAATACATTTAGAAGAAACTATCAAAAAGAAATAAGAAGTGTAGGAAATAGTTTAAAAGAAATCAGACAAGATTTAAGAAAAGATACAGATAAAAAAATAGAAGAAACAAGAAAAGATAGTAAAAAAGATATGATTGCAAGAATAATAGAGGTAGAAGAATTACAGGAGCAGAAAAATAAGAAAGAAAAAGGGTTTATTGAAGAAATATATCAAATAAAAGGGGATGGAATAAAGAATAAGAAAAATGTTAAAAAATTAGACAAATCCTTAAAAGAAGAAATTTTAAAGAATACAATCAGGAGGGAAGAAATTAATGAAATTTCACAAATAAAATTAGCACAAATGGAAAATAAAAATGAAGAAATAAAACAACAAGAAAAGGAAAGAGAAATAAAATTAAAATTATCACAGATGGAAGATTAAGTTAAAAAATATTTTTATAGGGATCATAGGAACATAGAAAACAAAATTGGTAATATGGAAAATAAAATAAATGATATTAAAGAAGATTTGGGGAATATGATGAAATAAGAAATTAAAATAAAAGAAACTGAGAACAAATTAAATAAATGAAGAAATAAAAATGAATTTTGAAATAGCAGAGGAAGAGAATTTAAGAATACGAAAAGAAATCAAAGAAAAATACAAGATATTAGTGGGAAATAGAAATTAAAATTTGGTTTTCTTATTTTTTTTCAAGATAAAAATAAATTAAGAAAACAAATTTTGGGAATGTTCTTATGATTTAAAAAAGGACATAAAATTATGGGAAGCTTATTTAAAAGGAATTAAAAAAAATTATGTAAAGGGAGACTCATGTTGGTTTATGAGATGTGACAAAAATAAAGAATATTTAAAAAGTAAAAAAATCTTAGAATTTTCATAATCATACCAATTCATTTCAATATATCAAATATAGGTTCTTCTTATTCGCCTAAGTGTTTATCCACAGTTAGCGTATGTTCATTTACCTATGAAATACCCTGTATAATTAGAGCCAAGTTTTATGAAGTTTTTTAAGTACTCGATTATTGTTTAAACAATGTTTTCGGTAATTTCAAAACCATTAACAGTGAATTGAATGTTAATGGCATTATACTACATGAAAATTAATCTTTTTCATCAATTTCAAGGCTTATTTGCAATAAAAAATTGTCTAGATTAACTGAAAAATCGATTATGAAAATGTCGTTTTTTGATGTATTTTGAACGATATTTTTCCATATGAACAATATATTGTTTTCGTTAAAAAATTGAAAATTTGTTGGTGAACTTTTTCAATTGAAAATTTGGCATTTTTTTAATTTAAATTGGTATAAAATCGAAAAATAAATATTTGCTTTGAAAAAATTACAGTTTATTTAAAACACAAAGAAGAACATGTTCACCGAGTTTCATAAAAAAAATATATATTTGAGGGAGATAAAAATTACAAACGGAAAAAACGGTTTTTACAGTTTTTCTCGATAATTTTGATGTTATGTTCAAAAATAATTAATACAAAAGTTTTAAATTTTTTAACTATCTACAACTTTTATATTAAACTTTTTTGATAGGATGTATATTTTAGCCACAAATCGTAAAAATGCAATATCCAACCCTCAAGTTGTATATTAAGCTACCCCCACCCCACTTCCGGAACTTTTAATTTGTCTAATTTATTTTTTTTTAATTTACTTATAATTTACCATAAATTTTCCGACCATCAACATACTGCAAAGAATTTTTTTGTTACAAAAATGATTGGCCCTGGTCTATAAGGTCTTCAAAACATTTGGAATCTCAAACTTACCATCTTTGAATTAGTAATTCTCATCCTACAATATGATGTTACAAGCAATTCAAATTTTGTCTTGTACAAAACAATATTTGTACAAACCTCTTCATATTGGTTCTGCTTGTAGGAATTCCAATTTTCATTTTTAAAAAATGATGCTACTATGGTGGGCAATATATAATCCCCAATAGTAATAACTAAGCCAATGGAAGATATAATAGTTAAAACTGTGGGATCGGTTAGCCATAGTAGCGTGAAAAGTATTGTGCACCCTAAAATTATAGTTTTATACTAGAAATGTTAAAATATAAAATCTATACTTCTGTTAACCAACATAAAATATAAGCAGTAGGTTGAATAAAATTATAAAGCAACATTGCTAGAGTACAAAATTCTAATTATAGCATTTCTACCTGTTAGAATGGCTGTAGGATGCCACTGTTTTTCCCACAATAGCAGACTATTTATATTAAGCATTAACTCTCTATAATCCTCCATAGATAATCTCAGCTTTCGAATTTGAGATTCCTAAAAATATACAACCTTAATCAAAATAAAAGGATAAAATATGACTATACCATTGTAGAGGCATAAACCATTTTACAATTGTTTGGAGTGGACATGGAAAGGGAATCGTCATAGGATCTAATGAAGTTGGTATAAGGAGAATCCCCTACAAAACTACCTTCGTAATTTCTTTGGTTATTACCATTTTCCTTTAAAGGCAAGGGAGTTAAACTAAAGGAATTTCTTATTTATCAATTTACTTACCGTTTCGGGTATATTTTCCATATTTACCTTAAAATTTTATTGCGATTTAAAGATTTTGACAGCTAATACGTTATATTTAACATTCAGAACCCCTGCCTTTGTTTTGACTTTTGACCAATGACTAATCAGTACAAACGTGCGATTTACGTTGCCAAATGTAACAATTAAAAATAGTATTTTAAGTGTACTAGAATGATATGTATCTTTATTTTAAATAAAATCAATTGTATGTGAGTCTAAAAAGCAACATGTCTTTCTTCAATTGGTATAGTAAAGTCATTGTAATATTTTTTACCAAGTTTTAGCCATTCTTGGCAACGTTGTAAAGCATAAACAAACCGTTTTATCTTCATTCAAATGATACTAATAAAGGGAATTTCCAAAGTATGACATTTGGTTAATCAATAAGATGATTTTCAAAACATTACCATTGTCTTAGTTTTATTACGTTTGTAAGCCTTTGTATATTGCTAAGTTATATTTTATATAGAAAGAAGCCTTAGTTGAACGAATATTAATGTTTATGAAAACAATAAATGAAATTTGACGTCATTTGTACTGTTGGAGTTTTCCAAAAATTCACTTCTTGGTATGTATCCGAACATTCCGAACACACTTCGTGAAGATAAACAGAGATCGTGAATGAAGTACAAGTTTTGATTGGTCAAGAATTTCAAAATGTTTCTGTCTTCTTGAGAACGCCAAGTTGAAGTTGTTATGACGATATCCTAATCCATTCTTGCTATATTTGTTAAGAATTTTTGTTAAATTATTGTGATATTTTATACAATGGCTTCTGCTGGAAACGTACGAACTTAAATTTATAAAACAAATAGTCGAAATTCTAAGAGATTTGTTTCAGATGTCAAATAATGTAGAGAACCTCTCCCCACAAATAATCAGAGGGGTTGTAAAGGAAATGCAAGATCTAGTCAATAATCCACCTGAAGGAATAAAAGTTCAAATAAATGAGGAAGACGTAACTGATATTCAAGCATACATTGATGGACCAGCTGGTAGGTTATAGTTTCGTAAATATTTCCGACATGTTTATCACTTTACAAAAAACGAATTTCCTAACATTTTCTGAATATATACTAGTTCGTCTACTAATAGAGTTTGATCAGTGAAAATAGACTGAATTTCACTTCCTCAAGGATTTACTTAAGGAAGTTTATAAGAGCATCATTTTAGGCTTTTATTTTGTTATTGTTGAGATACCTATATTGTGTCTATGAATCTAGTTCACAAAGGGGAAAATATTTATTTTTAGTTTGCGATAAAATGTAAACAATTTCCTTTCTTATTAACTTTTGTACTACTTAAATTAATATTGTTTCAACAACCTTTTGGGTGTAGTACCATGGCATCTGAAATATCAGATAATTTTATTAATAAACTAGTTATAAAAAAGTTGTTGGAATGTTATAAAAATTTAATCATTAAAAAGAATAGAACAGAAAAGAAATACAAACATAAATTGATAGAGAACATCAACTGTTAGGGGTAGCCACCATTAACTTCTTAACTGTTCTCTAACAACTTAAATACCCTTTCTATCTTAATTAGAAACTTTTTGTGTTCTTCTTGTATTAAAATGCTCTTTAGCACATTTACATACACTTCCTGATTAAATGTTTCATCCAAAGTTTGGTTTGTTATTTTCTGCAAGTGGTTGCAGTTGCTCTTTCCTGTAGACTTAGCCTAGGATTATTATTATCTTCAAACCCTAATGTATAAGGTAAATTAATTGTTGAAGAGTTAGCATTTTGAGACAAAGTCAATCTGAAATAACTTACAGACATCAAATCAATATATTAACAACTATTGTGAATTTGTGTGTGGTTGAAGGGCTGGTGTCAAAAAAATACTACTTAGATGTTACCCACTACATTATTGATAAGTTTTAAACTTGGGAAACCTTTTTAAGAATAACAATTTTTGATAAAACTAAAAATAAAGGATTTTCTACTCTTGTGAACTCGTAAATTTGAAGCGAATTGTATTTGACAGTCAGTAGAAAATAATTTACGAATTATTTCTATATTGTAGGCACACCTTATTTTGGAGGCATTTTTAAAGTAAAACTAACTCTTGGGAAAGGTTTTCCTACTGAACCGCCCAAAGCATATTTCTTAACAAAGATTTTCCATCCTAATGTTGCTCCGAATGGAGAAATTTGCGTTAACACTCTTAAGAAGGATTGGAAATCGGATCTCGGAATCAAACATATATTATTAGTGAGTATCAGATAAAGATTTATTATTTTTTTCAACTTATTTCCAATTCATAAAAAATTCTTAGCAGTATGTGGATGGTCAGAAAATTTAGGGTAAATTATAAGTAAATTAAAAAAATAAATTAGACAAATTAAAAGTTCCGGAAGAATATACAACTTGAGGGTTGGATTTTGGTTTTTTACTATTTGTGGCTGAAATATACATCCTATCGAAAAAAGTTTCATGTAAAAGTTGTAGATAATTAAAAAATGTAAAACTTTTGTGTTAATTATTTTTCAACATAACCTCAAAATTATCGAGAAAAACGATGAAAACAGTTTTTTCAGTTTTTATTTTTTAATTCCCGCAAAATATTTTTTTTATTGTAACTCGTTGAAAACGTTCTTCTTTGTGTTTTAAATAAGGTGTAATTTTTTCAAAGCAAAATATTTATTTTGCGATTGTATACGAATTTAAATTAAAAGAAAAGCCTAATTTTCAATCAAAAAAGTTCACTAACAAACTTTCAATTTTTTAACTTTATCAGTGATCATTTTCTTCGTTGAAACCTCGACTTTAAGATGGTATATATATATAGAAAAATATCGTTAAAAAAGCAGAAAACCAAAAAAACGAATTTTTCATAATCGATTTTTCAATTAATCTAGACAATTTATTTCTTATTGCAAATAAACATTGAAATTGATGAAAAAGATTAATTTTCATGTAGTATAATATCATTTACATTCAATTAACTGTTAATGGTTTTGAAATTACCGAAAACATTGTTGTTGTAATTATACAGGGTGTTTCATAGGTAAATGAACATAGTGACCAAAATTAAATCCCAGGTCCGTCTTCAAAAAAAATTATCGAAATGATTTTGCTCTTAAATAACACCCTGTATATCAAAATTTTAAAAATTGGGTTGCATCTTCGAAAAGAAAGGAAAAAGTTTAACGGGAATACAAAGTTTTTGAAACTGCACATTTCATTCTACTAGTAAAATTTTAAAAGCAAACTTATGAATTGTGAATTATTATGGAATTCGATTATTGTTTAAACAATGTTTTCGGTAATTTCAAAACCATTAACAGTTAATTGAATGTAAATGACCTTATACTACATAAAATTAATCTTTTTCATCCAATTTCAATGCTTATTTGCAATAAAAAATTGTATAGATTCTGAAAAATCGATATGAAAAAGTCGTTTTTTGGTTTTCTACTGATAAAGTTAAAAAATTGAAAATTTGTTAGTGCACTTTTTCGATTGAAAATTAGGCTTTTTTTAATTTAAATTCGTATAAAATCGAAAAATAAATATTTTGCTTTGAAAAAATTACAGTTTATTTAAAACACAAAGAAGAACGTTTTCACCGAGTTTCATAAAAAAAAATTATTTTTGTGGGAGATAAAAAATAAAACCAAAAAAACCGGTTTCTATCGTTTTTCTAGATCATTTTGAGGTTATGTTGAAAAATAATTAATACAAAAGTTTTATATTTTTGAATTATCTACAACTTTTACAAATCGTAACTAACCAATAACCAACCCTCAAGTTGTATATTTATAATAATAATAATAATAATAATAATAATAATATTTATTTATTTCGAAAATATGTACATAAAAAAGGATTACATACAATCAGAGCGAAATATCGTCATAAATTTTTACAAATTTTAGAAAAGTCTTAGGAAATCTTACAAATTTTTTAATTGTATTTAACCTAGAAACTTGTATTTGTAATTAAAATATTAACTTGAATAAAATAACATTTTATACAACAGACAATAAAATAAAATTTCATACAACAGAGAAAAACAAAGACCCAATATATCATTAATCATTTTCCTATTAGAAACTTGTATTTATAATTAAAATAGTAACATGAATAACATTTTATACAACAGAGAAAAACAAAGACCCAATATATCATTAATCATTTTCCTATTAGAAACTTGTATTTGTATTTAACCTAAAACTTGTATTTGTAATTAAAATATTAACCTGAATAAAATAAAATTTTATACAACAGAGAAAGACACAGACCCAATATATCATTAATCATTTTCCTATTGGAAACTTGTGTTTGTAATTAAAATAGAAACTTGTATTTGTAATTAAAATATTAACCTGAATAAAAAATTTTATACAACAGAAAAAACAAAAACTCTGTCTTATTTTCATTGCAGGATTGCTTTGTAAGAATATTTAGTCTCCTAAATATTCTTTAATCGAGTATGGTTCTAGGTCTACTATAATCTTGATTATAAGCATCTTGAAGACTTTTAAGTTAACTTCTTTTTTCACTTTTGTTGGCAATTTATTGAAAAACATAATACATTCATACTCTGGAGTCTTTTCTGTTGATGCCAGTCTGTGGCTTGGAATATTATAGTCGGTGTTATGGTTTATTGTGTTTACACTGTGTTGTATCTTATGCAATTAAAATTTATTGCGGTTTTTAAAAAGAAACATTAATCATATATATATAGGTCCCTGACATGGTACTTATATTAGCTACCCCCACCCCACTTCCGGAACTTTTAATTTGTCTAATTTATTTTTTTTTAATTACTTATCATTTACCCTAAATTTTCTGACACATACAGCTAAGAATTTTTTTGTTACAAAAATGATTGGCCCTGGTCAATATAGATTAGAATCGAATTAAAACGTTAATTGCTATTTTAGACTGTCAAGTGTCTTTTAATTTTCCCAAATGCGGAATCCGCACTTAATGAAGAGGCTGGTAAATTACTTTTAGAACATTACGATGATTATTCGCAAAGAGCAAAGATGATGACGGAAATTCATGCACAGGTAAAAGCTTTCCAATATTCAAAACAAATAATTTTTATATGTTAAATCATTATTCATGTAAAAAATAATTTCAGCAACACAAATGCAAAGGTCTACCTGGAGAAGGCCCGCTCGCCAAAAAACACGCCGGCGATAAAAAACTAACAGCCGAAAAGAAAAAGATACTTAAAGATAAAAAGAGAACTTTAAAACGTTTATGAGGATGATTAATTTATTTTTAAGATTTTAAATATTTCCGAGAAATTTGGTTCATGACTTGTATAATTTTTGATGATTGAATTATATTGTTAAGTTGCATTTTTTTACTTATTGAACTGAAAACGTTTTGTATTTCATTTACATTTTATGCACATACTTAAATAGTACATCTGTTTTTATTATAGTGTTTTCACAACAAAAATAGTTGTACTTTTCCCATTTTATTCTCTCTAATCGAAAAAATGGCCTATAAATGCAATAAATACCAAAAATAATCAAAGATAGAGTATTTACTTTCATTGGAAATTTTAAATCGCCTATATGAAAGTAAATACGAGATTTCAAACTTACAAAAAAATATCCTGCCCAAAATCTGAGCTCGAGCTGGCATTTGGTAATACAATTCCACGAATTTAAATTGACGTGACAAATAAATAACAAACACACATCGTTAACCGGGTAACGTGGTATTATCAATTTTTTATCCAGTTATATTTTCTCTTCCTTCCTCATAGACTAAATATCCGATAGCAAACTACGATTTTTGAAGGTTCATGACATTTTTTACATATTGTGGAATTGTCACTAATATTTTAAGGTTATGTTGTTGGCTAATGTCCAACCTTAAGTTTTACATATGACAATTTTAACCATAACTTACTGGTGGCGCCAACTTTAGTCAAACGGCGGAAAGTTATTTGTACACCTGATATTTAAATTCCAAAATTTTATTTTTTTGAGTTTCTAGTGTTTGTTTGATCCTACACTAAAGGGGGCTTGATTATCTTAGAAATAACAGTCTTGATTACAAAATATGTATTAGTTCATAGGTTCCTATGCTTTATTTCTTGCAAACACTTTGGATATTATCAAAATATATGGACCTCCATCAATAATAATATTAATACTAATACTCCAACACAGGCCCGTGCGCAGGGGGGTTTTGGGGGTCGGAACCCTCCCTCAAGAGGAAAACTTCTATCTTTACTTGAAATATTAGAAAAATAATTATTCAAAAAATGTATAAAATTGATATTTTATAAATTTGAATATGATACATACATCATACTTTTTTTGTGTACGTCCGTTTTAGATACTTTTCTTTATATACAGGGTGGCGCAAATTTAATCGAACACTATTTCAGAAACCATTGTAGATACAAAGTTAGTTAAATGGGAAAAAGATGCGTGTTTTCAAGACAAATTGATTGGTTTTTTCAAAATTAAAATATCTGGTCCGGATCCACAGATATTTGGGGAAAACCGAAATTGACGATTTTCGTTTTATTTAATTAACACCTTAATTTTGAAAAATAGAAAAAAAAAATTATTAAGCTTTTCTATTGAAGGACAAATACAACTTAACATAGCGTATCCAATTTTTTAAAACGTTTCGTCTTTGAAGTGCCACTCTGAAATATTTTTTTTAAATACGGACTTGTGCGTTTTTTTTTCATTTTTGGAGTCCCCATTTTTTTCTCTATCCAACCATGTAGAACACTTAATATTTTTATTAGGTTTTGACAATGGCAGCACATCTAAAAATTTTATCTTATAGCGGATATAGCTACTGACTTGTACGAGTTTGGAATTTTATTTATTGGATTCGAAAAGCCTAACTGACGAAGCCGAAAGGCAGAAACCGGTCTTAGGATGTCGAATCTGATAAATTAAATTCCTTACTCGTTTTCTAATGAACTGTACTTTAGAAATTTTGCTAAGTATGGTCCTGTTCCATTTTCACAAAATATTTATAATTCTTTGAATAAATTTAATTAAAAATTGAGTATACTTTGACCATTTTCCAGAAATTTTAATCAATTTGCAACTAAAATAACACTAACTAATAAATTGCACGGCGCCGGCGTCAAAAATCAACAAAATTAAGAAACGTCAAAATAAAGGATAATTTTTGTTTCAAAGCCATCTTGATATGGATTTTTGTGATTAAATTGTGTTCTTTCCTACTTGTACATTTCTTGAAAATTTACATCCAAAATATGCTCAATAAATGAAATAAAATAAAAAGTACAGGTCCGTATTTAAAAAAAAATAGTTGAGGGTAGCCATTCAAAGACGAAACGTTGTTTTATAAAATTAGATATGCTATGTTAAGCGACATTTGGCCTTCAAAAATCGTCAATTTCGGTTTTTTCCAAAAATCTCGGAAACCACCTGTTATTTTAATTTTGACAAAACTAATAAAGAACCCTGCACAAATCTTATGGGAATTGGCTCCCGGTCAAATTGGCTGAAATTTGGATATGTTGTTCGTTTCGGCATCCTGAGCAAAAGTCTCAATGGGCACAGCTCAATTTTGAAGGTAAAAAAAACTATATTTTAAAAACAACTGAAGCATGCTTGCTGCCACTTAATTATTACTCTGTCTTGACACATTATCATGCACAGTAAAATATTTAATTAATGATAGTACTCAACTGTCAATATCGTCTTTTTGGCATCAGATTTGAATTAAGCAACCTTAAAGACATATGCTTACATGTCAATTTTATCAAGTTCGATTGTTACATGCTGTTTGACAGTTATTTGACAGCTGTAAACTGTCAATATCGATTTTTTAACATCAGTTTTGAACTCACCAACCTCAAAAACATATTGCTTGTTGTTTGACAGCTAGTTGACAGCTGTCAGCTCTCAATATCGTCTTTTTGACAATATATTTGAATTGAGCAACCTTAAAAACATATGTTTACATATTAATTTTATCAATTTTGATTGTAACATGATGTTTGACAGTTAGTTTGACATCTGTCAACTCTCAATATTATTATATTGGCATTAGATTTGAATGCAGCGACCTCGAAAACATAAGAGGGTACTTTTTTTTACGCAGCAAATACTAAACTTTTGAAAAGATTACCTTTTTAAGTAGTAAATAATGTTAAATCCGTGGAGCTTTGGAGCCGAAATACGCAAAATTGAGCTTTGTGCCCATTGAGACTTTTGCTTAGGATGTCGAAACGAATAACATATCCAAATTTCAGCCAATTTGACCGGGAGCCAATTCCCACAAGATTTGAGCGGGGGCCTTTGTCTTGAAAATACGCATATTTTTCCCCATTTAATCAACTTTGTAATCTATAACGGTTTACGAAATCCCAATAGTGTTCAATTAAATGTATAGTTCAAATCAGCAAACGTTGCCAAAAGTCTGTTTACTTTTCCTTCGGTTTTTTATGACCCCCCCCCCCCTCTCGAGCAAATCCTGCGCACGGACCTGTCAACAGACCCTCTTATTTGTAAGATATAGATAGATATAAATATTTATCCTAATTATTATGAGCCCGCACACTTCCTTTGACAAATCCACAGAGTCAGGTTTGGGAAACACCATCGAAATTTTTATTAAAATGATTATTTAAAACTAAAAATTATCACCTCAAAAGTTATTTTCTTGACATTGTAACTATTTAAGTATGTTTTTATTATAATTTTCGTTTTATTGTATATTTGAAGACAAGAGCTTTTATCTGCTATTTTTTTTGTATAAAGACAAAGTTTAGTTATTTAAATTTGCATTTTAGCAAGTTTTTCTTGATTTTTGTATATTTTATTAAGCGTATAGAGATATCGAAATTTTTGGGATTACATTTGCTTTCTTCAGATATCGAACCCTGAGTTGAAAAACATTCATTAGCAACGTTAATACAATATTTTAAGTTGAAAGTGTTGTGCTGTTTACAATATTCCATTGTATCATTTAGCAATTCCTTTAGTGATATACAGGGTGTACCAAAATTAGACGACAACAGTTTAAAAGTGGGTAGAACACATCAGCGTCTTAAATCGCAGTTTCGGAAAGAAACTTTTGCAAAAAAAAAATCAATTTTTCAGACTTTGATTCGACAGTATTAAGATTTCAACTTATTTTTATTTTACCTAAATTTTAGCTGTTAACAATTGTTGACAATTTGTCAAAAAATAAAGTAATTTTATTCTTTATCGAAAATTGGTTTCTGAAAAAATTTAATGAGAAGTGAATCCACCAAAATTTATGTCCCTGAAGAAATTTTTTGATGTCCTTTTCGTTTTTTAGCCATTCCTGACAGTTGATCCATCCTTAGAGCTAAAATAAAAATATAGTAATGTAAAACCAAAACCTTTATTTTCTTAAGAATGTGTCAAAATTCATTAATATTATTTTTTACTTTTCCCCCTCAACTATATCTTAGAAGAAAAAATTTTTTTGCGTTCATCGTTATTTGGCCTGAAAAACACGAAAAAAAAATGGTTTTTACGAAATTTTTTTCTGTCAGTGCTTTGTTGTCGTCGGCAAATTTCTTGTTAGCACGATAACTCGATTAATACGTATGGAATCGATTGGGTCAGATATGTCCATACAAAAAAATTTTCAGACACTCTGTATAATGTTTTAAAAAAGAAATTCTTTTAATGCACTAAGATCATAGTTTTTTTTTTAATTCGCCTCTTGGGATTCTTTACTTTTTAACTTGGAATTAGCAGTAATATTTCTTGGAGGTAGGATCATTCCCATATTAGTAGAAGGTGGAGGATTTTTTATCATCTTTCTTTGATGGAGGTATAGTTCGTGTAATACATATAGTAGCCCCAATTTAACAGCTTTAAAGCGGCGCCTTTGTTGCTACCAAAAAAACTTCAGCCTCGCCAACGTAGCGGCATCCTTTGAGCAAGTCAACGTGGACTGTCGACGAGTCATTGGTTGGCTTACTCAATCTGTGGGTAATACCGAATAGAACGCAAAGACCAGTTAAACTATGATTTGGTCGGGTGGCCGAGCCATTAGTCGCTTCGATTACATCTTAGCGAATGCGTGTTTCTATTTTATCAACTCGAGAAATATTCTCTGGCTCCCGAGCTATATATTAAAGTAGACATCGACTTTAAAGCACTTCTCAGATGGTCACACTAAAGCGATTACGAGTACTATACTTGTACTGAAGAGGTTGTTCGAAACTGTCGTTCCTTATTCCTTTATCGCCTATTTGCCTTTTTAACATGATGATGTTCCAAATTCTGCATTAGGTGGATTTAGTTTTATAATGTCTTCGTTTTTTCATTCCACAAACTTTCCCGTATTAATTCCTGTTTGCCTTTCATTAGATTTTCAGGTTCTCTTTAGAAAGTTATTCAGTTTCGTTCAACAGTTTCTGTTTTAACTTCAGATGTTATTGTTCATTCCTGAATTCCTAAATGGACATATTTAAACTTTCTACCCGAAATAATCTACATCTAAAGAGCATTTTCGTCATCAAAGAAATTAAAGAACTAAAGAGAATCTAAAATCTAATGAAAGACAGTTTGTGTAACCAAAAAAACGAAGATATCACAAAACTAAGTCTATCTAAAGTAGAATTAGGAAAGTGATTAACAAAACAAACATCTGAAGATAGTAAATGTATTAAAAATGTAGGAATAAATCAGGTGAGAGGTGAAGATTAAAAAAATACAAATAAATGAAGATTTAGGAATAAAGAATGATAGTTTTGAACTACCATTTATAACGCCTCCTTCAGTATAAGTACCATTGTCGAAGAAAGATGATAAAAAGAAAAAATCCTTCAACTTCTAATAGGGACGGTACTGTGAATCCCGTACATTAAAAGATGTTTAGAAAGAATTTCCCACAAAATTAGTACCAGACTAAAATCAATTCATTTATTTTATACTGTCTAGAAGCAGGTTTACATTTTAAACAATAATATTGTATGGAATAAATTTGGACTGGGTAGCTTATCGAAGAACGCAACTGTTGATCCTGTAAATATGGATATAATATTTAAGTTTTTATAAGACGACTACTAAGTTTTAATATTTTCATAAAAATGTGCGGTATCGATCAATGTATGTAATAGTTTTCGTTTTAAAGCCCTTAAAACTGGACTATAATTAATCTAAGCCCCATGTAGATCTAAAATCGGAACTATTAAAATGTACATAAATTTCGTTTTTATTTCTAGTTAATTTTTAAATATAATTTTCTTATGTAGGTGTAGCACAGAATGCACCACAGTGCAATTTATCGATTATTTATTTCACATTTTTTATTCAATTTTAGGATGTGTTTGTGCAGTTTGTGAAGATATTTATTAATAAATTTATTACTCTGACGAATTTTTAGTTCTCCATTTATTTCATAAATCAATATTAGCCGACAACCCTCATTATTACCTATTGTTCGAGATGTAATAAAGCAATAAAATTGTCAGTTAAAAAATTCCCAGGTTCGGATTAAAATATCTTATGAAATAGATAGGCATTTTGATTTAATTTAAAACTATCACTTTATAGGCCAGTAGATATAGACAATCAATTAACATTAATTCCAAAAGTTTTGAAACTTAGATGGTATTAATGAAAACAAACTATAAAATTTTGCAGAAGTCTGCGATGAACGAAACATTCGCTTACGCACTCTACACCCCCCTTTGAAGCGTTTATTGACTGGACTATTAAGACCCAAGTCCACATTAAGGTGTTATGCGCGAGTAAATCAGGATAGGCGCAGTCAGTTTTCAGCTGAGACACCATGTTCACTAAATATTTCCACAACTTCTTCCCAACATTTACGTTTTATATTCCTCTTGGAATATTCTGAGCCATCATATCCCATATTGATGTATCTTCTCGAGTTCATCAATAAATAATTCCGTATCGAAATTATCTCGTTCCATTGCAAATTTTCCTTATGCACGCAAATAAAACGCAATAGTACTGGACGGAACAACGATACCATACCTCGAGTCGCGCGCAGCTCGCTATCAAAACGCGCTACTCGAGATTACAAGCGATTCAAACGCGAATAGAAAATCACGAGAGTATCCGGCATACGCGCTAGTCAAAACGCTTCATCTGGACAGGCTCTTATAACAACGACTAATATTTTACGCGACGCAAGAGATTTGAAACCATCTTTTTTCAACGGGAACATTTTTTTATTCAATTGTTTAATTGTTTTTTTTTCTCAATTTAACCGTAAATTGAAAACTATTTGCAAATAGTTTTAAGAGTACTCATTAATTTGGGACAGCTGAATAAATTATGGTCTATTTTTATGTATGAGAGAGTAATAAAACAGCATTTCTAATGCAAAACTTAGTACGGTCATTTTAAATATTTTTACGGAATAATCTAAATATTTCCTAAAATTTTCATAAATGTACCTGAGCTAATACAAGTTTTGGGTCTTTTTATTGGTCTTTTATAACCATAAGCTGTACAGAACAATAGAAAAAGGTTTGGACAGGCCAAAAGCCCTGTGTATTAAAGATAACATGGCCGTATCTTAAGATTATTTTCAATAAGTACCTATTTGCCAATTTTGTTTTATTTTAATTCCAAGAATTTCTTACAGTAATCGAATTATAAGTAGATAAATCCCGTACCAACAAATTTCACCGAAAATGCGATTGTAGGTTTTCCATTTAGTAAGGAGGTCCAGTTGTGTATTCTTGACAGCTTACTAAATGTCGTTTAGTTGCAACATGCAAGGTGCAGTGTGCAGTCTATTGTGAATTCTAGTGTGATCATGGAAAATTTGGAAGTACCGCGTAAACGACAAAAAATCGGTCCTTTAACAGTTAATGAAAAAACATTAATATTTAATTGTTTTAAATCATTTACAGACAAACATTTATGTAAAAGTGTTGATGACACAGTGGAATTAGTTAGTAGTACGCTTGGTGTTGGGAAATCTACGATTTACAGAGTTGTTAAAGAAGAGAAATGTGGCGAGTTTCAAACAGCACGTAAAGCTCCAGGAAAACCAAAATTTCAAATAGAAAATCATTTGAAAGAAAGACTTCGAAGGAAAGTGCATGCGTTCTTCTTTAGAAAAGAATTTCCGACAGTAGACAAAGTTCTTGCCACGATTGGAGATGATAAGGATTACCCTGAAATGAGTCGAAGCACACTATGGAAACTTTTAAAAGAAATAGGTTTTCTATGGAAAAAGCATTCCAGAAAGTCTATTTTAATAGAAAGAAGCGATATTGTAGTATGGAGAAGAAATTACCTAAGGACTATAAAAGGAATGAGAAACCAAAGAAGAAATATATTTTATTTAGATGAAACATGGATCAACGAGGGACATACACCAAATAAATTTTGGCAAGATGAAACTGTTACAAGTCGAAGACAGGCTTTTTTAAATAATTTATCTACTGGCTTAAATCCACCATCAGGAAAGGGGCGCAGACTGATAATAGTACACATCGGTAGTTCAAACGGTTTTGTTAAAGGTGGTTTATTGACTTTTGAATCTACTCGTACCGGTGACTACCATGAGGACATGAATGCTGATGTCTTTAAAGAGTGGTTCGAACAAATGATAGATCTTCTTCCTCAGAACTGTATAATAGTAATGGATAATGCAAGTTATCACTCGAGACTTACAGAAAAAATGCCCACAACCAAGTGGTTAAAAAAAGATTTACAGAATTGGCTAAATTCAAAGAATATTAAGTTCCATCCCGGTTCTGTGAGAAGAGAACTGTATCATTTGTGTTCCCTTCATAAAGAGAAATTAAAAAAATATGAAATTGATGAAATTGCAAAAAATCGTGGAATGACGGTGGTTAGATCACCACCATATCATTGCGAAGTAAACCCGATTGAACTGATATGGGCACAGATAAAGGGAGAAGTTTCAAGAAAAAATAATTCTTTTAAAATGAGTGATGTTAAACAGTTGTTTTTGGAGGCTGTAAATAATGTGAAGCCTGAAAACTGGGAAAAGGCAGTAAATCATACGATTAAAGAAGAAGAGAAAATGTGAAAGTTGGACAATATTACTGATGAAATGATCGAGCCACTCATTGTAAATATTGGTTGCGACAGTTCATCTTCTGATTTCTGAAGTAGTTTTTATATTAAAATTATTATTTATGAACGTAACGTTGTTTAAAAGTCAAAGTTTAAACCCTTATACCTACATAACCCGTTTGACACAATGTTCTTAACATACCTTGTGGAAAAATAAAATATTTTACACTTTTTTACCTTCAGCTGTTTAGAAGTTATAAGCAGGTTAATTAGGTGAAAATATAAGTGTACACCCGATATATTTATTATATTTATACAAAGGTTATTTCATACGAAAATACTCGAGGTATAACTTCACAAAATATTTTAACTGTCTACTAAAAGAAGTGGTACGCCTATGGATTACGAACGCTTTATTATTTTAATACTCTCTCATACATAAAAATAGACTATAGCGCCACACTACAACGGGCGACAGTGGTCCAGTTAAATACTTGATTATATTTCTTTTACGCTGTACTGGTTGATTGCATTTTCTGTCTCTGTCTTACTCGCTGCCATGTCGCCAAGTTGTTTTTTTTGGCAGAGTACAAATACGAAAATATGTTTTTTTAATTCTACCTCCATTTCCGTATTTCGAGCGAGGTTGCAAATTAATGAAAACATTGTCCGTTAGGACACCTTCATTTGCAACCATTATTCAAAACTTTTGTAAAAATTCCGATATTTATTTAAATAGAAGAATACAATTTCATGAAAAAATATATCTTCCGTCTGTTCCCTAAGAGGTTGCAAATCACAGCACTTCTCAAGAACATTATTTTAGTTATTTTTTCAAAGGACCCCGCAGTTTTTAAAGGGGAATTGGGTTTCACTCAATCTCGCTCAAATCTGTTGAAAAGTATCAGTCATATCGTTCTCATTAAATGTCTCCGAAGGTGCAACCAAACCATTTCTCCCCACCGTTTTGGAGGATGCTGAACACGATGGCGGTGGTTAACAGTCTTTTGGAGGTGACTCAACCCCCCAAACGGCCAAAAACCACCCCCAGAATGGGGGGAATCGAGTATTCCGCATATTCCATCGGTAAAATATTCCCTACCCCCCGTTTTCGAGGATGCTGAATACGATGGCGTTATCCGAAATTATTTTTGACTTGACGCCACCCCTCAAACGGTCAAAAACCACCTCCAAATTGGGGAATCCGGGATTCCGCGTCTTCCACTGGCAAATTATATCTTCTCCCTCGTTTTCGAGGATGCCGAACACGATGGCGGTATCCAAAACTATTTTCAACTTGACCCCACCCCTCAAACGGCCAAAAACCACCCCCAAACTGGTGGAATCGCGGGTTCCGCGTCTTCCACCGGCAAAATATATATTCCCCCCTCGTTTTCGAGGATGCTGAACTCGACGGCGACATTTAAAATTATTTTCGACTTAGTACCACCCCCCAAACGGCCAAAAATCACCGTCTACAGGGTGAAAAATTTGTAGAGGGTTGTTGTTGGCCGTTTGGGGGATGTGGCCAAGTCGGTGTACAGATGTAACATTACCATTGTGCTCAGCATCCTCAAAAACGGCAGATGACGCGGTTTTTCTTGTGTATAAAAAAAATCTCATTCTGTAGATGGTGATTTTTGGCCGTTTGCAGGTTGTGACTGAGCCGAAAATAATTTTAAATACCGCCGTCGTGTTCAGCATCCTCGAAAACGGGGGGAGGAAGATATATTTTGCCGGTACAAGACGTGGAATTGGCGATTCCCCCATTTTGGGGGTGGTTTTTGTCGGTTTGAGGGGTGGAGTTAGGTCTAAACTAATTTTGGATTTCGCCATCGCGTTCAGCATCCTCGAAAACGAGAGGAAAGATAAATTTTGCCGGTGGAAGACGCGGAATCCACGATTCTCCCATTGTGGGGATGGTTTTTGGCGGTTTGAGGGGTGGGGTCAAGTCAAAAATAATTTTGGATAACGCCATCGTATTCAGCACCCTCGAAAACGGTGGGTAGGGAATATTTTACGGAGGGAATACGTGATTCCCCTCATTTGGGGCTGATTTTTTGCCGTTTGGGGGGTTGGGTTACCTCCAAAACAATTTTAAGCACCGCCATGGTGTTCAGCATCCTCGAAAACGGGGGGGAGGGATGGTGCTTAAAATATTTGTATATTTTTCCGACTCACTAATGTCATTTCTTTGATTTTTGTTGAATCGTGGGTTTTTGGTTTTGCATTTATTTTTGTTTTATTAATATTTTTTAGTATATAGTATTTTCATTGTTTAGTTTTATTTATAGTTTGTAAGTTAGAGTATTTGTGTTTTTTTCTTCTTTTTTAATCGTTTACCGTAAAAGAAATCAGTATCCGTGCCAGTGACGTATCTGTATTAAAAATTGCATAAAATCTCAAATCTTTTCCTATTATTTTTTATCTATTTTAAGCAAAAAAACAAAAAACATGCAATTATCTAAAAAGTAATTAAGTATGAATAATTAGAAATATAAAACAAATGAGGTTAGATTTGGAGTTAAACAAATCTTTACGTTTTTGCGTACTTTGCGAATTTCGCCAACTAGGATCGAGTTTAATGAAACAAAAACTCATATTCATATAAACTAAAAATAATATTGGCCCCAAAACTTTGAGAAACACCCGTTTTCACCGTGGCCTATGTACTAAAATTATTTCCAATTTTTACTTTTTGAGTTCTATCAGACAAACAATTTTCTAATGTCGTTCCTCTAACACTATAATTGTTTAATTTATCAATTAACTTTGAATGATTTACTGTATCGAAAGCCTTGACCAGATCCAAAAAAACTGCAATACATTTTGATGAATCGTCCAAAGCTCTCACTGCTTTTTCCAAAAAATCATTGATGGCATTTTCTGTGTTCGAATTTTAAAGCCAAATTCACTGTCCGTAATAATCCCATGCCTATTGAAAAAGGATAACAGCCTTTTTTAGAGATTGTTAAAAAATCTTAGCAAAATTATTTATTACAGATATTGGCCTTTAATTATATTTACCTTTATTGGATCTCCAACTTTAAATACTGGTGTTGTTTAATTTTCAATCATAAAATTAAACATAACATTCAAAATGTTCAATCGTATCAAACCGGCAACACGGCGCGATTATGAAATAACCAAAATCATATCGGACCTTACGATCAACCCGCAACACTGCGGGTCATGTAGGAGTCCGGACGTTTAAAAACTTTTAAAATACGATAATACAAATTTCAATTTTGTGTCTCCAACGCGAGGAAGTGAGACAGAGATACCGGAAGTATAGCAACCATCATTTTTTCACATTTTGTCACGTACGCCTAAGAAACCCACACACTCGGTTTAGCCAAAACATCGACTCGCCCGCATAGCAAATTGTTCTAGAAGATTCGGACGGGGCGGGGTTTAGTTTAAACGGCGAGACTTGAAGAAATTTATACTAGTACAACTTGTGCCGCTATCAAGCAAGGTTGGCTCCGTCAAATAACACGACGTAAATCTTCGCAACCTTGACCGCGTATCAAGTCAGATTACTTCAACTTAAATTCATTTGGTTCTGAACGATGTGGTTCATTTATGTTAACCATTACTATTAGTTAGTAAATTACACATGTGCTTTCCTGTTATTTTTGTGCGTTGTTTTTCGTTAATATTTTAATAAAACGTTAATCGCAAGGTGCTTGTTTTCTTGAAGTTCTGCAGATAGCAAAAACCAACAAATCTACTACAGTTCCACTGAAAAAATGACAGACATTTGTTTAAAAAAGCGGCGTTGCTAAACATCGGCCGACTTGTCAAATAAATGCAAACTAAGTTCTCTAAGCTAGAGTCCTTAACAGGTGTTATATAAGATTCCTTCCACTGTTTAGGTATCATTTTTCTACATATTGTGAAGAGAATGCTGCAGGCACGTTGGTATCTTTCAGGCATATTTTCCATGAGTGCGACATAGTTACCTATACATATAAATATAAACCTCAGAAAATGCTTCATGTGAAACCAAGTGCAATTTTTTAATTAACAGAAGAAACAGCGAATTGTTTAATCAAATGTTTATTAATCTAGGTACAAATTTGACTTTAATTTCACCTGCAGGTCTTAAAACAAGATCTGATTTGTATTGGATGTCTTCTGGCTTATCGACTGCTTCTAGTTTGAAGTTCCTTAATATTCCACATAGAGCTGCCTTAAGTTCCAAAAGAGCAAACCGTTGACCTAAAAATATTTTTCTTTATTTACTGAATCTGATATTTGGATAGTATCCCCGAGTATGAAAGATTTTACCAAAGCCACGATGACCTAAAGTTCATAGTTAGCCCATCGTTCCTACTTCTATTGTAAACACAAATACAAATTCACAAAAACCTGTGAATAATATAAGGAATATGTTGTTCCCGCTTCAAAGTTTTATAATTTTTAATTTGAATATACTTAGTCCTTTGAGTATACAATTAGTAGTATGGAAAGTGAGACCAGTCTTTCACTTTATTTGAAATTTAGAACATGTACATCTGATGAATTTAAATCCTAAATATATGTATAAACAATAACATAACATATCAGCCAAAATAAAGCCAATTTACGGTATTTTAGAGTGAGCATTTTATAAATACAAAAATATTGCTGTACCTATGCAATTTCTACTTCCAGCACTAAAAGGCAAATAGGCAAAAGGATGTCTCTTAGCAACATTATCAGGTAAAAATCTATCTGGATCAAATTTAGTTGGATTCTCCCAAACCTCTGGTAATCTGTGTAAATCGTAAAAGAATACATTTACATTACACCCCTTGGGAATAGTATATCCAGATTTGGTTTTTATGTCTTCCCCTGCTGTCCTTCCTATAACTGGAACGGCAGGATACAATCTGAGACTTTCTTTTATACATCTTTCCATATATTTTAGCTCTCCCAGATCGTTGTAACCCGGAGTTTTTGATTCTCCTACTATTGATATTATTTCTTGATAAATTTCTTCCTAAAATTAACACGAATTATATTTGTACTAATAGCAGAAATTTAGGTCTTCACCTGTATTTCTTGTTCGTTTGCAAGTACCATCAGAGTAAAACAGAGCGATACTGAAGTGGTATCATGTCCCTAAAAATATAGATACAAAATTTAAACATAGCATCACATGTTTATAAAAAGTGTAAATGTAATTACATGAAAACAAAACATGATTTTATATCACATATCGAGACATTATCAATATGCAGATGAGGCTATACCAATTTTATTAAGATGGTCATGAAATCTACCATGACTAAGTTTCTAAAAATGAATATCATGCTTAATAGAAATAATACAAGAACAGATAATAATAATACGGATTAAAAGGGTATGGATCAGTTTAAAAGTAAAGTAAAATGAAATGAAAACTTTAAGATAAAGTCAAAAACTTCGACTAAGGCATGATATAAAGTTCTCATGTATTTTTCAGGTAATATACAGGGTGGTTGATAACTATTGGGACATAGGCTAAGGCAAGTTATTGGGACCAAAATATTGTGATAGGACCAAATACACCTTAATAAAATATTGCTGTGGAATAAGATACAGGGCGTTAAAGTTGGAATTTTTTTTTCGGTTTATGATAATGTCCCTGTATATTTATCAATTGTTATCAAAATCGGCACAGAGCCATAACTTTGGACAAGGAATATTATTTTATGTATTATTTCATTTTGTTATAGGGGGCGCCACGTGAATGATTCCTGATAATGAAATTAAGTGGTATCTTTTTTTGACGAAACTTTTTAGTGATTTTGATTAGAAAATATGACGTAAACATCATGTCTACATAATATTAGTACTCTTGTTTATACACGATAATTTTACCCGTTTTCAAGAAAAACAATTGAACAGGTAATTTTGTAATGTTTTCTTTGATATCCTTTATTACAAGAATTGGGATGCACCAAAGCAATCATTCAAAGATTTCAAAACAAAGCACTGAGGAACATAGTAGATGCCCCTTGGTATACATTCGCAATAGTGACCTCCATAGGGATCTGGAAATGGACAAATTAAGAAATTACCCAAGAGTCATGAAGAAAGACTTCACCATCATGTCAATGTCGAGGCTATCCAGCTCCTTGACAATTTAGAAAGAAGACTTAAAAGGACCAAGCCCTTTGAGTTAGTTTAGTGTTTTTAGTGCAAAAGCAGAGCTTGTGTGTACACGTTAAAGTTTAGTGCAATCCATTCTACAGAACCTAAGGAACGCTGATGATTATACCTTAGTTTTAAGTTTCAAACTTTATTAGATTAAGAATTAGATTGCTCATTGGTCACTGTTGACCAGATTGTAATATACTAAATGCCTTTATGGGTGTTTAATAATAAAAAAAAATTATAAAAACTTTCATGTTCATGAGTGGTTTTTGTGGTGGTAGGATTTAATTTGTTCTGTATGTTTGGCTCTTCAAGTAATGAAAACCCAGTTTTAGGAAATCAGTCATGATCTCCGGTTTAACAAAACCAGAAGGAGGCCTTATTTGTCCCTGTGATTAATTACAGTTGTGTAATATACTCTCTCAATCTCTTATACCACACAGTATCAAAATGTTAACTTTTATTAAATTAATTTAAATATAAACCTCAAAAACGAAAGTATCGACTTCCTCTCTAATTCCTTCATCGTCAATATCAGCGCCATTTTCTTTAGCCGTTAACATTAGATCCAACAGAGCTAATCGCTTTCTTTCCGAATAACTTCCAGTACGATCTTGAGCAAACGATTTCTTTCTGTCCTTGATCAAAGACATCGAGAAATCGTGTAATTTTTTTACGATTTTAATATTTTTTTGGTATGTAGGACTTAGTTTGTAGATAAAAGGAATCCAAAGCCACGGTCGGACTCCTCTGTACATGAAAGATTCGCCGTAATCGTAGACGGCTTGTTTGTATTGAGAGCAATTTGGATCTTCACGAAGTTTGACTCCCAGAGAAGTTTCTGAAAATGTAGGAAGTATTTTGAAACATTTTTAGAGATAGCGTTCCAGTAATTACTGCTTTCTTAAAATAATACAGTTATTTGTATGAGGTTTCCAACCCGACATCTCTCGACGCGACATCTGGCAACCGGGGCCGACAACAATTGTGTGCAAATTCATACATCTATCTATCTGTAAGATCTATTGTATTCATACATATTCGTGTTTATTTGTTTAAAAATGTTGTGATATGAGTGTCTCAGTTAAAAAACGACTTCAAAAGAGAGTCTGCTGTGTTCCCGGGTGTTGGAACGCACAGTTCGATACTTGGAATATGGCATATTATTCAGTTCCGAACCGAGAATGGCAGCATTACACGATTTCTAACCTACAATAAAATCTCTTCTTTTTGTCTCTCCTCTGCCAAACTAGCTTCTTTTCCCACTCTGCATCTTTCCTCTGCTAACACAATGTTGCTTAGCATAACATTTTTCACCAAGTGATCAGAAGAAACATTACTGACGTCCTTACACCGGTAGGTCTCTGTTAAAAATCCAACATCTAAGCCCATGTTAATTAAATAAAACAAATCAATTCTAAAATCCCTCGTCTTAGCCAGTGAGCCAAAACGTTACAGTTGGCCTTGATTCAAAACGGTGTTACACATCTAAGCTTTGAAAAGCTCGTCAAAAATATTACCATATATGAAAACATATTCACAATCGCATGCAAAACATTTCGCATCTTATGCACGGAAGCAGTAAAGTCCAATGTCCGGAAATACGCTAAAATCTTCAGTCACTTACAAGTACAGGTCTCACCATCAAAATAATAGAAATTAGCATCATTGGCTAAAAACAATCGAATGATTGATCACGTCACAACGCGTACGTGACTTCGGGAGCGTACCGAAAACATATGAGGGCTTTTTTAAGTCAGTCTTTAACATCGACTCGTACGAGATAGAAGTTTTATAACTTCATAAAATATTTTTTCATGCTTTATAAAGTAAAACATGAGTTAGCATGAACTAATTAATGTAAACTGTAAATCATTCTACTTTGTTAAATTTGTAATGTTTCTGTAAAAATTTAATACACAGTTTAGTCAAGTGTTGAGTGTTTTTTAAACCACCTCGTCATCAACAAGGGATATAAAGTCCACAGCAAACATAGCTCGTTTAAATCCAATTAAACGGGAACAGGGACATCTACAGGGTGTCTTCTCCAAAGTTTGGGTTTACAATATACAGGGGATCTGTATAGCCCAAAACAGTCTCGCTACCTCTATTTGCTTTACTTTTGATGGCCATAGATTTGTCACTGCTATTTCCTTCTGATACATCTGTAACTGCATTGTTTTTCTCTTCATTGACGTAGATACAGACCGCTGCTGCATGCTTGCAGAATCTTCTTCCTTCTTTGCAAGTGCAGTTTGATCCAAAATGTTTCTATCAAGATCAACCTAAATTCACTCAACTATATAATTTTTTTAAATGATATATTTTTAAACTTTAAACTGTCTTATTTTCCAATGTAAATTACTATTTAATTATTAATTATTAAAACATGCATGTCTATTTTAATCAGAGAAATAGAAGAAGCACAAAAGCACGCATTGGCAATTATATTAAAAATGGTGCACAGACTCAATTTTTTTTCATTAAAAAATGAAATTAATGTTTTATTTGAAAGACTACTAAATTCTCCCAAATAGATAATATATACTAGTAAAACCATATTTATTTATTATCGGCGTGCTTACAAATGTTGCTGTCTGATTATTTCATCGTGGGTTTAACTTTTTATAAAGATTAACTTTTTTTCGTAAAAATAATAAAAAAGTTTTCCATATGGGCTAACTTAAGTAAACACGCTGTACATAATACAGTGAGGATCATAAGTGTTACCCCTCCTATCTAACTCGTTACTGGACTCTTGTTAGGAACATCGCCGAGACACGTTGACTTTTGATTTCTACAATGTACATTTTTTATAAATAGTTTACCTCTAATTTCATCCCTTAGTAGAGGGGAGCAACCCTTTCGAAAAATTTAAATAGCATGGGGCGGTGAGTGATAGCTCATTTGAAAGGGGGTTTTATTCTCCATTCAACCGTGTAAAGAATTTGAAATTTGCTTCATTACGTGTTGAGTTATTAATGTTTAAAAATAACAAAAGACCACAAACAGGAAGGCAACAATTACAATTACAATAAATGTTCAAAATGTTCTCCGTTGACCTCCTGGCAAAAATAAAGTCTATTTTTAGTTTCAGCTCTGACGCTTTGCAAAAAAAAAAAATTAAAAAAAATAATAAAAAAAAAATAAAAAAAAATTAAAAAAAAGAAAAAAAACACGGTTTAATAGAGAATAAAACCTCCTTTTAAATGAGCTATTAGTTACCACCCCATGCTATTTAAATTTTTCGAAAGGGTTGCTCCCCTCCAGTAAGGGATGAAATTAGGGGGTAAACTATTCATATAAAAATGTACATTGTAGAAATTAAAAGTCGACGTATCTCGGCGATTTTCCTAACAAGAGTCCAGTAACGAATTAGATGGGGGGGGGGGGTAACACTTATGATGCTCACTGTATAATACGTACTACAATGAAAATAGAATTTAAAGTATTAAAAAATCAAAAAATATATTTTTTATGAAATCAATTACTTATTTTTATAAAACGCTTAATGCGACCCTGTGTACTTTGATCTTAGACGATCCGTCCATTTTCATGACGTATTCGTCGGAAATATGGCTTTCGACGAGTTTTTTTTACCTTTAGCGAGGCTTTTCTGTCGCAAAATTGTTAAATTGACCCGCTTGAACCCACATCTCAGCACAACCGATATTGTACATAGTTAATAAGAATAAATAAACGTGTTTTGCAATCGGTTTAAATCTGCACACAATTATTGTTTCGCCCGGCCGCTAGAGCGGTGCTCACGTCGCGTCAGCCGATGTTGGGCTGGCCCATTAGCGGTGGAAGCTAAGGATCAACCCTGGGAAATCTGTTTGACAAGCATACCTCCAATTGAAAATAGCGTATATTCAGTTATGGGTTTAACAACGTTAATGTAAGGTTGATCGCTCATTTTGTGTAAATTATCTACAAGAAACTGAGTTTCTGTATTCAACATCCCAATGAATTCTTGTAAAATATTGAAGTGAAAAGCCGGTGTTAAGATCTTTCTTCTCTTGTGCCATTTCTTTCCTAAAAATTATACAAAAATTAAAGAAAAAATCTAATTTCTTTAAATTGAAAAGTACCTCCGCTTGTCAAAAGTCCAGATCCCAACCAGGCGTGAAGAAAATCGTAAATCAGACTTTTGTTTATATGTTTGCTGTTACTCAACACCAACTAAAAAAATATAGATCACCTATTATGAAAAACGTACATGAAGAAAAAACGATGCAATATATGCGTTTGTAAAGAGGAACAAATGTAGATTAAGCCGCATTAAATAGGGAAAAAATTCACAAAAGTTCCCTACGGATCATTTTACCTACCTCTATATCTTCAGGAGTAGATATAGCGACCAATGCCATATCTAATGACCACATTTTGTATATAGGGTAATATTCTCTCGCAATCTTTCTATCTCGAAGAAATAGTGACTCTGAAAAACACGATATAATTTTTACTAAGTTCCGATTCGATAGCCAAGGCGTTCACCAGACATCAATCTCATGGATTTTTATTTACAGGGCTCTCCTAAACGTTTTGTGTATTTGACACCTGCGCAGTAAAGGCAAGGATTGATAGATATAATTGTTTTTCACTGCAATGCCATTAAAAATAATCTGGGATGGTATTTCGGGTGCAAAGAAACGTATAACATGTAATGCAATAGTAGCCCAGTTGCCAAAGGTCGCACAAAATGTGATATCAATGAAACTTGGCACTTAACTTTGCTGCCTTCTTGTGATTTTAAAACTTCGCTGAGAGCCAACACAGGATTAAATGCACTGCGAACACCAAAAAACGCCAGACAGATATCCACGTGTATAGTGATTAACGCGTAAACGCGTTGGAGGCATTGGCCAAAAGTCCAGTCAAACGCGTAAACGCGGGAGTGGCAGCGAACGAGTTAAGTACTTGAAAGGGCGTAGAAAACGATAAAAAATCTTTGCTGCTCTAGAAAAATTTGGTTTCTTCATTATATCTCGAAAAAAAAAATTCGAAAAATTAATAGCACCACTTGAAAGAGCGGAAAATTTTGCTAAAAATTATAAGTCATTATAAAAAATTTTATTACTATAAAAAATAAGAAAACGAATTTGAAAACTCTCTACGCGCGCGAGCCGTTGAATACAAATGTTCAGGCGAGACGTTCGGAAAAACTAAAGTATCTTTGCCTAAAATGTACGCAAAGAAAAGAAAGAAAGCATTTTGAAGAGGAGACTTTAGTTTTTAATTTTTTTTTGTTTTCTCGTAGAAAATTTGATACTTTTTATACTTTTTAATCAACTTTATTTTTTTTAATTCACATTTGACATATTATCAAATTCTCAATTAACATTCACATAAACTTCAAACTTTCAAATCTGTCAACACTACTATCTCTTAAGTCTTTTTCACATAACTTATTTTAAAATACACTTACAAATTTTGCCCCATTTTAACATCATAACAACATTCCCTAAAATTTCGTTGAACTTTTCTTGCAAAGTAATGAATAAGAAAAGTTCAACGAATTTTACAAATTTTGCCCCATTTTAATCTTCAACTTCAAGTTTTAAAAACAAAATCTGTATAATTGACTAATATTAAATACTCCTCGGACTTTATTAGTCACTGGATCTATTAATCTAACTATTTATTCCATTTTCATTATCTATAATATAAGGTCCTTCAAATGGTAATTGAAGCTTAGCACACTTCTTTTCTTTTCATATACTTAAATTCTCTTCCTCTGCTATTTCCAAATTCATTTTTTTTTTAATTTTCTTCCAAAATCCAAAAAATATATATATTTTTTAATTTAATTTTCCATCTATGATAATTTTTTTTAATTTTATTTCTATTTAAATTCCATTCATTTCAATATCTTGTCTCATTATTTTCAAATTCTGTTCTGTATGTTTTCTGGTTTTTAAATTCTCTTCTTCTGCAATTTTCCAATTGTCTTGTATTATTTCTTCCTCTAAACTTGTAATATCTCTACCTTTTATAATTAAATTTCTTTTAATATTTTCTATTTCTTCTTTCGTCTCTTTTTCAATTTCGTCCTTTGTTCTACTTATGTTTATATCAGTGTTTCTTTGCACTTCTTTTTGTATATTTCATATTTTCTAGTCGATTCTATTTCATGTTCTTTTAACTTCTTCTCCATTGATTTCTTTAAATCACTAATTTTTTCTTCCATTAGATTTTTAATTTCTTCTTTCATTTTCTTCTGTTCTTCAGATATTTTTGAAAAATTTTCACTCAAAAATCGCATTAACATCTGTTCTTTGTCTTCCACATTTACCTCTTGTATTTGACTATCGCCTCCTTCCGAAGTGTCTGGATTTTCCATGTTATCCAGATTTTCTTCTGAGATTTCTCCCATAGTTCTTTCTTCTAATATATTTCTTACTACTACTTCTTCCCCTGGCTTAATCGTTTCTTCTTCTAACTCGAAACCATATGTTTCTGTATCTCTTCCTTCATTAATTAATGCTTCCCTTAATCTCGCCATTTTAGTTAATTTTGTTCCTGTTTTATCCATAGCTCTTTTTTCAAGAAACTCACTGATTTCCGAAGATTTCAACTCATTTAAAACTTTAATTTTACCCATTTTAATTTTAATTATGTTTTAGGCCCTGTTTTCAAAGAGCCCCACGTTGGGATGCCAATTGTTATGAAAATGATATTCTTCTCAATACTTTTTAATCAACTTTATTTTTTTTAATTCACATTTGACATATTATCAAATTCTCAATTAACATTCACATACACTTCAAACTTTCAAATCTGTCAACACTACTATCTCTTAAGTCTTTTTCACATAACTTATTTTAAAATACACTTACAAATTTTGCCCCATTTTAACATCATAACAATATATTAATATAGGCATAACAAAAAAAATCCTGGTACATTTATCATCATACTTTTACTTTTGATGTAAAAATAATTAAAATGATTAATATTGTCTCTGTTTAATAAAACTTATTTTAAAATTATCATTTTTTTACAGCATTCATTCGACGCAATTTTTATTTTGAAAATAATGTTTATTTATTTATATAAATCAATTTATAAATTATTTTTAACTTTATTTAAAAAAAATTAATTTCTGATTTATATAAACACTATTTTGAAAATAAAAATTGCATCGAATGAATGCTGTAAAAAATGATAATTTGAAAACAAGTTTTATTAAACAGAGACAATATTAATCATTTTAATTATTTTTACGAGTTTTATTAATCAGTACATTTTAGGCAAAGATACTTTAGTTTTCTCCCGAACGCCTCGCCCGAATATTTGTATCCAACGGCTCGGCGCGCGTAGTTGTCGAATTCGCTTTCTTATTTTTAATAATTTTTTTATAGGACTACAATTTTTTTTAAATAACTTATAATATAATTTTTAGTCAAATTTTCCGTTCTTTCTCGTTCTTCGATTTAGTTTTCGAAATTGTGAAGTTAGCATACACTTTAGAGCAGCAAAGATTTTTTAGTTGTTTTCTACACCCTTTCAAGTACTTAAGTGCCAAGTTTCAACGATATCACAGTCTCTGTCTCTGACAAATGGGCTGTAGCGGAACTTTTTTGTTGGTTCTTAATTCTAGTTTTATCCTTTTCACCCAAACGACTTATTTTATCGAATTCAATTAGAAGTCTGGGGAAATAGTAAAAAAAATAATAGTATTCTTAGTCAAACCTACTAATTATTAAATAACTACAAAAACATTTTGTGGTTTATTATTACTCAATAAAATTTTGTATTTAGATAAACTCTACTTATATAAAATATGCATCAGATGAATTTACCTGGAGTGTGCAATATATAGTTGGTCCCTACCACTGGGTAATACTTCGGTCCAGGGATCACCATGACGTGCTTCCAAAATGTTTCATATCTCTTTTTTCTTTTTATATAATAAAATATTAGCAGGGGTGACAAAATCGCTAGCAAAATTAGAAGCATGTTTAAAGAACCGTTAACTTTACGTCAATAAACTCGCGCACTGATATATTTTTTGTCTCTTGATGAATTATGTTGATGCTTGGTGTTTGGTCTAAGGTTCAAGGTCTTAGGATTGTGTATGATTATGTTTGTTTTGATGAGAGTTGTATTGCATTTCTTTCTTATATGCGTTCCGTGTGCAACTGATACGAGTTTTTTGTTGAAAAATTAATAATTCATGACCAACATGTTATGTAATTTTAAAATAAATATTCTAATTATGCATTTTTAATAGGTAGGTATATGGATAAATTGAAATTTACAATAATCTACACTGCGTTGTTGCCAGTACGTACATTTTATATTTAAATGTTATAAAAAAATTTGTGATTATCGAATTGTAAATAACTGTGTTTATAGTCCACTCAAATTATCTCCAAAAGTAGGTCGATCTGGTTGCTGGCTTACCACACTTGGATCAAGTGCTTTCTATGTAAAAAAATGCGCTGATTTCGAAAAACCTAGTCCCCGGACGCGATTCCTCCCGCTTCATATTGTTATTAACAAAAACTGATAAATTACCGAAGTAAGGCTCTGAGGCGGAAAATGTACCGGACTAAATTTGTTTAGAATTGTATTTTCTACAAGATGCAATTGGTCTCGAATGTTAATTTTCAAAATTTATTGTTTTTTTCAAAATTAAGTACTCATTATCCCCACTTTTATTATTAACCCCCTTATAGGCATTTAGTATATTACAAACTGGTTAACAGTGACCAATGAGCAATTTAATTCTAACTTAATCTAATAGAGATTGAAACTTAAAACTAAGGTATAATCATCAGCGTTCCTTAGGTTCTGTAGAATGAATTGCACTAAACTTTAACGTGCACACACAAGCTCTGCTTTTGCACTAAAAACACTAAACTAACTCAAAGGGGTTGATCCTCTTGAGTCTTCTTTCTAACCCAGTATTGTCAAGGAGCTGGATAGCCTCGACAGTGACATGATGGTGAAGTCTTCATGAATCTTGGCTAATTTCTTGATCGTCTGGTCAACAGTGTCCATTTCCAGATCCCTATGGAGATCACTATTGCGAATGTATCAAGGGGATCTACTATGTTCCTCAGTGCTTTGTTTTGAAATATTTGGATGATTGCTAAGTTGCTTGCTTTGGTGCATCCCCATAGTTGGATACCATAGGTCCATACAGGCTTAAGTATCTGCTTATAAAGCATAAGCTTATTATGTAGAGACAAAGTGGAGTTTCTTCCAATTACCCAGTACATTTTTCTATATTTCAGTCCACGTTCTTTTCTTTTCTTTTTAACATGCACTTTCTACCGGAGTTTGGCATCTAAGGTAATACCTAAGTATTTTGGTGTTTGAATATGGAATCAGGTTATTGTTTATTCTGACTGGAATCTGATCTATCCTTTTGTTTGTAAAGTTAATGTGGAGTGATTTAGTTTCATTAAGTTTAATTGTCCATCTCTTCGTCCATTCATAGATAAGGTAGACAGCTGTTTGCAGCTTGTGGGTTGCTTCTTCATTGATTTTCCTACTGCTAGAATGGCAGTGTCGTCGGCGAAGGTGGCTGTTATTGTTTTCTAACTCTGGAATATCAAATGTGTACAGTAAGTATAGGACAGGTTCTAGGACACTTCTTTGTGGTACTGCAGCCTTAATTTCTTTAAAATCGGAATAGGCTTCTTCTTGCCTAATTCTAAAGTATCTGTCCGATATATATGAATGGAGGATATCTGTATATTGTTTCGGAAGGAAAATCTTGAGCTTATGTATAAAGCCTTCATGCCAAACCTTATCAAACGCTTGTGCTACATCAAGAAAGATAGTAGCACAAATGTTTTTCTCTTTTAATATTGGTTATTCTATGAACTTATTTCTAAATCCAAATTGGTGATGAGGGATAATTTCTCTTTCTTCGATAATTGGTTTTAGTCTTTTGAGTAGGAGTTTCTCAAATAGTTTCGACATAACATGCTGTAATGAGATCGGTCTGTATGACGATGACTCATGTGGTGGTTTTCACGGCTTGTGTATCATTATGACTTTCGCAATTTTCCAAAGGCTGGGTACATACTTCAGTCTGAAGGCGCAGCATTTATTAGGTTAGTTAGTTTAATTATTGCTTTTTTGGGTAACCCACTTAGAATGCATCCAATCTTTTTGATAACCTGTAAGTTACCTCTTTTGCTTGCAAAACAGTAGATCCCGAAAAAATTCATTCATTTCGGTCAAATAGAAGCCGAGAAATTCGCAATGAAAGAACGCGCAGAGAAAATCTATTTTGCAAAGACGGCTTCGCTCTCCCCTCACCACCGCTGCAACTTCGCGTGATGGCGTTCGCTCTCTCCTGCATTCTAATTATTCTAAATGCGAATTCGTTTTATAATAATTTCAACAACTTGCACGTGGATAGTAAAAGATTCAACGAACCGATCGTTGTTTTGCAAATCGCGCTTTATAGTTGTCTCAAAAACGAGCTCTAAAGTTAAATGCCATTGTCTCAGGATCTATTTATCGGAAAAAAATCATCAATCATATAGATTTGTTGCGTATTGAAAAAAAAATACTGATTTAGATGTTTTAACTAAACCCTATTTCTAAAGTTTTGTGAAAATACTCATTGCATGTCGTAGCAATCATCCCAGGGTACCTAAATCCAACTAACCTAACCTAAATCTAATTCTAACATTCCCGCTCCATGTCGTGTCGCCAAGTGTGAAAGCGCCCATGGTCGATAATCATTTTTTACAACTAAAGACAAACGAATAAATATTCTCTTCGAATATTATCCCAAACCAAATGGATAAAATTAAGAATTTCTATGAAATTCTTTGATTTTCAATTTACATTATTTGTTTTGGGCGATTCCAAATGTTACCAAATTTGGAGACCCAAACTTATTAGACTACACCCTGTAGATGAATCTGTCCCAACTTATTGTAGAGTAAGTTGGCTGAGTAGATTGTGGACTGTATTTATGGTTTGTAATGAAATTATACACTGTGTTTAATTTTCAGATAATTAAACATGTAAACTCATATTCGTTACTCGTAAAACCGGCAACGATGCACCAAAATATGTTGACGAGCGGCATCACAAAGGCGCGGTGTCGGCAAAAACAATTTTTTGCTCCATTTCATAATTGCGGCATCGAACAACCCGGAAGCGGTCTCATCAAAGTTAATTAATGGGTCGTAAATTTAACCGTCGAGTCTAGACAATAGAAAAAAATATTACACTTGTTTACGCGATTCACGCTAACGAACTTTCTAGAACAAATTGCCGGCCGGGGAAGGGGATATATCTGAAACCGGTAAAATTCGTAAAATCTAAAGTCAGTGCTCAAGCGACGCTCCGAGACAAGGCCTCGTTAAGCCAGTGGGACTTAGCTGCAATCAGGCGGTCCATTTTATTTAAAAAATATTTCTTCACAGTGGTACTTGCTGCGTATCAGGCAGTCCACTGTATTTTTCATTTTACATTTAAATCTAAACTCAGTGCTTCGTAGTACAGCATATTAATATTTTCTGAATGATGTGATCATTTATTTTAATTCATTTTCATTAATATGTGCTAGTGCTTGTTAAGTACATATTAATTATAATACTTGTTCATTGATTACTAGTTTAAGGTAATCCTTTGTTATGTTGTTGTTTGTTTTATTTAACAAGTTTAATAAATAGTTAAATAAAAGGGTTCATAGTTTTTGTTGAATGAAGTTGAGAAGCAATCCTTATACAGTCCATTTTTACGAATACAACGATGCAGTTTAAAAAGGCGATAACACAGTGTTGGTCGTCCTGGGAAACTGGCACAACATAGGGTTTATTCCAGAACCCTCAACATGGTCCATTCGAACCGGATCGAAATTAGCAAAACTTCTCTCGGACCTCAACATGGTCCAAACGAGCCGGATCAGGACCTCAACATGGTCCCATCGAACCGGGTTCAATCTTCATTACTTCTTCAGGACCTCATCATGGTCCACTTCTTCAACTCTCCAGGAATAGTTCCAGAGATTTTCTTCCAGGTTCCTGAGCGATTCCAGAGATTCTTCCATGATCCTGAGCGATCCAGTTCAACTCTTCAACTTCATCAGTAGGCCTATGGTGGCTTAAAAACTTCAAGCAACTTCAAACCTTCAAGCAACTCTTCACAGCAAGAAATTGTAAGGTATTTTTTGTAAAACTCATTTAAACTCGTTGTAACCACTTAAAAGCGGTCCGATAACAATCGTAGGCTTGTGGTAAAGGTATTTTTTGTAAAACTCATTTAAATTCGTTGTAACCACTTAAAAGCGGTCCGATAACAATCGTAGGCTTGTGGTAAATTAATGCACACATTTTTTCGTTACATTTACGTATAAAAAACTTTCATTGTATTTTAAACTTACCAAATTCTCGGCGCATGCGCTAACTAGCCGGCCGTAGATATTTATTTACTTACTTACTGTAAACTATCAAACATTTACAAAAAAAGAAAACATTTCGTACTTGTGTGTTCTACGTATTTTTAGCTATAAAGTCGAGATACATGTATTTTTTCGTTTTTTCTTAACATATAAAACATTGTCGCATTCTATACATTTTTTCTGTAGGAATTTGTATTTATATAATTTCCGCATATTTTTAACCTATAATACATTGCATCTACTTGTATTTACGTACTTTTATCGTACACATTTTATGTTCTAACAGAAAGAACAAATTTTCACACAATCAAAATCTACAATTCAAAAATGAACTCAATTTTCATATATACAAACATTTCTCTGTCAAAAATTGAAAAATTGTTCTCGCTACCAATTTTGTCACAATCATTCAGAAAATATGCATTCGAATTTTTACATTTCGTGTAAACAGCACGAAAGTTTATTAAAAAATAACTAGGCTTTTAAAACGCCACCTTTCCAAGTTAAAAATCAACAATTCAACTCGTTCACTATACAAACACAATTTAAAAAAATTCGTATCGTTCGTAATTAAAACAAATTTTCGTACAAGAAAATTGCACTAATAATCAAATCGCATTTATTCTTAACTTACTTTTTTCATTTGCCGACGGCAAAAAATAATTCTCGCATTTTCAAATACTTTCGCATTTTACAAATCATTTCGCAACAAATTCGTAAAAAACCCGTAGATATGGTTCTACGATTCTACAAATAAATCGCTAAACAATATTTAAAACTCAAATCACAAACATTCGCTATTTTTACAATCAAACTTTATTCTTAAAATTCACTTTTGTTACAAATACAAAAACAACAGCTGATCGTTGTTTCGAGATCTAATATCTCACTTAATAAATAAAAATCATTTTTTAACTTACAACTCAATACTATAAAAACATTTTACTATTTTTCTACTTTTTATACAAGGTGTTCTTCAAAAATAAGACACCTCCCTTTTATTCTAGAAACTTGCGCCGCATCAGAGGTACAAAAGGGCTGCATACCCTTATATTTTTATTCTCGTTCATAGGGAAAATTATCCCTTAGCAACAGGCTCTCCATAGCCAAACAATTTTCAATCTATCGTTCATTGCACATACTTTTCTATTTTTTCGTTTTGCACTCAAGAAGAAGTTCTTTATTTAAAGACTTCTTGTATTTCGTTCATTTTCGCATTTTCAATATAAAGGGAAGTCCTTCATTTTATAGCAAGGCTCCTGTACTATTTTTATTCGCATTCGTTCGCATTATTATTCTATAGGGTGATCTACTAAAAGATTATACCCTCTTTGACAAACATATTTTAAATCCTCGCTAACAATTTATACTTTTTTCTATAGGGTGATCTACTAAAAGATTATACCCTCTTCTAGCAAACATATTTCAATTTTCGTTGACAATTTTATACTTTTCTATAGGGTGATCTACTAAAAGATTATACCTTCTCTTGCAAATATATCTTGATTTTTCTCTAACAACAAACATTTAAATCTACACCAATTATACTTTTCATTTTCGCACAAGATGTTCTATATGGTTAGACATCTCCCTTTGGTATCTTTCAGATCTAAGGGGTTGTATGGGGGAAACTACACTCAGGGATATTGGATGCCCAGACTCTATGACAAAAAATAAGATGATCTCTATGGTGAGACATCTCCCTTTGGTATCTTTCAGATCTAAGGGGTTGTATGGGGAAACTACCCCCAGGGATATTGGATGCCCAGACTGTCAATCAACAATGCCAGGTGATCTCTATGGTGAGACACCTCCCTTTGGTGCCAAACTAGGTCCAGACGGGATACTAAAATGCCCAGTTATGTATCGTTCTAAAATTCAAAACTCTTGTCAACTGTATAGGGAAACTACCCTCTTTAACAAATAAAAACTTTAAAAATGTCCTTCTAATAAGGCTCTATTTTCAGGATTACTTATCCATTTATCGCACTTTTTCATGTATTCAACTTTCAGGGAAAACTACCCTCAAACAATTATTTTTATCATAAACATTCTTTGACATTTCTACTTCACTTTGTACCAAAAATCCTCTGATGTGGCCAAAAAAGGTGTTCGTACATTCATTTCAATTGTTGTACTGGAAAAAACATTCCACAACAAAAAACTATTCGTTAAATCAAACCTTTCTACTTTTATACATACAAGGGATCAATAACCCATCATTTTAAAAACCAAACAAAAATCAATCAAATAAACTAACATAAATAAATCTTAAAAACAAATTAAAACGCTCAAACGCATTCATTTTAATTTTCACAAGGCATTTCATTTTATAGCAAATACCTTAAACAAGCTGTGATGCAATTTCTATTTTTCTTTTTTTCTCATTTTTATACAGGGTGAGCACATACCCTTGGGATTTATATCCAACATTTAAACATTTTTACACAGGGTGATCTCATCCAAAGATTATACCCTAGGGACATTTCGTGCCCATATTCTATGGCAAATTCTAAACCTTTACAGGGTGATTCCCTCAAGCGGAAAATATTCCCAAAAAACTTTTAAACTTTTTTCATTCATACAGGGTGAGCAAATACCCTTAGAATTTCATATCCATCATTCTAACATTCTAAACCTATACAGGGTGATTCCCTCAAGCGGAAAATATTCCCAAATATTTTAAACTTTTTCATTCATACAGGGTGAGCAAATACCCTTAGGATTTTATATCCATCATTCAGAAAACTTTTAAACTTTTTTCATTCATACAGGGTGAGCAAATACCCTCAGGATTTTATATCCATCCAAATATTTAAACAATTCTATTTTCATACAGGGTGAGCAAATACCCTTAGGATTTTATATCCATCCAAATATTTAAACAATTCTATTTTCATACAGGGTGATCGTATACCCTTGGGATCTTTTTGCCCATTTTCGTTCAAACATTCATGTACTGCTATTGTAGGCTGAGGTAGTCGTTATAGAGAGAGGGCTAAGGAATTGATCTGGGATATTCCTGCTAGCAGATCTGGGAAAGCCAACGCCTATAGTTGCAATTTTTGCAAATGTTGCTAAGATTCTGGCATGTTTTGTTTTTAATTCCAAATAAGGAACATGGCTCGGTGATGCCTAATCACAAATCGTTTGTACAAATCATATTTTATAAACTATGCGCCCACAAGCGGCCAGGATTCAAATATCCAATTTTTATAAACTATGCGCCCACAAGCGGCCAGGATTCAAATATCCAATTTTTATTAAACTATGCGCCCACAAGCGGCCAGGATTCAAATATCCAATTTTTATTAAACTATGCGCCCACAAGCGGCCAGGATTCAAATATCCAATTTTTATTAAACTTATGCGCCCACAAGTGGCCAGGATTCAAATATCCAACCTTTAAAAAACTTATGCGCCCACAAGCGGCCGGGATCCAAATATCCAAATATTTTAAAACTTTTTACATTTTTTATTAAACTATGCGCCCACAAGCGGCCAGGATCCAAATATCCAAATATTTTAAAACTTTTTACATTTTTTCAAACTTATTTCAATTAAACTCATTCCGAAACTACAGGGTGATGACCCAACTTAATAAAAAAATTTTTTTAGAAACCTTTCAAGAACCATACTCCGCCTCTTTTCGCGGGGGGAGAATGTTTAATTTTCAGATAATTAAACATGTAAACTCATATTCGTTACTCGTAAAACCGGCAACGATGCACCAAAATATGTTGACGAGCGGCATCACAAAGGCGCGGTGTCGGCAAAAACAATTTTTTGCTCCATTTCATAATTGCGGCATCGAACAACCCGGAAGCGGTCTCATCAAAGTTAATTAATGGGTCGTAAATTTAACCGTCGAGTCTAGACAATAGAAAAAAATATTACACTTGTTTACGCGATTCACGCTAACGAACTTTCTAGAACAAATTGCCGGCCGGGGAAGGGGATATATCTGAAACCGGTAAAATTCGTAAAATCTAAAGTCAGTGCTCAAGCGACGCTCCGAGACAAGGCCTCGTTAAGCCAGTGGGACTTAGCTGCAATCAGGCGGTCCATTTTATTTAAAAAATATTTCTTCACAGTGGTACTTGCTGCGTATCAGGCAGTCCACTGTATTTTTCATTTTACATTTAAATCTAAACTCAGTGCTTCGTAGTACAGCATATTAATATTTTCTGAATGATGTGATCATTTATTTTAATTCATTTTCATTAATATGTGCTAGTGCTTGTTAAGTACATATTAATTATAATACTTGTTCATTGATTACTAGTTTAAGGTAATCCTTTGTTATGTTGTTGTTTGTTTTATTTAACAAGTTTAATAAATAGTTAAATAAAAGGGTTCATAGTTTTTGTTGAATGAAGTTGAGAAGCAATCCTTATACAGTCCATTTTTACGAATACAACGATGCAGTTTAAAAAGGCGATAACACAGTGTTGGTCGTCCTGGGAAACTGGCACAACATAGGGTTTATTCCAGAACCCTCAACACACTGGTTACTTGAATTTTTATACGATAACTTTCGTAAAATAAAACACTTTTTAACAAACGTAGAATTTAACAATGATTTAAAACTGGATTTTCAATTGCTCAAGAAATAGGTGAGTTTAAATAAGGGTATGTATGTAATATCATGCAATTTGTATAATGTAAATTGCTGAATTTATTACGTATGAGCTGTCCAACGATTGCGACCAGTTCACACGGAGTTAGAAGTTCTACTGACTTAAATTTATTACGCATGGACAGTCCCAAGCTTACGACCTGATCCACGCGAAGTTGATGTTGTACTGGTTTGATTTTTGATCTATTTGAAACGCCTGCCGTTGGGCGAAATCCTTTCGGCCAACCACCGATACGCGTTTGCGGCTTTTTAGATGTGTCTTTTTTTATCTCTCTGGCAGCCTGTAATCGCGCCAGTGTGTCGCGGTATATGTAAAAGGCGCTTGCCGACAAGGGCGGCTTTCGCATTGAAGTTTTATATCCTTGTTCGTCGGTGACTTACTTCCGTGTTAATTTGTATCTGCGCGATGGCCTTGATTCACGACACGTGTTATACTGTTGTTATGCTAGGCACCTAAGCGTGCGTTTTGGTTATTTTTATTTTCTTTTATCGCCATGGGCGTAGATTAAAATGTTCGATTTCGAACATTATTTAAAATCTAGTTTATATTTAATAGACACTTATTATAATTGTGACGTTTAGTACGTCTGGCCACTGTTCTTGTCCCTGTTCAATTAGCCAAGAAGCACAAGATGCTCAAGTTCATCATTATTTTCAATTTCTGTTTTATAATTTGAAAATTCTATTTTTGTGGCCCCAGAGAAAAAAGAGAATTGGCGTAAGATCTGGGTAACGGGGAGCCTATGGAGTTACACCTCGACTAATGCGTTTATTTTTAAAGTTAAGTTCCATAGTATTATTAGGAAAGTCTTTTAAAAATTCTCGAAGCACGTTATTTGAAACCCTAAATATTCTTTTGGGTTTGATAATTATTGTAGCACGTAAGGACTAATTAAAAAATACCTTTGACAGTTTTTATCTAAACTTTTTATAAAATAAACAGCGAATTGTTGAATTAAATTTTTATTAATCTAGGTACAAATTTGACTTTAATTTCTCCTGCAGGTCTTAAAACAAGGTCTGTTTTGTACTGGATATCTTTTGGCTTATCGACTGCTTCTAGTTTGAAGTTCCTTAATATTCCACATAGAGCTGCCTTAAGTTCCAAAAGAGCAAACCGTTGACCTAAAAACATTTTTCTTTATTTACTGAATCTCGAAATTATAAAAACACTTTTCTTCCTCAGAGTTACTATATATTATACTGTATTAAATTTGTTTGTAAGCAGCGGATTTTATATGAAATTTTTTTAATATTAGAGTGAGCATTTTATAAATTCAAAAATATTACTATACCTATGCAATTTCTACTTCCAGCACTAAATGGTAAATAGGCGAAAGGATGTCTCGTGGCAATATTATCAGGTAAAAATCTATCTGGATCAAATTTAGTTGGATTCTCCCAAACCTCTGGTATTCTGTGTAAATCGTAAAAAGATACATTTATATTACACCCCTTGGGAATCGTATATCCCGATTTGGTTTTTATGTCTTCCCCTGCCACTCTTCCTATTAATGGAACTGAAGGATACAATCTGAGACTTTCTTTTATACATCTTTCCATATATTTTAATTCTCCCAGTTCGTTGAAGTTTGGAGTTTTTGACTCTCCAACTACCGATGTTATTTCTTGATAAATTTCTTCCTAAAATCATCGCATATTAAATATCTACAACTATACTCTGTCCATATCGGAGAGGCAAACGTAAACATTGGAGACACGCAGTGATCACGTCAAGCCGCAGAGACGTACTCATAAATTTTATTTTAGACCCATCGGTGTCAGATCATCGCTGGATAAAATATGAATTAAATTTATCGCTCACAACCTATACACTATCTCGCGACCCCAGATAGGACAAAATATGCCCACCTCTTGGAAGGGGCCGTACTGCCTAATAATATGAGCAAACTGGAAAATTACTCTGTAACTATCCAAAATGCTATAAATCACGCCTATAAGAAGTCCTGGCCCCTTAAGCAGATTGAACTAAATGGTAGAACCACCTCCTGGTGGTGCCAAGAGTTGGATCAGCTCAGGAAGATGGCAAGGACATCTTTTAACAAGGCAAAAAATACTAAACTTGAAGAGGACTGGGATATATACAGGTCTCACCTCAGAGAGTACAAAAAAGTCGTTAGACAAAAAGAAAGAGAAGCTTGGAAGAACTACTGTGAGGAAATCGAGGATTTCCCCCAAGCAGCTAGACTCCAAAAGGCTCCCTCTAAAGACCCATATCGGTACACTAACCAAAGAGGATGGCACTAGAACTGACAACCTTAAGGAAAGTCTTGAACTGTTAATGTCAACACACTTCCCTGACTCCAGAACCACTAATGTGGCAATCTGGGAGGAAGAGGAGCGACACAACTGCATGGAAGATGACTGGAGAATAGCAAACCAGATCGTCGATGAGGATAAATTAAAGTGGGCCACCTCGAGCTTCACCAGGAATTGACGGCATTTATCCAGCCCTACTTCAGTGGGGCCTGGATGCATTAAGGCCGCACATGGTAGGAATCCTCAGATCCTCCCTGGCACAGTACTTGACATATTTTAAAAACTAATTTTTCAAAACACAACAATCCAATTTCCGACGGAAAAAGCAAAAGAATCAGTTCTGTACAACCATTTGCAAACAACTAACTAAGAAATATAACATTAGGGCGAACTTATATTCACAAGAGGTACTCAAAAACAAATTAAATCGGTTATTGGCGCCAATCTACTTAATGCGGTTCTGCAGATGGCAGACACTACTCTATAATACAAACACTTTGACCAATAGGAAGACTATTTCCAATTTGATCACGCGCTGATAAATAAACAAACGCTGGCCTCTCCGATTTGGATATGTTATAGTTAGTATAAAACTAGATTAAGTCGTAGATAAAAAAAAATTAGATTTTCACCTGTACTTCTTGTTCGTTTGCCAGCACCATGAGAGTAAAACACAGCGATACTGAAGTGGTATCATGCCCCTAAAAATATAATATACAGTATTGGAAAGAATATATCAATGGGTTTACGGTTTAACGTGTGCATAAAGTAAACCTTGTTAAATATTGCGAGAGCATTACAATTTCTCTTCGAATAGCACGAGGAAGGGATCACAGCAATCACAGCCCGACACAGAATGAATCGTTCGCTGCAGCGTTGCCACCTTTAGTAGATTTCTACTTTTTTAATAGATTTTTGGTAGATTTTAAAAGGTAAGCAAATTTGAAATATGTATGTATGTAAATATTAACCTCAAAAACGAAAGTATCGACTTCCTCTCTAATTCCTTCATCGTCAATATCAGCGCCATTTTCTTTAGCCGTTAACATTAGATCCAAGAGGGCTAATCGCTTTCTTTCCGAATAACTTCCAGTACGATCTTGAGCAAACGATTGTATTCTATCCTTGATCAAAGACGACGAGAAATCATGTAAAGTTTTTACTATTTCATTATTTTTTTGGTACGTAGGACTTAATCTGTAGATAAAGGGAATCCAGAGCCAGGGTCGAACTGCTCGATACGTAAAAGATTCGCCGTAATCGTAGACGGCTTGTTTGTATATAGAACAGTTTGGATCTTCACGAAGTTTGACGCCGAAAGAGGTTTCTAAAAAAGTAGAACGTATTAGTAATGTTTGAGTCTAATGTACTTAATATTTTGTCTTGATTTGCATTTCCAATTACTCGAAGATTTCAGAGACAGTGTTGCTTGATACTATGCTCGGTATGCCGTACTACCAGTTTAAAACAATTCGTTTGGGGCTGAATAAAACAATTTACATTCCCTTTAAAGAGAAAATATCTGCGATGTTTATATCATTGCATATGGTTCGAAACTATGATCCCAAAACAACATTGGTCTGTGGATTCTATGGAATGGGCTATTTCAGCGGTAATTGATAATAAAATAAGCTTGAATGGAGCTACAACCAAGTTTGGCATGTTAAATAATTCAAGTCAATGATGATGGCACTCAAGGGTCCATTGAAACAATTTCTAAAACGTTTTTATGAAATAAAACGAACTCATACGACCGATGTTAGGAGTTCATGGATGCCAGATATTACTCCAGGAGACTCCAGTTACAAGTAACATCTCAGCATTTTTAAGTGCTTCTCCTCTTCAATTGATTTTACACATACCGAATATGTAACAGGATGAGAAAGGGGATTCTCAAAGAAATCGAAAAATTTTGACGACATCTCCCTGCTTAAAAGAAAAATGACCAAGGAGAAGTGAGAACAAAATTCTCTTTTTATTTTTTATGTTAAAACTAGCTTTAATGTAAGGCGTGTTGTTCAGCCTAAGGTTATGTTACGGGTCGCAAGTGCCTATGAAACGGTCTCGGCAAGCGCTCTGCTAGTAATCACTGGTTTCCAGCCAATAGAGTTACTAATCAAAGAAAGAACAACAGTATATAATGCATGAAATGTGGAACAATAATATCAGAAATGCCCAATGGACCAAGACTCTGATAAGAAATATAGAAGGCTGGGTAAGTTACACCTTCATGAGTACGAACTATTTTCTTACACAATTATTTACTGGCCATGGCTCCTTCAGTACCTACACTCCCAGAATAGGGAAAACAAACGACCATAGATGCATATATTAGCAAAAAGTGGACGACGCAGAACACACCATTTTCGAATGCATACGGTGGCTGACGCTGAGACAACACATGGAGACAGACCTTAAAAGAGAACCTTCACAAAAATAAAAGGATACTTAAACAAATAATGGAGAGAAAAGAACACGAAGAAAGATTACACAGACAACATCAAGAGATACAGTATTAGCGCACAGTCTGACCCTGCAAAGTACCATCAGGACAATGATGTTCCGTTAGGCGAAGCAAGCACATGGGGTGGGTTTAGTGAGGTATACTGGACCTGCATATTCGGAGTCCCACACTCCCAGGGAAAGTAGGAACAAGTACCTGGCGGTATAAAGCTTCCCACCCGCCAACAAAAAGGTTATCCTGTTGGAGATTAAAAATACTTTTTTAATGAGCCCGGTAAATGTGATCAAGAATCATACCTCCGATTGAAAATAGGGTGAATTCTGTTATGGGTTTAACAACGTTAATGTAAGGTTGATCGCACATTTTGTGTAAATTATCTACAAGAAACTGAGTTTCTCTGTTCAACATCCCAATAAATTCTTGTAAAATATTAAAATGGAAAGCCGGGGTTAAAATCTTCCTTCTTTTGTGCCATTGCTGTCCTAAAAAATATACAAAAATTAACGATTTTTTTTTTCAGAAGGTGTACGATATACCTCCGCTTGTCAAAAGTCCAGATCCCAACCAGGCGTGGAGAAAATCGTAAATCACACCTTTGTCTATATGTTTGCTGTTGTTCAACACCAACTGAAAATATATATAAAAACGTACAAGGCCAAAATCATTCAAGATTCCAAGTTTTTTACCACCACCCTGCGGTCTAATATGTAAAAAAATAATCCAGAAAAATCTTGTCTATTTTTCTACCATTAAGACCAGGGGGAAAATAGTTTGAGTTACTTTGAAGTGATTTAGAGAAAACAGTTTTGGAAACACTTAGAAACGAGGTTAAAAGACCCAACAATCCAAAAATAATAAAATATGGACTTATATTAGTTTTGCACAAATGATGTGAAATAAGTTAAAATCACAGCTTCCAAGAATTACGACATTAGAAAATGTCACACACTGCACCAACGTCTGGACTTCAAACAACTACTCCTTGGGCTATATGCCCAACAGGTATTGAATTACAGAAGTACAGGCGCGGTTGGAACCCGAATCGTTTCGGGACTTAACCCAACAAATTTGATTAGTCATTCTTAGTGCAGTGTATGACATTTTCTAATGTCGTAATTCTTGGGAGCTGTGATTTTAACTTATTTCACATCATTTGTGCAGTTTTTCTTCAAAAATCATCATCGTCAACGAGCGTTTCATCAATGAAAACCACGCCCTCTGTTTCATCTTCGCATTCTTTTTTTTGCTTTCTGATGGAGACGGTTTCACTTCTCATTGACGAATAACTTCTCTCCACCCATATGACAGTTCAACGCAAGATTTCTGATCAATTAATCTTATGTCGCTGTCACAGTCCAGATACTAGGACCCTATGAGGGCAACCAGATGATGAAATATAATGATTAAGGGCAACCAGATGAATAAAGTATAATTCTTATTCTACACAAACTGGTGTACCATGGATGCAACATAGTTTTCTTCGTTTTTTCCTAGAGAGTTTGACAAAATTTGAACCTTTCGACTTATAATATTCAATTGCTATTTGTAGTAAACATCATTGCAAGTAATATTTGGAGTTGATAGGTTTTGTTCTTTTGTCATTGCAAAATAGTTATTCTTCAAATGTATTTGTTTGCTTTCGTTCAACTTTAACTATACCTACTGGCTTTCTCATCCACTTTGTAGGTATAATTTAATGAAAAATCGAATGAGATTGGTGATTATAATTTTTTTAAATAAGGTTTCGAACTTAGAAATTTATTTTTCTCGAAACTTAAAAAAAAATGTGGGTAACTTAATTTTAAGTGGTTCTTTTTTTTTAAATAAATTAATTAAATGTGTTTAATGGTTTATTAATAAAGTAATGATATAGCCGACGTCCCAGCTACATTAAATATGGAAAAAAATTCACAAAAGTTCACTATGAATAATTTTACTTACCTCTATATCTTCAGGAGTAAATAGACTGACCGATCCAATATCCAATGTCCACAATTTGTATATTGGAAAGTAATCCCTCGCTCTTTCTCTCTCTCGAATAAAGAGTGACTCTAAAAGACAATAATGCAATTTCTAATCTCCACAGACTGTTTTGTTGGAAACTCCAAACTTGAAGAATACGCGAGAAAACCAATTCAGTTGTTATAAAAAGTTGAAAACCAATATAACCTTTGAATACTCGTTTTTTAAAGCTTAATGACATAATTATTAAACAAATGTATAATATGCAGAGTTTTTATAAATAAATTTAAGTTGGAGAGTTTTCTTGGTGGTAGGATACATCAGTGACTCGCATATTGTTAGGAAAGTCCATAAACCGAGATTGGAGTGAAAACACCAGTCGGCCGCATGATACTCATTATATTTAACAGTCAATTTCTCAATTTTCTCTGCAAGTAATTTCTTGCTGAGGTGAATGCGAATGTTTTTCCAATTTTTAAACAGGTATTAAGTAATGGTAAAAAAATAACACACTTTTCTATATAACGATTTTAACTACGAGAAAAGAAAGTTGCAGTAAAACGTCAAAATCTGCAAAATCATTCTGAAGAAGATTGTAGTGATTATTTCATTCACACATGGCTGCGCCAATGAAAATTCATGAATTTAGTCACATGATATGCAATATGATCGACTATTTAGGTAAATAAAGAAATATGAGCGGCTATTTTAGTCGATTGTATAAGTGTGCTATTAAGTGTGAAAACTTGACGTAACATCAAAAAATAACTCCCTCGAGCTAAATCTCTCGGGAGTTATTCAGATTATTAATGTTCATATGGTCTCATCAAATTGTCTCGAAATACAAGGTTCTCTCGATAGAAATGGTTGCTAGATGAAAAACTGTATGACAGCTCCTGTCAGTAGTTTTTTCGAGTTTACCCGCGGCAAAACTTGACAGCTGTTGTCACCAAAAAATTACAATACCTTTGATAACAAGTAATTATGGTCTCCTAGGACACCAGAAAACGACGCTAAACAATTTTATTGTCAATAAATTTTGTAATATTGTTTTTAAACAGTGCTAATCAGCTTATGTAGTGAAAATGAGTCGCTTTGGAAGTGATTCTATGACTAATAATATTGATCTGGCGATTGAGAAAATGGTACCGTACAATACCGTTAAAACCCATACGCCAATATGGAAACAGTTTATGGAATTCTGCAAAGCAAAGAAATACGAGCTTTTGGAAACTACAAGTTTAGAGCAACTAAACCTAATCCTGAAAGATTGGGCGTGGAATATGAAGAAAGAAAACGGTAAAAATTACAAAGAACTAGTTGTGAAGACAACGTGGAACACCGTTGCAAAAAAAATGCAAGAGATGTATTTTATGAAGTGGAAAATAATTTTTGATCCATTTAAAGATATTATCTTCAAGTCTAGTAGGGAAGCTCGCAATGCGAAACAAAGGAATTTGCAGATGTGCGCCAATAAAAGGAAATCGAGCTCTGCTTTATTAAAATTGGAAGAATACTACGCAATGGTTTTATTATGGGACGAAGAGAAAATTTAACAGTAACAGTAAACCAGTAAACCCATCATGGAACAAAGAACAATCAAGTGGATGGTACAAAAACACTCCAGTGGGAAAAAACGAACGTTCGAAATGGACTAAAGAAGCAGCAGGAAGGCAGGATTAAATACAAAAGAAATAAAAATAACAAACCACTCTATGCGGTCGACAGCAGTCAGTAACCTGGCTAAAGGAGGGATTGGTGAACAACTATTAATTAAAATTACTGCAACGTGTTTTTTTGATTTTTTTCAGAAAAATTAGATGCCCTTATGATATTACTTACGATAAAATAGTATGTCAAGACAATGGCGACGATAAACACTGGTATGAGATATAGTTTGTCCATTTTCAATTGCAGACATATAAAAATAAAAATCCCAGATGTGCCGACAAGTTGCTATATTATTTTTAAAAATACGTTAACCGCTATTAAAGACTGGAAGATCATCCCAACCAGACAGTAGAAGACTAAAAAGAACAATGCCAATCGACTTCAAGTGAAGTGTTGGAGGCCTCTTCAGTGGAAGGGTCCTCATCACTTGAATTCATGGACTATAATCTTTACTTAGTCTACTGTTAGCACATTAGGTTATAGAAGTTTTATTCTGATTGCTGATTATAATGTAAATAAAATAAATACGTTAAAAAATATAAATTGGAGGGCGTTATGCATTAATTTTCGTTAAACTGAGACAATGTGACGGCAACTAATATAAGAATAAGATTTAAAATATGATCCTTCGTTGATCCTAAATATTCGTGGGCGTGCCATACTATAATATACATTTGTAAAAACATAACGTTGTAAAATTAACTTTGACCTAAAGAATACTTATCTGCAAAGGCTTTCGGTTTAATCCTTAGAAGTCTATCAGGACATATACAGGGTGTTTCATAGTTAAACCGACATACGTTAACTGTAAATGGAGGGAACTTAGGCGATTCCAAATAACCTTGGTTAATTGGTCTAATGCCTTTAATAACCGAGATACGGGGTGTTTCATCCATTTCGGCCAATATTTTGATAAGCCGTAACTTTAGAACCACCCTGTAGATTTTTCTCATACTTGGTGCAGGTATAGTGTGTTAATAGCCCAATCCTGTAGTGTAAGAACTACAATTAAAATCCAAATCCGGATTAAGAAGAATTTATAAAATTTGAAAATCCCCAAAACGTCACCCTGTATATCAGATTTTTTGAAATTAGGACGGATATTTGAAAAGAACGGAAAAAAATGAGTTAAAATGAAAAAAATTTTTAAGTGCACATCCCATTCTACTACTGGAGTTTTAACGTCAAATTACATCAAATGCATTTTTTTCATTTTCACAAGCAATAACTTTCGAAATATCTTCTTTGATATTTAGTACAGGTATCATTTTTTAGTAGTACAATCGTATAATGTAAGGACTATACTACAGCTAAAATCCAGATTCGGATTAAGAAAAATTTGTAAAATTTGAAAATCCCCAACGCAACACGCTGTACATCAAATATTTTTTAAATTGGATCAGACATTCGAAACGAATGGAAAAAACTGAGATATTCTGACATATTTTTATAAATGCACATCTCGTTCTACATAATACTAAATTTTTAAAGTAAATTCAATTAATGCAATACATATTGTCGTTTTCATAAGCCGTAACTTTGAAAACACCCTGTAGATTTCTGTCATATTTGGTACAGGTAGATTGTTTAAATAGCTCAATCGTACAATACAAGAACTAAAGTTAAAATTCAGATCCGGATTAAGTAAAATTTGTAAAAGTTGATAATCTCTAAAGTAGCACCCTGTATATCAGATTCTTTAAAATGTAATCGGATACCTATTTGAAAAAAGAAAAAAAAAGAAAAAAGATGTGTTATTGCCGAAGCTTACTTGTATTTTTTGTTTGTTGAACGATCTTGTGCACTTATAAAAATATTTTAGTATAACACATCTTTTGTCTTTTTTTTTCTTTTTTTAAATAGGTATCATTTAAAAAAATCTGATATACAGGATGCTATTTTAGAGATTACCAACTTTTACAAATTTTTCTTAATCCGGATCTGGATTTAAATTTTAGTTCTTGTATTGTACGTTTGAGCTATTTAAACAAATACCAAATATTAGAGAAATGTACAGTGTGTTTCCAAAGTTATGGCTTATGAAAGTGACAATACGTATTGCATTAATTGAATTTACTTTAAAAGTTTAGTAATATGTAGAACGAGATGTGCATTTATAAAAATATGTCAGAATATCTCAGTTTTTTCCATTCGTTTCGAATGTCTGATCCAATTTAAAAAATATCTAAAGTTACGGCTTATCAAAATATTGGCCGAAATGGATGAAACACCACGTATCTCGGTTATTAAAGGCGTTAGACCGATTAACCAAGGTTATTTGGAATCACCTAAGTTCCCTCTATTTACAGTTAACGTATGTCGGTTTAACTATGAAACACCCTGTATATCCCAAACAAATTTCTAAACTGTCTGCTGGTTCAAATTAATATTTGAAATTCAGTCTTTCTGAGACACTTATCGGTAGTTCTCAGTTAGTTATTCAGTGTCTGTGTATCATCGTCTTTTACCTCGAGTTACATTTGTCCCAATAGGCATTTTTATTTCAGATGAGCAAAAAACCGCTTTCTACAAAATAACTAGAGGAGGAAGCACGAAAATTGTGAAAGAAAAGTGACAGAGACTCCGATTATGTCCCTTCAGACATCGAGATTGAAGAAAATGTTAATTAATTCTGTCCCATCATAAATGTCTACTAGGACATATATGTCCCTACTAATCACAAGTAATATAAAAACAACCTAATAAAAAAAATCTGACTGTTTTCCTTATATAAACCATAAACAGAGTTCCACGTGCGTATATACTCGTGTGTAGCTTTATCAATTTTTTTCAAGTTTTCATTACACGTTTTTCGATTTTGTGAATGATCCAAAGTCCAAAGCAACTCCTTTTGGATATAAACGGAAGTAAGAATATAATTCTTTTTTCATTCTATTTAGCAAATAAATCGTCTATTATCTTAAATTTTAAGAACTATAATGTCAGAAACCTGACTAATGGAAAAATAAAACCTTGTATTTAAATATCTAGTAAATAAATAAAAATTAATTTACCTGGAGTGTGTAATATATAGTTGGTTCCTACAACTGGGTAAAATTTTGGTCCAGGGATCGCCATGATGTGTTTCCAAAATTCTTCATACCTTTTTTTTCTCTTTATATAAAAAATTATTAATAGCGGTAACAAAACTGCTAGTAAAATTAGAAACATTTTACACCAATAAACTGTCGCACGGATATAAAGTTTAATAACAACTAAATATCATATTTTATATTTTTTAGTTCCGCTCATCATGATGATGTTTTGGTTCAAGCGTTCAAGGTCGTCGAGATATGTAACTGTCTCTCTGGACTTTGATTGTATTGCATCTCTTTCTTATCTGTATTCTATATGTAACGGATTATATTATAGACAAGAACAAGAAAGAAGTGCAGTATTTAATTTGCAGAGCAGTACAGGTTCAAGAGGTAGAAATTTTATTTTTACCTCATCCTTCAATGCTTATTTGTAATTAAAATTTAAATTTTAATACATCTGATCGGCCTAATAAAATTTTGTCTTGATTTAATCATGTTTCCATGGTTTTTACTGTAAAGATCAATGGTTAAATAAGTAGTACTAATTGAAAATAATATATTTTCAAACAAATTATAACTATAATATTTTGATATATTTAATGGAAACAAATACAGTTTTATTTTCTAGGTACAAAAGTGACTCTTATTGGATCTGTGGATCGTAAAACTAAATCAGCTTTATATTTCATATGTTCAGGTCTATCGTAGGGCTCTAACTTGAAGTTTCTCAATATTCCACATAGAGCGCTTTTTATTTCCAATATTGCAAATTTTTGGCCTGAAAAAAAAGTTTAAAAACAAAGTTATAATGATAGTGTTACAAGTATTCAAATAAACGTCCAAGAGAACGGTCTACTCAAAAATATATTAAGCGTTAAGTCGGGTACCAAAATTCACAGCATGGGCACTAACGCCATAGATATAGGAGAATAAGATAGAGTTTGTTTACATTTCGGCCCTCGCCAACAACAAGTAACAGTCTAAGCGCTGTGTTATTAAATTTATATTTCTAGTTTCAATGTTGTCAAAGTTATTATAACTTTTTCCGTCATTACCAAAATCCTAAATCTTTGTAAAATTATCTCGGAAAATGAGATATTTTGTTTCGCTAAAATAATTGTACATCTACGTTAACACTAATTTTCGAAACTAATAACACAACAAATCATATTGATAGATAAACATTTACAAAGATACTTTACCACGATTTAAGTTTAAACCATTTCTACGGAAATTTGTTAGAAGCGGCAACTAAGCGCTATCAAGCACTCGATTTTTATCAATGAAACGAGATAATTAGAATGTTACTACTAGATTTGTGGCCGCCATATTCTAATAACTCTGTTTACCATTGTATTTTATAGGTGATTGTTTTAACTTATTGCAACGACTTATCATTATGCAGGTTTCATATATTTTGTTAAAAATTAAATCACATTTTGTTTTTCTGTCAAACCACCTAAGTATTTAGGTAATATTGAGTAATTATTCATTTAAACATTTATACGAAGACTTGACTTTTATATATTATAATCTGCACACAAAATATGACCTGTGATTCATTTGAGAATTGGTCCTGCAAATAGGGCGATAGCCATGGACAATGCCTACCATTCAAAATTGGTTGAAAGAAAAGATGTATATTAATTCCTATTGAATTAATTTGGGGACAATCCAAAACAAGAATTCGTAGAATGACATCGCAAGTTTTAAAAAATGGTTCTAAAATTGATAGAAGAGGAGGTTTCCAACGTGTATTTAATAAACTGGGGGATAGGTGGCTCAGCGGTAGATCACTGATCTCATAACTCAAGAGTTGCAGGGTCAAATCACACCGAAGACAAAAACCACTTACTGACTTAGTTAATTAAAAATTTGGAAATTGGTGTTTATCTAACTATTCTGACTGTAATTTACTCCTAAAAGTACAGCATTGTTATGAGTATTAGTATTAGTACTAGTATTAGTTTTTTATTTTATAAATACACGAAAATATAAGTACAAAATTCACAAGAACAATATTTAAATAAAATAGCAATACGTCAACGTAACCTCACTTAATGATGCTTATTAAAAAATAAAAGTGGCAACCAGGTAATTCATAAAGCAATTTTATCAACCTTAAAAAACAATTAATTCAAAACAGCAATTTTAACAAATATTTAACGTGAAGATCTTTTGAGTATTAACATTAAGGAAATAAACATTTAAGATTTAAATTTAATGAATATTCACGGGCATTTGTGACATTTAAAATCAATTTCGCATGATTAGTTTTATTGTTAAATATTCTTTAGGTGGTAACTTTTTTGCCACTATTTTTGTAGTAAAAATACTATACTCACGGGTGCAATGGATCCAGCCCTAGTGCAGCCTTAGAGGTAATGCAGGACCTTCCTCCACTACTTCTACATGTAAGGAGGACTTTATGTCTACTAAACAAAATTTCGAACTCACGTTACGCGTTGTTATCAACGAACCCGAGTTAACACAAACCGAAATCGTTCTAATTACCTCACTTATTATACTGATGGGTCAAAAACAAACGAAGGAGTAGGAATAGGGGTTACAGGTCCTAGTACTAGGATATCAATAGCCCTGGGAAACACTCCAACAATATTTCAAGCAGAACTATTAGCAATTGATTTCGGTGCTCAAGATTGCCTCAAAAAAAACCTCAACTCAGCTAGAGTATTTATTGCGTCCGATAGTCAGGCTGCTTTAAAAGATCTGAAGTCCACAACTTATGAGTCTAAAACTGTCTGGAACTGCAAACAATCCCTTAAGCAACTGGCTAGTAACATTGATATGGAAAATGGGAAAAGCAACTTAGTGCAGCCTACTGTAAAAACATTCCAGGCCAAAGACAAGCAAAAAGGTTAATACGACCTTCTGCTCGATACGCTAAATTGCTCTTGAAGCTTCAGAAATCTGATCTCAGAGTATCTCAGGAATTCTCACTGGACATTGCTCATTCAGATACCATATCTGTAAAATGGGCAAAGGGGACAGTGGAACATGCAGATTCTGCAATGATGGAGATGAGACGCCTTAAATACCTGGAACAGATCTTCCTCGAGCCTGATCAGGTTACAGACCTAGCTCCAAAACGGATAATAGGCTTTCTAGAAAGCCTAGATCTTTTGGACTAAAACATAGATGTAGGATATACACAAAAGATAGGTCGAAGTGTGGTACGGCCAATTGGGCCAATCGACTCCCTTGTAATCTACAATCTACAACCTACCTACCTATACAATTTCTGCTTCCAGCACTAAACGGTATATAAGCAAAAGGATGTTTCTGTGCAATATTGTCAGGCAAAAATCGATCTGCATCAAACTTTTCGGGATTTTCCCATATTCTAGGACTCCTATGTACGTCATATATGGGGATAATTACGTTACAACCCTTGGGAACCGTATATCCGCTTTTTGTTTTAATATTTTCACCTGCTACTCTGGCTACCCCTGGCACACTTGGATATAACCTCAGGCATTCTTTAATACATCTCTGCATGAACTTTAGTTCACTTAAATCGTTGTAGGACGGAGATGATGTATCGCCTACGACTGAAATAATCTCGTGGTAGATTTCTTCCTAAAACAAATTGGCTTGATTTTTCGATGTGGATTTGAACATTTATTCGTCAACATCAATTAGTATATTTATTTATTAAGCATTTGGTAAACTAAAACTAGAGGGAAAGCGGCTAGAGAAGAACATATTATGCCACTATGTACGCCAACGATTTACGTTTATATCGGATGACATAGTTACATTCATTGGCGTTCTACGTGAGGTACAATTTCAAATTATTAAATCTACATATTTAAACAAGCAATCCCCTGTGAAGTGTATAGTAATGTGTTCTTCTCTATCCATTTTCACTTAAGCTTTAATTTGCTTTGGTGTAAATATAATAAAACGAACAGGATACACACATAAATATCCAATCTACAATTTTACCTGTATATCCATGTGATTGGCTAGCACCATTAATGTATAACATATGGAGGCAGAAGTCGTATCATGTCCCTGAAATGGATTAAATTATAAAAGGTATCTTGTAAAGAATTGTCTATTTCAAATAAGCACATGATTCTGTTATATGGAGGTATATCGCAGAAACGGATCGGGATGGTTCGTGCATGTTTAGCTCTATCAACAACCATTGATATTTTGAATTAGGGAAAGTTTGTAATAGTGAGATCCAATTACAGAATGAACATTCTGATACTAGAGTAAGAATGAAATACGTCTAAAATACATAAGAGACAAGTAATGTTTCAGAATTTTCTTTCAATCTCGAGAGCAAAAATGTTTTTTTCTGTTATTATATAGAATAGCTACATTCAGTAGTGGCAGTGAAGAAAAAAAATTTTACAATGTAAAGTTTGTCTACAACTTTCGCAGTTTTTAATATTTTCAAAAATAATAATAATATACGCCCTGCAACCCCAGAAGCTCTGCAGCTTGTGCGGGGAGGGACGGCTATTATTATTATTTACCGTGGCGCTCTGGGGCGACTTACTGATGCTTGATGGCGCATTAGCTTTACAGTTGTCGGAAAACCCAGAAAAACCACACAACACCATCAAAAATGACGAATAAATAATACATTAATTTTAATACATTATTTCGCTACCCTGTATATGGAATGGACAATAAAAGATGCATAGACAAAGTAATTGAATATTTAAGTAACATTGAATACAGAAAATGGCTACAAATCGTGAAGAGGGAAGAACCAATAGCAGAATCCTATTAATTCTAGACTCAGAGCAAACCTCAAAAATAAAAGTATCAAGTTCTTCTCTAATCCCTTCATCATCTATATCAGCACCATTACTTTTTGCTTTCAACATTAGATCTAAGAAAGCAAGTCTTTTTCTATGTGAGAAACTCTTTTCTTTCCCGAGAACTTTCTTCTTCTCCCTAATAACGTTAGTAGAAAAATCATGTAAAATTTTGACTGTTTTTGTGTTCATTTTGTAAGCTTCAGTTTGTCGGTAAATAAAAGGAAAATACAGCCATGGACGAATGAGTCTGTATAAAAAAGATTCTCCGAAATCGTAGACGGCTTGCTTGTACTCAGAACATTTTGGATCCTCTCGAAGTGGTACGCCCAGAGATGTTTCTAAAATCATCAGTCAAAACGTAAGCATAGAAAGCCACATTTGGGATAATGAGACTTAGGCGTACACAATGTATGCCACCCGGGTTGGGTGGCGTTTGATTCAGGTATTTTGGAAATTTTGATATCGAATTTAATATTGTCAGAAAAATTGTAAATAATGGAGTAGATCTGGCGAAAAAAAAAACGGTTCAAAAACAGACTGATGAAATCAATAGATTCTACCAATGATTAGTAGAGCATTTTTTGATGGGATAGATCAAGTACTTTCGATAAATATTTATTCTTATAAATACAAACAGGCAGAAACATGGTTTTCTCGTAATTAATTAATTAAATTATAATTAAACCAATCAATAATATTTTTCATGTCGGTTTCAATTTTGATTTTTAAATCTCAAACTATATATGGTTCCAGAAATTCTTAAGGTAAGTAAATTATTCAAAGATAAAATAAAGAGAATGGGTCCCAGCAGTGTCCCTTGCGGAACACCGCATTTTATAACTTGCTCTGAACTCACACAATCATCTATTTTTACATGTTGTGTACTATTGTGAAGGTATGACCTGAAGAGTTTTAGGGCTATTCCACGTATTCCTGAATCCTCCAAAGCGTCCAACAACTGTCTATGGTCTACAGTATCAAACGCCCTGTCAAGATCCAAGAATACTCCAATTACCGGTTTCGTATGTTCAACAGTTTCATACATTTTTGATATTAATCCAGCTATAGCATCTTCTGTTGATTTGCCCGTCTGAAAACCGAACTGGTTTGGTGATAAAATGTGTTCGCTAATTAAAAATCATGTTAATTACGAAGTTCAAAGAACATAATTACATAACAAAGCAGGCAGTAGAAGATGCGGATGTGCTCATTGTTCAGACAGCCATCGTCTTTTACGCGTGTTTTCGTTGTCGGAGAAGATATAGATCTATTGGTTCTATTAACTGCAAAGGAAAGAGACAGGGATAACATTTTTTTGCTAAAACCAGCGAGAGGCAAAATTTCAGAACCGATTTACTCGACGCGGAGCCTCAATTACAAGGAAGATGTTGCAAAGATCATTTTATTTTTACACACTATTAGCGGTTGTGATACAACATCTGCCCTTTTCAACCAAGGGAAACTAAAGTGCCTCAATCTCCTGGATAGGAACAACTCATTGCTTGAGACTATAGCAATTTTCCAACATGCCGAAGCAGATGTCAATGCTCTCGCTGCAGCTGGAGAAGCGTTCTTATTAGCACTATATGACACACTCGATTCGCTTAGATAGGAGAACTTCACCAAGTCTGTGCCCAAAAACAAATTTAATCTTGCGTCTCTTCTACTCACAAGAGATACTGCAAGGCAGCACATCAAGTTGCGATGTGGTGTCACAGCGAAAAAGATCCTGAGCAATACGGATGGCAGAAAAGAGGGAACGGGCTCGACGCTGTTAGCGCAATATCAGAAGCTGCTCCAGACTCAATTCTAAAGTTGATATCCTGTAAATGTAAAATGCAAGAACGTGTGGATGTAGGAAAGTCGGTTTGAAATGCTCAGTGTTGTGTATGAATTGTAATGGGACATCATGTTAAAACATTCCCGATATGGAGCTGATTCCGATCTTGAGGATACAAACGAGGCTGACGACGACCTTAATTCGCTTGAGTGGGTATTGAAGGAGACGGAAGATTTGGCATATACTGAACCTAGTAGTGAACAGGGAATAAACCAGGAATATCTCATCGTACAAAACGTCAGAAAACGTACATTTAAATTTGATGTGTGGGTTAGGCCTACTGGGGATACCACTACCAAAACTCTACCTCCTGAGTGGAAAGGAGTTGATAACCTATGTTTTGCATTATTTCACTGCACTAAACAACTTTAGGTAGGCTAATTTATACATAATGTCTAAAAGGTAACATGTAAATGCAGATTACACGATATTTTGAAAAATTCATCCTAGTGTTCGGCCCTGTACATCGGAAAGTATTATTTTGATAAAAAAATGTATAAGACCAATTTTGTGGAAAATTTTATCCTCTTCAATTTTCTATTCTCGACTTTTTTTCTAAAACCTACAGGAACCGAGATATAAGAAAAAAACTGATTTTAGGCGCCATTTTTTCAAGATAGCGGCGCGAGCGGCAGTCACGTAAGGTCGCAAAATCAAGTGCATTAAGGACATCCTAGACTACATGCCTGTAGATTTTCAAAACTCCGCGACCTTTTGCATGAAAACACTACTTTTTTATACCTAATGATTGGGCTATGTTTAACAATGTTATTTCTATAATAGTAGAATGTTTAGGATTAGTATATATAATATAATATGTATAATTTTAAATAAGTTTTCTTTTCCCCCCATATCTCCCCCCCTACTTGTCCCACCACCCCCACCCTCCGGCACTTAAAATTACTCATTACCCTTTTATTCACAAAAAATTAAGGCCATATCTCCACTGCCTCTCGAGAAATAATTAATTACTTTTTTTAATTTTTGCAATTTCAAATAGCGATATCTAGCGAAATAATTGAGTTATCGGGTTCTGGGTGGAACTAGATTTCAGGCTCTTCAATTTTTGTAAGAATATTTTTTTTGTGGGATCAAACCCGGTTGAGATTTGTCGGAAAAACCGTTTTCAAGTTCGCCTGGGTCGAACATTTCATGCAGGAATGATGGAGGGAACTGATTTCATCGATTGGGAAAAAAAAATACTCGATTTCATCAGTCTGTTTTCGAAAGCCAGATCGACTCTACTAAAAAGGCCATCTTCGATTAGAGAAATTGTTGTTTTTACAATTTTCTATGCTCTAATTTGTGTAATTTTTGGTAAGGAATTAATTTCTTATGACAAAATGATCAAACATCAGTTTTTTAAGTGTGACTATACCAAACAAGATAGTGAATATTTTAAATTGTCAATTGTATTGCTATTTTCGTTTGTAACATTTATGGCCAACCTAATTTTCAATTTTAAAATATATAAAGAGATAAATTTGAGTCAAAAAATTGACATTATCTTTTTCAGACATACTTACCACCAATTGAATACAAAGTAAATTCAGTAACGGGTTTAATAACATCCACATAAGGTTGATGACACAAAGTCTTTAAATTATCCACAAGCATTTGGGTTTCAGTGTTCAACACATCAGTAAATTCTTGCAGTATATTAAAATGGAAAGCTGGAGTTAAGATCTTTCTTCTTTTATGCCATTTTAAACCTTAAATATATTTTTATAAAATGTGAAAGCTGTTCTCTTAATGTCTTTTGACTCATAAGCATTAATTTAGATTAAATACACAATTTTTTAATAAAATTGTGGACCATGTGATCAGTATTTGCACAAATAACACTCCGATATGCGACGGTGGTCTGTCAGAACAAGGTTACTGTGCAAAATAAATAAGCAGATAATATACATATCTGGGTTTTTCAGCACCTTCCAAAAACGCCAAAAGAAGTATTTTACGTTATATTTTACAAAAACAAAAAATTTTTTTTTTGAAATATAGATCATTTTGTCCTAATAGACCACCGCCTCGTAACTTTGTAACATCGTTGGATCGCTGGTTGACCTCTTGTTGTCGAGCAACTTATAAGAGACCACAGACTGACAGTTGTACGTACTTTAAAAACTAATAAGCCACAATTGCCGGCCATTATCACAAAATCATCCGGTACAGCCTTTTATATTTGCTTTTGGGAAACACAAGATGGCTTCGTCCTATCTTCTTTGAAGAAAATAAATGTCCTATTGGTGTCTTCTTTCCACCGTGACAATATAGTAAGTGATAAGCCAGAGACAATTTTCGGTATAGACATTTTTGATAAAATGTCGTCTTCCTCTAACGTTCCAAAAAATACGAAACGGTGACAGTTACTCAATTTTTTTAGGAACACTAAACGTTTATAATATCAATGCTTTTGTCATTACTATATTCAATAATCCAGATGTAGAATATAGAAAAAATAGTTGTGCTAATGCTTGTGCTAATAAAGGAAAATGTTTACACGCAATATAGAATCTGTAATTGTAAAATATAGCAACGTTGAAGCTCTACCAGATCCTCCCCCAATAAAAGAGACACTATAAATATTGCAAAAAACGGAAAAGTATTCCAAAAAATTGTTGTGCATGCAACATATTGTAGCGCGTGCGTATATAAAATGACGTAAAATCGTTATGTAAATTCATTCTGCTGTATTTTCTATTTACTATAGTGTAGGGTGTATTAAAAATTTATTAGAAAAATTATTAAAAAAATATTTTGAAAATGCAATCGTTAAGAAAACAGCCCTTTTGTATTTACCTGAACTTGTAAGAAGTCCTGTTCCCAACCATGAGTGTAAGAAGTTATAGATCTTGCTTTTATCATTGTGCTTGGTGTTATTAAGAACTAGCTAAAACACAAAATATTACAGTACAAGGTTTCGATACAAGATACCAGTCAGGGGTGAATGGAAAACCAATAATCTATTGAGTGATCTACACTGATGGTTCAAAGATGGACTGCGGTGTAGGTACAGGTATGTACTCGGAATCACTCAACATTACCCAATCGTTTAGACTCCCGGATAAATCTACCGTATTTCAAGCATAGATGCTGGCGATCTGGCATGCATACCAAGCGGTGATACACGCTATCTTGTCCCTCAGTTCTGCTACCAAATCATCGAAATTAGCTAGCAAATGCTCAATGTAACCAATACAGCGTGACGGTTCTCTGGGTTCCTGGCCATAGGAACATACCGGAAAACGAATGCACTGATGAATTAGCAAGGAGAGGCTCCAGCCATGAACGTGGCAATGTCTGAACGGGTTGAACCCTCAATTAATACGATTAAACGAGATATTTATAAACACTTCCTATCCTTAGCCGACGCTTGGTGGAAAGCCTTAACAACGTGCAAAACGGCCAGGCAAACGTGGCCCTCGTACGTCGAAAGCAACACAGATAACCTTTCGAGGAAGGACTTAGCTAGAGCTATGGCTGTTTACACGGGACAACGGGACACTGGTCAATTGGCGAGCACGCTTTCCGGCTTGGTATTCCGTTTAATCGGTCGTGCTGTAGCTGTGGAGATCCTAGCGAAAAAGAAACAATTGCGCACTTCATCTGCAAGTGCCCAGCGCCCTAGGAATTGCTATCTCGGGAATTACCTCATTAATGAACTCACCGATCTATCCAGTAAGTGGCCTACGGAAACAGTACATATCTTGAACACCACGAGATGGACCTAAAATAACCAAATAAAGCTCGGATTCACGCGATCGTGGGAGCAAAACAGTGCTAAAGCGCTAATTGGGGCTCGGGACAGTTGCCCGGAGCTCGCCACTTGAACTAACCAACCAACCAACCAACAAGGTTTAGATTTATAAACAATCAAAGAGCGGTTCAGATTACTGGGTTTGTAGCGTACAGAAGAGCTAACATATCGGTGGCATCCCAGATTTTCCAACAAGATGAGGTAGTAGAAAAGAAGATGGTACTTGTGGAAAATCAAGAAACATTGTTGGAAACATCAAACGAAGTCCTTTCAGCGCCGATGGCCAATAAATATAAAAGATTAATTTTGGTATTAGTATTAATATCGATATATCTAATTATTTGTTATCTCCTATGTTTAAAGTTTAATCAAAAAATTGATTTTTGATCGCAAAACTATTGTGAAATTCGATTAAAATATTTCAGTTGAATGACGAAAAGAATCTAGAATATTGACAAGACGTAAATATCACAAATATGCTACCATCTGTCAGTAAAACTGTAGAAGCTGTTAAAGTTGAAATTAACAACTTACATTGGTAAAGCCTAACCGATCTTAGGCTGTCGAATCGAATAAAGTATCAATTTATACAATAATATTTTTCAGTATGGATCAATATTTCCCTATAAGAAGTGTAAAAAGCCATAGATCCCAAATTGAATAAAATCACAATAAAGTTGTAATGGACTATGTATTATAGGTAATTTAATTGAAGGTTGCTTTATGATAGCCAATAAAAAATTGTTTATGGTACTGTATTATTTTTAAATTATATTTAAATAAACAATTTGGATCCATTAATATTAACTTATGTTTAATTCATTTTATATGTCCACTCACTTCTAATTAAAAGGTAATTAGATTTAAATAACATTTTTTTGAAAGGAGAATATAAAAGTTGTTTTCGAAAAGCCTATAAAATATTGTTTTGACCAACGATTATGTTTGTTTATGGCTCTTTCAATACCTTTTAATTCAAACTAAAAACTGTTATATTTTAAATATGACTAGAAATACGTACGATCATTCCCTTTTAATTTTTCATGAATTTTAACGAATTGACCAAAAAAAATATGTCAAAAGTTTCGATTACCGCTATACAGGATAATTCATAAATAACGGTAAATAATTGAACCGTTCAAAGGGCTAAAACATTGGTATGTCGATAATTAATCTAATAAGATACAGGGTGTTTAGCTCGAATTATTTTTTTTAGTTTTTTGACAGATCACCGGCAACAGCCGACACTTCCAGGGTAGAAACGTGCCGAACATGAAGAAGGCAAAATATTCAGATACCAGAAAGCTCTAGAAACAAATATGGCGCAAAAGCGCTATTATTAACTACCCACGCAGGGCTATCTGATTGGATCAGGTGACCCGAGACCACATAACATTCCTGAGAGGGAAATAAAAAGAATAAAGAAAGAGATATTCATTTCGAGGGTGTAGGGAGAAAACCTGATAACTCATATAAAGTTGGTTTCGAAATAATTGCAGTTTTAAATTTTGTAATCTATAGCATTTAGTGTAGTTAACTGGTTTTGCTATGTTTGTTTTGGTTACTTATAATGGGAATATCAAATAACCAGATATACCATTAAATAGAGCGCAAAAATCAAGTCACCTGCAATTAAAAACCAAATTTTTGAATTTTTCAGAGTTATCAGGTTTTCGCACTACACCCTCGATTTGCTTGTTATAGCAATTTTGATTTAAAGGTGTTTAGTCATATTTGAACTCACAAACAGCACACATGTGCATTATAATTTATTTCCAGGCTTTAAGTGCCATTCTTAATTTCAAACAAAATTTCAATTCTAAACTCACACTGCACAAAGGCCATTATTGCCAAATATTATATTTATCTTGAGCAAATGCTTACATAGTTAAGTCATAAGTGAAATTTTTCTGTTTTTTATTGTTATCTGGTTTTTTTTGTTGCTGTTATTATAAAGTACGTCACTAGTTCAAAATAAACTTCTCTAGAGACTTATGCTATGACTTAAAAAAATTAGGGAGCAAAGCACAGATTCAGTATAAGTTTTCTGTAGCTTTTATTTTAAATTAATATTAACTTACCTCAATATCCACTGGACTCATTAGGAACACAAATGCTGTATCTAAACTCCATAATTTATAAATTGGGTAAAATTCTTGACTTCTTTCTCTTTCTATAGTCCATAGCGTTTCTGAAAAAAATAGGAAACACTTATCGAGCCCCTAAAAAGATATTTTCAACACCAAAAGTAGTGCTAAGGAAAAGCATAAGAAGAAAGAGAAGAAGAAAAAGAAGAAGAAAAAGGAGAAGAAGAAGAAGTATGTATTATAAATCATTACAATACATATATGTCGTAGTTGATCCAATGTTATTTTTTGAAAAAAAAATCAATTTATATAGTATACTGGTTTTAATTTTTGGACAATGTAATTTTTAGTATTTTGGGAAACATTGTAAAAAAATCCAGGATATTAATTTTAACTCTACGGAAATATTTAACACACGGTAAATAACATATTGTTCTTACCTCGTGTAATGGGTTTATAATTAGTCCCAATCAAAGGGTATTCATTTGGTCCCGGAATAGCCCAAATATATTTCCAAAACTCTTCTTCTCTTTGTTTATATCGTTTGTAAAAATATATTGTCAAAAGTAATAAGATCACGAGTAACACCAACAGCATATTTATTATCAATGGACTGATATGAATATAAATAATCTTGTAATTACTACATTATGTAACTTTGTACTTTGTCCCAAAAAATATCTCAAGTTAATAGTTAAGGAGCTGCACACAAAAATACGAAAAATCAAAATTGGCTCAAATAACATACCAAAGAAATAAACAATAAATAATATTTATTTTTCCTTTGACAATTTTAATAAAAAAATACTAATCCTTAAACACACATTATTTTCGACACACAGTCTTGCTCTGCTGTTATGCTGTTAATAGCATCTCGAACAGAAATTTCCCATTGTTCTTTTGTAGTGTTGTATGTTCTTTTATAAGCAATATTTTTTAAACGTCCCCAAATAAAAAAGTCCATTGGCGTAAGATCAGGTGATCTTGCTGGCCATCTGATGGGACCGTTATTTCCGATCCATCTATTTCCAAATCGAAAATGTAAATAATTTTGAACTAGACCAAAATTATGAGGGCCAGCCCCATCTTGTTGAAAGGTAACTCTTTCATTTACTTCATCTGGAAAATCGTCGAAAATATTCTCAATTTCATTTTGTAAAAATTCTAAATATCTTTCTCCTGTTAAAGCTCAGTCAAATATAATGGGACCAAAAATTCTTCCCTCTAATATGCCCAACCAGACATTAAATCCAAATCTTACTTGTTGATGTCCTTAGTCGTGGATTTTCTGTAGCCCAATACATTGTATTATTTTTATTAAATATTCCTAAATTCGTAAATCTAGACTCGTCAGTAAATAAAATGGAGTGATGAAAGTTATTGTTTAAATTGTAGATATTTAAAAGCCAATTACAATATGTAATTCTTCTAGCAAAATCATTTTCATACAACTCTTGATGAATCTGATACTTGAAAGATTTATATATTTATATTTTTTTTAAATTCTTCTAACAGATTCCCTGCTTACATCAAACTGTCTTTCTATTTCTCTCAAGGAAGATGTTCTTCACTTATTATAGATTCGTCATTTTCAGCAATCGGTTCCCTTCTTAACTGAGTTTCAAGTCTCCAGAAACAATTGTTGCTTGAATGATTCCTGTTGGGAAATCTATTTCTATACAACTCAGCAGCAGCCCTTGAATTTTTTCGACATTCACCAAATATTAGTAACATGTCTATTTGTTCATTACGAGTATACATTTTTATCAAAAACGATTTTAGATCATTTACTTTATTTTGCAGTTTAAATCACCAGCTCTATGATAGCTAACTGTCAAATTCACCGTCACCTAAATAAGTCAAAATAATAGTCATAGTCACCGCCGTCTTGACAATATTAAAAAATTATTTAATGTAATGGTTTAAAGTATGATAGTTTTCTCATTTGAGAACATTAACTAGGAAATGTACAAAAAATGTAATTTAAAATTATGCAGTTAATTAGAATAGAATGCGTTTATTGTTTTAGGAAGAAAAAAACCAGGGTTGCAATTTAAATAAGGTATGAAAACAGGGGGGAAAATGGGTTAAATTAAAAAAAAAATAAAAAATCGTACAATTCAGTTATGTTGTATTAAATTTATATATTTTTTGAATTACATTAACTAATTTAATGTAATATTTAACTTAGTGCCGTTTTTTCCCGTTGTTTATTTCTTTGGTATGTTATTTGAGCCAATTTTGATTTTTCGTATTTTTGTGTATACCTCCTTAACTATTCACTTGAGATACCAAGTATGATACATCGATGAAATCAGGTTATCATGTAGATTCCAAAAATGTAATAATCTACAGGGTGTCCCGTTTAAAATTCAAAAGTTGGTATCACTTCCGGTAAAACCGGAAGTAGTAAAAGTGACACAAACTGACTAAAATGAGGCCACTAAGGTCCCCCTTAATGCCCTAAAATTTTATAATTTTATCTTGAGAAACACAGATACTGTAGCCTGTTACATGGTTGCTGTGTCACCCGGTATACCAGCCAGAATAAATAATACCCAGATCCCTTATGCTAATTCAGCAAAGTATCTATAGATGCGAGATGCGAGACTATGCTGGAAAGTCCATGTCAAAAAAAAAACGTGAAGAGCTCAACAAAAAATTCAGAAAAATGTATTGGCTGCTTGGAAGAAATTCTACCCTGTCATTATAAAACAAAATATTGTTATACAGACCAATTCTGAAACCGGTATGGACAAATGATATCCATCAGCTTTGGGTTGTACCAGTCAGAGTAATTTACTCATAATACAGAGATTCCAGAACAAAGCATAGTTAACGCTCGCTGGTACTTCGGAAACAGTGACCTCAACCGGGACTTGGAGGTATACACTGTTACCCAGCCAATTAGCAAATTTGCAAGAAGTTACGAACTACGACTCCACCAACACGTGAATGTCCAGCTCCTGGACAACACTGATCTAGTAAGAATACTCAAGAGGAAGAAGCCGTTGAGTTAGTGGAAGTGAAAGTGACAGAAAAAATCAGAACATAGTGCACAGTAGTGAGTATATTCGAACTCAATCCTTTATGAGAATGAAAAAAGAGCAAAGGATTACCGCCAATAGAACAAATGCTCATGAATCTGGACATTTTTGAACATTTTAAAGTCGAAAACACCGTACACTGTCTATATACATAAAAATAAAATAATATTTTGGCTATTAGGACCACTGTGCAACGATTCAATAACCAACTTAGCTGGATATCGTTATAGGGGAGAATGGGGTATAATTATTAATTATGAGTTTAATATGAATTTACATTTTAATTTCTATAACGCATATTAGATTTGAATTACTAATTAAAATTTTGTCTTAAATTAATTTAACTAAACTGTGAGGTTACACTCATAAGAGGCGACAATGGAAGTGTGGTTATAGTTTTTACATTTTCAATTGCAGAAACAAAATTCTCAGATGTGCAGACAGGTTACTTTGGCGGCTTGTAGATATGCCGACAAGTGGCTTTGTCGGTATTAGCGGCAGGTAGATGTGCCGACAAGTGGCTTTGTCGGTATTAGCGACTTGTATAAAGCGGGATCATTTTGTTCTGCAATTAAAGTAGGAAGTAGGAAGTTAGACAAATATTGTCTTCAGTAGTGAGGGCTAGGAAAATATTCATACAGTGATACACTGTGCTTGTGTTCGCACTTGATTTTTGATTTAGTAAATAGTAGGTGGTAGGTGATTCGTGGCGTTAGTTTATTTCAATTAATATTATTCTTGGCTTCCGTGTAAATACATACTTTTTTTTATTTTGAAACATTGTTATTATTGTTATTTATTTATTCGGTGTCAATTTCAATATGTTTCGTCCTTGGGAAAATACAGTTTTTTTTAAGTGGATCTAAAGAATCGGAACAATCACTAAATGATATTCCAATGGATTATGTGGTATCAGGTTGTAGTCCCAAAGATTCCTGGCATCAAAAAGGGGTCACGAGGTATTGCGCCTTCCGCCCTATTTTTGTGTATTTAATCCCATAGAATTAATTTGGGGACAACTTAAAAAAAGAATAACGCGTCATAACGTGTTTCCTAAATTTGATGGGTTGATAGCAAATTTGGTAAAAGAAGAAATTAACAAAATTTCAGCTGATGATTGGCTGAAAAAAATCAAACATGTCATCAAAGAAGAAAATTCTTATATAACGAGTCCGACCAAATTTATTATCAATGTTGATGACAGTGATTCCGATGGTGAGGGTTGAGATAGGGTAGGTAAGCTTAATTAATTTATAATATTTATGACTTTATTCACCGTGTTTTTAATTTTAGAATTAAAATTTGAGACAAAATTTTAATTAGCAACGTTTCTGAATCTCACAAGAGATCAGAAAATGAAGCTATAGGCCAGGTGGAGTGGTCAACCTCTATTCAAATCTAATATGCGTTATAGAAATTAAAATGTAAATTCATATTAAAGAAAGTTAATCAATATAGAAATTTTACGCAAATTACCCCTAACGATCTCCAGTAACTTAGTTATTGAATCTTTGCACGGTGGTCCTAATAGACAAAATATAATTTTATTTTTATGTATATGGACAGTGTACGGTGTTTTCAACATTAAAATACTCAAAAATGTCCAGATCAATCAGTATTCTTCTATTGGCGGTATCCTTTGCTGTTTTTATAGCGTTTTTTCTTTCTCATAAAGCGGTGGGTTCTACTATACCTACACGTTAAGCAAGGTGTAAAAAAATCATCAGAACCTAAGGTACACTAGTAAGTAGACTTTAGTTATCCAATCTTAATGAAATTTCAAATAGGTTGGAAAATCAAAGGTAAAGAAAAAACCTGCTTAATAAACACATGGCCCATTTGAGTCCTCGAAATTCTGAAGTAAATGCTCTGGAAAAAAGGGAATACTTAATTGGAAAGAAAATCGGTTAAGGTTCATACAGATGTCTGGTCTTTGGGTATAATTGTATAATTGTATAATTCTACTTATAATGTTGATGCGATACAAGTGCAGTAACACTTATCGCTAATCATTCATTGTATTTATTGGATAAAGTAATAATAATAATAATCTTCAAACGTATTCATTTAAGTTGGACAAAAATTACTCATTGATCGTTATGTGATCAGATTGTAATACTAACAAATGCCCCGTAAGGGGTATTTTAATAAAAAAAAATATAAATTATATAAGATTTAATAAAAATACAGAGCAATCCAGAATAACGCGACATAAAATTGCATTTTTACATAGATTAAGTAAAACTAATTTAGAGGTACAAATTTAACCCTGATATCTTTTGACGGCCGTAAAATAAATTTCAAATTCTCCGGTTTGTCGACAGCTTCGAGCTTGAAGTTTCTTAATATTTCAGAGAGAGCGGTTTTCATTTCTAACATTGCACATTTTAGACCTAAAACAATTAATCAATTACTAAATGATATCTAAAAAATGTGCATGTGCTTTTATAGCTGATAATAAACTACTACAAAATTAATTTTATTTGGACATAAAGCAAATATCTATGGAAATTATGATAAGGAAATAGCTTATGTAAACAGGTGGTAACTGATAACATTGATAAAAAATAGTTATGCAAATATCAACTAAATCCTTGAGATAGTTTATTTATTTATGAACACGTGCGCCGCCCGGAATCGACTAAGGGTCGTTTTCAGGGGCGGTCTGGCTCAGTTGGGGGCCCTCGGCTTATACTGTTTGCGGGGCCCCTACCGGGGGGGTATGGAATTCCCCACAGCAAAAAGGGGGGTCCGGGCCCTCCTCCCGGAAATTTTTTGAAAACTGCATGTCTGTCTATTGTAGCACTTAAAATTAGCTTAAAGTTATGAAAATGTTGGTGAAAATTTCTCTATTGTTTACTTTACCATTACTAGTTCTATGACGTGCAAATTAGTAAGGCACTCTAAGGGAGGCTATTGTTTTATCATACCTTAAAATTGAATTTAAATTGTTTTTTTGAATAATAATATATGTGATAAACTAACTTCTTAATTTGGACTTAAATAATTTAAACTCATTTTCTATAAAAAACCCAATTTATTTATGTCTACTCTCTTTGATAGTTCAAATTATAATCATTGTACAATAATTCATTTCACCTCAAAACATATATCAATTCCCATCTATCAGCGCAAAGTACTTCAGGTAGCAACAGTGTTATTGCTGATTAAACAGTATTCATAAGTCAATAACACTATACCTGGAGTCGATGCACTAATAGAGGAAATTGTGAAATATACTAACTAACTAAATAATTATTAAATATCTAAAATAATAAATATCATTACACCTCCAAAGGGCGAGAAAAAAATGTTTAGACGTCTATAAACATTTTTTTTTAATATTTATCATTCATAATATAACTTTATCCTATTTTTATGTACTTCTACAAGCTTATCATTAACATTAATAACTACATTAGGGGACTTTTGTTCAATAATTACATATGGACCCTTAAATAGTGGTTCCAACTTAGTCCCAGCATCGTTTCTTAATAAAACTTTATCGCCTACTTTATAATTTACAATTTTTGTTTTCTTGTCATAACTTTCCTTCCTTTTGTCTTTTGATAACATTAAATTATTTCTCGCATCATCACAAGCTGTTTGAATTCTATATTTTAGTTCAATAGGGTAATCATCAAAATTATAAATAGTATCAATTTGATCAGTTAAGTTAGATGGCAAAATAGCTGTTTTTCCAAATACAAGTTCATGTGGTGTATATTTGGTTTCAGTATGAACAGTATTGTTGTAAGAGAAACTCCAATAAGGCACCCATGAACTCCATGAATTTGGTTGTTTAGCTACCTGCATACGTAAATAAGCTCCCAAATTTTTATGTGAGTTTTCTAAGGACCCTAAAGTTTCGTGATGATAAGCGGTTGAGTTTAAATGTTTGATATTTAAAAGTTTACATGTTTCTTCTAAAATAGACGACAAAAATTCTGTGCCCTTGTCTGTTACAATTTCATTAGGAACCCCATATCGCAAAATATAATTTTCAACAAATGTTTTCGCTACTGTATAAGATTCCTTATTTTTAATAGCGTAGCATTCAACAAATTTGCTTAATTCGCATTGTATAGTTAAAATGTATTTGTTATTATAGATATCCTGCTCTAAAGGACCCACTAAATCGAGATATATTTTTTGTAGAGCTGATTTAGCAGTGGTAGTGATTTTTAGTGGCTCAATGTTTCGCTGTGAATGCTTGTGTCGTTGACAATCATCACATTTTTTCACGAAACTTTCCACATCATTCCGCAGGCCTGGCCAGAAATATGTTTTTCTTATGTTATTAAACATCCGATTAACGCCAGCGTGACCTGACGAAGGTAACAAATGATAGTCATTTAATATTATTTGTCTTTTTTCTAATTCTAAAACTTCTTCATTACATTTTACAATTGATATTTTTAAATTAAACTTCTTTATTTTTTCAGGGAATTTAATAAGTTCATTCAATAAGTACATGCACTTTTCATCTTTTACAATAATTAATTCCGGAATATTAAATTTATTACACATTATTTTCAGATCTCTCAACGTAGTACCTAAGTCTAACGATGATGGAGTATTCTGTTTTATGTAAATAATTCGCGAATTTTCAATTAAAATTAATTTCCCTATTTTATAATCATATTTTTTATTTTTGGTTATTTTCTCAAAATCTTTTTGTAACATAGGACAAAGTTGAAAAGAATACTTTGGACGCCTTAATAATTCTATGAGTCCAGGGTGATCAGTCCTTTTCTCTAGATTAGAATCAAGACTACCAACAATATTTTTATTTGCTAGCTTTGCCTCTGCTCTAGTTACCATATAAGTAGTTTCTTTCATATTTGGCTTTATATCCTTCAAATCATCAGAAGATAATTCGACCCGGGACAAAGCGTCTGCTACTACATTATTTTTGCCTTTAATGTATTTTATAGTAAAGTCGTATTCCTCAAGCATTAACCTAAATTTAGTAAGTCTGCTCGAAGGGTTTGTCATTCCAAAAAGATACAAAAGTGGACGGTGGTCACTATATATAACGAAGCGTCTAGAATACAGGTACGGTCTGAAGTGATTTACTGCCCAACATATACTTAAAAGTTCCTTTTCAATTGTACTATAATTTTTCTCACTTTTGTTTAACACTCTACTGGCATATGCAATAGGTTTATCATTTTCATTATACAAAACGGCACCAATGGCATAACCTGATGCATCGGTATTTAAGATAAAACAACTATTTTCTGAAAAATTCGGAAACTGTAAAATAGGTGGATTTTGTAAGGCTTGTTTTAAAATTTCAAAGGATTTTTGGCATTCTGAGGTCCATTCAAACTGTACCCCTTTTCTAGTTAATTTATTTAAAGGACTAGCAATATCTGCAAAATTTTTGACAAATTTCCTATAATAATTAGCAAATGCTACAAATCTCTTAGTTTCATTGGAGTCTTTGGGAACGGGATAATTTTTTATGGCTTCGGTTTTTCTAGGGTCTGGTGAAACACCTTCTGCCGAAATAGTGTGTCCCAAATATAAAATTTCTTTTTTCAGAAATTCACATTTATTTGGATTAAGTTTTAAATTTACGTCTCTTAATCGTTGGAAAACTTTAGATAAATTTTTGTTGTGATTTATTAAGTTATTACCGAATACTATAAGGTCATCTAAATATATGAAACAGGAATCGTAATTTAATCCCGACATTGCAATGGTCATAGCTCGTGAAAATGAAGAAGGACTAATTTTTAATCCTTGAGGTAATCTGGTCATTTGGTACTGCCCTCGGTCTGTGCTAAAGGCTGTACAGGGTCGACTGAGTTGGTCTAATTCTATTTGATAATATCCTTGGGAAAGGTCAAGATGGGAAAAATAAATAGCACCGGACAAAGAGTCTAAAATATCAGTAATTGAAGGTAACGGAAATTTATCATCTTCTATTTGTTTGTTCAATAACCTGTAATCTAAAACTAATCTCCATCTTTTAGTCTCATTCAACGATGGCTTTGGAACAAGTAAAATAGGCGATGAAAATTTTGATCTCGTCTCCTCTATAATACCGTCTTTTAACATTTTGTCTACTTGACGATGAATTTCATCTTTTTGAGCAAAGGGTAACCGATACGGTTTAACAAAAACCGATTGAGCCGGGTTTTTTAGTAGTATATCTGATTTATAAATATTTGTAACAGTTAAAGGATCATTTTCTAAATGAAAAATATCAGAATATTTGACACAAAGCTTTTCAATTGTACTTTTTTCATCGTTATGCAAATAATTTAATTTTAAACAGTTTAACAATGAATCAGCACGACTTACGGATAAATTATCTCCGTTTTTAATTTTCCCTAAATTGTAATTTTCTAATTTCTCTAATTTTGGTATAAAATTTTTAAGATTTACCGGTTCATCTCTAACATTTAAAATCTTAACAGGGATTCTATTACAATTATCAGGCTTAACTAAAATTCCAGCTACAAAAACGCCTTCGCATAATTGTTCTGGTAATACGATATTCTCATCTTTAATGTCAGTATGAAAAAATTTAATTATTTCGCATCTTGGCGGAATTAGCATATTAGATAATTGTTTAGAGTGCATTGGAAGTGAAATTTTGAAACCGTCAATCCAGAAGGTGAATAAAAATGTTTCGTAGTCTATACATGCAGCATATTTATTAAAGAAATCTGAACCTATAATACCATGCATAGAGTTGTCAAATTCATTCATCAGCAAAAATGTATGAGATATTTTTTTTTCATTATTTACATGTAAAGTAATATTAGCTGAGCCATGTGACACCGTTGACCCAGTGACTCCTTGAATTTGGACCTTCTTTGTAGAATCTATAATTTCATGTTTATGTAAATATTTTGAAAATATTAAACTTACTGAGGAACCTGTGTCTAATAAAAAATTTAGTTTTAATCCATTATAATTAAATTCAACAAAATTTAGTCCATTAACACTATAAACTAAAAGATTTTTAGCATATTTAGGCACGAAAAAACGTTTGTGACGTAGAAGGTTCATTTTCTCGCGGGTTTTCATTTACATCTCGTATGAAATAATTTCGATGACTATTATTTCCGCGATAGTTATTAAAATTGGGCCGACTGTTAAAATGGCCTCTTTTATTACCCCTATAATTTGTGTAATTACCTCGTCCCCTAGTATTGAAAGATGTGTTTCTGCGAAACTGATTATCATTTAAATAATTATTACTTTTATTATTATATTGATTTTTTCTTTGACTTGAGGAATTATGACTTTTCATAAAAAACATGTTTTGTTTGGGTATTTCTTCGTCTTGTGCACCCTGAATGGCATCGCTAAGTTTAGTATAATTTCTAGATTTAACTATAGTTTTCAAATCGTTATTTTGTAGACCATTCGCGAATGCATGTATTGCAATTTTTTCATTAACTACTCTTAAAGTTTCCATTGAATCTACATTGCCGTCGGCTTCACTAATCGTTAAATTAACTAATAATTCTTCTACATATCTACCGAAACTATCAATCGATTTTCCATTTTGTTTAGCATTATGTAATCGATTTGATAAAGTTGAAACTGATTTTTTAGTAATGAAATGCAATCTCAAATCAGAAATTAAATCCTTATTTGTATCATAATTTTGTTTTAATCTAATTTTAGCATTTTCTGAAAGACGTGTCTTTAAAACAAAATTGGCTAAAAGTTTTTTACCATTCGTATCTAGTAATGAGTCATATAATTCAATGTTATCAATTAGACTTTTTGTTACATTTTCATTTCCGTTCATAACAGGAATTAAACCTGTGGCAGTTTTCAAATCAAATTTTTCTGACATGTTTGTATTATTACCTTCAGTTACATTTGTTAATCTCTCTTGTAAACACTTTCACGCACATTTTATTAATTTTTTCACTTTAAACCGTCACTTTTACACTAATTCTTGACTAGCCGTAATTTCTCTTCGGATCTTCCTTTCAAGCCGCTTCTTACACTTTCCATATAGATAAAAGATGACAACTGCAACTGCTATAATAACAACTCCAATTTCCAATATCTCTTTGATGGAAACACTTCCATTTTGTTGTGGACTATTTGTCTGTCCTCCGCTATTTCCTGACTGGGCTATTATAATTTCTTCTTTCACTTCCTTTGAATGTGTATTTCCAGCCATACTCTTACAACTTTACAAATAAAATTATCATTTTATTTTTTCTTTTTCCGACTGGCAGGATCGCCATGTGATAAACTAACTTCTTAATTTGGACTTAAATAATTTAAACTCATTTTCTATAAAAAACCCAATTTATTTATGTCTACTCTCTTTGATAGTTCAAATTATAATCATTGTACAATAATTCATTTCACCTCAAAACATATATCAATTCCCATCTATCAGCGCAAAGTACTTCAGGTAGCAACAGTGTTATTGCTGATTAAACAGTATTCATAAGTCAATAACACTATACCTGGAGTCGATGCACTAATAGAGGAAATTGTGAAATATACTAACTAACTAAATAATTATTAAATATCTAAAATAATAAATATCATTACAAGCTAAATGAACTGGGAAGAAATAAACTCCAAAATACTGAGTCAAGTTAACCCTAAAAACTGATAGTATTCTATTACAAAATAACGATAAACATAAACTTATATTTTAAGAAACAATACAGGGTGGAATACCTGACGACTGACATTGTTCAGTTCAGGTCCATGAATAAGAAAATCAGATTGAGAGTATGGCACCGCGCTGCTTGACCGTTGTATACCGATAAAATATCTGTTTCAATGTCATTTTAATAAGCATCAAAGAGTGAAGCATAAGAAGCTGGGACCCTTCAGCTTGGGGCCCTCGGCGATCGCCGACTTGCCGACCGGGCCAGACCGCCCCTGGTCGTTTTCACCACCTCACTATAAAGTTATCTGGTAGATAAAGAGCCAAATCGATTTCACCGCCTCCCAATAAGTATTTTTTTAAATACTTTATATGAAATGTTTATAAATAGTAAGAATAAATTACGATTCATCGAAAACAATTCGATTTTTTCACACACTCCTAAAATTTTAACCTAAAAAATTGTAATCCTTTTTTATTATATTTTTTCTGTGCCATTCGAGGTTTTTTGTTGACAAAATGATGTCCTTTATAGGGTTAAAATATTGTCACAAATCCCATATATAATTAAAATATTAATTTCGAAAAAACTAGGTAACAAAGTCAAAAACATTTAAGAATTTTATTTACCAAAATTATTTTAGTTCAAACTAATTTACATAATAGAATACTTACTTAAAATATAAACATTTAATTGCAAAATTTGGCTGACAGTGCAGTGTAACACCCTAAACGCCTATAAAACAATATAGGGCTACATATAAAGGTGGGTTGTCGATCTCAACCTTATGCCTATCGGCGTAGCTCTGTAGTGGAGACGGTCGTGGTTCCAATTTATAATATTGATCGAAATCTTACTTTTTTAAAGTGCTCGGGAGGCGCCAGTTGATTTAAATTAGCTTATCTGACCTAATTTACCTCTGAAAATCAACAAAAGGGGCAAATGCAAGACAAAACTCCAATATATCACCGATTTATTTAAACGAATAACCCCAATCCCAAACAAATAATTAAATATATACAAAAGTGCGTAGATTAAATATAAAAATGTTCAAAAGGCAATTTCAAAAACAAAAAAATATGGTTCAAAAACAACTAACTAAACAGAAACGTTCTCATTTAGCCGTGGTACCAATGCTGAATGGAATAATAAAATACTTAAAATTAAAGGCGATAAAAAGAAAACTACAAAAACGCAACTCAACAAAACATTGACGAAAGAATACAAAAAATAAATTTATCAAACCGTTTAACTTCTACAATCTTCTATGTACCAAATCTAAATCAAATTAATTTCCAGTAGACCCAATCCAAAATAAAGTTTCCAAATAATAAAATCCAAATCAAATTTTCCAATAGTCAACAGAAATCAGCTAGGCATTAGAGTTGTCTTACAAGTACGGCAAATTCTTCCAATAATCCGACGACAGTCGAGCGAACAAAGGCGATTATACCAATACTTAACAGTATATAACACACCAAAATATCGCCTACAATTTGTTCGCAGAAGGAATGGCACTTTTAATCCCCCAAACAACTTAGGGATGGCAATTTGCCACTATATAAGTGCTTCTTCCAAATGAAAAAAATAAACCGACGCTTGTCTCAATTTGAAAGCTGTTCGTCCACAACCCTTTTCTCAAAACAAAAACAGCGCATCCTCCCCAAATCTCTGAATTTCCGTAACCAATTGGAAAATTTGGCGTCAGTCATGTGACCTTTAGGACCAATCCTAATAGCAACTCGAAAATAAAATCTACATTACCGACTTTCCAAAAGATCCAAATCAAAATACAAACGAACTTGTCGTCAACGTTCGTTTTACAATTTTTACTATAAAATCTAAATATTAACGCATACCAAAAATTAAACACCCTTTTAAAACTAAAACGGTGGATATATTGGAGTAAAACGCAAAATTACAATAAACTAGAACAGTTAGGAATTGTCATCCATTCCTAACGTCAGTCACTACTGTCAAAATAAAAAAGATTGATACCAGGGGCATCCAAAAAATAATTTAGAATCTGGGGAAAAATAAAACCGTTACAGCAGCAAGACGAAAATCGATGTTAGATTGCCTAATTGAGAGACTATTATGGAAATAAATGTAGGACAATTTATTCAAACTATGAACTCTGCAACTGTCAGCGATATTTTCATAGAAACCCTTTTGCAACGAGAAAGAATGGACAATCAATCGTTGGCTGAGCGGTCGAAAAGGTTTCCGAAAGCGAAGAGATTAGCCAAAATAAAAAGTAGCGTTAAAAGTTAAGTAAAAAAGAATACAATAAGGAATAAAGAAGTACCTGAAGATTACAGTCCGGCGTTCGAGCAAAAGCCAAGATAAGCCCTCTAAAGAAGAATAATTAACAAGGAAATTATGATAGGCCCCTAGTTCGTTATGTTTAGGTAAGCGATTATTGTTAATATTTATCTAATTTATGTATATGTGAAGGGTGATCCAAATACAAGTGTATTTGTTTTTTACATCTCTTGTTTTATTTCTTAGAGTGAGTGGTGGTATTAAGGCACTTCGTAAAGACCGAAAGGGCGTTTTACCCTGAATACGTGGCAGCAACACGTAGGCCAACATTAGACCTCGAGACAATATCAGTCTATACACAGCTCGTTTGGTATCTCTAAACCAAACAGATGGATGGCTTTATATTGTATTAAATAGGTATGGAAAGGTTCATTACGACAAATAAAAAAAATACAAGGATTTTCACTTGATTTTCATCTTGTAAACTGTGAAGACAACGTTTATTTTAAAAATATTTACATTTCACTTACGTATTATTTATGTACAAATTCATCTCGGTATAAATTTTACTCTAATCTCATTGACAGGCCGTAAAACCAAATCAGCCTTAAATTTCAAATCCTCTCTTTTGTCTACTGCTACCATTTTGAACTTCCGTAAAATTCCACATAAGGCAGCCTTTAATTCTAACATGGCGAATCTTTGTCCTAAAAAATAGAGATTTTTATAGAATATATCTGAATACTTTTAAGTCGAGAGTAACAATTCAAAATTATTTCTATTCCTCTTAAGCCAATATTTACAAGAGGACTAAAAGAAACTTTCAGGGTCACTATATACAACTGCCCATGCGAAAAACATGGCAATTCAAGATTTATTCCACATACTTCCAATGATTGACCTTGTGATTATTCGCATACTGTTTGCCTCCAAACGCTGCCCACGTCTTATATTTGTAATAAAAGCTATTTTAAAGGGACATACCTATACAATTCCTTCCACCTGCACTAAATGGCAAATACGCAAACGGATGCCTCGTAGCGATATTATCTGGCAAAAACCTATCAGGATCAAATTTTTCAGGATCATCCCAAACTTCTGGACTGTGATGCAAATCATAAATATAAATATTCGTCACCGATCCTACGGGAATGGTATAACCTGAATGGGTTTTAATCTTTTCTCCAGTTACCCTTGAAATAAACGGAACACTTGGATACAGTCTTAGGCATTCTTTAATACATCTTTCCATAAATTTCATGTCCATTAAATTTTGATACGTTGGCTGATCTTTGGAGTTCTCAAGAATAAATAGTATTTCTTCATATATTTCTTCCTAAAAATATATAAAGTTTGACTCTAGATAATTTTACCTTTATTGCTATTAAGTTCAAGGAAACAGAAGGACAGATGACTTCAAAGAAAGTACCGAGGAATGGAGTTTCAATCATTTCAGCAACCCTTAAATTTTTTTGCACTAAATTATAAACAATAGCTTGTTATAAGGCAATTTACGCTTTGTGACGGACCCCTGTTATACTTGTAAACTGTGCTTTCACCATTAAAAAGAAAGAAGACAAATTAAAATTGCCTAACTTCTTTTTAAAGAAAAATACAATAAGCCCATAGACTGCAGTTTTTTTAAGCAAAGACCAACGTTCTTCAGTTACGCCAAAATAATCAGCCAATCAAAAGCAACTAAAATATTTTATCTAGGTACGCTTTGCACTTTTATGTAATATGTGTTGCCTAAATTGATCAATTTAACTTTATTATTATTAATATTTTAAATAAAACTGTAGATAAATTAATCTGATCATTGTAATGTCTTAATAAATATCCTAAGACAATAGTCATTCGGAAATTAACGATCTAAAACTTTTATATCGACTTTTTGTATAAAAATGGCACGAGGCGTCGTATGTAATGAAAATCGCATTGAATTTTTCCACTCTTACGTAATATGCTACTTACACAACTCTGAATACGTAATTTACTATTATAACACTGAAATAGACCAAATTAAAACCAAAATGTTGTTTATGTTACTTGACTCTGATAAAGCCATGATGATAAATTTTTTGTTTTAAAACCAAGTATCAATGATGTTTTGCGTTTTTTATGAATAATTTCTCTTCTGGGAAAGATAGAAACAAACGAAATGTGTTTATTTAAAATTTCAAAATAAAAACTAAACGATAATTTTTAGCTTAACAAAATTTTTTTACGAAGATCATCAATAAACCTTTCAATGTTTGATCGTGGTCTGCAAACCATTTTTTACAGCGTTTACTGCTTCATTTGATAACAAATTTTGCGCTTCAAATGGTTTTCTCAAAGTGCTACATTTAACCTACACTTGGGAGTGGACAATCAATTTAAAACTTTATCAAATGTCTCCAGTGCAATGAAGTGAACGGTCTGCCAAGAGTTCTAACGAGCATGCTATCCAAGTAATCTGAAGATTAGGAGACTTTAGAAGAATCATTAAACTAATTAACATTAAAAAAACTAATAAACATATATGACCTGAATTAATTAGTAATAGAGGCCCGCATTTTGCGGACCCTTATTTGCTAACAATCGGGATCCGAACCTGTGGTTAGCTGGCGGCGGAAGATGGGCGAAACATAACATATGTCGACACCTGATTTTGCGGGCATCTGTGTACATCAGACCAAACGATACTCTCCACCAAGAAGACCTGGACACAGTCTTAGGAAACAGCACGCCAAACATAGCGGTCGGAGACCTCAACGCAAAGTCCCCGAACCAGAACAGCCGATCTACAAACACGAAAAGGAGAAGGCTAATGGAATACCTAGAAGAGCACCAGGACCGCTTCGTGACTGGCCCTCAGGAACCAACTCATTACCCCCCACTGGGAGTCCCAGATGTCATTGACATAGCTGTCATGAAAGACATCCCCTTCAACTTCGACATCGTGTCAGCCCAGGAAGGGGGAGGAAGCCACAACCCAATCATACTAACCGTAGGAGAACGAAGAACGGTTGAAGATCCGAAGGAAGTGATGACAACAAACTGGAACACATTTAGAAGAAAAATGGGTAATGATATTGGTCCCATTCCGCAAATAAATTCGGCAGAAGAATTGGAAAACGCTCTCGAAGAATTCGAGAAAACGATCCAAAAACCACTACAGGAAAAATCACGATTTCTGTCTAATAAAAAATAAAGCAAACAGGTTATCCATTTCAAAAATGTGGCCAAAGTGTAATAAATAAATAAGTTTGAGTTGTTTTATTTATTTATCTAATAAAAAATGTTAATAATGAAAAATTTTTACTTAATTTTCATACCTAATTTTTAAAATGCTAATAACAATTACCTGATATTTTTCTTCATTTGCAATGGTTATCAGAATATAACACAAAGCCATGGCTGTCGTATCATGACCCTAAAAAAATATTTATTTATAAATAATGATTATTATTAAATAATTATAGCAAACATTTTAAGAGTTTAATAAAATAATAATCAGTTTATTTATTTTTAAAATAAATTTAAAACAAGGATTAGTTATTTTGTTAGTTTGAAATAATCGTAGATTAAATATCAAACTTTTTAAAAGTCATTATTCCGTTTAAAGGAGATATAAGTGTAGAGATTGGCTCCTCTTTGAACACAATAGAGTACAATCCGTATTAGAACAAAACTTCATCTTCAAATTCGTTTTCCTCTGGAGACTTTAGAAATTATCTGTGCCGTATCCATGTATCCAGTTCAACCAAGAATGCTTTGAACTTCCACGTAATCAACTCCAAGATCGGTTGGGAGTGCCTAGAGAATCTAAACGAACTATGCAAGAACAACACTGAAAAAGAATTAAATAACAAAAGATCCCAATACTGGATAGGACAAGGAATGAGGCAGGCCAAGGCACTACTGGGAAACTATAACCGGAAGAGATCAGACGACTGCATCAGCAAAAGTAATAACAAGCTCAGAATACTAACAGGTACCTCGGCGAATATCAAATAGAAGAGGGAGATCTACCTAACCTGAAGCCTACCGACATCCTGAACTTTTTGAAAGCAAAAGGAGGACTGGAAGAACTGCTCTAATCGTTGAGACGTCCTTAACGAATGGGCAGCAGAAGGAGACACAATGGATCTTATAGGTCGCAGTGTATCGACACCCCCATCAACAGATAGCTAGATAGATCCACGCCCCATCAAAGAGTGCGGTTGCACTAACTCATCGTAGATTCTTCAACTACGATGTTCTTCTGCGACCTGAGCCTCTCGTGCCTTTAATTTTTCCTTTACACATTATTTATCCACGATATTCTCTGGTAAGCACACCTCTCGAATCCCTCCAATTTTATATATACAGCATCTGTTAGAGTTCAAGCTTCTATTTCATCAAACATAACTCTAGACACATAATATCATAGTAAGCGAATATTAATATTGTGACTACTACGCAAAACTTCACTCTTTCTTTTTCGTGCCTACAAGGCAAATCAAGGATGAGATAAAATAGCGATATCCAACCTACAAGATTCTGGAAGTGCTGCAGATTTGGTTAGATTTCAACAAATCTACGATGATAAGTGGTAAGGTAGGGTTTCTCTGGAGTAGTAGAAATGTCTGCAGCAGTAGCCCTGCTCACGTTGCATTCCAAGCTTGAGCAAACCTTCATGAATAGTATGTTGATGTTGATGCCATAATTAAAGGAACAACAACATTCTGCACGTTCCAAATCTGTTAGATTTTTATAGCGAATCACGTGAACTTACAGTACGTATATATAAAACTAAACATAAAATAACTGCAACCAAAAAACTAAAAACTTCTTTTCAGATAAGAAATAATAATTTTTGGAGGGTAATAACACCTCATGGATTTCTTACCTCAAAGATAAAAGTATCAACTTCTTCTCTTATTCCTTCATCGTCCAATCCTGATTGAAGTAACAAATCAAGTAAGGCTAATCTCTTTCTATCAGAATAAGATAACTCGATACTGCCTTTAAAATGGATCTGATCTTTCCTCTCTTCTATTATTTTCGTCGAAAAAGAATGTAAAATACCAATGGAATAAGCAAGTTCTTTGAAGTTTTGGGTTTTAGAATAAATAAAATCGCTGTAAAGTAAAGGATTGATTAATCTTTGAACTGATAGTTCACCGAAACGATGTACCGCTTGCTTATAACTTTGACTATTTTTCTCTCTCAAGTTTACTCCTAGAGAAGTTTCTAGAATAGAATAGAAAATAGAAAATGTATTAAATAATTTAGAGATACCAAAAAAAATTACAATATTTTAAATAAATATATTGGAAGTTGGTTCACTTCAATGTAAACTAAAATGGTCATAAAATAAGGTTTTAGGTTCGTATAAAATGGATGTAGCTCCAAAATGCTTCAACAATTTATTGGTTTCTGTTAAATTCACAAGAGCTAAGGCCTGGTTGACTCGAGATTAAGATAATTGTCATCGTAGATCGAACTAAACATTCAGACAATAAACATATTTACCTCCAATGGAAACCAGCGTATATTCTGTAATTGGTTTAACAACGTCTATGTATTCTTCATTACACCTTTCAAGTAAAGTTTCTACTAAATTTTCAGTTTCTTTGTTAAAAATATCCACAAATGGTTGCAAAATATTGAAGTGAAAAGCAGGTGTTAAAATTTTTCTTCTTTTGTGCCATTTGGAACCTTAAAGTTTAGGAAAAAATTTAAGTTTTTTATGAAAATAAAAGATATTATTTTGTTTTATACAACTTTTTTGTTATCTATTAACATTAAACTACTAGAAGTCCCAGAAATACCAGATCTAACAAAGAATCGACTTCTTTATTTTTCTACATCCATCTTTTACATTGATACACTTTTCCCAGCTATGTTCCCAGCGATCAACCGCAGACTCCATTTCACACCATTTCTGGCGTGGTCACATCATTTGGTCGACCTCTGCAATGTTCGTATTGGAAGCTCGTGTTGCCTTATTTAAACTTTGCTATCTAATATTCACCGAACAAATAGTTCGGCATCTGAATTCGATCTGTGTGTGTAGCTTTTTGTGTTTATGAATTTTAAAATTGATGGGGTCCAAAATATGAAAATTTCGAAGTTAAAAATGACATTGAATTTAAAGTATGCACACAGTGAATGGCGATTTTGGTAAAAGTGAGTAGACTCTGGCTGTGTTACAATTTGTTCGGTGTAGGTCAATGCTAGAAGAGCATTCTCAACTGGTTTACTGTTACAAATGAAGGAGCTTTAATGTTGGTTGGACTTAGGCCTTCCAAAGACGCTGAGAACGTTGCTAGCTGCCAAACAAGTACTGAACAATGTCGGCAAACTAAAGTTTTATAAAGTTGGTACTTCTAATCAAAGTCATTTTCTTCAAACAACAAACGTTATCTATCTATACGTTAGGTCGGGTACTTTTGGGGCTAGCCTTGTATTTATACATGATAAAAGATTCAAGATAAATTGATATACAAACCATTGCTAGTTAATAGTCCAGTTCCAAGCCATCCATGTATAAACTTGTAAATGGAGCTCTTGTCGTTATGTACTGAATTGCCGAGTATCAACTAAATAATATAAAAAAAAATAAGATTGCAGTCAAAATCAGTGTTGAATGTTTTTAATGATCAACAGGATAGCGTCTATTAGATGTAAGGATTTATAAAAAAGTTGGTGGAATATTTAAAAGCTATTGAGGAATAACGTGGTCATAAAAGTGTCGTTCCCTGAAGACACTGGTTCTTTATTTTCTTTTAATCTGAATTAAATATTTTGACTGGTCGCAGTATGAGTTGTTACTGAGGGACGTAAGTAGTTTTATTTATTTTTTGACCTTGATCTAATACTTGATTTAAAAGTACCTTAAAATGATCATGTCTAAAAGATAGAGGTATACACAAAAGACCTTATAGGTCGTAGTGTGGGCCAATCGACCCCCCATTGCAATCTACAATCAACATGTTAATAGAAAACATTTAAAAAAATTAGTTTAAATAACCTTTGTAACTTTACCTCAGTATCTTCAGGGCTCATTATTGAAACAAAATACTGATTAAAAGCCCATATCTTGTTTATTGGATAAAATTCTTTGGCTCTCTGACGATCGTCTTCAAAAATCTCTTCTACAAAATAGTTACAATTACAGAAAAATAAAATAAAATAAAATAAAAGAAAAAAGGTTTTGAAAAATTGTTTATAGAAAACAATTGAATTTAAATGTTTCAAAATATTTTTGTAAAATTTCTTACAGATGTTTAGACTTATTTATCCACCATTGGAGAGTAGTAGAAAGCATCGATGAAGACTAAGTCAGGCGAAACACGTGTGAGAAATTACACAATAAATTTTGGAAACATTTAAATGCAGTATTTTTCTGTATAATTAGTTGATCAAAAAAATAGTTTTGGCCGATCGTCAATTGTTGCGTTAGATAGCTGGCCCCTTAAAACTATCATTTATCCATGAGAAAGTGAGTTCCTCGTTTGATGACAGTCCATCAAAAACAACAACGCGTCAACGACTTTGGTACCTTGTTTGAAGAATCAACCGTCCCAGGAAACAATGAATCTCTGGCCATCTTCTGGCCCAATGCTGGCAATATGATGGCAACAGCAAAGCTACATCGGCAAAATGATGGCCCAGTGTATGGCAAATTGTAATCGGATACCTATAATCCAGCCAGCAATGGGGCAATGAAGGTCTGGAGTTTGACGTCACGCGGCCATCTTTGTTTGCGCGGGTCAACGATCAGTCTCCAAACCCAAGCCAAGCATAAATTGTTTGCTGGGGTGTCACAAGTCGATGACAGGCTAGTACCTGTTTGCAGAATGCTCCAGGAAGAGTGATTCAGCTCCGATGTAGAAGTGATTACCTATTTTATAAGGCTGCTTCGAAAAAAGACTCGAGTAAGAAAACGATAATATTAACCAGCATGCCAGAAATTAAAGAACTTTCTTATAAGACAGGAAAAAAAACGTGACCTAGCTGCAATGCATATACATCTTGCTTATTTACATACCCCCTTCTTGTTCAGTTGATGATTATGAAGTCGTTCTGGAAACAATATCTCTATTTACAGCTTTATACGATAAACATCTTCTTGTACTCGGAGATTTCAATATACCTGAGTATGTCTCTCAAATCAGTGGTGCTAGTATGTCCTCCAAACTAAAGGTTGTCCAAACTTTTGCAAATTTCTTTAATTTAAAACAGTTCAATTCAATCAAAAATAAATTTCAGCGTTTATTAGATCTAGTTTTCCCAAATAACGCATGTCAAGTTTCTAGACCTGATGAAATAGTCTTGAATGAAGACGATTACCATCCATCATTGTGCATAGAGATATCAACAGAAAATAAAAAGGCACCAATACCCTGTAAACCTGATAATATACAGTTCAATTATAAAAAAGCTAATTTTCCAAATCTCTACAATGCATTAAATAATATTGATTGGAGTTTTCTGCAAAATGTTGAGAATGTAGATATTGGTGTTCATCTATTGAACAATAAATTATATGATATTTTTAGAGATTATATTCCTATCAAGAAAACAAGCTCCAGAACTTATCCGCCGTGGCTTAATGGCAATATAATTCACATGATTCGACAAAAAGAAAAAGCGTTCAAAAGCTATAAATCCACCCAGCTCTTGGACACTTTGAATAAATTTAAAATCCTCCGCTCTAAAATTAAACGAGAAATTTCAACTGCTCGCACTTTATATTTGCAAAATATTGAAAGAGACATAAAAAGAGATCCCAAACAATTCTGGAGTTATGTGAATTCTAGAAATTCTTCATTTTCCGTACCAACATCAGTTGAGTATAATGGCTGCTTTATTTAATCTCCACAATCAATTGTCCAGGCTTTTGCAGATCATTTTTGCAACAATTTTTCTCAGACAGCAACCACCAATTATGAAACTGAATTAACATCAAATTTGCCAATGCTACATATAACATCAGTATCACACGATGAAACTATCAAAGCTATTAAAAAATTGAAATCTAACATGACAATGGGGCCTGACTTACTTCCTTCATTTCTTGTTAAAGACTGTGCATACATTCTTGCTACTCCCTTACAAATAGTTTTTAATATGATCTTAAAATCTTGTACTCTCCCTAGTGACTGGAAAATATCTCGCGTAACTCCTATTCATAAAAAAGGCAACAAAAATGATGTTCAGAATTATAGACCCATTAGCATCATATGTAACTTCGCTAAGATATTCGAGATCGTTCTGCATGATCATGTGTCAAATCATATCAAACGATCTATATCCCCTGATCAACACGGAGTCATGGCAGGTAGGTCTACGGTCTCAAATGTTATTTGCTCTACACAGTTCATATCGGAGGCCTTAGATAGAAGAGGTCAAGTAGATGTAATATATACTGACTTTTCTAAGGCCTTTGATAGAATTGACCATGTCATTTTACTCCAGAAGCTGTCATCTATAGGTTTAAGTCCACAGCTACATCTGCTAATGTCTTCGTATTTGAAGAACAGACATCAGTATGTCCAGTGTCGCGGTTTCAGATCAGATAAATTCCATCAGGCATCAGGAGTTCCGCAGGGATCAATTTTGGGACCGCTTCTATGTACTATTTTCCTAAATGATATTGTTATTAACATCAACGATATAAAAGTTTTAATGTACGCAGATGACTTGAAACCATTAGTTGAAATTCGTTCTTTCAATGACTCTTTACTTCTCCAAAACTGTCTAAATGATATAGCAAATTGGTGTCAAAATAACTCACTTCCGTTAAATCCAGACAAATGTTCTGTTATGTCTTTTACCTGGCGACATACTGCTCTTATTTTTAATTATGAATTGGATAATATTATTCTTAACAGGCCGAATTTTGAGAGAGATCTTGGAATATACTTTGATCCCGAGCTAAATTTTGTTAGAATCAATGGTGTCATCTGCTAATAAAAGTTTAGGGTTTGTCATAAGAAGCTGCAAAGAATTCTCAGATATCTATACATTAAAAATCTTATTTAACAGCTTCGTCCGATCGAAACTCGAATATGCATCGGAGGTATGGTGTCCTAGGCAGAAAGTCTATATTGACCTAATTGAAAAAGTTCAAAGGAAATTTATGAAATCGGCTTCTTTTATATTGGACGGTATTTACCCTCCAAGGGGCTACCCTCATGATCTACTATTAACACGATTTAAACTTCCTGATCTAGAAAAACGTCGAACTTATCAGCAAATTTCATTACTCTGGAAAAATTCTTAATGGTCAAACACTGATTTGTTAAATTATGTTCATTTTAAAATACCACGCGCGGGTCTAAGAGTTTATTGTAGTTTCTATTTGCCAGCTGCAAGAACAAATATTTTAAATTCATCCCCATTATACCAAGCAATCAATGAGTATCATAACATCCAGGACAGCTTGGATATATTTGCCTGTAATAAATACCAAATCAAAAGTGTAATTCTTTAGGTACTGATGTGTATTATATAAGTATTACGTAATTTTAGAAAATTGTGTAATTGCATAGTAGATGTTCCGTACACTACCAAGTTGTCCAATGTTAACGTCCATTTTTTTTTCCTGTCTCACGCAGACACAGGTTTTTTTTTAATGGACGTTAACCCTGGACTGCTGACAGTTTTTGTATTATATATATTGTGCTTGTTATTATTAACATTTTTGTTATGTTGTCTTTTTCCCACCCATTAAATGGTTGGTACAACTGTTGGGTGGTGTATCAAAATAAATAAATAAATAAAAAATTTATAAGTGGTAATTTTCCTGGCTTGACAGCTGTCACGTGCAGGTGCCAGAGTAACAGAAGCGTAGATTATTGTTGAGACATTTATTTTCAATTTAAAAATAAGTAGGTACATGTTATTTATTATTGACAACATCAATTGTTAATTAATTGCTTAAGTGTTTTTGAAATTCATTTTCCACTCCTTTTAAAGTAAAGAGCTGTGGGTTTCATGAAATAAAATATAAAATTATGTATAGTATGAAGAACTGTATTTATTTAAGACTTTGATTCCCACTTTTTTTACTAGGGCAAAGGGAAAGTAAAAAAAAATTAAAACTATTTATTTTTCTTCTTCGAGCTCTACTACAGATGATTGTTCTCCAATTTTGTATTTCCTTTATTTACAAAAGGCCAAAAATTGTTTGATTTCTTCGTATGGGACGGAATTAAGTTATCTACCCCAGCTTTTATTACTTCTTGACTGTCTTTTCCAAAACGCGACATTTTCAAAAAATTTTACAAAAATCTCCAATAACTCAGAAACTGTTAAACTTAGACCTGTAGTATGTTAATAATTTTTTGTTCAAAATTTGATGCTGAATCCAAAAATAAAAAGAAAAATGGTACATGTCATTTGAAATAACAAAGTTGATGTCTACTTCCGGTATAACCGGAAGAAACCGAAACTTGAAAATATTTTCATTGAATAGATCGTACTAACAAAGCCCCGTAACCCAATTTTCAAATATCAATAGTTCTCTATATATGGCTAATGGGTCATCTTCGTGACACACCCTGTATTTCTAATGCTCCAGTGTTAAATTTTAATAATTGTACCAACAACACATATTAATATTAATACAATGTAATGTATGTCTTTCTCGGAAGTAGAGAATACGAATACACCAGGGATGTATCGTGACCCGAGAAGGATAAACTGGGAGAAATTTAAAGGGGGCTTAATAACTAACCTTAATAATGTCAAGAGAAACATAAAAACCAGTACTGATGGAGAGCTTGCATCTGGACAGCTCCAAGATGCTATTATAAACTCATACCAGGAAAACTGCACAGAGGTAAGAACAAAGATCTTGCTAAACTCAGGAAAGAAACGCGCTTTCTTTTTAATAAAGCGAAAAGAACAGGTGAGTGGGAGAAATATACCACCATACTGACCAAGTATAATATAGAGATCCGTAAGGCAAAGAGAAACTCGTGGAGAAAGTTTTGCGAAGAGGTGGAAACAACCTCGGAAGTGGTGCGTATACACAGAATCCTTGCCAAAGATCCTATTAATCCCATCGGGAATCTACTAAAACCGGATGGGAATTACACAGAATCTGACAGGAAAACAGGCGATCCCGAAAATGATAAACCCCAATCATAGGGAAACAAAAAGGGATTGGAAACTGGCAAACAGAGTAGTAACCCAAAGCAAAATTAGCTGGGCAATAGACCTATTTGAACCATACAAATCACCTTGTCCGGACGGTATATTCCCTGTCTTTTTGCAACAGGGAAAGAAAATGCTGGCACCAGTGATATGTAAACTTTTAAGGGCAAGTCTAGCTACTGGTTACATTCCAGCTAGCTGGAAGAAAGCTAGAGTTGTCTTCATTCCAAAACCTGGGAAGGACTACTCTCAGGCTAAATCATTCAGACCTATTACTTTATCATCTTTTATAATAAAGTTAACGGAAAAACTGGTTGAGATACATGTCAGGGAAAACTTTCTAAAAGAAAGGCCATTTCACAAAAACCAGCATGCTTATCAAACCGGAAAATCCTGTTTAACAGCACTCCATCCACTCGTTTCAAAGATAGAGGCTGCACACAGAAATAAAGAAATAGCTTTAGGAGCATTTCTGGATATAGAGGGTGCATTCGACCACACCTCTTTTAGAACCATGGGTGCAGCTGTAGCAAAGCGTGGCGTAGACGACACCACATGCAGGTGGATACAAACCATGCTATGCAATCGATCAGCTGAAGCAACATTGTTGGGAGAGAACATGGAGGTGTCCATTTCCAAGGGATGCCCAGAGGGAGGAGTCTTATCACCTCTACTGTGAGATTTGGTAATTGACGAGCTCCTGGTACAGCTCAGCAATGCAGGATATTATACCCAGGGGTATGCAGACGATGTACTCATACTTGTAGTGGGAAATTTTAAAAATATTGTTTCAGACCTTATGCAACAGGCGCTGAATATCGTGGAGAGGTGGTGTCTAAAGGAAAACCTTAAAGTTAATCCTAATAAAACAGCACTAATTGCCTTCACGAAAAAGAAGAAGTTGGACAGTCTCAGACTACCCAAGCTCTTCAACACTCAACTACAATTAACCCAGGAGGTGAAGTATCTAGGTATAATCCTTGACGCTAAACTAACCTGGAACAAGCATTTGGAAAAAACCATTATTAAGGGTAAAATGGCACTAATGGCCGCCAAAAGGGCCATAGGCACTAAATGGGGCTTAAGACCACGTATGGTACACTGGTTGTACACTGCAGTGGTACGACCCATGTTAACCTATGGCTCTTTAGTGTGGTGGCCTAAAGTAATACAAAGGAAGGCGATACTGGAGCTTGCTAAACTCCAACCTGCATTTGCATTACAGGTGCCATGAAGAGCACTCCAACAGCAGCAATGGAAACCATACTAAACCTTCCGCCACTTGATATTTATATCAGAACGGAGGCGAGAATGGGGGCATTCAGATTGGAATGCAATGGCTACTGGGATCCTTATGAACAAGGACACAGTAGAATCACAAAAATCATCACAAACTCGTTGGTGGAGATGAGAAGCGATGAAATGGCACCAAAAAACAACTTCACAAAGCCCTTCAGCGTTCAGTTGAGTTGGGAAGGTGAAGAAACAAACAACTTTCGGGAAGGAACATTGGTTTGTTATGCTGATGGGTCAAAAACCGCAAGTGGAACTGGAGCCGGAATATATGGTGAAACACCCAGATGCGACCTAAACGCACCATTGGGGAATTACGCATCAGTATTTCAAGCAGAAGTACATGCTATAGAGCTTTGTTTGAGGGAGAATATTGACAGGGGGTGTAGAGGAAAAACAATCCTCATTTACTCTGACAGTCAAGCTGCTCTACAAGCCTTATCATGTAACAAAATCAGATCAAAATTGGTCTGCAACTGCCTACAAACCCTGCTCGTTCTGGCCAACCAAAATAAGGTAATACTTAGATGGGTCCCAGGGCATAAATGGACAAAAGGCAACGAAGAAGCAGACGCCCTGGCAAGGAAAGCCTCAGCGACCGTTTTTACTGATCCTGAACCGGCGTTTGGCATTCGTAAATACTCGGTACGACTCTCGCTGACTAGGTGGATGTTAAAAGAACACCTGTCACGCTGGGATCTCGTGCTGCGCCAACAAAACAGTAAACGAATGGTTAAAGCGCCATCAAAAGTACTGACAGGTGATATTCTGAATCTAAGCAGAAATCAAATAAGGCATTTCACGGGACTAATAACCGGACATTGTAACCTTAGGGAACACCTACATAAAATGGACATCTTGCAAGATGAACCCATATGTAGACTATGCAAAAAGGGGTATGAAACAGCCTCTCACATCATACTAGAGTGCCAGGCACTCACGCACTGGAGGTATAACCTACTGGGACCGGTAAACCTACAGGAGGACTTTCCAAAAGAAAATTTGGTGAAAAGGCTACTCAGCCTGATAAAGGTAACAAATCTCTTCACCTGACACATAACGATGTAACTGACATAGTACAATAAGTCTTAAGGCTGCAGTATTGAGGCATAAACCTCAGTCAGGTACATCGTCTTAATCAATCAATCAATCACATGTATGTCTTTCAACAAAAATAACTTTAGATGTTTAAATTTAATTTGGTCGTGGAGAAAATATAATCTGTTATTTGGTTAGAATCTACTATTCATCTTATTTCAAATTTGGATGCGCTAATCATTGTTTTATCACTAAATGTAAGGATTTTCACTTACCACAGGTGTAAAATCGTGTAAATGTCCCAATTATCGGATAGGCTTTTGGTCCTGGAATTTTCATAACATATTTCCAATGATGATTGTATGCCCACACTTTATACACAACGAAAACTAATAAAACAAGTACCATAAAAATGACTCCAAACATTTTTACACAATCAGTTTTTAATAAATGTAAATAAAATAAATAGTTTATAGAAAAAAACGACTGAATTTAAATGTTTACAAAAAAAAATATTTAGACTTATTTGGCCTTCATCGGAAAGAGCATCGAAGTCGAAGCACGTGTAAGAAATTACATAAAACAATTTTCACAAGGAGCCTACCACGATTTCAATTTTACTGATCAATTAAATAAGCCACAATAAGTATTTATACAAATAAATTTATTCGTAAAAACATTAAAATTGTTGTTATCTCCTATGAATTAATTTAATTGCACCAAAGGTTATTAAAGATAATAGTTTCCATGTTTTTCGAAAGAGCATTTAATTATCATATCAATAAAATAAAACAAACTATTAAGCTATAAAAATGAAGGTACGATCTATTCAGATGCACAGTTGACGTCCCTTAAACTGGAAGAGCAAAGTCAACAGAATTAAAAATCATAATATGGAAAATTAAAGGCTAATTAAAGGCCAATTAAGAGCATTAACTACCTTGGTGAAACTGGCTGTGCTTTCTCATGTCCCAGAAATGTTTTCAGTGAAAACAGTTTATCACAAAAAAAGTCTCATTTTTTGTAATTCCGGAAAGTCAATGATTTCCTTCTATTTTAAAAAAAATGGAATGAACCTACACAATCGTAAAAATAATGACTTTCCGGTATTCTTATATACCACCTGATTAGCTAAAAAATAACAATTTTCATGAAATCTTTTCTGTTTTTGAATAAAAACGCAGCCAAGATTTGAAAATCTTCTTCTGATTTATGCTGCCACCTTTCCTAAGTTTGTAGAATTCAAACATTCTTGGATAGAAATTAAACGCCGCATATTGTCATTATTACTAGGCGAGAACAATATTTGTCGCTATATTTGTTTATATTTGTTACTCTACCCGAATTACATGATCGTCGCCGTATGTCTCGGTGTGTCTCAGATTAATATACAATCCTATTAGTTTAATTTTAATCCTTTTTCAGGGGCGCCCCACAAATTATTTTTGATCTTATTGATCGGTGTGGTAGAACTTTCTTACTTATTTGTTTTAATTTTATTTAAGGTTTTAAAGTTAGTACTTTTTTGAAATTTATTAGTTTTTAAACTTTTTTTAATTATATTTTATTAAATATGAGTGTTGGAGAAAGTCTCGAACACGTTGATTTTAATAATAAATAAATTATCGAGAAAATCGCTAAAAACCGTTTTTAATTTTTTCTCCGTTAAAATATTTTTTTTTATGAAACTTTGTAAAAACTTTTTTTTTCTGTTTTTAAGCTGTAATTTTTTCAGAGCAAAATATTTATTTTTCGATTTTATACGAATTTAAATTAAAAAAAGCCTAATTTTCAATCGAAAAAGTTATTTTACAAATTTTCATTTTTTAACCTTTATCCGTGCTCATTTTCTTCGTGGAAAACTCGACTTTAAGATGGTACGAAAAAAATATATGTAGGTAATAGATATGGAAAAATTAGGTTTTTTTTTTAAATTTAAATTCGTATGGGGATAAAAATACGTATCTAGGTGTAAAGTGAGTTAGTGTGGTGAAAGGGATATTAGGGCAATTGTTGATTGGTGTTGTGAGTCATACAGTTAAAATTATGATCCGAAAAACAGAAAGGGAGAGAACAGTAAACGAGAAAAATGCTTGAGTATCAAAAGATTGTTCCGACGCCGACGTAAGAATTTGATTATTTTTAAAATATAGGAATTGCCTATTTTCTAGTTTTTACAGTATCCTTTGCCACAATTTTTATAATGCAGTTTTGACAGAAAAAAAATAGTTTCCTGGATTCATTATAATAGATTTCTAACTGAAAGTGCTGCTATGTTTTTTTAAAAATAAATAGATGTTCTGATCAAATTTTCTCGGCTCTATCTTCAAAATTTTTATATAATAACTATATTTTTATTTTTTTCATAATAATTAATTTGAATTACATTTTTTTTAATCCAAAAATTATTCGATATAATATAAGGATGAAATGGAATTATGAAAGACAATTTTTTCAGCAATTTGTTACATATCGCTGTTTTTGTAAATTACTTACAGAAAAAAAATGTTGGTCAGAATTTGTTTATAACAAATATAACTCATAATACATAAGAAATGCTTTTCCGTTATATGGAGCCCGAAAGGTTGTCTAGTTGAAGAGGTGACATATATAATTTTCAAATTCAAAATGTACTTATTTCTCACGTTTTTTTAGATTTATAAAATTAAGCTTTTATGCAAGTGCAATAAAAAAATTAAAAATATTTTGACAAAAACAAGATTTTATAAAATGCATTGAATAAAAAATAATTTCTTTAATTGTTAGACCTAGGTTTTTCTGTGAGTAACAGATTCAAAATCTTGCATTTTTGTAGGTTGAATCAAAGAAAACATACCTCAATTCATTAGGTACCTAGTTAAAACATTGGATGGTTTTGGTCACCTAATTTTTATGTTCTGCACGTCACTGGCCACTGGCTACTAAGAATGAATAAATGATTTACAACAAGCTCGAAATGATATGCATTTCCCACGAGTAAAGTATTGAAGACTTGTTTTGGGATTTGAACCCTTTTGTTGGGATCCAAATCTTATCTAGCCAATCATTTAAGCTAGTGACGTAGAGGACTGTATTTGTAGTTGGATAAACTACACTGTTCACTTTGGTTCTTTATTATTGAACAAATTAATGATTTTATAACAACTTTATAACCTTTAACAATCTTAACATTAAACGGGAAAGTTACATAACTGTATTTGCTCAAGAAAAAGTATGAACTTGATTTTAGTTTGTTTGTAAAAATTCATTTGATTTTTTAAAAAGTGCGTGGTTCGCAACTGAATGGACACGAACGCCTGAAATAAACTACAGCATGCTTAGTACATCATGCTGATTTTGGATTAAATTGAAAACGGGCGCTTGCTTAAAATGATTGTATAATGAATTCTTGTACTTGTAAGAACGAAATTTGAGCCTTTCACCATTTCCAAAATAAAAATCCACACTTATACTTTTAATACACTGTATTTTTGAATACAATACAAATTTATGTATTTACAACTTCAATTTGAGGTATTTGAGGTATAGCCCTCTACGTTTGCTCTTAAATTATTTAAATAAAAGAATTATAATAATAGCAATCAAAATTGCTATAGCTATGGCTCCATATATTTTACACTGAAACAAAAATTAACGAAAAAAAAATTAGTTCAAGTTTCTTCCTATAAAAAGGAGAAATTTACCTTTAAATATTTCTTCTTCTTTTTTACTGCACTGTTTAATATTTTCGGGGTTTCTCCTATATAGTCTCTTGCTAGACCTGCTTGGTATTCTACTCTATCGATTATATCTTGCTGAAAAATACATTGATTTTATGTTTATTTCGATTTAGATTATCATCTCAGACATTTTAACTCGATCCGAAGGAAGACAAAATTGTTTTAACTACTTTGATACTGTCATTCTGTAGACGTCATGACTAAACATAATCAGTGTACAAAGTTCTTTCAAATACTCTTCTTTCTGAGTGTTTTAAGGATAATTTACTTAAGAGATATAAAGTGCCCATTTGTAACGTTTCCCCTTAGACCCATCCACTATCTGGAATCCCTCAAGGATCAATTCTAGAGCCACTTCTCTATCTGATCTACACTCACGACTCGAACACCGCTCTATTCGTCTCAGCCCCACAACCCGAATCCTCATCACAAGGACCCAACAACTAATCAACCAAGTTACTGCCTGGTGCAGCAATTGAAGAGTCTCACTCAACACCAATAAAATGCAAGCCATCATATTCACACACCCTACCCTCACTCATACACAAGTACAAGATACAGAATTGAATTAAAAGATAGCGACTTGAGCTCAATGGAGTGGTAACGAATAAGTAAATACAAAAACAGGAGTTAGTAAAGTGCAAAAATTATATTATGAGGGTAAACGATAATTTTAGACATTAAAAGGACCCTGAAGTGGAAGTGGAATTAGTATTAAAAAACAAATGTATATAGAGACTATCCAACATCTGGACCACAAAGTTTGTATAAATCAACTTAGGAGTTGAATAACCTCTCTACCATCTTTCTAACTGTGAGAGAACAGGAAATAAACAAGTGAGGAAATGAGAAGAAGGGAGGGAGACAGTCTTCTTCTCTGAAGTAATGCGGAGAAGCCTTCCAGACTCAAGAGTAGTTTTTTAGTCGGGAAGAATTCAACAGTGCGAGATTTTTCCACTCAACAAAAAAAACTGTGGCTCGAATTTAATTTTGGAATTACCTGTGCATCTACTAAAATAGCCATTTGCAAAAATAAATCTCTAACTTCTTCTAACATCCGTTCAATTTTTAAAAGCTGCTGGTGCCTTTCTTCTATATCTGCTAACACCCTTTTCGCTTCTTGTGTTTCAGCTAAAATCTAAAAAACAGTTAATTAGAAACTATAAATGTACTTTTTAATCGGTCAAAAATCTTTACAACATACAATATGCAAATTCTGTTGTATGCAACGCCCAATGCAGGTTGGGAATTCGTTGCTTTGTTCGTAGCACATTTGTAAAAAATGTTTGTTATAGTATTGGTAAAAGTACCAAACGACTTTATTATTTATAGTAAAGTTTACTTACATTGTCAGTAAATACTTGAATATCAGTTTTATTGTCCAAAAGATGTACCAGTTCTTCATCTGTTACTCTAACGCCTTTGGCCCTTAGTTGTGCCTCCAAATTTGATTTTTGAATATTTCTATAATTGAAAAGTAACAAATTACTACGAGACAAGAAACCCAGCAAGCAATGAATCTCTAGCCGTCTTCTGGACCAATGCTGGCCATGCCGGCAATATGATGACCACGACAAAGCTACATCGGCAAAATGATGGCCCAGTGTATGGCACACTGATACTACAGCAATGGGGCAATGAAGGCCCGGAGTGTGACGTCACGCGGCCATCTTTGTTTGCGCATGTCAACGATCACTTTCTAAACGCACCCAAGCCAAGCATAAATTGCTTGCACAAAAAATATTGTACGCGCCACACTCGGAAAGTATATTTACAGGGCTCGCATGCTCGCCCTGTAAAGTATCACTTTCGGAGCTTGACACGTAAATAACTATTTTAAGCTCATTACGCGTATTTGGAATTTGATTTATTGAATTCAAAGGTTGTAGCATGTGTCATTTGCAACTTGCTTACTTTATCACTTTGTGTTTTTTTAATGGAATTTAAATTTTTTTAATGGAATTTAAAAAACAGAGTGACCCCCATTGCATACTGGGAATGTATCTATTGTTAAATTTTCCAAACTCTTTTCTTAACTCAATTTATAAGCTAACTTGGGTAAATTATACTTATTTTAATAAAATATGTAAAATACATTTTCTTTCTTACCTAAAATTTTCCAGTTCTGCATTGTTTTGCCTAAAAATGTTTGTATATCGAGTTTTTACAGCATTGTATTGAATATTTTTAATTCTGCCCTCAGCCGATTCACTGTTAATTGATTTTAATTCTAATTCTATTTCTTTAATTTTTCCATTTACTTTTTGGCAAATACTGGTGTTATTTTGGAATAAGGCGTCTATCTTATCGATAAGATCTACAAAATAATTTTAAATAATTCAGTATGTGAGTGTGAATGAAAAAGTTAGTGTGGAAAATAAATATGAAAGTATACAAAAATGGGAAAGAGATAAAAAAGTTTATCGTTGCCATTGTCACTTTTGACATCGATTTCCGCAAAGATAATTGAGATGTAAATTAAATTTATTTGTTCAATAAAAAAAAGGGTCCTAAGACAGAACCTTGAGGGATACCATTTCTACACTATGTTCTAGTAACTTTATTATCAAAAGTATTTGAGGATTGATTTTCTATTTCATTTTATTTCTAAAAGGATTAGTTATACAAGTTACAGTGGCCATAACCTTTATAACAGCGTAGAGCAGTGAGGGGAAAGAGGAGAGAATTTAGTCCGAGTTATCTTTATCTTTGTCGTGTATTAATTATTTCCACTCGATCTCTAGCACCGAAACTAAAAGAGATATCAACAAGATTTTTTGTAGGGGTAGACAGTGTCACTCGGACTACAATTTTAAAATATTTTGATGTATAGAGGGTGGCTAATTTTTGTGGAATGAAAATTAATTTGGTTTTTTTAAATTGAACACCCTGTATACGATTATGTCTTCTGATTCTACTTAATATTAGATTTACGGTAGTTTTTTGTATTTGTAAATCCGACGCGGCGTTGACAAGTTATTCCTATTTTAAGCAGATTTAATGAAAAAACAGCACTTCAGAAATATTAGCACAAAAACCGCATTTTTTTAAAAATTCCTCAAAAAAGCTACTATGATGTAAATGAAATATGCACCTATCACAATAATCACACAACATCTTCACCTGTTGCACAGGGTGTTTGCCGATGGCGTGCCAATAGTCTAGTTTTCAAATGGCAATAACTTAATTTTTTCAAATGGGACACCCTATATATTTTTCTTCAGTTAGAAGCTCTCTCTAATACGCATTAACAAAATATAGGGTTTTGCACATCTAACTTTACTATTTACTTTAATAATTGACGTTAAGTGGAAACAACATATTTTACACAATTTTTAATAAGTACAAAATTTTACAAAGTTTAATCGTAAGAAAACTACAATAGTGAAAGTTAAAATTTATAGTAGGTGTTCAAAATGTCTTCCATTTTCATTTATACATTTTCTTGCCCTTTTTTTCATTGATTTACGCACATCTCTTAGCATTGCAGGGGTCACTTGTCTAAATGCTGCAGTAATTTTTTCTTTCATATTTTCTTTTGTGGTAACCTCTTCTTTGTAAACAATCTTTTTAATAAAACCCCACAAGAAAAAATCGCAAGGTGTAAGGCAAGGCGATCTAGTAGGCCAATTTATAGGTCCTCCCCTTCCTATCCAACGATCCTGAAATTCCCTATTTAACCAATTGCGAACATCTAATAGGTAATGTGGTGTGGCACCATCTAATTGAAACCACATTCCGTTGCGATAATTTTGAGGCACATTTTGCAATAAGTTGCGAAAATCATGTTCTAAAAAATCTAAAAATATAGCTCCATTTACAGTCCCATCAAAGATATAGGGACCAATTACATAATCACCTGTTATTCCCGCCCACACATTCAAAGACCATCGATACTGTGATGTGGTTCTAAATAAATGTTCATTGTGGTCCGAATAATAATGGAAGTTGTGTCTATTTACACAACCGTTCTTATGAAACGTGGCTTCGTCGAGGAATAAAACTTTGTTTAAAAAGTTACGCTCTGTATTTATCTTGTTTATTAACCATCTACAGTATTCCACTCTACGCGCGAAATCACGTGGTAACAATTCTTGGTGAAGCTGGATATGATAGGGGTGATATTTATTCTTTTTCATTATGCGTCTAATTGTGGTATTGGAAATATCTAACTGATTGCTTAATTGCCTTGTGCTTATATTGGGATCTTCAACTATACTGATCATTTATATATTCTTATATTCGTTGTCAATAGTAACAGCTGTAGTTTCACGTGAATGTTTTTCATACTTGACGGTTCCTGTTCTATCAAATCTATTCTTTAAATTCTCAAAAGTATACTTTTGTGGATGACGTCTTTCTGGATATCTTTGACGATAGACCCTACTAGCAAGAAACGCATTTTTTTGACATTCACCCAGTATCCATATCATATCAATATTTTCTTGAACACTATAATTCTTATTAAAATCCATTTTTTATACACAATACCGATTAAATATAGTAGACATGATACAATACAAAATTTTATGTTGACAATTAATGCCATAAGAAAATAGACCTACTGTCATTTTCATAGGTAACTTGATTTCTTATTAAAAATTGTGTAAAATATGTTGTTTGTCACTTAACATCAATTATTAAAGTAAATAGTAAAGTTAGATGTGCAAAACCCTATATTTTTTTAATGCGTATTAGGGAGAGCTTCTAACTGAAGAAAAATAAACAGGGTGTCCCATTTGAAAAAATTAAGTTATTGCCATTTGAAAACTAGACTATTGGCACGCCATCGGCAAACACCCTGTGCAACAGGTGAAGATGTTGTGTGATTATTGTGATAGGTGCATGTTTCATTTACATCATAGTAGCTTTTTTGAGGAATTTTTTAAAAAATGTGGTTTTTGTGCTAATATTTCTGAAGTGCTGTTTTTTTCAATAAATCTGCTTAAAATAGGAATAACTTGTCAACGCCGCGTCGGATTTACAAATACAAAAAACTACCGTAAATCTAATATTAAGTAGAATCAGAAGACATAATCGTATACAGGGTGTTCAACTTAAAAAAACGAAATTAATTTTAATTCCACAAAAATTAGCCACCCTATATACATCAAAATATTTTAAAATGGTAGTCCGAGTGACACTGTCTACCCCTACAAAAAATCTTGTTGATATCTCTTTTAGTTTCGGTGCTAGAGATCGAGTGGAAATAATTGGCGCACCCTGTAGAAGCTATTAGGGCAATGCTGGGCACTTTCACGGCAACAAGAAATTTCGGGGTTTCCAATAAAAAGTGAATGATAGTTACCTCGTTGGTTAATGCTTAAGTTATCTAATTTTTGAATATATTTTCGAAGTTGGTCTACATTTTTTTCGATGCTTTCTATCCAGCTTCCTAGAACTTCGGCTCTTTCAAACGTTTTTCGAAAATTTTCTTGATTGTCATTTGTATTCTGAAAATAGAAAGAAAGAAGTATTTTAAAATTGCTTGTTTTCCATATATTTTATCGTATAAGTTTTACCATTTTTTATCAAAGAACAGGAGGGGGGGGGCTCAGCGGAGGGACCCCCCCAGGAATTTTATTAAATATACAGTACTTGAAAACTTCTTTTTAGGCTATTTTATGTGCCTCAAAAGCACCATAAAATGTTATTTTGACCTAAAGGGAGGGGAGCCTCTTTTAAAAATGGACACCACTGAAGAAGGACTTCCAGAACCTAGAAGCCGCCAACTTGGCTAATTTGCAATTGCTGCCTGACAAATCTCGAGATAAGTACGAGTTATTTTCCAATTGGTGCTGGTCATCTTGGATGCTCCCCTACGAGCAGCCTTCAAAAGCCAGAGCCTTGTGCGAGTTAGAAATGACGGGGCCTGACCTTTTAACGTGGGATTTCCCAGTACGGAACGTTTTTGCAACGCGACAGTACTTATGAACCAGGAAATGACATCTACTACGACATTTTTACCTTCAGTTGCTAGATCTGCAATAAATTTATAAAATGCCACCAAGTGCCCATATAATATTAATGTTGTTAATAATAATAAATAGGTAATTCATTTCTATAGTTCATAATGGCTTGGTACTTCAAATACTCCTCTCTTTGGATATTAAAACCACTTATTTGAATTTAAGTATATCGAATTTTGACATACTGATACGTCGATACGTCCCTCTCTATTTTTATCACTGACTTGTCAAACATCTTTTATTAATTGGAAGTTATTGTGTAAACGTAGGTGTAAGTAAATAAAGGAGGATTTGTAAAATAGAAATTATAGGGTATTAATATAAAACTACGTACTTACAGTATCAATATCCACAATTATATTATTGTCTGCATTATTTTTTGCTTGTAGCTGCAATTATAACGAATAAATTTTAGCTTATTGTTATAAATAAAATGAATAAACATACCTTCAGTTCACCTAACCTATCTTTAGTCATATTTAACTTTAGTTCATACCTTGATAATAATTATTATCGGTTTTTATCAGTTGGTCGACTTTATTTGTATAAGTAAATTCGTATCCAACTCGATACCATTTTGTGCGATGAAAGAATTACAGTCGATCGAATGAAAAATGTCGTAAAATGTTGCAAAAACTCGAGGAAAAAAGTGAATCAGTATTCAGTCGTAGTCAGCTGTTAATAATTTCAAAGTAATTATACAGTATGTAGGTTTATGATCTAACGGTATTATAAACAACATTGGATGTTTACTTACCGAGGATTTGCTTTAATTATATTTTTTCTTTACAACTAATGGCGGGGCACAAGTAAATAAAATAATAGACCTGGACCAACCATTTTTTAAACAAAAAAAAATTCTTAGCAGTATGTGGATGGTCGGAAAATTTAGGGTAAATTATAAACAAATTAAAAAAAATCAATTGGACAAATTAAAAGTTCCGGAAGGTGGGTGGGGGTAGTTAAATATACAAATTGAGGGTTGGATATTGTTTTTTTACGATTTGTGACTGAAATATGCATCATATCGAAAAAAGTTTAATGTAAAAGTTATAGATAATTAAAAAATACAAAACTTTTATATTCATCATTTTTCAACATAAACTCAAAATTAAGGAGTAATTTTCAATTTTTTAATTATATCAGTGCTAATTTTCCTCGTTAAAACCTCGACTTTAAGATGGTATGAAAAAGATATATTGTTCGTATTGAAAAATATCGTTAAAAATGCAGAACACCAAAAAGGACTTTTCATAATCGATTTTTCAGTTAATCTAGACAATTTTTTATTTTTTATTGCAAATAAGCATTGAAATTGATTATAATTAACTGTTAATGGTTTTGAAATGACCGAAAACGTTGTTTAAACAATAATCGAATACTTAAAAACTTCATAAAACTTCACTCTAATTATACAGGGTATTTTATAGGTAAATAAACATACGCAAACTGTGGATAAAGGACACTTAGACGAATAAGAAAAACCCATATTTGATATATCTAACTCGCTTCATTACTGAGTTACTGAGTGTTTTATCAATTTTGCTCATTTCTTTTATCCCCCGTATTTTTGGAACCACCTTATATATTTATTTGATATGCGGCAAGCTTGTTCTACTCCATTAGAATAATCAAGAGACATAGTGACCAAAATTAAAATCCAGGTCCGTCTTCAAAAAAAATTGTCGAAATGATTTTGCTCTTACACAACACCCTGTATATCAAAATTTTAAAAATTGGGTTGCGTATTCGAAAAGAACGGAAAAAGTTTAACGGGAATACAAAGTTTTTGAGACTGCACATTTCTTTCTACCTACTAGTAAAATTTTAAAAGCAAACGAATTGCGAATTATTATGGAATTCGATTATTGTTTAAACAATGTTTTCGGTAATTTCAAAACCAGTAATAGTTAATTCAATATAAATGACATTATATAACATCAAGCAACCGTAGAACTGAAAATTCTGGAATCACCCCTAGAAAAATTTACCGTAAAACAAATCACATGATCAATTCAGCAGTCAAATCCCAAAAAATCTCCTGGATATGACCTAATTGGTGTCAAAATCATGAAGGAACTTTCAGATAAGGGGATGAGATATTTGACACAATTGTGCAATTCAATCCAAAGAACGGGCTATTTCCCAATGTTGTGGAAGGTAGCCCAAGTCATACTAATCCCTAAGCCAGGAAAACCAATGGAGGAAACAACATCTTACAGACCAATCAGTTTACTGCCCGCTATGTCAAAATTATTAGAAAAATTACTGATAGAGAAAATAGAACCAATCCTGAAGGCCAGCTGATTAATACCTAACCATCAATTTGGATTTAGAGCGAAACATGCGCCGATAGAACAAGTCCATCGAGTTACAAAAGAAATATACAAATCCTTTGAAGACAAAGAATATTGCTCTGCTGCTTTCTTAGACATCATTCAGGCATTCGGCAAGGTCTGGCACGATGGATTACTATACAAAATCAGGAAAAGCCTTCCTAAAATCCTACCTGCAAGACCGACACATTCAAGATCAAATCTCAACTCTGCGTCTAATAATGTCAGGGGTTCCACAGCGAAGTGTACTTGGCCCGATCCTCTACCTTGTATACAGAGCGGATATTCCCACAAACACCAATATAACTACGGCAACATATGCAGATGACACTGCTGTCCTGGCATCTCATCAAGATCCTGCTATTTCTTCACAAATCTTGTAGAATCAAGGTGAATGAAACAAAATCAATCCACGTTACCTATGCCCAACGAAGAGGAACTTGTCCAACTGCAACAAAAACAAAATGCAAAATACCTAGGAATTCACCTGGACCGACGTTTAACGTGGAGAATTCTTTTTTCTCGGGAATCTCATCTATAATATATTTTTTGAATTTGTTTTTATGTTGCTTTGCTATTACGAGTAATTCTGCTTTCAAGGATTTAGGAGGACTGATAATATTTCTAGAATGAAGCCATTTTGAAATATATATTAATACAAAATTCCGAATCAATTAAAATACATACAATACGGCTATGAATAAATAAAGTCCGACATCTGTCAAAAGAACAGGTTTATTACAGTAAAACCCACGGGAACATGATTAAATCAAACTAAATATTTTATTAGGCCGATCAAATGTATTAAAATTTTCATTTTGACTACAAATAAGCATTGAAGGATGAGGTAAAAATAAAATTTCTACCTCCTAAACATGTACTACTTCTTCAAATTAAATTACTGCACTCCTTTCTTCTCTAAACTATAGTTGTCAAGTTTTTTTTATTTATTCAATTTTGTAATGATGATTTTTGAAATTCCTCAGAATTTCTTTTCTATAATATGCAAATTCCTTTTTTTATTAAATTTCTCACTTTCATCACATTTTTTTTAGATGGCGCCACCTAAAAGAAATTATTATTGTCCCCACAGGCATTGAATTACAACGGTCCAGACGCGTCTCGGAAGATTTTTTATGTTTATTAAGTTAAAATTCGTTAAACTTTTGTCGGAAAAGTAAAATATAATTTCTTGATCCTACATCAAAATTTTCATCGATTTTCAATTCAACATCTTTAAAATAAATTCATCAACATTGTTTAACATAGGAAATAATTTTGAAACAGGATGCAGACACAATATATCAGAACTATATTACATTTCCTTTGACATTTGCTTCAGTTTCAAATATTTCACGAACGTTTTTGTTTCTAAAAGACACATTAGCATTTATAAATATTTAATAAATCCATTAAAAATTCAAATTCACTCTCGATATTGCCTAATTAGATTTAAATTTTACGGGAAAGTTTACAAATATTAGGCAATCGTTTAAACCAAGGTTAAGCACCTATAACTCTCTGCAACTTTCATACCTCGTTTAATTTATTGTTTGATTTATTGATAAAATATTTGAAGAAGAATTTTTATTGGGAAATTAGAGCATTATAATGTAATCTAAACCGATTAGAAATATACATGATCGCAAATTAATGTCGAAGGTTACTGTTAAACAAAGAATAATATTAGAAATTATTTATAAATATTTAAAAAAATTATTTGCTTAGAGAAAATAAGTTAAAAATGGTGAAGAGGAATATTAGGAAGTTAAAGAGGTAGATGCAGAAGTAGAAATAAAAAACACTATAAAAGCACAGATAGATCCAAATATTGATGAAGATTCAAATTGGATGAAAAATTGTCTAAGAAAACTAGTCTTTCTTCTTCATCTTCTTGAAAAGTTTCTTCAATATCACTGGATTGGTACCACGTTGGTGGAATATCAGGAGGAATGCACTAGCTGGCAGGCCCGGATTCAGAGCCGTGATTTGAGGGGGGCGAACCTTCCGGGGGTCCGGAAAATTTTCGAAATAATGTCTTTATTACCTTTTAGTTATTTATTTGTATATGTGATTTTTTTGTTTGGGGGGGGGGGGGGGGGGGCTTGTATCCGGGCCTGCTAGCTGGGTGTCTGCAACGCATCTTGAGCGCTCATTTTTTTTTATATTTTTTTAATTTTGTTACAAAATTTGTATTCTAATAGGCTAAATACAAGCAATTACTAGGTATACAGTTATTTTCAAATTACGTCAAACCATAACTGGCACATGGGGATTGGCCTAATATTTTAGGTGGCAGTCAAAGGGTTAAGACACTACTACTTCTTATAACCATTTCTTCAGTGGACTTACTCCTTTATTTTTTCGATATAAAGTGAATCCTTTTTTGCAATTTTTTTTGATAATTTTTCAAAAACAGAACCCCGCATGTCCTAGTAAATGGAGAGGAACCAACGGTATACTTTGTCCTGTCCATGTAGGAGGGTTTATTGGTCCCTCAACATCAAAGTCCCTGAACATCAGACTGTTTTTGTAGTACTTTTTTTCTTCAATAAAATTTGCAATTGATAAATCAGCATTATTAAGACCATGTTTATTTAAATGCCTTTCTTATATTGTTGTGAAACTTCAATGTTAATATATTATTTTACTTCCACTTACTTTATCAAGTCCAGGTAGAATATACAGGGTGTTTCATTGCGAAGTGTCCATAAATTAAACAGAACAGAATGTAACAAAATAATGGAGTAGATCTGGCGAAAAAAACAGCTCGAAAATAAACTGATGAAATCAAGAAATGTTTTTCCCAATCGATGAAGTCACATCCCCCCCATCATTCCTGCATGAAATGTTCGACCCAGGCGGCGGCGGGGGAAATCCTCTATCTAAAGAACTTGAAAACAGTTTTTCCGACAAATCTCAGCCGGGTTTGATCGCGAATTGAAAGTGCAAAAATGAAAAAAATTAATTAATTATTTTTCGAGAGGCAGTGGAGATGGAGTCTCAATTTTTTGTGAATAGAAGGATAATAACGAGTACTTTTATGTGCCGGAGGGTGGGGGTGGTGGAATAAGTAGGGGGCAGATATGGGGGGGGGGAAATTAATATTATTACAAAAAGCCACTATGAACTGCAGAAATGAATTAATTGTGTTATGTCTGCGTTTAATGTATGGACACTTCGCAATGAAACACCCTGTATAAAGAAATTTAAACTTCCTACAACAGTTCAGTTCAAAATTGCTTTCTTGTATCTTGTAATTGTTTTATGTTAAAACGTTTTTTTTTATTTTCTACCGAGAAATAACACTCCCTTTAGTCTCACTCTATGGTTATCGCGAGTGACACCGCTCATTTACGTAATCTTTAAATAACAATATCATTTATTTCTTTAAACCGAAATCTCAAATTTATTCAGAGGAACGAAATAAAAAACCTGGTAGGTTTCAATATAAGCATATCAATATAAGTAAAAGTGGAAACGAGCATCGTTTGCAGATATTGCCTTCAGATAAAAGAAATTCGAAAGATATTTTTGAAACGGTAACTAACGCATACACCGAGTTTGGTGGTAACAAGTCTCTCGTGATTATCATTGCCCCTGGGTTCCTAATGTAAACGATGGAGTACTTTGTCGCCAACTGTACAAACAGTATGGCAAATAAAAGTATTTGGTGGGAAAAACAAACAACGCGAATGCTAGAACAGGTAGAGGACAAATTATCATGTATCATGTATTTGCAGATGATATAGTTGCTGAAATCAGAAAAAAATAGAAAATACGTTTAAAGAAATAGTAGAACAATCAGAATAAAACAAAAATATTGTGCGTTTTGAAGTGTGAAAAATTTAGAAGAAGAAGAAACTCGAGGACTGCAGAAAGAAGATCCGCAATGGAGAAAATAATATCTATCTATCTATCTGTGATGAGGGTGTCGATACACTGCAACCTATAAGATCTATTGTGCCCCCTACTGCTGCCCAGTCGTTAAGGATGTCTCAACGATTAGAGCAGTTCCTCCAGTCCTATTGCTTTCAAAAAGTTCAGGATGTCGGTAGGCTTCAGGTTAGGTAGACCTTCCTCTTCTATTTGATATTCTTCAAGGTATCGTACTCTTGGATTTTGCAGGGTAATGCATTGAGAGAATGTGGATAGAGGTTTCCTCCTCTTTCTCGCAGAATCTGCATTCTTCTTTGTCTACTAATCCGAGTTTCTTTAGGTGGCCTCTTAGACGGCAGTGCCCTGTTAGGATACCCGTTAGTATTCTGAGCTTATTTTTACTTTTACTGATGCAGTCGTCAGATCTCTTCTGGTTATAGTTTCCCAGTAGTGTCTTGGCCTGCCTCATTCCTTGTAGTCCTATCCAGTATTGGGGTTTTTTCTTATTTACTTCTTTTCCAAGTTCATCAAGTATTGTACTGGTGCTTATTTCGCAGAAGGGTTCAGGTCCCAGAAATGGTGTTTCAGCCCCTTTTTTTGCGAGTACGTCTGCTATTTCATTACCCTCCACTCCAGTATGTCCCGGAACCCATAGTAGAGTAACAGTGTTGTTCTTGCCTAGTTCGTTTAGATTCTCTAGGCACTCCCAAACTATCTTGGAGTTGATTACGTGGGAGTTCAAGGCATTAATGGCTGCTTGGCTGTCTGACATGATGATGATATCTTGTCTGCCAAAATTTCTTTCTATGTTTAACTGAACACATTTTCCAATGGCGTATATTTCAGCTTGGAAAATGCTCGGAGATTTGCCTAAACTTTCGGAATATTTGGTTCCAGGCCCATATACTCCTATTAATGTTCCTTCTGTTGTTCTAGAGCCATCTGTGTAACAGCAATCAAATAAAAAATATTAAAAAGCAAAATATTAAACAGAAAATCTACAATTAGATAAGTTTTACTGTCACTGGCTAAAACAAAGGAAGAAGAAGAAAAAAAAGAGAAGACGTAAAAATATTAGAAAGAAAAATTATAAAATCGATACTTGAACTCATCAATATAACAGTATGGAATTAGAAATAATAGTAAATTCAAACAAGAACTAAAACATGAAAATATAATACAGATAAAAGAACCTAGGATGGTTAAGAAACATTGAGAAGTCACGAATTGAATCAATAAGGAAAGAGAAGAAGCTACGAAAGGTTAAATTAGTTCCAAGAGATGAAAATAACTTCACTGAACTTACAGGCCATTGTTAACAGATCTTAACGGAACGGGGCTCATTCGATGGAGCTAACAACGGAGATACAAACTCCCAAGTTCGAACGTTAGCTTCCTCATCGATTTCAAGCGGTTTTTTCCGTTAAATAGATATCTAACGCGAATTACGGCTCTTTAAGGGCTAAACAACCTCAAGGGAGGTCTACTGACGTTTGCTTCGTCTTTACTTTGCAATTTCATCAACAAATTCCAATTATTATTCCCAGTGAGCTTTTAAAAAGACACCACAACGTTTCAAGCGGAAGTAGCAGCAATACACCTCAATATTGGAGAAATAAACAGACAAGATAGCATAGGTCAGTCTGTTATCATATTCTCCGACAGCCAGAAAACACTAAAAGAATTGAAGGCCACTCAAGTAAACTCCAAACTTGTGTGGTACTGTCCCTGTGCCCTGAATCAACTAGAAAACTGCAAGAAAGTGACACTGACATGGGTGCCATGACGCAAAGGATACTAAGGGAATGAAAAAGCCGACAAACTGACCAGACAAGGCTCGTCAAAGGCATTCTATGGCACCGAACCCTTTGGCGGCATAACAAAAGCAACAGTTAAGAAAGCAATCAGCAAATGGGTGAAAAAATAGGTTCAAAGCTGGTGGGAACAATCCCCAGGACAGAGGCAGACAAAAAGGTTTCTCACCTACACCCACGGCAGACCTACTCAGCAAGGACAGAAGGTCCGTAAATGCAATGGTAGGCATGCTTACAGGACAATGTAAACTCAACAAACACATGAAAAACATATGCAGTTTTTGTGAGACAGAATAAGAAACCTCCATCCATATCCTATGCGAATGCGAAGGCATAGCAAGGACAAGGTTCTCACAGAAGGGAATGGAACAGCCATTGTTAGGGATCCTAAACATACTTAAAAGGACGAAGCTCGCGCAAGTCATCTAACTATCAAGGGAACCACAATAGATCTAGTCAAGATTTCGGAACAGAATAGGATTTTGATGAACTTTTATAACAGTTGGCGAAGTAAAATAAAAAAAAATTTTCTGATGAATTTTGACGGCAAGACTTAATTTTTCTTTAGTTTCTTTAGTTAAGTTTGAAGTAATAATTGGCAAAGTCCAGATCAAAGAAAATAATTTTTTATTTTTTATGATAAAAATTTAACATAAATCTATAAAAAAATATGAAAAAATTGAAATTTAACCCAAAGTGGGTTATTTATGAGACTACAATGGTGTAGTGCAAGCCTTGTTCTATTAAACCCCCCTATCAAGCAGGTCAAATTACCGGGTTCGATTAGTCAACCGGAAAGCAGGCTATTTCGTCTCTAGTCTTTCATACTTCCTGGCATTACGCTTCTCTCACCTCTTCTCCTTCCTCTTCGTTTTCATTATTTTCTTTATCATTTCATGCAAGAAGTCCCATTTCTTTTTTGATTCTAGCAATATTGGTTTAATAGTCTCCGGCTGTATAATATCTACACCTGCCGATCTCATCGCCGCATCTCTATTTTCTGTCCATCTGCTGCTTTAAAAGATATTATGTTCAACGTCATCCTGTTCTCCGTAATAATTGCAGCGATCTGTATCTGTTATATCCACTTTTTTGAGATATGTGCCAAAAGAGCCATAGCCTGTCAACGTTTTCTAGTACTCCAATCTTCTGTGATCACAATTAGTCCACGCTCTTAGGTCACTTATGAGTCGTTTTGTCCACAGTCCCTTCTCTTCGTTCCCACCTATATCTTGCCATGTATTAATGGTCTCGATTCGAGTTCTGTCTCTGGCTTTTTCCTTGTTAGTGTCTACACATAACAAAGAATGGTGAACAAGTCAGCGAGAGTGTCGAAATAGCCAACAAATTAAATGAATACTTTATATCTGTAGGTGAAAAGCTAGCTGAAAATATAAAAAGACATCCAGATTATACCGAAAGGAAAAGTCTATGTAACCACTCAATTTTTCATCCTGCAACCGAAAATAAAATGAAAGACATAATATGACAACTCAAAAATAAAAATCCCCTGGCATTGATAACATTAAAGTAGAAACCCTCAAACTATATAACAAAACCACTTACTTACATAGTCAATAAATCGTTTGAACATGGATATTTTCCCTCATCTTTCAAAACAGGAAAGCTTTTGACATCGTGAACCACTCTATATTACTCAAAATCCTACAAGATATGGGCATAAGAGGCATACCACATAACCTTTTCAGAAGCTATTTATTAAATAGGCGACAAATAGTGAAAATCAATGACATTTTGAGTGATGAAAAAACGATTTTATGTGGTGTACCACAAGGAACGGTTCTAGGACCAATCTTATTTAATATTTATTTAAATAATCTCTTTTTATTGAACACTTACTTGAATATCATCAGTTTTGCAGATGACACTGTTATATTCTGCGAAGATGATGATGGTACAATCTAAGACTTGAGCTAGAACAGGACCTAAGTCAAATTAAGAAGTGGTTTTACTACAGATTACTCTCAATAAATTTCGATAAAACGTATTACCATTTAGTAGCTATGATGTATCTCTGTCAGAATATAATATATATCCGATACGGCTGTCATTAGGCCTGTCAAAAAATCACGTACCTTGGCATATATCTAGATAACCATGGGATCAAAATATTTTATATCTCGTCAAAAAACTACGATGCATCCTGTATACATTTAAAAAAATAATTCGCATTCTCAACCATAAACAAAATTAATTTTGTATAAAAATTTGGTAGAATCTCACTTAAACTACTGCATAATTGGTTGGAGAGGAGTCTCTAAAACTCATTTGCATTTCCTTGAATTAATTAAAAGACGTTGCTTGAGATGTATTCTCCAAAAGGAATACAACTATCCGACCTTCTCTACTCGGAAACTGAAATATTCGACCCAAAAATGAATTGACCATCTACAGTCATAAGTATAGAACTCGCCACAAAGAAGAGATTGTAATTACCCGGGCCCGAAACCTTTTAGCATTTTGCCCGAAGGGCTTCTCTGGATCTCAGCAAACCTCTTTGCGTATTTTTTTACCTGTAACACCCTATACCACATCGGAGCTGCATAGAGTAAGATACTTCTGGACTACCGTGTTCAATATTGGTAAAAACCTCTTGAGACTGGCCACTTTTTTCTCAGCTTTTTTCAACGTTTCGTTGACGTGAACTCCAAAAATTCCCCGAGATATCTTACGTATTTATATGGTTTGATGTTTGTATTCTCCAGTGTAAATTCAATATTCTCCCTTTTCCGTTTGTCTTTCATTATCAGAACTTCCGTTTTGTGTGGTTTTAAGGGCGCGGTCTTCCTGTGTATAAAATCCTATGCTGCAGACCAAAAGTTAAATCGACTGATTTCCGAATGTAATGGGATTTAAAATATAATTTTCAGACAAATTAAAGATAAAGGTCTAACTTAGGTAGTCTTACTATTCTAAATCGATAAATTTATTATTTTCTATGGAAACGACAGCTTCAAAATCATCCAATTTTTTTAACCTTAAAAGTGGCATTTAACAATCTATATATCCTCGATTCTGAAAAAATAAGAAAAATAAACATTAACTTGACCTAAGTTAAACCTTTATCTACAATGTGGTTTAATCAGAATACATCAAAATACTTTAATTTATGAAATCAGTCGATTTGAAATGTTGAAGTCATTTCAAATTAATTTGAAAGTTTGGTCAAACAATGGCGTCTAAAAATTCTTTACCCATAGGTATTCAGTATATATATAATTATATATAGATCATATAGGTTTTAACACTGTAAGAAAGATGGTGCCCGAAGCAAATCAAATTTGCAATGGATGCCAACCCATCAGCTGAGATATTTAGCGGGGTGATACCATAATTAGCCCAGTTGTGAGAGACTTTGACCTCTCATAAAATGTGATATCGCTTTAAAAGGTGTAGAAAACGATAAAAAAATCTTTGCGGCTCTAAAGTGTATGCTAAATTCGAAAAACTAATAGCACAACCACGTGAAACAGCAAAAAATTTTACTATTATTTATATTTCAGATAACATTTGTTCACTTTAAATTTTATTTTAATGTAATATACTTAAATGTTTCTTTTCAAATTATATTGCTAATTTTATATTTTGTTTGTTAACTGTTTCATTTTATTCATTGAATTGTTTTCATTAATCTACAATAAATTATTGATATTTTGTAAACTATAAACGTCACTTATAGCAAATTTTATCTCAAACTATAAAAATGCCATTTTTGGTTTTACTGTACAACTCAAGAAAATCAATAAACTCTGTAGATTTTTTTTATCTCTAATTTTTTCCAAAAATTCAATTTTTTTCCCATTTCATCGTATTCCTATCTGTTATGGTTTAGAATATAGCAATGTTGGCACATAATAAAAGAAACATGCACTCAAAACACAAAAAGAACGCTGCAATTGTATTTATTGTCTTTGTAATTAAAGTAAAGTAAAGTTTTTGCTCTCCAAACATTTAAAAAACTTTAATCAGAAAGGAACATTCTAAGTACGCCGAATATAATAATATATCATGAATTTAAATTTTCGCGGGAACTCACAGCTGTTGGTTGAAACTGTTCATTTGGCAACGTGGGTTAGCTAACGTTTCGTCTGAAAGTTGACGAGATTTTAGAGCATTTATATTTGCATGTATATTTTTTATTACTCTGAACACGAGATGCTTGTTGCGCATGTCGTTTAACTGTCATAACGCGGGAATTTTTAAAAATAATTCAACATTATTTGTGTCGATATGTTATCTATCCATTAGAATAAAAATATATAAAGTATTTTAGAAAAGAATTAGAGGTAATATTATAAAGTAAACGATAAGAATATATATTGAGATGAATTCCGTAAATTATACGATTTTACTTTTTTTTTAAAATTTATTTTCCATTTGTCCACTTTGACATCTTTCAAACATCTCCTCTTCCCAAACCAAAAAAAAAAATCAACATCCCATAGCAACCCTGTCAAATTTTAAATACTCCTACACATAATTTTAAAATAACTAAATTCCTAAATAACAATTGACAACATTTACATCATTACAATATATTCAAAATAAATGATATTTTGTATGACTTTCATAATAAATTAATTTTTACTTTTTAATAGTTAGTATGTGTAGGAATCAGGATTTTTCTTAATCAGTTATAATCACTACTAAATTGTCAATGTTTCAAATTATTACTTCCCATGGAACACTTATTTATCAAATTAAAAAAATGTAATAATTTTGTGTATAGACCAATATAATGAAAAAATTAAATATGGGAATTTTGTCATGAAAATCGGTATATGGGGTTAAAATAATATTCTGAACAACTGTTTCTAATGTTTTTCGATATCTCTAACGCGAAGCAAAATATCGAGAGTTTGAAGTTCTGATTTTATCTGATTATCTTAAAAAATATGACCCGTCCAATTGTGCAAAAATTTAAAAGAAAACCTAATTTTCAATCGAAAAAGTTGGTTTACAAATTTTCAATTGTTTAACTTTATCAGAGTGCTCGATTTCTTCGTAAAACCTCGGCTTTAAGATGATTTGAAAAAAATATTGTTCGTATAGAATTTCAATTCGTATAAAATCTAAAAATAAATATTTTGCTTTGAAAAAATTACAGCTGCTTATTTAAAACACAAAAAAGAACGTTTTCACAAAAAAAATATTTTTCGGTCTTCCGTGCAGAAACAATAATATTGTAGACCAAAAGTTAAATCGACTGATTTCCGAAATTTAATTTCCAGACAATTTTTTTTAATCTTTAATAGTACTTTTATCAACGTTGCTTTGTACACTCTATGGAATATTTTTTTCAAGAAATACAGCAGTAAGATTTTTTTAGGCTTCAAAGAACACTAAACGACAAAAGAATTTAACAGTGTAAACTGTAAACACACTGAAATCAAAACAAATCCCAAGTTCACACACGCATGCGCAGGCAGCAGGACTCTTGTGCAATTCCGGACCTTTGCCATTTATCACTTCGTGAATATTTTGGATTAGTAAAAAGGTAAAAAGTTAATATCTATAATACGGTAAGCGTATTGTATTATTTGCCTCAGTAACCCGAGTTAAATAACGCCGGCGCCGTCCGATTGCTCACGAAATCTTTTCCGACCTTACACCGGCTTGGCGGATAATTTGAAATTTGAGATTGTATAGGTACTGTGATTCTTCCATGATTGAGATGTTCACAAAACCATAGCATAACGAGTGTTGTCTGTATATACCTTTATAGAGACAACGGCATAACCTATTACAGTGGGATGCGAGATTTTGCATTTTTTAATTCTATTTAGGTCTTAGTTAAGGATTAACAAATTAAACATTGAGCTATAGTCAATATTCATTTTCAAAGGTGTAGAAAATAATAAGCATAGTTCAACAACAAAAATATAAATAGATGATAAAGCTTACTTTTTATCAGATAAAATCAAGGATCTGGGGTTTAAATAGTCTTCAAGAAAAATTCGGGAGAAAATTTGAACCAATAAAACCGAGGAAACAATATTGCTAAAGCGGCTTACTCCTTTGATACAATTATCTAGGAGTCTAGGGCCACCGTGAGCTGAACCAAAGTTCAAAGGAAGCCTGCCGCCTTGACTTAAAGAGTGGCTCTTTGATCTACAAAGAAGCGCCGATGCAACTTGACACGTGTCGATAGTTATCATAGCTATATACTAACTTTGAAATGAGCAATAACATCACTCTGTATCTATACATTTGAAAAGGGCATTTTATTTCGAATTGTTTCCGACTTGTAAATATCTTTGACATGTTCACCTAAATCGTAATTATTCATCGTTCGCGTGGTTAATTTTTCTTTCGTTTCTCACATAAGTAGGTACTTCATAACGAGGAACAAATAACTGAAAAGAAAATGTTATTTTGATATTATCAATGCCGCAGTAACAAATTATTTTAATTTTAAGAATTAAAAGAAAGATCTTATGGAAGTATCGTTTTCATTGAAAGGCTCTGTATAAATAAAATATACCTACAAAGAAAATAAATGAAAAATAAAAAGTTAAGATTATACATTTTGATGATACTAAATATTGTTCTCCCCTTGCATTACACATAATAAACAGTGAATTTCTAGAATGATTTCTGTAACGAGAAAATTTCAAAGGAAGGTTTCTGTAACTATTTTGTTTAATTTAAGCATTTATCACGAGATACCAGCACCTCCCGGGCAGCATCTTATTTGACATAATTTGGCTGATATTTGACGTACAAGACCGCGCCCTTAATGACAGTTTATGTTCATTCATCTATCTATTGAGTCTTCGAATAAAAGTAACAGTTAGAAAAACGTTATTTGATTAATTTTGGGGATAAATCTACAAAAAAAAATCTGATAAAATTTAAATTCCGCAGACTATAAATACTTTCTTCATTTCTACTCTTTAATTTACCTCATTTTGAGGTTTAATTCGAATAAATTAGGTTTTTCTGATTTTCGGTAAAGAATTTCAATAATTACCTATCTGTAATTATAAAACAATTCCAAAGCTCGAACATTACTTAAATTACGATCTACATTTCTTCGAATTGAACGCAAAGTGGCGGAACAAACCTCCATCTCTCCTTATTATCAGTTCGAACATGTGCTTTCTCTAGGCGCATACCGCTTTACTCCGAGTACGGCTAAAGACATGCAACCGTGGATAGGAGCTCGCTGAAGACGTCGGCCACTTAAAACTGTGCAGACGGAGCGCGAACGCTGCGTTTTTGTTTATTTTTTTGATCTAGTTTAATTAATAAGAAAAGTGAAAGGGGTTATAACTCCGTACTGATAATTTTATATCCCATAATTATATTGTTAGGTAGTGCACGGACTTTTAAGAATAGTTTAAAAGTGTTATAATTTTTTTAATCTAATTTTTTAAGGTAAGATAACATTATGTTTTTATAGGAGTTGGGTAATCATAATAAAAAAATATTTCCTATACAGTGCGTCCAAGAAAGTTGACTCTAAATGGGATAACATTATTATTGTGTTTATTTGTTTTTAAAGAGTAAGAAAATAATTCATTTCTGTAGTTCATAGTGGTTTTCTGGTAATACAATTTCTCTTCATGGAAATAAAACCACTTATTTTAAAGAAAAAGGGGGCTTTAATTAACGTTTCGACTTTCTTGATCGAAAGTCGTTTTCAAAATGACATAAAAAAATTTACTATAGAAACAGAACACTTGATAATCTTACAAAAATATGTCGGCAACATAGGATTTTGAAATTGAAGATGTCAAAATCTGTTTCCATCATATTTTTGTGACGTTTCTGGGAACGAATTTTAAAAAAGGATAGCGCATTTGCATATTATAAGAGAATTTATACTTCGCCATAAATTAAGTTTTCTTAATAATATCACAAAAAAAAACCAGATAAAAACTTATGATACTATCCCGATAGAGAGGGTATCCTTTTTGCAATTAACTCTTTTTGTAAAATAGGCATCCAAATTTTTGAAATATCAGCCGAACTATTAGAAACACATTCGTTATTATTTAAGCATATCAATGCTGCTTCTTTAACTTTGCGGTTATAATTATTATCTAGGTTCTTTTAATAATCTAGTTGAAGAATTCCATTGTATTTTATGACCAAAATCCCATGCATGTTTATTTTTAGTGTACGATTGGTGTTCATTAAGTCTGATATGAAAAGGTCTAGATGTTTCCACTATATAAAATGTATTACATTCGCAAGGAATTTTGTAAATACAATTTTTTGTATGTTGAATTTCATTAAAAGGTTTTGTATTTACTATTAAAGATTTTAATGTATTATTAGTTTGAAAAACTGTTTTTAAATTAAATTTATTGCCAATCCTAATTTTTTCGTATAATTTTGGAATATAAGGGATTTTTAATATATTTGAAAGAAGTATTGGTGGATTTAAATTTTTTTCTTTATTTTTGATGTCTCGGTAAAGTTCACGATTTATAAATTTACTTGGGTTCATTATTTAAAATATTGTCATTTGAACAAATTGTTTTTGCTCTATCGGAAAGAGATTTGACAATACCTCGTTTAACACAAATTGAGTGGTTTGAATTAAAATTTAGATATCTATTTGTATGTGTTTCTTTTCTAGAAACTGATGTTTCAATACAATTGTTATTATTGTGTATTAGTAAATCATTTCAATTGTAAATTTAATAATAGGTTCCGAATTATTAATATTATATAAAAATGTATCAATATTTTCCCTATCGTCTTGCCAAATTGCAAAGATATCATCTACATATCTAAACCAGACAGAATGTCTTAAATTTTGTTTATTTACAATTGTCATTTCAAAATCCTTCATGAAAATATCATACAATTTTGGTGATAAAGGTGAATCCATTGCCATACCAAAATTTTGCTGATAAAAATCACTATTTAATTAAAAATACGTAGTTTTAATACATAATTCCAACAATTCTAGAATTGCTGAGACGCTTAATTTAGTTCTATTTATTAATGTGTTATCACTTGTCAACTTTTTTCTAACAAGATTAAGAGTTTTATCGACAGAAACATTTGGAAATAAACTAACTACATCAAAACCATTATATCTGAATTTGTAATTTTGATTTTTGATAATTTTTCTAAAAAATCTTTTAAAATTCGTTCCCAGAAACGTCACAAAAATATGATTGAAATAGATTTTGACACCTTCAATTTCAAAATCTTTCTCCGTGTCCTAGTTGCTGTCATATTTTTGTAAGATTATCAAGTGTTCTGTTTCTATAGTAAATTTTTTATTATATATTTTGTTATGTCATTTTGAAAACGACTATCGATGAGAAGAGGAATTGTAAGAAAATAATTTTTTCTGTGTACAATATTTAATTTTACCCAGAATAAAGTACAGAAAAATGTCAAAAACCAGAGGTATATAAAATGGGTAGACTTCAACTGAGCACCGTCCCTTGAAGGCAATAAAAGTAGATATATGAACTGAGCACTTTTACCTGGTTTAATAAATCTTTTTAATCCTTTAATCCTAATAAGAAAAGTACGATACATTAGTTAAAATTTGTAAGAGTGCATTGGCAACTAATGTTTTTTATAAATATTTTGAAGGAAATTAAGTAAAATAAAATTTTGATTCACATAACATATATTAAGTAAATACAAAATAAATATCAATATAAAAATATAAACTTAAAATACATCGATTATAATTTGTATCCATTTGCAATTAATTTCACATATTCAAATTCTGTAATTTTAATTATTTAATTCTAATATTTTTTTATTTGTGAATTTTTCTGCCTCTCTAAATTTTTTTGTTATTACCATGACAGGAGTATTAATTCTTTGTATTTTAATGTATACTAAACACTAAAATTCAAGTGTTTTTACAAAGATATGAATATTTGGATGAGTATGATAAAAGTATTTGGAAAAGTGCGAATGAAAGGATTCACAAGGGTTCGTTGTATAATATAGAGAGCTACTTTTAGAAGCCGATACTGTTGGTAGAAATAAGGACTCTTCTGAGATATAATGATCAATCAGACAATCAGCTAATTTGATATATGCCGAAGAGTTGGGAATTTCGGACATAAAATGATTCACAAAACATTCACGTACATTTCCGGGGTTAAGAAATGGTAAGCCAAAAAGATGTTGAAGCCACTTTCCTCCGAATTAGTTTTATATTGGTTTACTAAGCCAATATTTTGAATTTTTCGATACCAATTTTGTGCCAAGTGGAATCGATAGCCAAAAATGTTTGTCAATCAATGTCTAAAAATCCCAAAATTCCCAAACATTTTCCAACAACTCGGAATCAAATTAAAGAATTAAAGGGATAAGTATTAAGTCATTAAGTGCTGAATTCATATATCTACGAGGGGTCCAATAGTTTACCTGAGGGTAATAAAGTGCTGAGTTGATGCCTGTCCTATAAAATTGTTTTTTTTTTCGAAAACGGCAATTATATCACTTAAAAATTGTAATTATTACAGTATTTACTATTTCCCAAAATTCCTGAGTGTCTCCTTGAAAATATATATTTAAGAATTTACGGAAATTTTTTAAGGAAATCAGATACTTAAAATTTCTTGTACGCTGATTATGAAAATAGAAAATAAATTTATAATTTTTTATACCCTAGGGTCGGGCAAAATAAAAACAACCAATTTTAAAAACGTAATAATACACGAATACAAATAAATAACAGCAATTTTCTAATGCAAAAATACATCTAAAAAAAGATAATATTCTATTTTGTTAAAACTAACAAAAGAGAATTCAAGGTCGGCGTTATCAGTTTGTGGTTGAAATAGCTGAATATTTAAAACTATAAACGTGAAGTTTTCCACATATTGGTAAATTTTTTAGCATTATCAGCTTTTCGGAAAATGCAAGGATTTACAGACTATCACTAAAGATACACGAAAATCTTAAATTAAAAAGTGATACGTGAAATGCCGATAGAGGTTCCGTTAGAAAAAGAGTGTTATTTTAAATTAAAATTCAAATTTGTTTAATTATACATATTTAATGAAATTAAAAAAAAAACTAGTGAAATGACCCCTACGTAAAGAAGCTATGATGAAACTGGCTGATTCCTCATTCAAATATACATGTAAAAATAGCTCAGTTCAAAATTAACAAAAGAAAATAATATCAAGGTTACGCGCTGGCTCAAAGTTATCAGTCAAAACGCCAGTCTTCCTCTTTTGTGCCTACAGAGCAAATCAAGGTTGAGATGACATCGAGTACTCTGTTTAATGCCATCTTCCAAATTATACGACATCAAAACACCACCATCTTGCCCATTTGGACTTTGAGTCTCTTATGAATCAATTGTTGCAGCTATATTACGCTCAAGTTGAGACATGACTGCGTTGTGGCGTATATTTTTGGTCTTTCAAATAGAACATCTTGTAGAATAATCTTTTAAAATTTTTATTATGTATATTATTGTTTGTTTGACTTGACGTTTTCCATACGTATTTTCTTACTTATTTTCAGTTACCATTAACATCCTGGAATCTACTTTGAAAACCTTCAACATTTTCTTTTTATTTTCCTAAATAAACTTATTCTTATCTTATATTTGACCATGGCTCTCTTCCACCTGGGTGGGGCTGCAGTCCCCACAGCTCCCCCTGGATTCGCCAATGTATTTGACACGTTATTCTAGTCCCAAACTCGCTTCATTATTGCCATCAGTTTTTGGGCAGGTTTTTGAATATTGAAATAACTTAGCCGTGACCCAAGCAGATGACCTTTTCTTAAACTATCAATAATTGTTGAATTTTATAGGTTTGCGATATTTCTAATTGATCTTTACTTTTATCAGTGTATGTATTGTTTCAGAGATATCGAATTTTAAAAATAATATCCTTATACAATGGTTAAATCTATGTTTATGCTAAATAAAATATAAAAATCTGTTCAGCAGCTTACAGGCAAATTTTTTTTAACTTTAATAGGTACGGGAACTACATGATAGAGGATATGTGAAAGAAGATGTAGAGGGCGTGGACCTGATGTTCATAGTTTTTTACTATTATATCCTTACAAATTTTCCGTCTACTTAAGCAATTCCAGAAATATTTGAATCTACAACAAACATTTTCGGATGTAGCAATTTCGACGAATTTTCAATGCCAAATAATGCAATCGTTATTACGTAGGTATTCCTGCTCGATAAACAGACTTCCTAAACAACATATACATCTGTCAAAAGGCTAATTAAAAATTGAAAAACAAACCTATTGTCATTGACATCTTCACATCAAGGCAAAACCGCCTAATCAATCCATCTTTCTGAGTAGGCCAGGCATATTAAATAACCGTTTTTGTTCGATTTGTATCTACCGACTACCGACCATAAACGGTGCATCCTGTTTTTTCGAAGGTAGTGACAAACCAAAGAAAATAAATGTTTAAAAATCATTAAAAAAACATAAACGCCTGGACAAAAAATTTAATTTTAAGTTATTATTATTGTATGTTTCCTGACATCTCAATTTAACAATATTTATGTCAAGCAAATTTTAAAATCACCAAACAAAATAATCCAAATGATTTAAGTCTTGACTACCTGATGAAAATTTATAATGTTGTCTCGCTTTATCAGTAAATATTGTTTTAATAAACGTTTCTGTGTCATCTTTGAAATAATAATAGACTAAGTATGTTTTAGGTATATCTTCAGGTCTGATAATTGAACCGTTTATTCATTTCGTCTCATTTTGGGAAATTAATTTCCACAATTCTCAATTCTAGGTTCTATTTTTTGATATTTTTTGTGGTATAATATTATTTTATACTGCCTTATAAGTTCATTCAATTTCCTAATAATATTTTATTTACCTTTAAATTACTTTTAAGTGTGTTAATAGAGTTTGATTAATAGAGGGTGGGTCACAATAACATCAGAAAATCAAATATATATTTGTCTCGCATTTGCCAGGGCATACAAACACGAAAATCAAAGAAAAATATGTCGTGTTTTAATTATTTTTCGTGAATTGAAGAATCTTTTAAATCTACCCTTTCTCAAATTGGTTGCGATATTCTTTTATGGGATACACGTTTTTTAAGGTACGAGATCACATTTCATTATATCATCTCCCTCAACTACGTCACTGGCGATCCATCTCATTTTATATGCACGGTAGATTCCTTGCTTCGCAACTTATTGTTAACTGGATATGGTAGTCTTAGATAATAATGTATAAAGACAGGATGTGGGTAATCCTTCGTAAATAATGTTCATCACGTCGATTTTCAGTTCCCAACTGTACATTATGCTCTTTGGACATATAAAGAAAAGTTGATGTCATTTTATGCACGTTATTTCTGTATGTAATGTATACCGAAAGAGGCTGTAATTAGGTGCTATTTGTCCTATTAGGTAATGGTACAGTTACACCTAGTTCTTCATCTTTACTATCGTACGAAGAAAATAATAATAATTATATTGTCTTTATTAGTTCATAAATAAAAACTTAACATAATTCATATATATTCAAGCTATCAAGCGACATAAAGGGCGAAGTTCTATAATGCTATGCATTACGGAAAATCTTCTTCCTCTTAACCCTGAAGAAACGAAAAGAGAAAAAGAAAACCTATTTGAATGCCATTTTAGCCGGGAAACTATAATTATTTGAGTATCATCAGCGTATAATTGCACTTGACAAGTGTGAAGAGTCTGTAGTAAGTAGGAAGTGTATATAGAGAACAATAACGGGCCGAGTATGGAACCTTGAGGTACTCCTGATTTGAGATATAAAAGATCTGAGTTGTGTTCCTCTATACTAACCATCTGTTGTCTATCTTTCAAATAGTTCGTCAATAATACACAACAAAACATTATGACTAATGATATCAAATTTGTTTTCAGTTGTTTTGTTTTGTCCACGAAATTATGTTGAATCTAAGATAAATTACAAAATTTCTTACCTCATTTCAGTTAATAGAGATTTAATCATAACTCATGCCACCTCTAATAATAACAATTAAAGCTGTATCTTCATTTTATCTAGAATAAAAACCTAACGATTCATACGTAACTGCTACCGATTCAGAATAGAATACATCTGTATATTGACCCCATCGCGGGCACTGCCCAAGCCGCTCCTGGTTATTGAGACATTGACTAAATACCGATTAAGTATGGGTATAAATTAAAATTATTACTTTCTACCATTCAATTCGCAACACGAGATATATCCACCTATAACTATACATTTTCTTAATCTGACCTAAATAAACTTTTTTCATTTTTGCTCCTGCAATTACATATTTTCTAATTGTTGTATAACTCAGTAGGAGATAGCAATTTAACAATTTATGAGAGTATAAATGTTTTTATATACTTTTATTAGTGTTTATTATTAATTTATATTTTATTCATAGACGCGGAATTAATTCTTTTGATGATTAAAAGAAAATTGGTCTGTCGATAAAATTTTAGTTACAAAAAAAGGCAATCATAGGTTTTTCTTAAAGTCTGACATTAGAGATTGATAATGAAGTTGCAAAAATATGCAGAGCTTCTATGGGGCTGAGGTTGCGTAGTAATTCAATACTGCCTGTGATCAATAGTTTAATACTGCCTATGGCGGCGCCTGTTCGGAAAAAAACGCTGGAGGTACTGTTGTTATGTTGAAAACAGCTTTCAAAGATGATGCTTTGGGAAAAACTCAACTGTACTAGTGGTTTTCTCGTTTTAAAAGCGGCGACATGTCGATTGATAATAAACCTCGTTCTGGACGTCCGTCTACTGCCTGGAGATACGAAAAAAAGCGTAGAGTAGATGCTTGCTGAGCGTTGAAAGAACAGTTGTAGATTACAAGAGAGTCGATTGGCCCAATTGGCCTTACCACACTGCGATCCATAAGATCTTTTTTTGTGTACTATGTTTTAGTCCAAAAGATCTAGGCTTTTTAGAAAGCCTATTATCCGTTTTGGAGCTAGGTCTGTAACCTGATCAGGCTCTAGGAAGACCTGTTCCAGGTATTTAAGCCGTTGGCGGACAATTACCCAGCAGTTGCAGGTAATACGTTGTGACATCATTGTCTTTGGCCTGGAATGTTTTCCAGTAGGCTGCACTAAGTTCCTTTTCCCACTTTCGGACTTCTTCCACAATGTAGCTTTTTGGGATACCACAGAATGGTTCTGATCCGATAAAAGGAGTACAAGTTTCTTTTACGAGACCGTCAGCAATCTCATTTCCGACAATTCCTTTATGCCCTGGCACCCATGTTACTTTGTTATGACTAGCCAGTTGCTTAAGGGATTGTTTGCAGTTCCAGACCGTTTAGACTCAAGTTGTGAACTTTAACAGTGCCTTTAAAGCAGCCTGACTATCGGATGCAATAAATATTCTGGCTGAGTTGAGGCTTTTTTTGAGGCACTCTTGAGCACAGAAATCTATTGCTAATAGTTCCTCTTGGAATATTGTTGGAGTGTTTTCCATGGCTATTGACATCCTAATTAGAGCGACTTCGGTTTGTGTTAACTCACGTTCGTTGATTACAACGTCTAACGTGAGTTCGAAATCTTGTTTAGTAGACATAAAGTACGTGGGCATCTTCATTGATTGGGTTGCTCCAAGCCTAAGTATCTCAAGATGCCCCGTTAAGTCGTCGGGTTTCAAAGATTTGCCCATAGGAACTTTCCAGTGCGATCCTCCTTACATGTAGATGTAGTGGAGGAAGGTCCAGCATTACCTCTAAGGCTGCACTAGGGCAGGATCTCAGATCCTATGCAAGCAAGGCTTTGCACTTTTTGCAACTCTGTTATTGCCCTTAGCTGCGTTGTTTTGTTCCACCAAACAAGCGCAGCATAGGTGATGATTGGTCTGACCACCGTTACTTATGACCAGTAGATCATTTTCGGTTTCAGACCCCACGTTTTCCCAAAAAGCCTACGGCACGTCCACAAAGCCTTTGTTGTTTTTGACATAGTATGCGCGAGGTGTGCGTTCTTCGTAAGTCTCCTATCAAGGATGACTCCTAGATACTTTACCTCTTCTGAGAGAGAGAGAGAGAGAGAGAGAGGATTATTTCATTCATGTTTGGGGGCTGAATGTGAAAGAACAGTTACTTAGCGATCCATGTTTTTTAAAGATTATTGCTCATGGTGCTGTGGTTACTACTCGGAAAACAAACAACAATGTCCAATTGCCAAGTTCATCAAGTAAAATCAAAAATGAAGACAATGTTCATTTGTCTTTTTCGGGGAGCACTCAGAGTTCGTTCCAGTGGTTTAGACCGTTCATAAGGAGGTTCAAGACGAATGCGTAATAATGGGCGTCAACAAAGACCCTATTTATGGCAGTCAAGGGACACCACTACAATAAACCTCCGTACAAAGCTTAGTTTTGAACCAAGAACAACATGACTCCCTTTCCACAGGAACCATGATCGCCTGGTCTTACTCCGTGCAATTTCTTTGTGTTTGCCCACATGAAGTGGGGCATGAAAGGTCACCATTATATTATATATAAGAAAATTTTTATATCTCTAGATTATTCTGTCAGTACTAACCCGATAATTAATTTGTCAAAAAAAAATTAGAAAACTAAATTTACTTAACATCCTTTGAGACGTCAGGACATGACTTAATCGATGATCCTTAGATGTTAACACCCATGTTAAAACTTATTTATCTGATTACCATATACCATAAACAACCCAGTCATTCCGATTATAAATATTCTTATAATAAATAAAAATAACAAACATTCTCGAGTATTAACCACTTAAGCACGCCAATGTACATTGTTTTTAATATTATTTTTACCATAAATGCATAATAAAATAAGTAAGACAGCTTATCTGAAGGCATATTATTTATCTCTAGTAAAAGAATTGCATAGAAAGTAGCTAGTACTTAAAAATTTAAGTCGCAGAGAGAAAGCAGTTATTTTTGTGTATATTTTCTTTATTTCAATTTCAAAACGCATCATTAAAGTACGTGCTTTAGTTAATTTTAATAAATTAGTTTTGATAAAGATATTTTTAAATTGTATGCAGTTTAATTTCTTTTCAATTCAGTAAATAGCCCCCGAGCGCTACGGAAAATTAAACTAACAGTATAATCACAAAGTAGAGAATTATATGGATATTTATAATTTGTTAATTTTTTAATTACTGGCACACTTTTCAAATAATGCAATCAGCAGTTTTGGTATTTAGTGCACTCAGAAAAGGGCCCTACCGAAGTCAAGGATGTTGTTATTGTGTTAGCTAACAACAGAGCACGGACTAAATGGATACCTTTATTTCTACTCAATAATATTTACATAATAAATGCTATCTTTAGACTTCAGAACTATCTGCAAGGTCTGAAGATAGCAGCACCATATACTTAACACAATTGCCAAAACGTCACACAAAAGATACTGGGCAAAACAAAACGTATACCAAAACAACAGTACAGTACTGCCTGGACGTAAGCTTTCGACAGATTATGGACTGTTGGATTCGTTTGCAAACTCCTAACAAATTTTTTGATAGATCTTGAATCTTGGTTAGATTAGCACAATTCTAGTCTCTCAATTAATCTCAATAAATGCAGATCAATTATTTTTACGAGTCTGAAAATTAAATAACTACTTCTAAGTCCTTACAGGTATTGGTTTGCATCATTCAAGGCTCTTGCTTATTCGACTACTGCCGATATCTATAAGATCTATTGTGCCCCTTTCTGCTACCTATTCGTTAAGGATGTCTCAACGATTAGAGCAGTTCCTCCAGTCCTATTGCTTTCAGAAAGTTCAGGATGTCGATAGGCTTCAGGTTAGGTAGATCTCCCTCTTCTATTTGATATTCTCCGGGGTGTCGTACCCTTGGGTTTTGCAGACATTCTGAGAGAATGTAGATGGAGGTTTTCTCCTCTTCCTCGCAATATCTGCATTCTTCTTCCTTTACTAATCCGAGTTTCTTTAGTTGCTCTCTCAACCGAGAGTGCCCTGTTATGATACCCGTTACTTTTGCTGATGCAGTCGTCTGATCTGTTCTGGTTATAGTCTCCCAGTAGTGTTTTTGCCTGTCTAATTCCGTGTAGTCCTATCCAGTATTGGGATCTTTTGTTATTTACTTCTTTTCTACTAAGTTCATCCCAGAAATGGTTTTTCAGTCCCTTTTTTGCGAGTGCGGGTGCTATTTCATTACCCTTCACTCCAGTGTGTCCCGGAACCCGTAGGAGGGTAACAGTGTTGTTCTTGCTTAGTACTTTTAGTTTCTCTAGGCACTCCAAAACCAGCTTGGAGTTGATTACGTGGGAGTTCAGAGCATTAATGTCTGTTTGGCTGATGATGATCTCTTGTCTACGAAAAATTCTTTCTATGTTGAACTGGACACATTTTCCGATGGCGTAGATTTCAGCTTGGGTTTGCTCGGGTAAGAAAAAGGTCGCTCAGACCGTTTATATATTTTCATTACTTGTAAATTCAGCTTTGGACACCTAAAATTGATCAGACAAGACAGTACTGATGAAGTATGCAAATAAACTACCCTTCACATGATTCACCAAACTTCAGATTAGCTAATATTCTAACTGCTCTTTCTTGTACCACAAAGACTTCTTGTGGTACTTTCTTAGTCGATTACTCCATCAAACCAAAAAAATACTAAAATTACATAATTAATTGGTCTTAGCCATTTTCGTATTTTACCACAAATTAAATACGAAATTTAAACAAATTATTATTTAGTAAATAGATAAACACAATGGAATTTGAAGGATTCTTATACAAATTTATTAATAATTACCAACCCGAATGAAAATGCGATTAACTGTACACATCTATGATATCAAACCGGTATTGAGTATTACACAACCTTCAAAAAAACTATTTTTTTACGCGAAAAAAGAATTATATACTGTCAGGCAATTTTGAACGTGAAATCATTAAAAGTTAAGTAAAAGCTATAAATAAAAATACAACTCAATATAATAATATATTTACGTAATTTATGATGATTATAAAATTTTGGTTTGGTATATCAATTATTTAAAAAAAATAATATATAAAAAAAGTGTATTCATCTATTAGCCCAGTTGCCAGAGCTCTTAGGTACTTTTTGGGTGTAGAAAACAAAAAAAATCTTTACTGCTCTAAAGTGTATTTCAAAAACAAAATCGAAAATTTGGTTTTTTCGTTATATCTCGAAAAATAAAAATAAAAATCGAAAAACTAATAGCACCATGTGAAAGAGCGGAAAATTGTACTAAAATTCATATTATAACTATATTATAAAAAAATTGTATTACTATAAAAAATTATTAAAAATAAGAAAGCAAAGGAAAAAAGTATCTTTCCCTAAAATGTGCGCAAAAAAAGTATTTTGAAGAGGAGACTCTAAGCTTTCTAAGGAAGCCATTAGTTCTTAATTTTTTTTTCTCATAGAAAATTTGACCGGAAGTTATAATTTCTAAAATTTTCGTTAGTTTTTTCCCGAACGCCTGGCTTGAACATTTGTATTCAGCGGCTTGGCACGCGTAGAGTTTTCAAATTCCCTTTCTTATTTTTAATAATTTTTTATATTACCTAACATAATTTTTTTTAAATAACATAATATAAATTTTAGTAAAATTTTCCGCTATTTCACGTGGTGCTATTAGTTTTTCGAGATATAATTAAAGAACCAAAAGCAAAGACTTTGTTATCGTTTTCTACACCCAAAAAAGTACCTAAGGGCCTAGTTTCAGCCATATCCACATTTTATGAGAGTTCAAAGTCTCTGACAATGGGGCTATATGCAATAGTTATAATAATGGGACCTGTCAAAATCTTCCAAGTAACACATATTCGACTACTAGCTAGATCCAAGCATTAAATGCGGAAAACCTTTTAGCATATTTTGGGCATTTTTAAAAGTGTTACTTAAACTTTATTTTGAAGGCGTTAAATCTCTTTGCCTGCTAGATAAAAGAGCCAATTAGCCCTAAAAGTCCCTAAAACGTATTCAACTCACATTATTGATACACCTAAAAACTACTTGGATTTAGAAATTATTTTCTGTATTTTATAATTATAGTTAGTTGGAAATAAAAATAACAAAAGTAAAAATCATTAAATCTAGAAAATGGAAAACACAGTTTTATAATGACAGGTAAAAGTAATAATCTTACAAATCTAAATCTGATAATCGTGGTAATTATTTATACTAGATTTCTTTATTGTTTACAAATGTTATGTTCTTACATTCAAAATAATGGTATACTTAAACTTATCTTGAATCTGTTCCGTAACGTAATACATTGCTACACAAGGTGTTAAACATGGTCTCACGTTAAGGGTAAAAAGGGACTCTTGACCCTAAAAAATTGTGATCTAGAAAATTTGAACGTATACTCGTAATCGTAAAAATCTGATTTTTATGCAAAAGTGTACAGTTGTTAGAACTTTATTTTTTTATCCCTATTTTTGCTTAAATTTGAATAGAGCGCGAAGTCTGAACCAATAAAAACCGATAATTTGAATAGAGCGCGATGTCTGAACAAATAAAAATTTAATTTTACATGCGGCGATACATCGACTTCCGTTCGAGAAAACCGCCAAAAGAAATTATAAAACATTTTGAAAAACAAACACAAATTTAAAAAATTTATTTGATTCATAAAAAAAGTCAATTAAAATAAAAGGTTGCGACTGCGCAATAATTTATGGAACTGGTACTATTAAAATTGTCTATTAACAATTTAAATGTTTAAAAAGTAAAGTTTTTAATTATTATTAATTGTTTTATAAGTAAAAGTATTAGCTGAACGGTATGTTAAAAATGTTGCATGCCTCCTTAGCCTGTCTACTTAAAAATGCAAATAAGAAAGTAATAACAAAGCAAAAGTATTTATTTTCGTCTACAGCTTGGTAACTTTCATCTATTTTATGCATTGTTACGATTATTATAAAAGTATGTTTAAATACATCGGCGTGCCAATTACTTTTTCCAAGGGGAACTAATACGTATTTGCCTTCTAAAATAAACAGTTAAAATTATTTATAAATATTGTTACGCTTACGAAAAAGTTGTAATTAATAAACGCATTATCGATTTGTTAAAAAAAAAACCAGAACAAAACGATTGAAAATTGCCCTTTATTATTAGGTTTTTCAGGTATGTTGTTTGATGTATTGTTGCCAATATTTTGACTTAAATAATTTTTTTATTTATTTTTATATAGTGTGTCGCATTTAAGGAGACATCCCCATATTTTCGTTACTTGAAGGAATACAGATTTGAATTTTGATGGGCAATGGCGGCTCCATGGGAGGGGGATTGCCCTTCCCTAAGTACGGCAATGAGAGGATATTTCTCAATAAAGTCAAAAATTTTAACCTAAAATTTAGCCCAAAGAAAATTTTATATCCAATCTACCACTGTTGGAATACTGCATTAATATGCTCTCGCACAATAATAGCATAATGTGCTGGGCAACCATTTAACTGCAAAAACAAGTTTTGACGTGTTTCCAGTGAAACATCTTCCAACAACAACGGTAATTTATTGGCCAAAAAGTCAAGAAAGATATTGCCACTTAGGGATTGCTAAAAAAAATAATTCTGCCTCCCAGTATGCCACACCACACATTTAAACTCCAACGTCCTTGGTGCTGAACTTCACGCAACCAATGCGGATTTTCTGCAGACCAATAATGCATATTGTGCAGATTTTAAAGGTGGCTTTATCAGTCCAAATAATTAGAAATAAAAATTCTCCATTATTGTGTGAGAGCATATTAATGCAGTATTACAACAGCGTTGGATTGGAAGAGGAAGTCTGTTTCCATGGCCTGCGCGATCACCAGACTTAACTTGTCTTGAATTTTCAGATTCAACCTACGACCAGAGAGATACGAAAAATCGGATTCGTAATGCATTACGTAACATACCGAGAGCCGAAATTGAATCTGCAGTTTTGTCTACCCATGAGAGGCTTCAGAATTTCGAGCATTTACGGGGACATTAAAAACCTTTCTTTTTTAATTCGGTCCTTTTTAGGGCCACAAGTTACATAATAAAAGGAATTAATTAGTTTAAAAAATAAAAATTTAAGAGATTTCCGTATAAAATTTTCTTTGGCCTAAATTTTAGGTTAGGAACAAGATACCGAGATGCGATTTTCGCGAGCTTGTTTAGGCATCATTTAGCTACTTTTTCTTGAAAAAGAAATCATACCAATGCATTTAATTTTTTTGAGAAAATTAACCATTTCTGTCGAAATGTCGAAAAAAGCCCTCTAGCGGCGACATCTGAAACTAACAAAACTTCAAATATTATAGCATTTTTAGCCCAAGAATAGCTCTTTTTAACTAGCCCAAGTTTGTTAAAATCGGCCCAGCCGTTTCGAATATACTGGGTGTTTTTTACTGAAACCTTTGAATACCACCCACCACTTTATTTTTAGAGATGCAGCAAAAATTGTCAAACAAAAAAGATTCTGATTATCCTCTACTTTAAAGATCATATATTTTTTTGTTAAGTTAATATAGCGGAATTCACAGAAACATCACTTTCTTAGATTCAAGATTGCAGTTACGCCCCCTAGCGGCCATTTTAGAAACTTGAAAATATTTTCCAGGTTTTCTCTTGGCCGTTTTAGTTATAACTTTTTTTTCCGCAAACCTCTACGATGGATAGTTTCCCAGATACAGTACCTCGCATTCTTATTTGATTTAAAAAAAAATTTCGGATTCGAGTTTTTTTCGTATATTTTTTTACACCATCAAAAAGTAGAGATTTCAACGAACAAAAAGTCCACCGAGTTTTTTAAAAAAGCAGATATTTTTACGTGAGAACTTTCGATTAAAAATTAGACTGCTTTTTCGATATTAAGTCAAAATAAGGTTAAAAAAATAAATATTTTAAAACAAAAAAATTACAGTGTGTTTGGGACATAAAAAGGTAAGTTTTCACCAAATTTTGTGAAAAAAAAATTTTTTTTGTAAAAGATAAAAATAAAAAACCAAAAACTTGGTTATTTGAATTTTTCACATACATTTTGAGGTTATGTGAAAAAAGGGTAAATCTTTTTACTATAGATTATAGATCTTTTGATTACGTACAACTTTGCTATTTATCTTTTTTTCATAGGACGAGATAAACAGTTTTCTACCCTTAAAACTCCCCCCTTCCACTTCCCAACTTCAGATCGCCCGTAAATTAGTTTTCCTATCATTTTTGTCATATTCTTTTCCTTTTACAATGAGTTTCATCCTACTATTAATTTATTTAGTTTCAAAAATTATCGGCACTGAAAGAAAAAAGATTCTATAGAAATAATGTATAAGCTTACTAATTTTATCAATTATATATTGTATATGCTTATTAAATTTCAACTTATCTGTAATTAATCCTAAATATTTACACTCTGTTACATACTCTAAATTCACTATTTAGCAGTTTTAATTTAGTTATAGTTTCTAAGTTGGCAGTAGTTCCAAATAACATAACTTTAGTTCCTTTTGTATTCACAAATAGAAAGTTTTTCTCCAACCATTTTCAAAACTATTCAACTCTCTTTGGATTTTATTCAAAACTTCATCTACTGTATTTCCGTGGACAGAGCTACCTGTATCATCAGCAAATAAATTAATTATTGTATCTTCTTCAAAACATGTTGTTATATCATTAATATATGTTATAAACAATAGTGGGCCTAGAATTGATCCCTGTGGTACTCCGAACTTAACTTTCAATTGGTTATTTGAAAATTGGTTATTAAAAGTGTTGAATTTTCATTATTCAACAATTTTTAACCAATCAAATCAATTTTACAAACACACTATTGAATAATATGAAGCTTAAATTCTGGTTTGTTTTTTGTTTATTATTTGATATTAGTAGATAGATAAATATAATTAAAATGATATTATCCGATAAGGTATTATGATATTATGATAAAACTATTGTAGAAATATTTCAACTGTACAGATTTTTAGATAATGAAGATGACCAGAAGGTGTAACTCTAGAATAGAAACTGTTAAAAATGTTACGCAATCAATGGTTACAAATTGTCACAAAATCACATCTATCGACTCTGTTATTGTTCCGTTTCGGTGCCTCGGTCACAGAATATCATTTGCATTGAAATTATCGATGTGAAAACTTTAAACATACATGTTTTGTAATAATAAAATTTTATTAAAAAAACAAACAGTACCTACTTATTTCCATTTACAACATTAACACACTTTCGAACTTGCCTGTGTTCAGAACTATAAAACGAATAAGAAAAAATATCATTTCATAAGGCTCCCAGAGTTGTTATTAATGTCTTGTAAATACAGGATTTATACAAATGCAAGCTGTATGTTTACTTTATTTTACATAACATTTTGAAGTGTTTTAAATGACATTCGCGTGCAACATGCAATTTTAAGTTTGTAAAAAAAATGATAATGTGTGTTAGTAGATTTGAGATAAAATTACGTATTTATATATCCTGACGAAAATACCTGTGAGCAAATTGATCTATTTAAATCTAAAGATATTGAAATACAATTTATGAAAATTAAGTTACTTCTTTTTTGAATACACTTGTTAATATTTAGTTAGCTTTGACAGTTTTCAATTAGATTAATTAGTTTATCCAACACATGACTGTCACTATTAATGTCATTTTAGACAAGTAAACTATCAAATAACACACTAGTGTGTTATAATTCATAACTTACTAGTGAGTTATGGATTATAACTCACGTTCATATTTAAAGTAGTATTCTATTTATTTATTACAAGCAGAATTCACATTGATATTGAAATTAAAGGAAAACGATAACTGTTTATTCGAATTTGAAATCATTGTAAAATTCGTTGGTTCATTGGAACTAGACGCCCCCATATCGGTACAGCTGCTGATAGTGCTGGAAGACGCCGACGCATTAGAACCTTGGAATTTTTCTGCAATTTGTATTTTGTTGTGCACCGATTCTTCTAGGTATCCTTCTGCTATAGTCGAGGACTTCCATCCTCCGTGACGCCTCAAAGTAGTCGTGTTAGCCACTGCATTGGCCAAAAGAGTCGCCGAAGACCTTCTCAGGCAGTGACCGGTGTAGAGTGCTGGTTCCTCCTTCAAAAACATTGCAATTCTTGAAGGTATCTTCGACAACATATTTATTCCCACACACTGGCTGGTACACCTCCCATTTTTGTAAAAAACAAAAAAGCGGCTAGAACTAGTGTTTTTTGGTCTCAAAGACATGCATTTCTTACACAAACTGATCGGGTTGAATGGAAATCCTTCTTCAAGTATGGTGAAACTTCTCGATTTCTTGGTTTTAGTGTCTGACAAAACTACGTGAAAATATTTCCCTTTGTCTTGAATGTTTTCTATTTTCAAATTGACCAATTCATCGCATCTACAAGCACCACTAATCCCCATTGTCAAAGCCACTTTCATCAACAGGTACTCGTTGTCGGGAGCTTCGTTCAAAAACTTCTCTATTTCAGGTCGTTCTAATGTCTTGGACTTTTTTGGTTTGTATCACTGTGATTGGCTTTTCAAAAAGCTCGTTAGTTTACCATAGTTTTAAATGTCGATTTTTTTATAAAGGTGAATAGTCGAGCGAAGCATCGAGTATTTGGTCTATAGACACGATGGGGCTATTTTTTTTTGAAAATGTAAAAAATAAGCCAATAGAACATTTTCATCGATACCTTTTATCTTCCGTGAATTCATCCAAGACCCAAACATTTTGAACTCCTTGACGTAAGCATCTCGGGACTTTTCTCACAAAATATGCATCGCTGCTTCTTCCGCTTCCGTAAGGATATCCTCAGGAACGTAATTTTCATCGGTCTCCTCCATTTTCTATACTTTTTTTCTTCAAAAAAGCTTCCCTTTTCTGAAAGGAAAACTGACAAGTGTCAAAATTTATTTAAACATTTGCTAACAATGTATCATGCCCGTGGCAACCAAACAAACAGCCTACTTTGACCAAAATGTAAAAAAATCGCTGTCAAGTCATTCTGACATTTATAGGGTACTGAGACGCAAGTAGCTTTGATTTGATCACAAAGCTTATTAATTATTATCACACTAGTACCATAAATAACTATTATATTGTCATTTTTTAAAGAAATCTCGGTAAGAAATTACCACCATTGCTAAAAAGGCCTAATAGCCCAGTTGTCCTCTCATAAAATGTGATATTGCTGAAACTAGGCTCTTAGGGTACTTTTTTGGGTATAGCCTTCTTCAAGGCCTAAAATGACGTTACAAATAGAATAATTTTGTAAATTTTAATTGTTTTTTTTTGTAAACATTCGATTTTAACTTGTGTTGTCTGAAAATTATTCTATTTGCAACGTTATTTTAGGCCCTGAAGAAGTTTGTGCACTGAAAATTAAACTTTTTGACTGTCCTCATCCGACAATTCCTGCTTCGTATAACTTATAATATAAATTTTAGTAAAATTTTCCGCTCTTTTACGGGGTGCTATTAGTGCTTCGAATTTTCTTGACCGTTGCCCTAAATTATTAAGTAATGTTTAAACAAAAAAAATGTTTTAAAATACAGTTTCCAACGTTTTAATGTTTAAATTTAATGTTATTTAATCTGAGGGGTAAAAATCCGCTACCGACGATTTCCGACAATTCATATTTTCATGTCTTCCTTGACGAAGCGCAAGCTTTCGATAAAATTTGGCATGAAGAACTCAAACACAAAATGAATCGATTATTGTCAAAACAGTATTCAGAATTATTAGCATCATACATATCAGAAAGATACTTTAGGATTAAACAGGAAGAAGCATACTCTAAAATTAAAGAAATTAAGGCAGGAGTACTACAAGTAAGTGTATTAGGGCCAGTACTATACCTATTATACACTAGTGATATATTAAAGCAAAATACAATTGCCACCTTTGCAGATGACACCGCTATCATAGCAGTAGGGAAAACCCACGAAGAGGCTGCAAGAAAACTACAAACATCATTAGATAGAATTAATAATTAATTATGCTAACAAAAACAATGAGTATATACCAGTCAGAATAAATAATACCCAGATCCCTACTGCTAATCCAGCAAAGTATCTAGACTACGCTGGAAGGTCCATGTCAAAAAGAAACGTGAAGTACTCAACATAAAATTCATAAAAATGTATTGTCTGCTTGAAAGAAATTCTACCCATTATATAACAAAATATTGTTATACAAACAAATTCTGGACATATGGTATCCTGCTTTGGGGCTATGCCAGTCAGAGTAATTTACTCATAATACAGAGATTCCAGAACAAATCATAGTCAATGCTCCCTGGTACTTCAGAAATAGTGACCTCCACCGGGACTTGGAGATGGACACTGTTAACCAGATAATTAACAAATTTGCAAGAAGTCACGAACATCGACTCCACCAACACGTGAATGTCGAGGCCATCCAGCTCCTGGATAACAGTGATCTAGTAAGAAGACTCAAGAAGAAGAAGCCCTTTGAGTTAGTGGAAGTGAAAGGACAGAAAAAAGCATAGTGCGCAGTAGTGAATACACGTTAAGTAAGGCGTAAAAAAAATTATCAGAACCTAAGGTACACTAGTGAGTAGACTTTAATTATCCAATCTTCACGTATTAATTTAAGTTGGACAAAAATTACTCATTGATCATTAAGTGAATCAGATTGTAAGTAAGGGATATTTTAATATAAAAAAAAATATTTTCATCAGAAAAACTAGTAAGTTGCCCGTTTTATCACGGCGTATTTTTTAAATGAAACAGTTTGTTGACCCCTGAATGTCAAAAACACCATTAAACTCCCATTTTGGGAATTCCACAGTTACAAATGATCTAAAATGGGAAATATTGGCGTTATAAATTACCATAAGCCACCTACATATTTAAAGACAGACCCAACATAGAATTTCAACGATTCTTGTATTCTTGTTTGCGCCTCGAATATTCAAATTAATCCAGAGGGGGCTTACAATATAAGTGACGAAATTTAAAAAAAATTTTTTATAGATTTGTGTTTTTCTGAAAAAACAGGTGAATTATTTGTTAAATAAAATTATAAAAAATGGGGTAGTACCCTAATTAATTCACATTAATATAATTTTAAATTTGTTGAAATGTATTGACCAACTTATAAATAAATACTAGTCATTACTTAAAATATTTAAAGATAATCAAGTCGTTGAACTTTATTAAGACACTGTAATAAAGTTGCAACATATTTTGGCCACTCAGGCAAAATTACAAAAAAAGTTTCCTTCACTGAATCCCAGTTTTCTCCGTTTTCCCTTAGTATGCCTTCTATTGTACCATTCCATGTTTTTTCGTCATGGGTTTTGCTTCCCATATTTTTATTACTTTTCTCTCCTCCACCTTTATTACTAAACGTGCAACCCATCTATTCATATATTACTAAATAGTTCAATAGCAGAGTGCTTATACCTCGAACGAAGTTGGCAGTGATCGAATTATCATTTTCTCTTTTGGAATGTGTTTTTGACACTACATACTTAAATGTCTATAAGTTATTTTTCACCGCTTTTACTTTTCCGCCCTCCACTATACCATAGAAGAAGGTAATGTGAGGAGGAAAAAAACTCGCGCAATCGATAAATTATCCTTTTTTATTGAATTCATGTTAAATACAATTTTTCATGAAAATAAACCCCTCCCGAGTTATAGGGACGATTTTCACCACAAAAATTGTACATTTCTAAAAGTTTTTTAAATCTGTTAGTATTACGTAAAAAATGATATTTTTTTTTTATTAAACACCCATAAAGGCATTTAGTATATAACAATCTGGTATGACAGTGATTAAGATATTATTCTTAATTATTATGGCACTACCACCTCTCGCCGCATTGTCAGGATGGTTAGTTTGAGAAATTTTGTAATTTCTAAATTTAATATGTGATTAATTAGTAAAATGCGTTTCAGAAATGAGACACGTATCTAATTTATTCACCTCTAGGATTGCTTGCAATTCTTGTTGGTGTTGCAAGAGACCATTAGCGTCCGATCTCATTATCTAGAAATTAGCCATTCCTCTGCTTTGGAATAGCCCCTTTGGCACTATGTTCTAAACGAGTTAATCGTTCATCAAATTTTTGGAATAACTGCTCCTGTTTCTTAAGTCGTTCTAAGATCAATTGTAAAGTCGGGTCAGTAGTTGCTTTAATTTGTGTTCTAACATTATTGTTTTTACTGGCATTTGATGGTCCTGCAACAGCTTGGTTGTAGGAAGATGGCCTATTTTCACATTTTTGAACTTGATTTCCGTTTTTAGATGTGCTGTCATCTATGATTAGAAGAGAGTATTGACAATTACTAAAAGCAAAAAATTCCCGGTGTATTGGGGTTGCATACACAATTTGCATTGTGTGTTGCAAATTTCCGTTATTCCTTCTTTGTACTGAAGAGTCAGTTCTTACCTGTTGTACTTGTCTAGGTAAAGATGATTTCTTCATAGTATCAGCTCTATTTTTTTGTATTTGTTTAGTAACGATACACCCTCGATAATTAGCAGGATGCTTACCGCCACAATGAATGCATTTTGGTTAAAAATTTTCTGGCTTTGTACAATGTTTGGTATAATGTTTTCCAGTACATTTGACACATCTTGGTTCTTTAGCACAGAAACCTTGTGTGTGCCCATAGCCCTGGCATCTTTTACATTGGGGAACTAATTTTGTTTTTTTAATTGGTTTAATTTCAACCCTGATTCCCATAATACTATAGATTTTATTTACATCTTTATCTTGTTTAAATGACAACATAAACATGTTTAGCGGTTGCTTAGTGATACTTAAGTTTTTTAGTGGCTTCTAATACCTTATATTCCCTTCTTCGAAGGTCATCTACATTGCCTTTGGGTCACATTCATTATGTAATTTATTAGCAATAACTCTGATAGGTTTACCAAGAATACCCATTATCTTCAAGCATTTTTGAGACATTCTTCATCTGGCACATTAGTTTTGATATTATCATTACTGATAATTTTGATTTGGTGACCTCCCACCATTCTGTTTAAATCCTCGTTAAAGTTGCCAATGTTGGCGGGGGCATAAGAGGTTTTTTGGCTTTTATCTGTTGATTAATTGAGACAGTTTATGGAGGCGAGAGTGAGGTATCCATTCTTCTTTTCTTGTTGTTTCCCTGTTTCTTTCTTATCCACTCTGTCTCTCTAGCTAATTCTTCTTCATCAGTGTGATATTCTATTTTATCTTTTTCCTCTTCCTGTGGAGGAGAAGATAATTTCTTTAGCAGATCTGGGTGATCTTTTTGCATTTGTTCTAATTCTTGGTGTATAGTATTTATTTTGTTTACTAAACAACTTTTTTCATATTCGGAATATTTCCAAGCACTGTATAGTGCTTGTTCATTTTGTGATCTCGCACTATTTTCCTGAAACAGTGCAATATTCTGTTGACCTACATCCACCATCGACACCTGAAACTCATGCGATTGTTGATACATTGCCACACTTTACTTATTACAACACGATAATTTACGGCCGTGTCTTTGACCGCCGGGTATCACTCACGTAACATGATAGCCGATTTTAACTTTTGTTTTCGTATCGAAAGCGCTTCCAACACTCGGTTACACTTCAAACTCCTCTAACCAAAATTTTCTATTTCTGAACTAGACACCCTTCGTAGCAATTTTCAAAAAATTTCAAGTTGATCTGAACAGTTATACTAGTTTCTGCTTGATATTACAGACATAAAAACGTAAATAATGATATTTTTCATCAATATAATTAAAATTATTGCAGTTACTTTTGATTAATCATTAATTTAAAATCATTTTATAGACATTTTAGTATTAGATTTTAGAAATACAATGCAAAAAACCCCATCAAAATCGATTCACTGCCACTTTCGTTCAAGGTTTTTCACTTTCTACGACTAACGGCACTCCACTGCTTACCTACCAAATATAATTTTTTTTCTATTCACATCAAAGTATAATAATGTTTTAAGGAAGATACCAACATTTTTATTAGGTTGTGCCAATTCTTGACGATTTCCTCTAGAATTTCGTTCAAGATCAGTGCGTATTTGGATTAGGATAACAAATATCAATACGAAATCTTTACAGATGCAAAGAGCATGAGAAAAATTAAGCTTCAAATAACCTACTCCGGATCTGAATCCGACAAGAACTCTATATTTTTTTTTATTATAGCTACAACACTTTAACGTAAACATTGAACCACTTTGTTTTTTCATTATGCAATTCACGCCACAAGATCGGTAACGTCTTGAGAATTGTTATAAAATTGTGTAAAAACTCCCACGATTATTTACAATTTACATAAGTAAATGTTTTAACAGATCGTTATGGCCACGATGATGTCATTTCGATCATGCAGTTTATTTAAAAGAAAGCCATTCAATTGTTTTTTGAAATAGGATTGCTGTAATTAGAAAAAATTACGGTAGAACCCCATGAGCGCCACCATCGATTTTTTTTGCGTTTTCAGTTCCGACTGTTAGAAGTAACGATAAAGTTTGCAAATATTTTTACCTAAATCTTTAACTTGACCTTCTTACATCATTTTTGCGTCAAATAATTGGAAAAAAACTGATTTTTCCTAAAGTAAATTAACTTCAAATAATTTATAACAATTTTGCCAACAAAAAGAATTCACAATTTGAGACAGGTGCCATGATTTGGGACACGACTCAAAAAATCCACTCTTGACCTCTCCACATTCTTCGAGTCACGTTAGACTCATTTTGCTCATTGTTTTCTATATTTATTTTGGGAATACCAGTCCATACAAAACAGATATTCAGACTGAGTTTCATCGCTCTGATCTGAAGAAGAAACTATGTGAGCTTGACGAATTGGAAAATGTGTAAAATGGCGTTTTCTTTAACCTTTTGACTTCTGATGTAGAATATATGAAGATCTGCTAATTTGTCTATCAATTTTTTTGTATTGATTTTATCTTTTACTTTAAATGTCTGTCAGAGAAACGAATTTTTTAAATTTTTTGATTTCCTGAATGTGCACTAGGTGGGAACTGCTTTCTGTAGATACCATAGAAATTCCTGCAGATTTCCATGCTTACTTGTATCCTAAGCTAGAGCAGATATTTCGTGGAATGTGTAATATTAAAAAATACGTTAACCACTGAATTAGAAAATAAACGCATCGGCGTTCTCACGTATTTGTTAATTTTTATTCCTGTTTCTAAAGAATTTGTTGTTCTTCCTCTTGGTGGACACCAAAGTCCCAATCTTAAAAATATGCCTATTGCAGCTTCTGCCTTATAGGATTTGCAAAATATATGAGCAATTACAGAAGAAGGTATGGAACTCATATGGTTTTCTCTAAGAGAGTTCTCCATTTTCTCTGTTTTTAGCAGTGACATAGAAACATCTAAAAGCTGAATTTTATTTGTTGAATGAGGTGAAAGAAGTATTATGTCACATAATTCTTTTTAGTAATATCTATGATCTCAATATTCTTCGTATGGGAATAATGTTATCTATTATGTGAAAAACTGGATCAGAAGCAGTAGGTTTCGGTAATTTGATGTTTAAGCCACCTGGTGAAAATATCTGGTTATACCCATTATACACATGAGCAGGATTCAAGTTAGAACAATAGCGGGCTTTCTTACTGGCCACAGTCCAATGAGAGAACACCTGCACAAAATGGGGCTGTACAACGGAGACCTGTCCTGCTGACAATGTGGTAAAGGGACAGAAACAGCCAAACATATACAATTGTCAGAATTCGAAGCACTAGACCGCAAAAGACAGGCAATATACGGACAGCCAAGGTTAACTGGAGATAGGCGATAGGACCAGCATCCGAGAAAAATAATATATTAAACACCCGCTGGAAAACATCTTGTTTGTTATATTGTGGTTCAAATAGGCTAAAAAATGTTGAGACTTTGTCAGGAGTAAAAGATTTGAACCGAGCAGCTGACATGCCTTGTGGAGTTAAGAAAACACCAAATATTTTTTGCCTGCTGTAAACTTCTCCTAACTGGTGAGGTTTTTTTTCTAATAGCAAGCTGAAATTCCAATTGTTCTGTCACGAGTTCTCAGTCCTTAAAAACGCTCTTCCTTGTCTAATGCGAATTAGACTAATTCTTATTCTAGGTCTGTAGTGAAAATTGGATTCCATCCAACTGATAAGCCAACAAATCTGCAGAGTTTTTTTAAATTTTGCTTATTTTTCTAGATACCATAAAAATTATTGAGGCTTTTAAGTATCCCAGTTGTTTATTAATTGGATTCCACTTTTGGTGTTTCTGTTTGGGATGGTCTCAAATAAATTTTTTAGAATTTACGATCAGGAGGGAGTTGACGAAAAAATTACCTTTTTAGTTAACTGTTTGTTGAATCTATTTGATAGACACATACCATCAGTAACTTCGCGTGTAACTAAGCCAAGAGCTCCGTGGCTAACTGGTAACATAAAAGAAATGATGTCTATACGAGATAGAGCCTTGGCCAGATACAAACGAACTAAATCAGAAATCCATCTTCAGTTTTATAGAGACATTAGAAATTATACGAATTCCGCCATCAAACGAGAGAAAAAAGCTTACTTTGCATTTGAACTTAATAAAAGGGAAAACTCTAAAAACACATAATGTTCTTCCAAATAAAGCCAGCTCAATTCCTAATACATTGGGATATAAATAATTTTTTCGTTAATTCCTGTCCCGTAAGAGAGCCTCCAGAAGAGCTGCTCATGGCTTATAATTCAGACAAATTAGTAGATACAAATTTTACATTTTGTGAAGTGAATGATCTTTTTGTTTATGAAACAATTAATAATATAAATACCAATGCTGCTGGTGAAGACCAATTATGTCTAAGGCTATTAAAATTATGTTGTCCACATATTATTCCATATATAACCCACATTATCAACTTTTGTTTAATCAATAATATTTTTCCGGAAGTGTGGAAACGTGCCATTGTTAAAGTACTACCTAAAAAACCGAATCCACTTGAGCTTAAAGATTTACGCCCCATTAGTATATTACCAACATTATCAAAAATACTGGAAAGAGCCATAGAAGTACAATTAAAAAAACATATAGACTTATACTGAATATTGCCAGAAACACAATCAGGTTTTCGAAAAAATTATAGCTGTACAACGGCTCTTCTTCACATAATTGATGATGTTGTTAGATCTATAGATGAAGGGGAATGTACTGTCTTGGTATTGCTAGATTTTAGTAGGGCTTTTGATACCCTAAATCATAAGTTACTTATTGCAATATTAGGTTATATAGGGCTTTCCCAAGGTGCTACAGATCTACTAGGATCTTACCTCCTAGGTCGTCAGCAGAAAGTCTTAATTGATGGACAGTGCTCTAATTATGTTAAATTACGGTGTGGAGTCCCACAAGGCTCCATTTTGGGTCCTTTGTTATTTGCTATATATACTTTTAATCTCGTGAATACTATTAATTTTTGTAATATCCATTTATACGCGGATGACACAACTTTATTGCAGCTTTGAACCCAGTGTTGTTAGGGATGCTTGTTTAAATATAAATGAGGATTTAAAGCCTTTTGTCAAAGCTGCGCATGATCACTGTCTTAATATTAATTGCAGCAAGTCTCATGTCATTTTGTTTGGTACGAAGAATAAACGGGATCAAATTTCTGACAGGGTCCAAATTCTTATAGATGATGAACCTCTGCAAAATGTAAACGAGGCTAAAAGTCTTGGTGTGTATTTAGATTCAGAGCTGAAGTTCGAGAAACACATAAATCAGCTAATAAAACGTGCTTATATGACTCTTAAACTGTTATATGCTAATAGACAATATCTCCCAATACGTGTAAAATCCACTCTGTGTGAAACTTTAATATTGTCAATTTTTAACTACTCCGATATACTCTATGGGCCATTTTTATCCGCCATATATCGACAGAAAATCCAAAAAGTACAAAATTCTTGTTTACGCCTAATATTCGGTATTCGTAGAAGAGAACACATATCACATAAAATTCGTGAAAATTGCTGGTTAAACATGGCCAATAAAAGGACTCTGCATGCAGCAGTTCTGTTTTATAAAATAATTACTAACAAAACACCGTCATATCTGCACAAAAAGATAATATATCGCACTGACGTACACAATATAAATGTCCGGCATAAAGGTATTCTTTCTCCACCGCGTTTTAGACTTAAATTCTTCAGACATAGTTATTCATACCAAATATGCTCAATTTTTAACGGAGTTCCCTCCATATATAAAAGTTACAGTTTTCAAAGATTTAAGGTGGCTTATAAGAGATTTTTACTTGATCATCAACGATAAGTTTCACAAAAGTATATATGATTAACATTGATAAGAACAAGGGATACATTTTCTTTAGTATTGTAAGGTATTTGGCGATACCCATAAGGTTGAGTGGAAGAACAATTAGAGGTGTCTTCACCTTAAAAATTGAACTTCGCCTTTTATTTTCAGTTTATATAGATAATTTTGTTTTATTGTATTGTGTAGTTTGTATACATTGTACTGAAAATAATAAAGACGTTTATTATTATTATTATTATTATTATTATTAAAACTTGACAGCTATTTTATGGAGAAAATGAAGAAAAGTATAAACAAAATATATTCTATTAAATAATAAATATTGATTTCTATTTTACCTACTATAATCTAAGAATTTTTTATTTAAATCAAAAATAAATATTATTTTCCCAGTCCGATTCTGTACTAAATTTTCAACGATCACCGATCACCGATCTATCATCAAACAGTTTATTGGTAGCTTCTAAAAATCTTAAGTTTCTAAATTTCACATTTAAGTATATAGTGGTAATTGCGTGGTATTGCCTTTTTCAGCAAAACCTGTATGTACCTTTGCCATGATCCACTTTCAAATCGTCTAGAGTACTTGACACGAGAGAGAGAACGTTTATTTGAAACAAAAATAATCAATCACGTTTCATCAAGATTTTCTGTAATTTACGATCGACAGATCTTATTTACAATTTTTTTACGTTAAACGTTGTATTCGTTTTTGTTTTAGAATTATTTTATATATGTTGAGAATAGATAAAAATTCTAGTCCATTTTTTCTAGAACTGGATGATTTGCATTAACATTTATTTAATTTAAAACTTTTTTAATGATTTTCGTGGTTCTAAAGTAAATTGTTTGCTTACCATTTATATCATTTAAATAATACTGTACCTCAGCCACTCGCGCTGGGCTGTTTTGGCTTCGTGCTTAATGAGAGAAATTTGACAGTATTTTTTTTCAGATAGTTCAAAATGCCGGGAGACTCATTCTACTGGAGCCCCGTAGATCACGAAACTGACGAATCTTTAATTGAAAAAGAACCTTACATAGACCCATGGGACCTCGAGAATTACGCATACATAAGAGAACATCTCGAATCCATGGAACTAAGCTCCACACCAAGTTTACCCAGTGGAAGTTCGGGAGAATTTGCAGAACCCACTAGTTCGTTTGACTATGTACCTGCCAGAAGACGACCAGGTAATATAATTTATATTGGATTTCACGAGTAGTAATAGATAAAATGTCTTCTGGTTTATCCCAGAGTGCCGAACTTAAGACCTCATCATCTTTTGTTATTAACGAAGTTTCTTATCGAAAGCGGTATTGTCTTTTGCATAATCCTCCACTTCTTTCTTTCTATTTTCTTTCTTTGTTCTTTTTCTATAGTCACTGCCATTCGTTTGGATATATTCCTGCAATCACAGTCTCTTTGAGTGTTGCCTTGATTTTCCCTGTATGATTATTTAACTATTTCTGAGGTTATGCCATTTGAATGCGAAAATCTAAGCACTTTTGAATGGTAAGTAATCTAGAAAGCTCCAAGCAAAAAGCTCCAGTTGAGTTAGAGCTCATAGCAGCTGACGAAAGATTTTCTACGAAAGTTTATTATTTATTTTAAATGAAATGTACATAAATAAACTACGATTTAATGAATAAAAATAAAATTGCTTACTGAAAATCTAAAATATCTTCATTTGAAAGCCAAATCCGATTTCTAGCAGGTGGTTTTAGGAATTTCTATGTTAATTTTTTTCAGTATATTTGTTTTTAATGAATTTCAATGTCGTGTAGGATATTATTGAGAAGAGATAAGTTATATAATCAAATTTTTAACATCTTCTCAAGTGAATGTCACATAAATATCCGGATAAAATTTTGAATAATGATATTGTTTGACTCTTTTCACTTTCACGTTTAAGTCTAAAAATAACTTAATTTTATTTGTAGTTTTAATTTGAAATTGCTGACTAATCCGTTTCTTCAGCTATTACAGTAACTTATTGTCGGAATTTGATAAGATTTTAGCCTGTTTTCTTACCAAACTTTTAAACCTAGCCTTGAGATCTTTGCTAGAATCATAGTAGACTGTATTTGATTTGAAAGCTGTCTCTTGATGTATAAAAAAGTTAAGTTTTCTATATATAACATAAATAAATTATTTACTTGTTTAACACTTTTTGTACAAAAGAATATGTCTTATATTATAGAAAATCGCTCAAGTAATTATTTGTTACGTAGAATGTGAAATAATTGTAAACAATTAGAAAAAGGAGTCGTGCATTCAAGCATTGTGTAGTTAAATTTTCTTCCAAAAAATATTTTACCAATAAAAGTCAAATATTTTAGAAAAATAATTATAGAAAAACGTTTTTCTTTTAGTTGGTCCTCCCCTACAAATGTCACATATAAGAGAAGAGAGATTTGATTCGATGCTTAGCGACCAAGAAAATTACGCTGCCATCGATGATGATATGAAAAATTATCACAGAAGAAACAGAAGGGCTACAAGCGAGATGTACTGGCCCACTAGGAGGAAGACGATGTACGATTACGAAACAGGTAGGTCAGTTAAAAGGGGCTACTGGATTTACTCTTAAAATATAACAGTCTATTTAACCATACTTTGAAAAAAAAAGTTTTATTGAGGTGATACAATATCAGCTCCAGATTAATCGGTTAGATGAGTTGAGTAGCAACAAAAATAAAATAACTCGTCAACTTTGCACACCATGTGTGGCTAATTTCAATCAAGTATTGTTGGTACGTTTGAAGGAAGAAATTGCGAAAAAACGACCCCAACTGAAGAAGAAGAAGAAAGTGTTCTTTTGCCAAAGCATAAGTAGTTGGTAACACTGTTCCTGTCAATGCACATACGTATAACAGGACACTATCATCTTTTCAATTGTTTAATAAAAACAGTAAATCTTAAAGAATATTTAATGGTTTTCTATGATATGCCTCTCATAATTGAAAATCCATCCATCCAATGTATAGTAATTAGTTTTTTTATTACCCATAATTTTAATTTGGAGATTTATGTCTTTGATAGTGAGACATCAAACTTTGAAAACTATAATTGCCCCGTGTCCTTACCTACAGGAAAGAGTAATTATTTTGAAAACGGCTTTTAACCTTCAAACCGAATTCTCGGTGATACTAATTTGCAATTCCCCGGCAAATAGTAAATTGTAAATAGTAGATAAAATGTTATTGTTGTTGCATAAATACAAAATTTGTAAAATAAGTAGGTATCTGCATTCCTCCTTGGAGAACGGTAATAATAGGTATTCGCTAAAAATTGTAATCAATTTTATTTTAAAATTGATTTTTATTTCTAATCAATCTGGAATTCGGATGTAGAGAATATTTGTAAAAAAAACATAGGGAAAGGATTTAAAAGAAACATGCACATATGTCTTAATTTCATTTTATCAATACTTTTTCTTTTTCTCTGCTCTATGCCAAAAACTTTGCATCTCGCCATTCAAGTCCCCAAGTTTCTTTTGCTATCCTTCTTTTTCTCTGTGTTTTTGATTCCCATATCGAGCGAGTCATTCATTCTGTACAGGTGTCCTCACCATCCAAGTTGACTTTTCTCAATTAATCCTTCTATTGATCCTATTTCTAACTATTTTCTTATATCCTCGTTCCTAAGTTTAAATAGGTCTATATATGGCTTTGTATACATTTAACTTCGTTTTTCTTGATACCTCTTTCTTATTTAATAAACTCTTGTTTAATAGACTTTATTCGCTTTTTCTCTCCTATTGTTCATTTCTATCTCCTGTTTTCCATTTCTGGGACTCTGACAAGGTCGGTTCTATTTCTTTCCTCAGCCGTTTTTCTATTATTTTTTCTAATAGTTTTAATATCGTACTTAGCAGCGTTATCCCCCTATAATTATTACAATCTCCTTTCTTGAAAAGTGGTAGTATCAAACCAACTTCCGGAAAAATTTTACTATTGGGGCTCAGCCCCAATTTTGATGGGATATTTTTTTTTAGACTAATTTTGGGTCGCTGATCACGAATCTGCATATCAGTTTCCTGCGGTCTCATCAAACAACAAAGTTATGAATTTTTTTTAAGTAAAATGGTCACCTGAATAGCGGTCAGAACGTAAACTCCCGTCTAATAAACGCATGCGCATTGCGTAACATAATAAATATATTTACTTGAAATATTACTTTGTACCTCATTAATATGAGCACACCTGACCTTATCTCTTACCTGACCTCATTATTTTGTACCTCATTAATATGAGCACATCTGTACTTATCGCTTACCTGACCTCATATTATTTTGTACCTCTTTAATATGAGCATACCTGTACTTATCTTTTACCTGACCTCATATTATTTTGTACATCATTAATATGAGCACACTTGAACTTATCTCTTACCTTACCTCATATTATTTTGTACATCATTAATATGAGCACACCTGACCTTATCCCTTACCAGACCTCATTATTTTGTACCTCTTTAATATGAGCACACCTGTACTTATCTCTTACCTGACCTCATATTATTTTGTACCTCATTAATATGAGCACACCTGAACTTATCATTTACCTGACCTCATATTATTTTGTACCTCATTAATTTGAGCACACCTGAACTTATCTTTTACCTGACCTCATATTATTTTGTACATCATTAATATGAGCACACTTGAACTTATCTCTTACCTGACCTCATATTATTTTGTACCTCATTAATATGAGCACACCTGAACTTATCTTTTACCTGACCTCATATTATTTTGTACCTCATTAATATGAGCACACCTGAACTTATCATTTACCTGGCCTCATATTATTTTGTATCTCATTAATATGAGCACACCTGAACTTATCATTTACCTGACCTCATATTATTTTGTACCTCATTAATTTGAGCACACCTGAACTTATCTTTTACCTGACCTCATATTATTTTGTACATCATTAATATGAGCACACTTGAACTTATCTCTTACCTGACCTCATATTATTTTGTATCTCATTAATATGAGCACACCTGAACTTATCATTTACCTGACCTCATATTATTTTGTACCTCATTAATTTGAGCACACCTGAACTTATCTTTCACCTGACCTCATATTATTTTGTACATCATTAATATGAGCACACTTGAACTTATCTCTTACCTGACCTCATATTATTTTGTACCTCATTAATATGAGCACACCTGAACTTATCTTTTACCTGACCTCATATTATTTTGTACCTCATTAATATGAGCACACCTGAACTTATCATTTACCTGGCCTCATATTATTTTGTACCTCATTAATATGAGCACACCTGAACTTATCTCTTACCTGACCTTATATTATTTTGTATATCATTAATATGAGCACACCTGACCTTATCTCTTATCTGACCTTATTATTTTGTACATCGTTAATCTGATCACACCTGACCTTATCTTATCTGATCTCACCTGATCTGTTAAATTCTGGTTTATTCAGACGTCCATTGGATATTGGATATTTTTCAATAACCAATAATCATGGCGGTTTCCTATTCAGGTGCACATTGAAAGTTGAAACACAACTGGCATTAGTTCTTCAATAGCCCTATTCAGAAGATCATTTTTAAGCAAGAACAGATAATTGAATATTGGATTTTAAAAATAGTGCTCAGGCTACTATTTTGAGTATTGCTTATTTGAATTTTGTCTGTTACACATTTGTTTTGTTGTGTCAGAAGAATAATAATTGATATTTGTGAGTAAAATTTTTACTTTTCCGCCCACCGCTATACCATAGAGGAAAAGTAATGTAATCGTGCAAAAAAAAGTCCAAAAAATATTTTTTTTTGCATCCATTCATCGTTATTTGGCCTGAAAAACGCGAAAAAATACGTATGGAACCGATCGGGTTGAGACCACTGAAATGATACAAGGATGACGCCTATTGATTTTGGGACAGGTCGGATTTCTCCATACAAAAAAATTCTTGGAAAAATTTAACATTGAGGAATTCTGATAACCAATGTTGTTTATTGAGAAATAACTAATTGTCGTCCGAATAAGCCAGATTCTATTAATTTCAAGTAATACGCAATAGAGATGCGTTCATCACAGACGAGAAAAAATTTGAGTGCCGGAAGGACGGGACGCTAGCCACAGCGAGAGTTTACGATAATCGCAACTCAAGTGACCCTAGTATTGCCAAATGTCAGTCCGTCAAATTGCTGTATGAATTTTTAGGTTATCTTTTATAATTTAGTATATTTAGCTGAAATATTACTGTGTACATCATTAATCTAAACAGACTTGACCTATCTTGTACCTTAAGTCTTTTGGTTTTAATATATATATTTATATAAACCTACTTATATACATATTTTTCTGGTAAGTATTAAAGAAAAGTTGACAATTTATTTCACTTAAAAAATTCATAACTTTTTTGTTTAATGAGACCGCAAGCAACTGATTGCAGATTCGTGATCAGCGACCCCAAATTAGTCTAAAAAAAAATATCTCATCAAAATTGGGGCTGAGCCCCAATAGTAAAATTTTACCCCAACTTCCATTTCCTTAGGAATTTCTTCTTTTATCCAGATTTTTTTTAAATAATTCTAGCAATATTTTCGTTTCTTCTTCTCCCATGGCTTTGATCATTTCCGAAGTAATTTTGTCAGCACCGAGTGCCTTTCCATTATTTAGTTCTTTAATGGCTTCGATTAATTCCTCTAATGTTATATTTTCCTCGTTATTATCTACAACTTCTCCTTCTACGTTTGCTTCTGTTTCATTGTTTTCTGTTTGCTGTTCGCTATTTAATAGGTAGTTCTTGGAAATAACTTCCACCGTGCCATTACGTCTTCCTTTTTTCTTAGTATTTCTCCCTTGATATTGATAAGATAATTTTAAATATTTTCAAACGAGGTGTAACTTGCTATTTAAAAAGTCAAAATGAAGTTTGTCTCCATTGAAATTGAAATCTGACCTTATTTGTAATAATGTACGTATAAATATCTTAGACCTAAATTTACAGTGTTTTAATTACTTTATTTATATCTATGTCGGTTTCAATATTTGTAAAATCTATTCTCCAAATGAGGTAAAAATGTTAACAACATTCTGTACAAGTATATAATCTTATTTCATTGTACTAGTTTTAAAGTCAGAGACGGCTTGTGAGATGGGGTTCTAAATGCGAATATATTTTTGTAAATTTAGAGTAGGTGTCACGTCAACTAGTTGGCTCAATGATAGAGAAGGTTATTGCAGTTTTGCTGTGGTAATACTGATATTTTAAAGGCAAGTGTTGTAGACATCAAGACCCCAGTTACATTTTTAGGTCAATTTATATACCTTACTAGATTAAACATCATCCTGTTTAAAACAAATTGAGTATAACCCTAATAATTTTTAGATGTGTTGCCATCTATGATTAGAAGAGAGTATTGACAATTACTAAAAGCAAAAAATTCCCGGTGTATTGGGGTTACATACACAATTTGCATTGTGTGTTGCAAAGCTTTTATTTGACTGATTCTAGTCAAAATGTCACTCTCTTCTTTCGTATCCCTTTCAGAGATTAATACAAAGTTAGAAAACGAGTAAGGAATTTAATTTATCAGATTCGACATCCTAAGACCGGTTTCTGCCTTTCGGCTTCGCCAGTTAGGTTTTTCGAATCCAATAAATAAAATTCCAAACTCGTACAAGTCAATAGCTATATCCGCTATAAGATAAAATTTTTAGATGTGTTGCCATCTATGATTAGAAGAGAGTATTGACAATTATTAAAAGCAAAAAATTCCCGGTGTATTGGGGTTGCATACACAATTTGCATTGTGTGTTGCAAAGCTTTTATTTGACTGATTCTAGTCAAAATGTCACTCTCTTCTTTCGTATCCCTTTCAGAGATTAATACAAAGTTAGAAAACGAGTAAGGAATTTAATTTATCAGATCGACATCCTAAGACCGGTTTCTGCCTTTCGGCTTCGTCAGTTAGGTTTTTCGAATCCAATAAATAAAATTCCAAACTCGTACAAGTCAATAGCTATATCCGCTATAAGATAAAATTTTTAGAAACCGGTCTTAGGATGTCGAATCTGATAAATTAAATTCCTTACTCGTTTTCTAACTTTGTATTAATCTCTGAAAGGGATACGAAAGAAGAGAGTGACATTTTGACTAGAATCAGTCAAATAAAAGCTTTGCAACACACAATACAAATTGTGTATGCAACCCCAATACACCGGGAATTTTTTGCTTTTAGTAATTGTCAATACTCTCTTCTAATCATAGATGGCAACACATCTAAAAATTTTATCTTATAGCGGATATAGCTATTGACTTGTACGAGTTTGGAATTTTATTTATTGGATTCGAAAAACCTAACTGACGAAGCCGAAAGGCAGAAACCGGTCTTAGGATGTCGAATCTGATAAATTAAATTCCTTACTCGTTTTCTAACCTAATAATTTTGCTTGAAAAAGAGTTTCTAGCTTGTTATCGATGAATTTCGATCTGAAAATAACGAATTTAATCTTAAAATTTAGATGTTGGATTCGAGAAAATCGAGGAAAAATTTTAATATGAAAATCGTTTATTTATCTGACTAGGTATATAACAAGCGGATCTGCTCACAGTATTTCTCATTAAAGAAAAAGCTTTAACGAGGGCATTAACATTGAAAATACATTAGGAAAGACTATCAAATACCAATACACAACCATATGGAAAATGCTTAACACTTTCTACTAAACCCAAACTATCAATAAATCAATCTTCCATTCAAATATCTTAGAAGATGCATTTATGCATGTACATCTTGTAATCTCGAAGATTTACGGTCTGTCAAAATTTGATCTGAAAGACCAAGGGCATGCTTATATGAGAAAATGGGGGTCAAGAACCTGCGCTATTAAAAAAAAATTGTTTAAGACCGATCTTTATCGATTTTTTTTATAAAAAAATACTTTAATATACTGAGTGTCACTATAAACAGTAGTTTTCATGGGAACATAATCTGAAGCAACGTTATTGCACTTCATCTCCTTTTCCACGTTTCCAATTTAAATGTCAACACTTTTAATCTTTAAATCTTCCATGTAAAATCATGAAAGAAGTAAAATTTTAAACAGTTAAACAAAAATAATATATACACGAGTTTCGTAAATTGTAATTCGTTTTTTATGTTTTTATGTTTTTATTCACACGAGAAATCCAATGACAATGTTCCAAAGTCAAGGCAACATGTTTTCCTAGAAATTTAGCGTTACTAGACATTGGATTACTAGACATTGGATTTAAATTTTGATTATACAGGGTTACCATTAGAAAATGATACATTATTATTATTAATTACTATTATTATTATTTTTATTAATTACCGTCTTGGTCAATACGAGCTTGACATTAATCTGCAGTGAAGCGTCTCATTTGGAGGGGGCAACGGATATTTTCATGTAAAAAAAATGTAAAAAAGTGATATAAAAAAAGTTTGAGTGACTATTTCCCTTGTCTTAATTTCCACCAATCACAAACGCGCAATGTATGACAGCTCCTGTCAGCAGTTTTTTCGAGTTTACTCGCGGCAAAACTTGACAGCTGTTGTCACCAAAAATTACAATACCTTTGATAACAAGTAATTATGGTCTCCTAGGTCAACAGAAAACGCCGCTAAACAATTTTTCTGATTTTATTGTCAATAAATTTTGTAATATTGTTTTTAAACAGTGCTACAGCTTATGTAGTGAAAATGAGTCGCTTTGGAAGTGATTCTATGACTAATGTTGATCTGGCAATTGAGAAAAGTGTACCTTACAATACCGTTAAAACTCATACGTCAATATGGAAACAGTTTACGGAATTCTGCAAGGCAAAGAAATACGAGCTTTGGAATATGAAGAAAGAAAGCGGTGAAAATTACAAAGAACTAGTTGTGACGACAATGTGGAATACCGTCGCAAAAAAAATGCAAGAGATCTATTTTATGAAGTGGAAAATAATTTTTGATCCATTTAAAGAAGCTCGTAATGCAAAACGATGGAATTTGCAGATGTGCGCCAATAAAAGGAAATCGAGCTCTGCTTCATTAAAATTGGAAGAATACTAGGCAATGGTTTTATTATGGGACGAAGACACTCCAGCGGGACTCCAGAGAAAATTTTACCATATCGCTTCAGTAGAACTTGCCTGGAGAGGTGCAGAAGTGGATAATTCTGGGATTAAAACAGATAGATAACATAGTTACATATTTTTTTAAATAACTTATTTTCAAAAATACAAATTTTTTAGGAAGAGTGAAATATAATCGTCTCTTCAATAAAACGGCCCATTGTGGAAAAAAAAAAATGGCCGATAGTAAATGGCTGGTCCCCAACACGAAGAACCCCACCATTTGTCCAGTCCGTCTTTTAAAAATTCTAATGGTTAAACGTTCATCTAGAATAACAACTAATAGAATATTCTTAGCAGTAAACCCATCATGGAACAAAGAACAATCAAGTGGATGGTACAAAAACACTCCAGTGGGAAAAAACGAACTTTCGAAATTGACTAAAGAAGCAGCAGAGAACGCAGGATTAAATACAAAAGAAATAAAAATAACAAACCACTCTATGCCGTCGACAGCAGTCAGTAACCTGGCTAAAGGAGGGGTGGGTGAACAACAAATAATTAAAATTACTGGCCACAGTTCAGCCAACTCAATTAAGCCTTATCTGCAAATGGATAATGAGCATTATTCAAACATAATAAAAACCCTTAGAAGTGAAGCCTCAGAACCTCCAGCTAAAAAACAGAAAACAGAAGATCCTGCAGCCACTCCTCTAGCTTCTCACTCTCACTCATGCTTCTTGGTAAAATATTACTTAGCAACGTGTTTTTTCGATTTTTTCAGAAAAATTAGATGCTCTTATGATATTACTTACGAACATATCCGTACACGTGTTAGAAAAATCTAATTAACACCAGGAAAATCTTTAGGTAAAGTTTACTAATCCTGCCAAGTTTCATATTTTTTAAATGCGGTGTTCTAAAGATATTTGAAAAAAATTGTACTGAAGATTCCATCTTCAAGGAGCTCCAGCTTCGAAGTGAAAGCTCCAAAAGCAATTGTTCACTTTTCACTCTGTTTTTGCATGTTCCTAAAAATCTGTAACAAGTATTCATTAACACCCTGTATAATCTCAAAAAATGTTTCATTCATTTGACGTTTCGACTTTCTATACTTTTATTTGAAATATGTTTTCATATCTAGCATAATTAATAGTTTTTAAACTGTCACGCTTTTGTGAATCAATCTGTATAATCTATAACATTCTATTAGAAAACAAATCTCATCTGTCATAATCGATGAGTTGAAATGATATGCCAGCATCATAAAGTAATTGGGCCAGTCAGTCTCTTTTCCCTCAAGGCGGTGATTTTACAACGATATAAAATTTGAAATATAAAAATTTATAATAAATTAAAACCTTATGACATCACATTTTAAATGCAGTGAATTATCGATGTCTTGCATGATGTAATTATTCTCCCCAGTAGTAAAAGAACGTCAAAACAATAAGTTTTTATGAAATATTTACCAAATTTGTCAAACAAACAAATAAACGAATATTTATGAATCTGCATGCAACGCCATACAATCTGACCCACAATTTTTGTTGGCACTGGCCGCCAGATGTCGCGTCGAGATTCTGTAGACCCCCTATGAAATTATCGAGCACAACTGTGACATTTGCTTTGATGTATTTCAGAATCGTTAAAATCGACAAGCAAATTGTCATTATTTGTTTTGCTTTATGGATATAAGAAACACAATACCTAATCAAGTATAGAATTATTCCTTCAAGGAAGTACGAATTTGAATGTTTGATCAGCAGGTGGGATTTATGTAATTTCGATTTGAAAGTGGGTAGGTACTTATGGTTTTAACGAGGTACTTAAACGTAACGTACCATTAAATAAAAAGATAAAAATAATTTTTGCTATTGGAGACAGTCACTGCAAATATTTTTTTCTACGGTCACAATAAACTGAAAAATTTGTTACTAACCTCAGATGTACTAGTTTTTTTAAAGAGTCCCATTTGGATTTCAATTGACACGAGCGCCGCTCTAACGGAATTTTGGGTAAACAAACATAACTGTTAACTTACGTACCGCGCCGCATAATGGCGCTTTGAGCGTTGCTGGGTTGGCGTATAACGTATTTGCCACTTTGGAGTTTTCGATGTAGCCTTGAGCAAACTTTTCTAACCACAATAACTTTTAAAAGTAGTCAGATTCTAATGTAATAAATTGAATTTTTTGGAGATGTGTGCAGGAAAGACTTCACTGAACTTACAGGCCAATGTTAACGGATCTTAACGAGAGAGGGCTCATTCCATTGAGCTAACGACAGAGATGAAAGCTCCCAAGTTTCAACGGTAGCTCCCTCGTCGTCTTTTTGCAACCGATTACAGCGGTATTATTATTAAGGCATTGGAAGAGCTTAACAAGCTCAAGGGAGGTCTACTGACGATTGTTTCGTCTTCACTCTTCAATTCCATCAACAAATTCCAAAGTTAGAGTTTAGATACAGAAGCGCGACCTTCGTCATGTGCTCCAAAATCGTAGCAGGTGGCGCATGTTCAGCTGCGAATGATTTGTCATTTGTCATCATAAAATAGATTCATCATGTAAATGGTACAAATTCACCCAATTTATTTCCGGGACACATGAACCCATGTATGAAGTGTCTTCTAACTGAACTTCAATCATGAATGCTGAGTAGTATCTAAGCCAAAGTTATTGAATAGATTCACAAAAAAGGCAGAAGAAGCAGTGGATACCTATGAAAAGAAACGTCTTCTATTGAACCTTGTATGACTCTAAACTTCACAATTTTCACAAATGTCGCTGCCAAATATTTGGAAACACCAAGTAAAAAGACGCCGTTGATAAAAATGGCTCCTTGACTTAATGGCATTGGCATTAGGGATCAATGCAAATGCGCACTTTTAATTTGAGAGGATTCAATTTGGCGTATTTTTACCATTGAACGAAACGGTCACTGCTCATCCAGTTTTATTTGAAGTATTGCATCCTTTAAGCGATATAACCGAGAACCCTGATTTTAATACATATTTCTCGTGTGTATCTTTAAAGTTCGGTATGGAACACTGGTTCCTTATTACTATGTTACACTTTTATCTAATTGTATCTATTATTAATGTAATTATAGCCTAGAGAATATTTTGCACGTGGTCATTCAGATATACAGAAAATAAATAAATAATATACTCATAATCATATTACTATCGCACAACAGTGTGTTTGTTGATCACGAACGAATAATTATACGACTGTTTTAATTTCGAAATTAACAATGTTTCACTACTTTCACTAGAGTTTTAGGAATGGCTTAAACACTCTTTAAAAGGATAGGTAATTTTTATACGACTTAAGTCTTGAACATTTCTAACTAACTGTTTAACTTTTTCCTAATTATGCTTAGATAGATGAACATATAACGAGAAAATGTCAAGTTAATTTGATTCGACAGCCCAAGATCGGTTTTTTGGGCGTCTTCAGTTTGGGCCGTCGCATCGAATAAATAAATGCAAAACTTGCGTTGGCTTTTTTTTTACTTTTGTGTCAATGGGATCAACTACTATAATTATTAGCCTCGTGTTCTGAGTAGGCTTTATGACTGCTTCCCAGCGCCACTTTAGGAACAGCACTGTTAAGTACAATGAATGGTCGAATGAGGAATCACACCTTCAGTGCTCTACCGCTGAACCACCCACTCTCCAGGAAGCAGAGTGACGTCATTTTCACGTCAAATACGCTTCACGAAGTACTTCGAAATGACCAAATTATCGACGTGAAAGAGACGTAAATATGACGTCAATATGTCACAGCAAAAGACCGTCATTCAGTGACGTGATCTACACGTCTACTAGTTACGAGGTAACATTTCGTTCCTTATTATTCCTGCTTATTTTAGAGCCAATCTTAAGGTGCCAAGAGGCAGATTCTCTTACACAAATTCCAAATAAGTTGGAAATTAACTTTAGCAGAAAAAATTCACCTATAATTTAAATTATTGTGATATTCAAGATAAAAGTATTGTGATAATTTGAACCATGCAAAAATGATACAATTTATGATGATAAACAAGACTTTAGGTAAACGCTGGTACGAAATCCATAGACAGAACCCAAGACAGGTCATGTCGGGTTTCTAGAAATCTCAACCTAACCTCAATTAAGTAACTATTTTAATCTAAAATTTATTATATTTATAGATTACCTTCTTCAAAAAACGACTTCACTACCCCAAATAACCCCCAAGTTTCAGTTGGGGAGTCTCCTTTCTTTATTGACTTGTTGAAGTGGTCACCAAACTTCAGCCTTACGAGGCGACAGCCACTTGCTAGCTGTGGACGAGTGCAATTCCACCGCCGTTATTCTCGGCGAATTGTATTCCCACAAACATCCTTCAATTATGTTACGGAAACACTTTTCTTCAAAACATAAAACCAAACCGCAATAATTGCACAATTAATGTAATACCGAAAGAAATCAATATGGTTGGTACAGAGAAGTCACGTCTAAATGACGTTTATCAAATACGTGTTCGAAACACGCCAAAATGACGTGAATTATTCGTCGATTCTCGACGACGACCAAATGTCACCTATTATCCACGTCGATTTGACGAGAATTGACGTCACTCTACTGCCTGGGACGTGACGTGTTATTTATTTAGTTTGAATTTGCCTGCGTTTTTTGAGGTTTCATTTTACTATATTCAATTCCTCATTTCTGTGGCCGTGGAGAAAGTACAGTCTGTTACTCTGTTGCAATGAAAATTCGACACTCGCGGTTCCTCATTTCAACCTTGTTACAGATTATACTATTTATCTTAAGTACCTAATCTATTTTATAACTATTTCTAAACGGGTAAAGCCAGCTTGAATAATATTTTCACTGTTAAGTAGGTGTAAACATAGTTTGGTTGCAATATACCGTAAAAATAGGCTGAATGCACTTTCCCTCTTCATTTTATTGAAGCATATAGTAGTCTGAAGGTCGACCATTGTTTATAAACGATCTAGAACGATAACTCCAAGATGACAGCGCAGTTATAAAGATCATTATCCTGAAATCATTAACAAAATTTGTATTTTTTGATATCGCAATTTAAAAATTCAGTTTTATTCCTTTAGACATTATCTAAATATAAAATACATCGACATAAAACAAACATGAATTAGTCTCGTCTTATTAAAAACTAAACGTCAATTCTGTCACCGGTGTGAAGTTAGCAATAACTTTTAGCAATAAAAATAACCGATAATGCCCGATCGGGAAAACAGTGGCGTCCGATCTACAACTATTAAAATAACATTGTCAATACGTATTTCGTACATTAATATCAACCTTTCTGTCACAATATAGCGATAATATAAACTACAAATTAATAATATTTCAAAAATTATATATAGTAGGTACACTCATTAGGGAAAATAACGTAACAGTAAAATAACTCAAACTAATCTTAAAATTATTAAATTAAAATACGATAAAAGCTGTTACTTACAACGTAAGCGACAATCCCGTCGCTCAGGGTGAAATTAACCCCTAATATATAAAATAAATATTTACCCAATGAAGGCGATCAGATCCCAACTTGATTTTACTTTTAAAAAATCACAAATTAAGTTACTGACTTACACCGTAAGCGACAATCCCTTCGGACCCGTCGATTAGGGTGAAATTAACCCCTAAGATATAAAATAAATATTTACCCTATGGAGGCGATAAGATCCCAACTTGATTTTACTTTTAAAAAATCACAAATTAAGTTAGTGACTTACACCGTAAGCGACAATCCCTTCGGACCCGTCGATCAGGGTGAAATTAACCCCTAAGATATAAAATAAATATTTACCCTATGAAGGCGATCAGATCCCAACTTGATTTTACTTTTAAAAAATCACAAATTAAGTTACTAACTTACACCGTAAGCGACAATCCCTTCGGACCCGTCGATCAGGGTGAAATTAACCCCTAAGATATAAAATAAATATTTACCCAATGAAGGCGATCAGATCCCAACTTGATTTTACTTTTAAAAAATCACAAATTAAGTTACTGACTTACACCGTAAGCGACAATCCCTTCGGACCCGTCGATCAGGGTGAAATTAACCCCTAATATATAAAATAAATATTTACCCTATGAAGGCGATCAGATCCCAACTTGATTTTACTTTTAAAAAATCACAAATTAAGTTACTGACTTACACCGTAAGCGACAATCCCTTCGGACCCGTCGATCAGGGTGAAATTAACCCCTAATATATAAAATAAATATTTACCCTATGAAGGCGATCAGATCCCAACTTGATTTTACTTTTAAAAAATCACAAATTAAGTTACTGACTTACACCGTAAGCGACAATCCCTTCGGACCCGTCGATCAGGGTGAAATTAACCCCTAATATATAAAATAAATATTTACCCTATGAAGGCGATCAGATCCCAACTTGATTTTACTTTTAAAAAATCACAAATTAAGTTACTAACTTACACCGTAAGCGACAATCCCTTCGGACCCGTCGATCAGGGTGAAATTAACCCCTAATATATAAAATAAATATTTACCCTATGAAGGCGATCAGATCCCAACTTGATTTTACTTTTAAAAAATCACAAATTAAGTTAGTGACTTACACCGTAAGCGACAATCCCTTCGGACCCGTCGATCAGGGTGAAATTAACCCCTAATATATAAAATATATATTTACCCTATTAAGGCGATCAGATCCCAACTTGATTTTACTTTTAAAAAATCACAAATTAAGTTACTAACTTACACCGTAAGCGACAATCCCTTCGGTCCCGTCGATCAGGGTGAAATTAACCCCTAATATATAAAATAAATATTTACCCTATGAAGGCGATCAGATCCCAACTTGCTTTTACTTTTAAAAAATCACAAATTAAGTTACTAACTTACACCGTAAGCGACAATCCCTTCGGACCCGTCGATCAGGGTGAAATTAACCCCTAAGATATAAAATAAATATTTACCCTATGAAGGCGATCAGATCCCAACTTGATTTTACTTTTAAAAAATCACAAATTAAGTTACTAACTTACACCGTAAGCGACAATCCCTTCGGACCCGTCGATCAGGGTGAAATTAACCCCTAATATATAAAATAAATATTTACCCTATGAAGGCGATCAGATCCCAACTTGATTTTACTTTTAAAAAATCACAAATTAAAAATAGAAATTTATTACTAACATACCTCAAGTGAATTTTTCTTATTAAAAAAGTGTAAACGAAAATAACTTTTTTCGAATAGAATTATAAATAAAATATTTATATAACTAACTTATTTATGTTATTTACTTATTTATTAGGTATTTAAAACTGTTTCAAAACATAATTTAAAAGAATATGTCTAATTGCGAAACGGATAAAACGGCGATAAAACAGAAAACTGTAAATTTCGATAAAATGTCAACTGGAGTTTTCAAAAACCGAAATGATTTGAGATGGTATTTTGTCGAACTCAGAGTGCAGGGCCGTATCTGGACCAAAATTTGGGGAGGGGGTTGGACCAGTTTCAGATAAATTTAAATTGCAGATAAGTGTAAACAGAAAAAACTATATAAAGCCTTTCTCATTTCTCGTAAACGTTCAAAAAAAAAATAGTTTTTTCTATAAAAAAATTATAAAATTAATTCGGTAAGAAATATTTAATAAGTAGGTAGCAGTAGTAGATGAAATACTGTCATTTATAAACATAACGCAAAATAATTGTATTTCGAGTGAATAACAGCATGCATAAAAATTTTGAATAATTGTTTTTTGAAATTAATTGTTCCTACATAAATCACAAATATTATTTTGTTTTTTTTGCTTCAGAGACACTCCCTTCTCAATTTCTCTTGCTGTTCGCAAACATCTGTCGTGAATATTCCGACCACAACTTTTGCAATTAAAAATTTGTTCACTTCCAATATTTACATCTTGGGAACAATAAAAACATTTGTGGGTCATACTATCAGAGTTATTTAATATCAACCACTTTAATTCTCTGCGAAAATTCTTAGTGTTCAATTCAATTGTCTGTTTTTTATCCTTTAAAAACAATAAAAAGAAATGAATAATAAAAATGCCACAGTTAAAGTTGTCCATTTGGAGACAGTGCTTTTGGGTAACAAATTTCCACCCAGAGGTATCCATATTTTTCAGACTCATGAAATTTAGGAATTTTGGAAAGTATATGTTTTTTTGACTTATTTCATTACCCAATGGATCGAATAGAATAATTTCTTTTTTCCGCAGGTTTAATACTATTAAAACAAAATGTTTATTTTTTGCTACAGGCATTGCTACAAAATCTTTAATAAATCTAATATTTTGAATAAAATCTACATGAAACGTATTATTTTCGAAAATTATTGATGACTTGGCGACTGATATAATTTGACACTTATTATTATTTTGGTAATTAAAAATCCCAAAGCACTGATCAACTATGAAGCTGCTTAACCACTCTCCATCATTCAATGTTAAAAAATCTTCCAACATTACTTCCTTCAATGAAAAATCAATGTGAGAATTGATATCTTTTATTTCCAATGCACTTCGTATATCAACACCAATATGATTATTTCGAATGAATGGGTAGAAATAAAACGAACTATTAGAGAAAAAAGAAAAAGTTATAATAAAAAGTTGTGTTTTTTGGCCTTATTAACAATAATAATCGAACACACAAACAAAAAATTGATATCTTTTATTTCCAATGCACTTCGTATATCAACACCAATATGATTATTTCGAATGAATGGGTAGAAATAAAACGAACTATTAGAGAAAAAAGAAAAAGTTATAATAAAAAGTTGTGTTTTTTAGCCTTATTAACAATAATAATCGAACACACAAACAAAAAATTGATATCTTTTATTTCCAATGCACTTCGTATATCAACACCAATATGATTATTTCGAATGAATGGGTAGAAATAAAACGAACTATTAGAGAAAAAAGAAAAAGTTATATATATTTTTATATAGATACCTTGTTGTTTTAATTTCTTCATTAAAGAAAAATTTATTACACCACCTCACACACTGACGCATTTTTTTATATTAGGGGTTAATTTCACCCTGATCGACGGGTCCGAAGGGATTGTCGCTTACGGTGTAAGTCAGTAACTTAATTTGTGATTTTTTAAAAGTAAAATCAAGTTGGGATCTGATCGCCTTCATAGGGTAAATATTTATTTTATATATTAGGGGTTAATTTCACCCTGATCGACGGGTCCGAAGGGATTGTCGCTTACGGTGTAAGTCAGTAACTTAATTTGTGATTTTTTAAAAGTAAAATCAAGTTGGGATCTGATCGCCTTCATAGGGTAAATATTTATTTTATATATTAGGGGTTAATTTCACCCTGATCGACGGGTCCGAAGGGATTGTCGCTTACGGTGTAAGTCAGTAACTTAATTTGTGATTTTTTAAAAGTAAAATCAAGTTGGGATCTGATCGCCTTCATAGGGTAAATATTTATTTTATATATTAGGGGTTAATTTCACCCTGATCGACGGGTCCGAAGGGATTGTCGCTTACGGTGTAAGTCAGTAACTTAATTTGTGATTTTTTAAAAGTAAAATCAAGTTGGGATCTGATCGCCTTCATAGGGTAAATATTTATTTTATATATTAGGGGTTAATTTCACCTTGATCGACGGGTCCGAAGGGATTGTCGCTTACGGTGTAAGTCAGTAACTTAATTTGTGATTTTTTAAAAGTAAAATCAAGTTGGGATCTGATCGCCTTCATAGGGTAAATATTTATTTTATATATTAGGGGTTAATTTCATCCTGATCGACGGGTCCGAAGGGATTGTCGCTTACGGTGTAAGTCAGTAACTTAATTTGTGATTTTTTAAAAGTAAAATCAAGTTGGGATCTGATCGCCTTCATAGGGTAAATATTTATTTTATATATTAGGGGTTAATTTCACCCTGATCGACGGGTCCGAAGGGATTGTCGCTTACGGTGTAAGTCAGTAACTTAATTTGTGATTTTTTAAAAGTAAAATCAAGTTGGGATCTGATCGCCTTCATAGGGTAAATATTTATTTTATATATTAGGGGTTAATTTCACCCTGATCGACGGGTCCGAAGGGATTGTCGCTTACGGTGTAAGTCAGTAACTTAATTTGTGATTTTTTAAAAGTAAAATCAAGTTGGGATCTGATCGCCTTCATAGGGTAAATATTTATTTTATATATTAGGGGTTAATTTCACCCTGATCGACGGGTCCGAAGGGATTGTCGCTTACGGTGTAAGTCAGTAACTTAATTTGTGATTTTTTAAAAGTAAAATCAAGTTGGGATCTGATCGCCTTCATAGGGTAAATATTTATTTTATATATTAGGGGTTAATTTCACCCTTATCGAAGGGATTGTCGCTTACGTTGTAATTAACAGCTTTTATCGTATTTTAATTTAATAATCTTAAGAATAGTTTGAGTTATTTTACTGTTACGTTATTTTCCCTAATAACTATATATAATTTTTGAAATAATATTAATTTGTAATTTATATTATCGCTATTTTGTGACAGAAAGGTTGATATTAATGTACGAAATACGTATTGACAATGTTATTTTAATAGTTGTAGATCGTACGCCACTGTTTTCCCAATCGGGCGTTATCGGTTATTTTTATTGCTAAAAGTTATTGCTAACTTCACACCGGTAATTCTGTCAATATTTTTGAAGATTTCCCTACTGTCTTCTGTCTCACTCAATCACTCACTATTTTATAAGGAGATTTTTTAACCGAAATTTTCCAATTGTCCGAACAATTTTTCAAATGCAACTCGGATTTGTGGTTTTAATAATAAGAATAATATCTCTTTATTTAATAAGGTAACAAAATTTGCTGTAAACGATCCTTGAGAGGTAATTATAATTTAAATTTTTCAATTTTCAATCGATACAGCGCTAAATTTCCATATAAAAATGTATCCGTTACACTTACTTTGATACATACTGATCATAATTGATGCTCAAAACATAGAATTACTAGTAATTTCTTAACGGAAATAACTCCAGGCAATTCGTTTTAACCCAATTTTTTTTTAATTATACATACTGTGTAGCATAAACCATAATTTTTATCGAGCATTTGAACTGATAATTAATTGTTTCCTTAATTTCGCGTAACATCGAAAGTTATTTATTTTACCATAAAATATCGCTCGTACAGGAAGTTATTATCCAGTTATTGATATTTGCCCCCCCCCTCCCCCCTCCCCTCAAGAGAATTTAGTACTAGCGCAAGTGCCACGTTAACCCATGATTAGTCAATTTTGAATTATGTCCTATGACTGGCCCCTCATGTCTAAAAGTTAGACCTTGCTTGTCGAAGAGACAAAACTTTAAAAAGATAATGTGACTTTAGGAAAATAGATATTTATATTACAAGTACATAAACAAGGGCTTTATTGAACGAATAATTTTATGGTCGATCGAGCTTGCGAGAGAGGCTATAAAATGATGAGTCCATAATAGTACATTAAGCAACGCATTTCATATGGCATTCTGTTATGACACGAGTCCAAGTTCAAAAAACGAATCGCGCGTATCATGATGTAAAATATTATAGATGCAAAATATAAAAAGCCTGTTTATGTACGGGTTATATACATGATTTTATGTTCGATTGCAATTAAAAAAAATAATCAATTGAAAAAATAAAAATTTTATATGATTTTGGCTCACAGCAGTTGCGATGACAAGTAGATGTTTATTTTTGAAACATGTCAAATTAGTTGTCTTGCAACTTGTCAATGACGTTGAGACAATTACTTTATTTTACAGTAAAATAAAGTGCTACTTTATTGATGCAAAACTGTTCTATAAAGAGCTTTTTATTGGTCAATCGTATATAAATATCTTTATTTCCCTGCATTTCTCTTTTAGCTTAATATACTTTACTCGACATATAGATATTATAGTATGCGGTAAAGTATTGAAAGTTGAAAGAACCTAACCCAATGAGATAGTGAACAAAGCCCTTTAAATCAAATGCAATGAAAGTATATTCAACTTCAACTATTTATATTTATAAAATAGTATTTAATTTAAAAATGAACATGAAGATAAACTAAGGTTAAAAAACTTCAAAATTATTAACTTAATTTTATCAAATTTAAATAAAAAATATAAATTATTACAAAACATAAAACCATTTCAAAACTTCGGTTAAAACTGGGGGGGGGGGCATTTAAATTCGCTTGTTTGTATGTGGGGGGTACAGGGGGTAATTACCCCCCCCCCATGATTGTAATTTATAAAAAAAATTATAAAACATAATACACGCAAAACTGTTTTACATCATAAAGAAAGTGGTGCTTCTTATAACGCGTAAAAAAAATGTATGCAGCTTCCTTATTTTACTAGACTTTTAATAGTAGCAGTTTAAAAGTGTTTTTTTTTTTGTTTTAACCATTTCTAAGTACTTTCCTAGTGGCGTTTTTTTCATCAAAAAGTGAGGGAAAAAAAGAAAATAAACTTGCGCAATCGATAAATTATCCTTTGTTAATGAATTAATGTTAAATACAATTTTTCATGAGAATAAACCCATAGGGCGTAAAAATTACGATTTTCACCATAAAAATCGTACATTTCTAGTTTTTTACATATAACCGAAAATCTGATATTATTACGTAAAAATTTATATGAACTAATTTTATGGCCTTGAGCTAACAATTAAAATAATTTTTTTTATTTTTCTACGATTAATACGAAGGAAGATCTGGCAATTGAAAAATGGGTGTTTTAAGATACTGGATCGTTCTAGCGCAGGGGTTCTCAAACTGTGGTACATGTACCACTGGTGGTACATTACAATGTTTTAGTGGTACAATTTAACATTTAACATTTTGTTTTCAGAAACACATATATTTTTCTTCAAGTTTTTGACTTTAACGGCTCTAGCTTTAATATTGAAATGACGACTTTTCCAAAAACTTCGAACAATTTCGCGACACATTGATTTTTAACGGCGAAATGCTTTTATGGTGGTACATATATTTTTGTTTCATATTTATGTGGTACAAAATTTGAAAAGTTTGAGAACCGCTGTTCTAGCGTAAATATCTGAAAAAATATGACTTCCGCAAAAAAATGTTTATAACCTCTTAATGAGAGAACAACATTGGGAACATTTTAAGACCATCCAGAACCGTTTAACATAAGCAGAAAAAAAGTTATGGACAAAATAAATTTTTTTCAATTTTTTTTATCGCCATCTAGACTGTGGTATTTGACAAAAAAATCCTTTTGCAGAAAGTCGTAACATATGTTTTTACAATTTTTACAATTAGTAATTTTTAGCCCTATGGATAATTATTTTTTAAGTTTTGGTCTGTTAAAGTTGAGCAAAATTTTTGTTTTTTATGACATTTTCAATTTTTGTTCAATACCGTGAAAAGTATTGATTTTTGAAAAAAAAATTAAAGAGACAAGGCTTTGAGCAAACGTTCTTCCGAATAATTACCATTTTTTTTATCTTTGCGTTTATAACCGTCAATGTCATTTTTTCGGGTCAAATATTGAAAAAACGGTCATTCCAATGAAAAAGTTTGTCATAACATGATATTTCGGCGATATCCTAAGCTTTAAAATGGATTATTCTACATTATTTAATATTAACAGCCAAAAAAAGTTACGGGCAAAAATACATTTTTTTTAGAAATGTACGAATATTGTGGTGAATATCGTATTTTTCTGCGCACTATAACTCGGGAGGGAACATTAATTCATTAAAAAAGGTAATTTATCAATTACGAATTTTTTTTTCTTTTTTTTCACACCCCCACCTGCCACCACTCAAAACGCAACTAACGAAAGTTTTCTACTTCTAGACACCTTTACTAGCAATTTGCAAAAAAATTTAAGTCGATCTGATCAGTTACTAGTTTCTGCTCGATATTACAAAAAAATTACTAGCTTTCTTGGACTACTTGGTAAGTTTTACCCCCCCCCTCCCCATAAAAAAAAGCTAAATCCGCCCTTGGTGCGAAAGTTGTTTTTGAAGGCAGTTTGAGATGTAAATGGAGAATATTTGAGAAAAGTGGAAAACTCATTTTGGAAAGTGGATATATAGCAATGGGACACTTAATAGATCCTATAATAATATACCTCAGAAAAGACAATGATAATGATAGCAGTAGTTATAGTGAAGACAGCGACTTTTAAAGATAGTCCTTGAACTTTTTATTTTTTTAATCTTTGATTTTAGGTACTGAAGTGTTTTAATACCAAGACATTAAAAAAAGTTTAATCCCAATAACAACATATAGTCCTCCGTGTTATTTATTGGTTTATTTTTATTTTGCAAAGTACGCCTATGGAATGTGACGTTATATCCCCACTTTTACTGTACTCCTCTTTTATTCAGAGTATAGTAGAGGAACTTTATTACTTGTCAGTGACATTTCAAATATTTTGAATCGATTAGGATCTGTCTAGAGTTACGAGACACTGTAGAATATTAGTAAGATAAGTAAAAAAGGATGGCCCTGCAGATCTATTGTGGTTTCCTTGATAGTTAGATGACTTGTGCGAGCTTCGTCCTTAACAATATTAGCAACTCTGAGTTCAACAATTTAATTTACATTAAATAAAATATATAACTGAGCTAGCCTCATATTAATTATAATGATAATAAATTATCATCAGCGTGTCCAAATAAAATTTATTAATATTCATATTTTTCTTGCCTAACTTGGGGCCTATAAAAATTTAAATTTGATTAAAATTTATTGACAACCATAATATATCAATATATGCTCGATACGGTTCTGCCTTTATTCGTTATGTTTATATAACCAAAAGCCAAACTAATTACCCGGTGATTTAACAGTAAATAATCAAATTTGTTAGAAAATTACGGTTATAGCTAAGAAGATCGGTAACGAGACTGAGTGACAGGTGTGAAGAATGAATTGGAAACTGTTGCTTCATCAATTCAATTAATCTATTTATCCAGATTATTTGCGGCTACAAAAAAAGCATCTTTGCGGTATGAAGTATATTGACTTTCTTTGAATTGCTTAATAATAAGTATTTGTGCTTTCACTAAACCATTTCGCTAATAGTGGATGGCGTGAAAATGACATAAGCATTAATAGTGTTTTTTTCTTATCAATTATGAAGGCCTTTCCTCTCCTGTCTTTTTAAAATAATTTTTAATTTTATATTTTATATTAATTCGAAGCTATTTTTTCTAGAAGCAGAAGAGATCAACCCTTATGCTGAAGAAGTTGCTCAAGAAAATTCCGTATTTGGTATATATGATGAAAAGGGTATATTCCGGAGAGTGGCGCTTCCTGTTACTTCCAAAACAAGGGATAGAAGTCTTAGTTATTCCTACGGGGATTTCGAGTAAGTATCAACTACCACTAGCTAGTAGGCCCTCTTTTTTTACAGAAATTTAATTAATTTCTATTACTCATTAGTTGCTTCAATGTATTTTAGTTTTTTGTTTAATAATTATCAAGAAGTTGTTTTATTTTTCCGGAAATCAAAAGTAACAATGAACATAAATAAAAAAAAATCAGATTGAAATAAATATATTTGTCATACTTTTGAGAATAATAAATCACAAAAAAATTATAGCCCAGTGTTGTCAGAGACTTTGACCTCGCACAAAATGTGATATCGATGAAACTTGGCACTTAAGTACACGAAAGGGTGTAGAAAACGATAAAAAATCTTTGCTGCTAAGTTTACAATTTCGAAAACAAAATCGAAAAATTCATTCCATCTCGAAAAAAAAAAATTAAAATTTTGAGAAATAGTAGCACCACGTGAAAGAGCGGAAAATTTTACTAAAAATTATATTATAAGTTATTTAAAAAAAAAATTGTATTACTATACAAAAATATAAACTCTACGCGCGCCGAGCCGTTGAATACAAATATTCAATCGAGGCGTTCGGAAAAAACTAAATTTTTTTTTGTTTTCTCATAGAAAAGGCCGGAAGTTATAATTTCTAAAATTCTCACTGATTTTTATAAAACTGAAGATATACAGGGTGGAAAAATAATGTAAAATTTAACAAAAACAAAAATAACTCAAAAATTAATACATTTAGGCGTAGTAGACCTTTATAATTTTTAAAAGGTAATGGAATTTGCTACATAATAGGATTATAAACTACAGGGTGTCCTATTTACAATAAGAACGATATCGTCGTTTGAATATGTCATTAGGGAATCGCCCCATTTTGGACGCCCTGTATAATTTTAAACAACTCTAAATACATTATAGCTTTCAATTATTAGTCTAATTTTTCCAGTTAAAATTGGATTAGGCTGATTCCATGGGTTTCGAAGTTATTGGTTTTCTTGGAAGTGCTTCCATTTTTAGAAATATCAAAATATCCCGAGAAGTAAAAAGCTTAGGTATAGGGAATACTTAAGAAAGTTTATCTTATTTTTAACGTATAAACTATAAATGCAATAAAATATAGGGTCTTCCATAAGAAATAGTATAACGCCACACTTTTTTGGGACAACCTTTATAGTTCAAAATAATTTTAAAATGTAGCTTTTATCAACCCACATATCCATGAATAAACAAAATGTTCAAAATATTAACCGTTTAGCCACAATGGACCGTCGCGTCTATCGTGACTCACCCTGTATAAATAAATAAACACTATTTTGAAAATAAAAATTGCGTCGAATGAATGCTGTAAAAAAAAATGATTTTTTTTTGGTTATGCTTCTATTAATATATATCTTCAGTTTTATAAAAATCAGTGAGAACTTTAGAAATTATAACTTCCGGTCAAATTTTCTATGAGAAAACAAAAAAAAATTAAAAACTAAAGGCTTCCTGTTTTCAGAAATTGTGAACTTAGCATACAGCAAAGATTTTTTATCGGTTTCTACACCCTTTCAAGTACTTAAGTGCCAACTTTCATCGATGTCACATGTTGTGCCAGCTTTTGGTCAATATCCTTCTCTGGCAACTGGGCTATTGGCCAATCTCATTTACTTCAAATTTGCTTTCGAAAGCACATGGCCTTAGTGTTTATTTTTACAATTAAAAAGTGCTTATTTTTTTTAGCCACTATCACCAATTCAACCCAAGAGCGGTGGATCCCCGAAGCACGTTCGAGGAACTCAGAGAAAGGATCGATCAAAGGGAGAGCACCCTGCCCATTTACGATGACATGAGCCGACAGATCAGAAAAAAACCAGAAAATTTCGGATTTAGCAAATATGGCCACTTGAAAATTGACTACTCTTGCAGCTGGAATAATTTAAACAAATTTATGAAGTACAATTAAAAAAAAATTGTAAAGGTTAAGTTAAATTATTTAATTTGTTGGCTTGTTTACTTTTGTAAAAGTATCAAAATCTAATATTTGTTGGAATAATCAGATTATGAACTTCCATACCCCACAAGTTAAAAAATCACCCTTCACCCCCAACTTTTCAAGCTCCTCAAAACCGGTGTTTAGGCTGCATACCCATAAATTTTTATTACCAAGTTTCATTGCAATATTCCTAAGCAATCCAAAGTTATTAATTCCCATTCAGTCTAACGTATTTTGCATCTTTTACGGACACTATATCAGTGTGTCCCAAAAAGTTTTATACAATTGGAGAAAAAGTTTGTCTTACATTTCACAAAAAACAAATTATTCTTGATAAAATGTTCTGCATGACCTGTTGATTCGTAATCAGATACAAAACTTTTAAAACATTGTATGGAATATAGGGAAAACAAAAAGAAATGATTTGGACGGAGAGAAAAAGACGTACAAACTGTAGTGGAGGGCAAATTGTGAATAAGTAGCAAACAATTGTAGATTATTGATATCCCCATTTAAAAAAAAGACAATAAACACACACAAAAGTTTTGTATCTGAATATTTTTTTCGTGAAATGTAAGATAAACTTATTTTCCATTTGTATAAAAATTTTTGGGACACACTGTAGATATAATTTGCTCTAAAGGGGATTTTCTAATAAAAGAAGGTGTAAAAAAATAATTTTATTGGAAATAGTACAAAAAATTCTTTAGCTCGGACATTTTCCCTCTTAAGAAGTGGAATATATATAGAACTCTCATTTATTATATTTAACACGTATTTTGTATTTTTTTAAATCTAAGTATTTCAAATGAATGTATATTTGCTAAATAAAAGTTTTATAAATGAGCGACTTATTACTACTAGTATATTTGAGATTGGTAAATTTTTATATCCACTCGATTTTAACTTTTAAAAAATTAAAAGCTTTAGAAGCCCTACACACGACCCGACTTGGTCAGATCAGACAAATTGCTAATCATCAGCTGCTTGGCTATATTGGCCCACACTACGAGCCCTCAAAATAACACGACGAAGGAACAGGAACAGGGACAACTAACAGTGTGGAGCCGAGACTATGATTTTTTTTATTTATTTATTTATTCAATAAATACAATGAATGTTAAACGATAAGTGCTACTGCACTTGTTTCGCATGAAAGGCATCATAAATAGAATTATACCCAAAGATCAGACATTTGTATGAACCTTGACCGATCTTCTTTCCAATTAAGTATTCCCTTTTTTTCCAGATCGAGACCTGATTTGGTCGGGCCGGCATAATCAGATCGTGTGTAGGACCACTTACTTTATATTAACATATTCCATTTCTATATAAAAAATATCAAGATTTTTAGAGAGACACTACGTAATTATGTACTTTTCATAATGTACTATATAACAAAAACAACATTTAAGTTTATAACAAAGTTGACAGAGTGGGGCTAGAGGCTAGAACTCCACTGTGTTCAGAAGAAAACAAAAAAGTTCAATACTTGAAGAAAAATAAGAATACCAAAAATAAATCAACAATTCATGACACTTAAAAAATAATCAAACTACTAAAAAATAAATTTAAAAAATTCAATAATTCTAAATTTTTAAAAATTATTTTTTTTAATACTGATTCTAGTATTAAAAAAATAATTTTATTGGAAGTAGTGAATTTGGACACAAAATTACAATAAAACATTAATTTACTATTTAACAAAATTGTAGAATAAGCAAAAAAATTTATCCCCTACAAAAATCATTGATGTTTTATAGAATCTCTAATTTTTTATTTGGAAGCCTAATTATTGGTACCTTATTTTTGATAAATAAAAAATGTTTATATTTAATTTTCAGACTCCGTTCTTTTAACAATTAATGTATTTTAACACAATAAGTTTATTTAAAAGTTTACAACTAAAACTAACAAAATAATACAATTATATCACATTTTTTTGGAAATATTTTTAAACAAATTCATTCATTCATTATTTATATTACTTTTTTGATAACTACTTTCAAATATAAAATTCAATAATAAATGTTTTACAATATTTAGTTGTATCGCTATTAAAAAAAGATGAATCAATTAAAATTAGTTGAAAAACACTGAATAGTCAGTTAGTCTTTAATTGAAAGGTAAATAATTATTGAAATATAAACTGTTGAATTTTTTTAGATTTTCACATTTAAAGCTGTTAGTAGACAATATCAACCAAAATTTAACATAATCAGTGATTAAAAAAACAATTTTGGTTAAAATATTCGATATCTCAAAAACTATTACAATGGGCCAAATGTAATGTATGTATTACAAAAATGTTCACATAATTTCAGCCCAATCAAAATATTATACAGTGAGTAAATGTAGAAGATTCCTGTGTCCTTGCAAGGTTTTCCAGAGGAAATAGGTTATGTTTCCTTTTCATCAAAATTAGAAGATAAATTTCAGTTAACTACTTTAACTTCATTTTAAACTACCTTAGTTTGAGTTACTTACTTTCAAATGTCTGTTTTGTATATTTTTACATTAAAATATCTTTATTATAATTTGTCTGTATTGATTCACTGCAATGTTACCAAATTATTTAGAAAAGCTAGGTATAATCGTTTAAAACAATTATTAATCTCAATGGCAAAAAAGTAAAAATAGTTCAAATAACAACACTAAAAAATAATAAATAATTGCCTTTACTAACATTATTTAATAACAAAATCTTCAGATTAATTGAGAAGACACAAAGGCACCTGTAATTGAAAATATTAATTGTAGTCTGGCAATAGAGTGTGCAACACCGAATTGTTTATTTACCAGATTGAAATATTAGACCGATTTTAAATACACGAATTCATAAAAAAATCTTAGCAATATGTGGATGGTCAGAAAATTTAGGGTAAATTATAAGTAAATTAAAAGTTCCGGAAGTTGGGTGGGGGTAGCTAAATATACAACTTGAGGGTTGGATATTGGTTTGTTACGATTTGTGGCTGAAATATACATCGTATCGAAAAAAGTGTAATGTAAAAGTTATAGATAATTAAAAATGTAAAACTTTTGTATTAAATATTTTTCAACATAACCTCAAAATTATCGAGAAAAACGATAAAAACCGTTTTTATTCGCGTTTTTAATTTTTATCAAAAAAAATATTTTTTTTTTATGAAACTCGGTGAAAACGTTCTTCTTTGTGTTTTAAATAAGATGTAATTTTTTCGATTTCATACGAATTTAAATTTAAAAAAAGCCTAATTTTCAATATAAAAAGTTCACTAACAAATTTTCAATTTTTTAACTTTATCAGCCAGTGGCATGGCCAGGAATTTTTTTCGGAGTGGGCCCACCATTTCTCGTAGATAATACTATAAATACTTTTTTCAGCAGGGATGGGGTAAATATACAGGGTGGCCCAGGGTTAAACCGTCAAACGTTCAGGATCGGTTTTTCAGGAAAAAATAAGATTTTTTATTCCCGTAATCATGGGTCCTAACTTGTTTTGATTTTGAGCTTTTTATGAATTGCTCAAAAAACAATTTGGTTGATTTTGATAAAACTTGACATGCTTATTTGCGGCAATAAGGGGCAACTTTAAATATCATTAGAATTCCAGTGACGTTCCACAAGGTAATCTAATTGATATTATGACAAATCATTGTACGCCACTGGTTTTTTGTATGTTCGTTGCTTTTCTTGGATTAAACAGTTGAACACACTACGCTATGCCACTGTTATCACAGCTCATTTTCTTCGTTGAAACCTCGACTTTTAGATGGTATGAAAACCAAAAAACGACAGTTTTCATAATCGATTTTTCAGTGAATCTATACAATTTTTTATTTTTTATTGCAAATAAGCATTGAAATTGATGAAAAATATTAATTTTCATGTAATTACCGAAAACATTGTTTAAACTTAGTTAAAAACGTAAATTTCGCTATAATTATACAGGGTGTTTCATAGGTAAATGAACATACGCTAACTGTGGATAAAGGATGCTTAGACGAATAAGAAAAACTCATATTTGATATATCTAACCAGCTTCATTACTGAGTTACAGGGTGTTTTATCAATTTTACTCATTTCTTTTATCCCCCGTTTTTTTGGAACCACCTTGTATATTTATTTGATATTTGACAAGCTTGTTCTACTCCATTAAAACAATCAAGAGGCATAGTGACCAAAATTAAAATCCAGGTCCGTCTTCAAAAAAATGTATCGAAATGATTTTGATCTTAAACAGTTAAACAACACCATGTATATAAAAATTTTAAAAATTGGGTTGAATATTCGACAAGAACGGAAAAAGTTTAACGGGAATACAAAGTTTTTGAGACTGCATATTTCATTCTACTAGTAAAATTTTAAAAGCAAACTTAAGAATTGGGAATTATGGGATTCGATTATTGTTTAAACAATATTTTCGGTAATTTCAAAACCATTCCTAGTTAATTGAATATAAATGACATTATACTACATGAAAATTATTCTTTTTCATCAATTTCAATGCATTTTTGCAACAAGAAATAAAAAATTGTCTAGATTAATTGAAAAATCGTTAATACAAAAGTTTTACGTTTTTTGATTATCTACAACTTTTGCATTACTTTTTTCGATAGGATGTATATTTCAGCCACAAATCGTAAAAAAACAATATCCAACCCTCAAGTTGTATATTTAGCTACCCCCGCCCCATTTCCAGAACTTTTAATTAGTCTAATTTATTTTTTTAATTTACTTATAATTTACCCTAAATTTTCCGACCATCCACATACTGCTAAGAATTTTTTTGTTACAAAAATGATTGGTCCTGGTCTATATGGCCTAGGAGGAAAATTAGACGAAATGTATTTTCAGAAATTTAACAGACTAAATCGCTCAAAGAGTATTCTAGTAGAAATTTGAATGGGAAACATAATGCAATTAATAAATTTAAAACAAAAACGTCAAAATGAAAGTTAACAGACCCAATCAAAATAGATTAAACTCAGTGCCGGCCTAAGAGCAAAATGTTGTATGTGCAAGAATGTGTTTTGGCGCCCCTTACAATGAAAATGGATATACAAAACCCTCCAAAAAATGTTATTTCTGCTGTAAAACGAATTTGAAGTGAAGTTTCAGTACCTTTTTATAATTTTTATTTTCTTAAACGACTTCTGGTACTTATTATTTATTAGAACTTTAATAATAACTTCCTATTTTGACATCCAGAAAGTTTGGAAGACATCAAATTGCTAATTTGCATTAAAAATAAAAATTTTACTGAATTATTTTTTCATGTTTTTTTCTCAATTCGGCGCCCCTTCCCAAATCGCACGTGTGCCTTAGGCCGGCTCTGATTAAACTGATACTTCTAATTACTGTGATGTTTTAACATTTGGTTGAGCTGAATTAACACCTTCTACAACAGTAGTTTTCTTACACATTTTAGAAATATGTCCATTTTCATGACAATTATGGCAAGAGACATCTTTGTACTTACAAGCCAAAGACACATGACCTTTAACACCACAACTAGAACAAAGTGCCCAGTCGAACACACAGGGCTGGTTATGTTTTTTTAAAGGCATAGCACACCTAAAACATTTTGGCACCCTGTTGACCCTTGCTTTGAAATTTCTAGGACGAGCGACACCCTTTAAGGTTCTGGAGTCATCCCACAAGAGCCCCGTTTCAAATACTTGACTCAGTGACATTGTATTAGCGTTAAAGTTTTCTTTAAGGCCTTCTCTAGCACCGTTTATGAGCTGATTACGGAGTTTGCTATGTTGTCCCTTTTTTGGAAACCGACAGTTAACTAACAATTTACGAAGTGCTATAACATAGTCAAAAAATGATTCGTGTGTCCCTTGTTTCCTTAAACTAAATTTATTGATATAGAATGAAGAATCCGGATTAGGGTAAAAATGTCTCTCTAAAGCGTCTACAATAAATTCATAGGTAACTTCTGGATCCTGGAGCTTCTTTGGTCTTATTATACCTTTCAGGATTTTAAGAGTTTTTCCTCCCATGGCTGCTGTACAAATATCTTTCTTTGTTTCGTCGGAATTTACAAAGTAATCTAGAAAACATCCCTCCATTTTGATGGAATACTCTAACCAATTTGCTTTGCCATAAGCGAATAAGCCTATTTCATTTATCAGTAGAGTTTTTAATTCGGTACTCATTTTGTTAGTGTGTTTATATTCAAAACATTTAATTATTTTCTGGAATAACGATTTTTGCAATCTTTCTTCTTTTATGAGCAACCTTCATAAAATACCGGTTCACTTTTAAAAAGAAGTAAAGATAGAGGCTAACAATCTTCTTCTTTATTTAATGGCTTGCATTCCGACTCTCTAGTGTCAAAAATCAACAAATGTCACCATTAATTAAAATAATTCTGTTAGTGGAGACCACAGAATCTAAAAAGAAGAAGAAACAGAAGAAATTTTAATTTTACTTAACCTTTAAAACAAATAAATTTTTCGTCTTAAAAAAAATAAATAGTGAAATAGAATAAATATCAAAATATGACAGCATTAACTTACGTTCCATTAAATTCGTCGGTAAATCCTAGTTTTTGGAGCAAATTATCTCAACTATTATTGGATGTTTACAAAGCAGATGAAATAGATCGTAATATATGGGGCCAGACAAGATTAATCGAATATCCGCATCTACCCACGAGTATGTTAGAAATAGATAGTACTTCATTTAACGTGTAAGTGAAATAAGATTATAAAAACTAATGTCTATAAAATCTCGTACTCATTTTTGCCAACGAAATTTCCTACTTCAAATGTGTCATTAGCACAAGTTAAAAATAACACAGCATATTCAACCAACAATTATTTTCCTATGAAAACAACCTTTCAATTCTATGTAATTTTAGAGAATTTTCTGCACATGCTACTTACATACCATTCCATGGAAAATTCATTAACACTAATACAATTGAGAAATTCAAAGAATGTGATAAACAGCGACTAATTAATGCTGAAGGACTTACTTTATATGAAAAAATAAAAACTGGAGAAGTTTTAGAAAACCCTTCTTTACTTAACTGGTTTCTTTTACTCACTTATTCAGTAAGTTGACTTATTGTGGTATGTTGAGGTAATGGGAATTTGCTATTTTTTAGATTATTGGTTATAGTCATATTTTGATGAAGTTAGCAATTATCTCTGTTTCCAATTACTCCTGCATACCTCTATATTATTGGTTGTTTAAATTTTAAACGTGTTTTCTTTTTAGGATATTAAAAAATATCAATTCTATTACTGGTTTGCATTCCCAGTACCTCAAAATGTAATTATTCACAAAGTATCCTCCGACAACATTACCACTGAATTTACTGACAATATGGTAATTAATTTATATTATTTATAAACTATTTTATTTGTAACAACAATTTTTTTAATATAGAAACACTGTTTTATCACTTACCAAACCTGGTTTTGTACACTTCATTACCTCTGTTCAAATTTTTTAGGAAATATCTTGTACAGAAATATTATTTTATATATACACAGTAAACTTTTGTTTGGGTAATAAAAACTCGTTTATTTTTATTTTTACGCCTAGAGAAAAAAATACTTTAAGATTAAGGTCCTTACTTTCATATATTTTTTCTTTCAGATCTTTCAGCTTTATACACAGTACCAATCCTTAAATCATAAGCAGGCTTATTACTTTCTAGCTTATGTAAAAGGTAGTTCTGTGGCATTATCTTCTTTAGAGGAGGGTTTAGGTAACATCTGTTCAAAAGAAATGAAAGTATATTTCGTTTTCGTAAATATTGCTCCTAAAAATGCAGTCGGCTCTCAATTAAGAAACTTTGTTGCTTTTTTATTGTACCACTGGTAAGCTAATGAAAAATATACTCTTCCATGGACAAAGGAAATTTTTGTTATGCACTGTGTACTTGAAAGATGTGATTCTACACAGTACAACCAATATATAATACTGGTATCAGAAATATCAAAAGTCTCATGGAAGAGTTTAATGAAACAATTTAACACAAAAATTTAGCCCATTTTTAGCAAACGAAGAAGCACAATTTCTGGCCCTGAATTTCAACAGGGATAGACCTGGTTTAAGTGTGAATCGAAGTACAATATACAGACTTTTACTGCCTGGTGGTGGTGATTACTTTTTAAAATGGGTAGGATGGGAAAAAAATGAAAGAGATAATTTTGGACCCCGTTTGGCCAATATGAGGAATAATCTGGACCCCGCAGTGTAAGTACAATTTTGTTACTACGGTTAAATTCGAAACAAAAATATTTGAAAATCATGTAATTGAACCTTGGCAGTTGCCATAAATAACTGGACTATTTAATTCGTTTTGTTTATCATAACTTATTCACTGTCTTATTTTCTACTTTCCTACTGCTTGTTTAAACTTAAATCTCCTTTGAAATATTAAAAATGGATACATTGTCCTATTGGAGTATATCATATACTAACTGCATCTAGGGGCAAAAAGCCAAAGTCCAAAAAAAAGTTTCAACTTTAACGCCCTGTATCTTATTCCACAGCAATATTTTATTAAGGTATATTTGGTCCTATCGTCATATTTTGGTCAAAATAACCTGCCCTTAGCCTATGTCCCAATAATTATGAATCACCCTGTATAATAAGGAAAAAATTTTGTGACCTTACGAGTTTCTAAATACAAAGTTTGTGTATTGGATTTATTTGTGACTATTTTATTTTGAGCAAAAAACTATAAGTTATAGTGCTAACATCTTCTGGTTTTGTTTTCTTCGTTATGTGCTTATTTTTTTTCGGGATATTTGGATATCTTTGGTCACCATGTCGGACGGTTTTTTTCAAAAAGAAATTTGGACTAACATTATTTGAATCTGTTTTGGGAAAATAGAAAGGAACGTGTGGATTTTCTCAGTGTTGAAGAAGGAGCTACTGGAAACAAGTCCTCTAGAAAAAAAGACAAAACAAAGGTCAAGGGAAAAAAGCATACAAGAAAAATAGTGAAACTGTCTGGAAAAAATAAATCATAACTTACATAAAACCAAACTCATAGTGCCCCAAATCTTTCGTTATTAAAAAGGTAGGTTATTGATATGCCATCAAATTTTTTCTAGAGGGATTTTTCCTACAGGCTTATTTCGTTTGACGTATTTTTTAATTTTATTCAAAGTGACATTCAATTTTTTTTTCAATCAATGAAGTCAGATCCCCCATTCATGAAAATTATTTTCTGCTGCTTGGCTGTCGTTATCGTCCATTTTTCCATTTATAACTCGCGCGGGCGAGCAAGATACGGACATGGCAAAATAATAAAATGAATAAATAGTTAGGAAATTCTCTCGTCTCTCTTTTGAGTTCGGTTAGAACCCCCTACTCCTCTCCATTTTCCCGCTATACAGCAGACTTCCCGGCTGAGATTTGTCGGAAAAACCGTTTTCAAGTTCTTTAGGAGGATTTCCCCCTGGGGCAATCTGATTTCATCGATTGGGAAAAAATTACTCGATTTTATTAAAAAATTAACCAAAAAATGTCCGTAACAATTCTACCACTGGAACGGGTTGTTTCTGAAATTATCAAGAGCGTTCGAATGAAAAATATAACCGTAGTTGATCTATTTCTGTATCAATGGCATCAACTACTATGGTCATTAGCCTCGTGTTCTGTGTAGGCTTTGTCACTGTTTCCCAACGCCACTTTAGGAAGAGCCCAACAGTGAATGTTCTAGTGAGGAATCACACCTGGTGTACGAAAATCAATTTCTAAATTTTTAATTAATTAAAAATCAGAGAATGATTTCTGTCGGTGGGATTTAAACCCACAACTCTTGAGTCATGGGTCCAGTGCTCTACCGCTGAGCCACCCACTCCCCATCATCCTCTATTAACCTCAAAATATTATGGCCTACTAGATACCTACTTAACATAATTATAATCAGTTAAATGATATTTTTTTTAGTATTTCCGAGATCTCAAATGACTTAAATTTAAAGCTGATGAAATGGAACCTAATACCCGATCTTAATTTAGACAAGATTAAAGCAACGAAATGTCTGTTACTGGGATCAGGTACACTAGGCTGTTCTGTCGCAAGAACTTTATTGGTATGTATTTAAAACCTGGTTCTTATTACAGTCAATTAAAATTTAAAAACCTTCGAATGAAGTAAATTTTTTAGAACTACCCATTTCCATTTTAATTCTTTAAAATAAAAGGTCCTTAAAAGATTTTGACAAATTACTAAGTTTTTAAGATAGTTTAAACACTTAAGTATGAAAGAACAGTCTTACCGGTCAGTTCTAGGTGTTTAAAGATGGACTGAGTATAAAGTCAGACAGATTGAAGAAGAATAGACCGGTAATTGTCACCTCCTACTTGTGCGCGTGTGTACGTTACTTAGCAACGAGGCAGTAACAATAACTACGCTAACATGATCACTTGTAAAAATCTTTCTACTTGCGCTACTGAGTAATTAGCTCCGCCTTTGCGCATTGTCAACCATATTAGCGGTCTATTCTTAAGTTTGTCGGGTCCTACGTATGAACTATTTGTTCGGGTTCTGGCTTGTGAGGAAATAATGGGGAAAAGGTTGGAGGAGCGAAGAGCGATTAAAATATCTATAAAACAAGGAGAACTCGGCAACTGTATGTCAATGGGTAGCGAATAGCTTTTCTCTGGATGGTGCAGGGAGTATTTAAGATTAACTCTTAGCTGATCTGGTAGAGTGTCGGAGAATTAGAGAGATTTTCTATTTAACCATAAAGTGAAATCATAACTTTTTCTACACATGATTATGCTTATGTTTTGAGGGATCACTAACTAGTCCAAAGAAGTTGGCACTATACATAGCAGGAATGTTCTTATATCACATGATAGTAGTTGGCGAGCTGCTTGTTTGCTTGTGTTTTAGAAGAGTTGAGTTGGACCACATTTTTGAGCCTCCAGTTGGTGATAATCTTAAGATCTTCATTAAGTATTTCGCTTATTATTGGCATTCTGGTTGGACCATTATTTTGGAATCTTTGTATATGTCCTCTAGGTTGGACTGCGAAGCAGATCCTCATAGCTTTATGCCGTATGTTCAGATGGGTTTTACAGTGGAGGTCAGGAGTGTCACTCCCCTTTTTTTCGGGACGGCCAATTTAGTCTCCCCCACTCCGTTTTCGAGGTCGCTGAAACCGAATCTGAGGTTAAAAAAAGTTTTTACTCTCGGCAATCCCTTCAAAACGGTCAAAAACCACCCCTAGAGGAGTTGAACGCGCTTTACAAGATTTCCCTGTAAAAAAATACATTTTCCCCCATTTTCGAGGATGCTGAGCATGGTGGTTGATTCAGAATGAATGATTTTGCGTTTCTTGTTTCAAATATTTCGCAGCTAGTCTCAAATCGCTTATTTTTGGACTCATGCACTTCTGGTATGAAGGACCAGTGCAGCGACCTTGGTTGAATAGAAGCACATTTTTTCCTGGACATCCGCATGTACATACATGAATTGTATCTGCCGCTTTGCTTCGTTAAGTTTAATTTATTGTGCTATAAATAAACATTTTGTGCAATTTGTGCCCGAGAACTGCATTGGGCGTGTACCGCTGCTACCATCCACAATCCACTATTCCAGAGACGGATTATACAACAGGTTAGTGCGTTTGAGACACGTTAACCTTTAAATTTTCTTTTAATTGTTGAATCATCCATTTTTTTCGTAATATACCATTCATTCTATTACAGTGGAGTGGTGTTGGATATCGCTTCCGACCCCCACCAACCCCTCCACCGGCCAATACTCTCCCCCTAAAATGTGTTTTTTTATAGTGAAACCTTGTAAAGCGCGTTTAACCCCTCCAGAGAGAGGTTTTTGGCCGTTTTGAAGGGGTTACCGAAGTTTTTACCCTCAGATTCGGCTTCAGCGACTTCTAAAACGGGGGGGGGGGGGGCAGACTAAATTGGCACTGTCCGACTCCTGACCTCCACTATTATAATAGTTGTATGTACTAGAATTGTATTTCGTAATGACAACTGCGATTTTCTACCTATTACCCAATAGAGCTCTTGTAATGTAAGTCCATGTCTTGTTAAATATATGTGTCCAGATATATGCCCAGGTATTTCACGCTCTCTGTTTTATCTAACAGTTATTCAGTGTGACTGGAGGGCACTGATCTCTTCTCAGTGTAAATGTAATATGTTGTGATTTTGATTCATTGGCTTTTATTTTCCATTTCTTCAGCCATACTTCTATGTTGTTTAAATTATGTGGTAGATTTCTGGTTGTGGTGTGACGCTAGTATTGTTGTGTCATCAGCGAAAGTCGAGACTGTAATTAGCTTTGTGGTTGGCAAATCCGAGATGAACAACCGATACATTACCGGTCCCAGTACGCTTCCTTGGGGTACTCCGGATTCAATTTGGTGTATATCTGTATATTCTGATTGATGTTTTACTTGAAAAAATCTGTGTGCAAGTATGACTTTAATATTTTATAAAAGTGATGTAGTAAAAGGATATTGATTCGAAATTTTGAATTCGCCTCCCACATGGAACCGATTGCTTTTAACGCGGCTGTCTGAGTACATGGCAATGTTGTTTTTATTAAACTGTTGCTCTAACAACTCTTGTGATATATTGCAGTAGTCATGACAGTGTAACATTAAGTTTTTGGTTTTTTGAAGGGATGGGGTGTAAGACACATCACATTTGTAGACAACAGTACTGTGTCTGCTTCAAATCCGGTTAGACAAAGTTTATTCACTTTCCAAGATGCAATTAATTCCAAGCCAAAGGCTCAAGCTGCAGCTGATAGTCTCAAATTAATATCTCCAGCAGTGGTAAGAATATTTTTTGTAGCTACTGAAATATCATTCATAATACTGCCTTCCTCGAAACATATTTTCAGTAAATTTTATTATTCATAGATTTCTACAGGTTATCAATTGACCATACCTATGCCTGGTCATCCGGTATCTGAAAGTTTTATCGATCAAACTACAGAAGATTTGAAGACACTTACTCATCTCATCGAAACCCACAATGTTATTTTTCTGTTACTGGATTCTAGGGAAAGCAGGTGGTTGCCTACGTTGTTAGGAGCGAGCAAACGGAAGGTAAATACGACCAAAAATACAATAAAATACATTAAAATACATTAAAATACAATAAAATACAATAACATACAATGAAATACAATAAAATACAACACTAAAACACGATTATATTTATGCTTGTTTGTTTTTAAAAACGTAAAAAATTATACAATTTGTAATCCGCCAATTTGAGTAATATTACCTCAATAGTTATGTATATGGTAGCACATTTGGGAATTTTATCTTATGGCGGATATAATTATCGACTTACGCATGTTTGGAATTTGATTTATTGGATTCGAAAGCCTAACTGACGAAGCCGAAAGGCAGAAACCGGTCTTAGGATATCGAATCGAAATAAATTAAATTCCTAACGCGTTTCAATCTAACCCAAGATGGTTATGTGATCGATTTTATAAGTTTAGAAGTCTAATAAGACAGAATCGCGTCTACTTATTATAAAAATAAATAAATAAAAATTTTATTACACTTATTTGCAGATCGTAATAAATGCTGCATTGGGATTCGATTCCTATTTAGTAATGAGACATGGAATACACACAGAAACCAACGCCGAACATCATCCAGAGGAGCCACCTTTCCCATGTCCTGAAGGATTCAAATTAGTTAAAGGATACAATTTAGGATGTTATTTTTGTACTGACGTCGTCGCACCGGGCGATGTAAGATTTTTTTCGGCTAAACGATTTGTAAACCTTTTTAATCTAAAATATTATTTCAGTCTATGAAAAATAGAACGTTGGACAAACAATGTACCGTTACCAGACCAGGAGTATCGCAAATAGCGGGAGCTTTGGCTGCTGAATTGGCAGTATCATTAAGTGTGCACAAAGATGGGTAAGGTTATGTCAAAGATTTGTCATTATGTACAATACTATGGTTAGAAATTTTGTTCTATTTTCTATTTGTGTTTTGTTGTTCTGTCAACCACCGTTCTTGAGTTATCTCGTTGTCTGTCATCAGCATGGATATGACATCTTCGAGACCTTAGATCATATTATATGCTATGCTAGATACGGCATCCTATAGTGTTTGTTTGGCGCTAAAGGTGAAACGATGAGAGGGGGTGAAGGGCAACAGCGTACCAGGATACAGTGGCGTAACATTTGGAATATTTTGGTATAGATTGGGTTGAGTAAAAAATGAAAAAGCTGATGAACATGTTTTATTTTAATAAAATATAAATTGACATTCAATACATAGATATTTAAACAATTCATATACATGTTTACAACAAATCTAGAAGTTATTCATATGTACGTATTCGGTACTCGGTATATTAAGTAAATAAAACTACTTTTGGCCTCTGTTAATAAATGCAGGTTGATTCTTGGGAATAATAAATATTATTAAAAAAAATCTATGAACAAAAATGTTTCTTGGATCAATGACGTGAAGAAAGTAGATTTCATTGATTTTTGTTAACAAGCTTCTGACTCTATTAGTTACAGTATCCTTCAACTGGAAAGTTTCATGATTAATACGAATTTTAAAATAGTTTTTTAGTATTAACTTCGTAAGTTGTAAAGGATGTTCATTCAAGGTATCATTTTCATAGGAGTGCTCATTACAAAATTCCATCAGATAAGATTTTAGGTTTCTGAGAGGTTTAGGTTTAAATTTTAATGTGTTCCTAAAAAAACATTCAAATGAAAATAAAATAATATGCGAGAACATTCTAAAATATACCTTTATGGAGTTTTCTGCATTCCCTTTCAGTTTCTGAAACGGTTATTGTTGATGATGATGCAGGGGAATCATTTGGAGACATCATTTTAAGTATTTTCAAACGAATAGGACTTCTCTCTTCAATTGGTCTGAAAAAACGAATAAGTGAAATGTAAATTCATTATTTCCATTTGAATTTTGTCTGATATTAAATTGTTAAATGAATACTTTTGATGCGGCCAGCGTACCTTAGCAAATTTACGATTTTTTTTTAATATTCTATAACCCCCAAATGAGTCATTAAATTAAATATAAATTATGCTCAAATTTACCTCTTGGTTTGTTCTTGTAATACACATTCCAATGGCATATAGTTTTCCTTCTCACTTTCATCAGACACTGAATCAATGGTTCATTTATTCCTGCAGAAGGGGTGAAAGGTACATTATTACTACAATGTTAAGATGAAAGAGTGGAAAAAAAAGAGTTATTTATCATACCTTTCAATGTTAATTAGTCGAAATTTGAAATCGATCAATCGGGATGGTACTCTAACTCCCTCCTGTACACCACAACAAATAACCTGAATACCGTATCTAGCGTAACATATATGATCTAAGCATGAAACTGACCATGTCATGACAGCTGTCAAAATGCTGTCAACATCTCCAAAACTGTGAAAATTCCCGAAAATAGTCCGGGTTTGACAGTTTTCATGTCCATAGATGAGCTCTTGACTCGGTATTCTCGTTAATGGCAGCTGTCGACAAACTGTTAACAATCCATCAACAGTTGAAGAAGTGTTAAAGTAGTAGTTTGCAAGTTTTATGATTCAGTGCCTACAGATTGTAACTTGACTCGGGATTGTCGGGAATTTTGACAGTTTTGGGTGTCGACACCCTGTTATAACACAATTGCGGTATTAGTTTTGTTTTTAATAACCGATTTTATTTTCCAGCGTTTCTGCTCCAGCATTCTATGTATCGAAACAAAACGTAAACGATTTAGATATACAAAAATTGTGTCCATCTCAACTTGGTCTAGTCCCCCATTCGATAAGAGGATTTATATCTTCCTACGAACAATTTTGTCCTGCTACAGAGAAATACAATAACTGCGTCGCCTGTTCGGATTTCATTGTAAGGCAATATGAAGAAAACGGTAATAAGTTTCTGTTTGATGTGTTCGAAAACTCCAAAATTTTGGAAGAGCTAGCTGGAATACCCAAGATGATGACTGAAATGCAGCTTTCGGATGTAAGTAAAAGTTAAACACAAAGTTCATTGTCACATTTCGACAGTTGTTACACTTTCACAGGTGCCACGGAATGACATGTGTCATTTTTCACAGGTCACGTTTTGATTTAAAAAATTCATGCTTTCGGAAATATTTCCGATAGTAATTCAAGCTCTAGTGAGAATACTACGATAGACCGTGTATCCTATCTTATTTTTTAGATTTACGAATGCGGTGCAGAAGAAGACTTTTCTGATGGTTGGTCAACAGTAGATATTGGAGATACTAACAAATAAATATGTTTAATGTCTGCTTTTATTTATGGAATATTATTTACAAAAAGATTTTTAACTAAATATGAAAAGGTTAATACATTAAATAAAATCATTCCGCAGTTTTATTTATCCTCATCTTTTCCTTGTTGTTTTCCTATTCAGTATGATAATTGGTCTTCAAATGGACGTCCAAAAGTCTAAAATCTGTTTGAAAGAAAAGAGAAATAAAGATTGACATACTAATGGGGCGTTCCCACTGGGCGTGAATCGCGAAAGTGTACCACGATAGTCAACTTTCGTTCGTGAGTTGATGAACAGTTCACGCGGTTTTGCGTTCGTGCCGTTCACGACTTGTGTTTGCACAAGTTTCCACAAGTCAAAATCGAAAAATCGACTTGAATGATCTAGTTGTTGAAAGCTGTGATGTTTTAAGTTCTTTGTTTTTCTACTATCTTAGCAAAAAACATTGCTGTGACGCCTGTGACTCACGAAAGCGTTCACATAGAAGTGTGTTTCACAAAAGCGTGATTCACGCCCGGTGGGAACGCCCCATAAGCCTGGATTTTTTTTCGTTAAAGTTCGTTTTTACGTGACATTTTATGACATTAGGAATAATGTTTTCATGTAATTAATGCCATGACATTCCTAAAAGTCGAAACGTTTTATGATTCCAGCTTAGGACGTGCATACAATCGTTTTGAAAATGAAACAATTCGTTTTTATTTTTTAAGACTATATACATTATAAAGTTGTTTTTCCATATAAACTTCAACGCCTCAAAGGGACGAAAAGTTCCCTCTTAACACATTGACTGCCATCTACAAAATAACTTTTAGTTTGCGTTCTGGGTTTGAACGCCAACTACGACTTATTTCGTACTTTTTTTCGTGCAGCTTCGAATAAATTTGTACAAAAATAAACATCACACTCAAGAAGATGACGTACTGCTACTGGCTTTTTAGACGGGATTACTATAAATTACCGTGGCAGTCAACGTGTTAATAGGATCCTATGCGAAAAATAGAAACTACTCGAAAATAATAATGTCAAATGAGTTATATTTCCCAAATTAGTCAAATTCCATGTTTCTATATCGACATAGTAAAAGTAGTTGAAGCTGTAATAGAGCTGTTGTAGCAATTCTTCGTATTACAAAAACTGTTTTGAACAATTTACTACGTGCATTTGAATTTGTTGAAAATACCTGGTGGTCCACGTTTTAACCGGCCAATACATCGTAGGTAACAAACATTAAATTTGCTGTTTAAACAGCCAAAAGCTGACCCTACTTTTGATCATGCTAAATTATGTATTGTACGTTTAGTTGCCTAAGTTTCTTCTGTAGGAGACTAAAATATATTTAAAAAATCGATTTTTGTTCAACAATTTTTTAAAATTTTAAATGAATATTAACTTCTCATCTCGGACATCTTTATCTATGATAATTTACTAAAACAGTAAATATTGCGATTGAAACATTTTATAGATTCGTTTCAATAATTATAAATTGTATAGGTATTTCGTTAGCATGGTACTCAACGCCGCCAAATATTCGAATAAAAAATTAAAGTATCCATCATTTTACTTTACCGCGTATACATCTCCACGAATTAAATTTTGATACTGCATTCTTTTTGAATGGCATAACCATAACAACTTTCCCACATTCATTCAAAGTCATACTCAAAACTAACTTCACCCACGGTTGTCCCGATCTCCTGCAAAATATTTCTACTTATTGAGAGGAGCACTAATCACAATGCAATAATTTAGGGAATTATGCTGATCAAAAAAATTAAAACAGCTATTAATTTGAACAGTGAGTCGAATGGATAGTTTCTTTTTGTTGACGGAATGTAAATTCAAAAAAGGATCCGATTAATTCTTTCCACATAACGAGTCTTAAAATCGAAAAGTTGGTGTTTGTAAACTTGGCTAATTTGTTCAAAAGTTTTCCGATAGATGTCCAAAGTAAATATTTGACATTCCATGCATACCAAACTCACAGGTTCGACCGAAATGTCAAATTCTTTTAACAGTTTTACTTGTTAGTGAATTTTATTGTGAAAAACAGTGTTAATAAACGTGTATAATAAATTTGTATACATTATTTATCAACATTAAGGACTTAGAAAGCTTTAAGGTTAGTAGCAAGTACTTTTAAAAGAGTTAATGGAATAAAAGGGTATTGATTTTAGGGGTGTATATTTTCTGTTGTTTTTGTTGGGGTAGTTAGTATAGTAAGTATAATGGGTAAAAAATTTGTTTAAATTTGTAGGATATTTTGTTAAACTTGTGTTTGTTCCTTCTCGTTAAATTTTTTGGTTACATTCCTTTGGTTATTCTGTATATTTTTTAAAGCTACATTTTTATGAGAGAGCATTAACATTTATAAAGTAATGTGGAATTATTTTTAAATCTCTCAATTATTTACATTTAAAATCTTGTTGAGTAAGTTTCACATACACGACCTAGTAAGTTTTTTTATTGACAATTGTTATGGAATTCGAAATATTTTTGTAAATGGGGTCACAAATGAAATGTTTTCCCCCAATTTTGTTTGTGTAGAATAGATCCTTTTCACATTCCAATAACTATTCATTGTTCTTAATACTAATTATGATTTAATTATGCTTTCGTGCTTTAATGTTTTATGTCTATTATTTTACATTAGGTAGTCAGTCACATGCATAGACAAATTTTTATAATTTTTGAAAATTTATTTCGTTTTAAATTCATTCAAATTTAATTGGGTAGAAGTAGGTCAAAGATATAATTTTATTATCGTTTATTATCTCATATTTGAATATTAATAGTGTTGTACGTATTTAATTTTTAATTTTTACACATTTTACACATTTTTTAGTTCATTTGAATCAGATTTTTCACCAATTTTTTGTTTTTAATTAAGTTAAAATTTATTCCGATTGATAAGGGGCTATACTTTTATAGGTTTCCTCTTGTAACTAATTGATTTGAACATAAATAGAGCTGTCAGATTTTGCTTAATTTTCAGTCATGTTCTTAAAAGATTTTTTTTCTCCCTATATCTTGAAGTACCAGCACAATTTCTTAGACACCACCCACGTTGATACACTTACAAGGGATCATACCGATTAAATATGCAAAGTAAAGTAAAGTTCTTTGCTTTCTCCTATGAAGATTTAACAGTCGAAACACGTGTGAGAAATGTAAATAAATTTTAGAACGTCCAATTTCAATTGTTTTCACTCTAAACTATTTATCAAAATTTTTCAAACCAGAACAACTCCTGTTTAGTTTTTTTAATTCTTCTAGAACATGCTTTTAAGAAGTTTCCTAAATCTATTTGAAAATTTCTTCCTACTGCCATATTTTTGCACTATCCACTAGAGATTTTTTTTGTATTTCATGATGGTTTGACAGTTAAAAATAGTTTTTCAGTTTTTAAGTTATGTATTTTTTTGGAAATACTGTGTTTAAATAAACTAACAGTATAATGGTTTGTTTACCTTATTTCATAATATTTGTAACTCCACTAAATAAAAATGAAAATTTTTATTTTCGGTTTCTTTGTTATATGGAATTAGAAGTGCCATCCAAGAAGTCTGTTTTATGTTCCAATAGTAGGTAACTTGGGAATTTTCGACCATCTGTCAGACATGTGGTTGTTGCTTCCTAGACAGGGGTAAAATTACATGCACACAGTCTCTTAATATTGATGATGGTTTTTATTGAAAAATTTAAAAATAGTGTTCCTACAAGAACGCTCCTATTTTTTTTGGAGGGTGAGATTTAGCAGAAATAAGGACCTTTTGAAATAACTTTTTCTAAAAATGTTCCTACGTCAATTATTTTGTTAGAATTCTACCTGCATATATTCGTTAGTGTTTTAAGAATGACCAGAAACAAGGCAATAGAATATATCAGTCATTATCAAAAACAATTAAGAAAAGCGATTTTAATTAATTTTCAAATAGCGTAAACAAAATGGATATATAACTGTTCACAGAGTCGTTAAATAAGTAATTGTATATATTAATTGTAAAATATATTGCTATGCTAATGATAATTCTTCTAAATACTTTTAATAAATTTTATTTAATTTTTTAACATCTGACATATTAAATATCATTAACATAAACTTCTAACTCAAAAACATGTCAACACTACCACTATCACTTTTTTTTTAAGTCTTTTTCACATAATTTATTTTAAAATACACTTCCAAATTTTGCCCCATTTTAACATCATAACAACATTCCCTAAAATTTCGTTGAACTTTTCTTGCAAAGTAATGAATAAGAAAAGTTCAACGAATTTTACAAATTTTGCCCCATTTTAATCTTCAACTTATGTCCTTGTATTTTGTTTATATATATTTTTTTTATTTTGTACTAGAGTATATAACATCAATGCATAGTCATTAAAGGATGTTCCCCTTCTAAAATCAAATTTTCCAAAGTATAATTTTTCTCTGGCCATCTTCTGATCATTTTCACCCCAATAATAATTTAAAAATTGTTGTTGGAAGTCCTCAAAATTCCTCATGCTCAATTCAAATTTTCCCTTATTGCTTCCCTCAAATGCTGTATATTTAAATTTTGGTCAATTTTATTTCTTAGTATGTTCAGAAATATTTTAGGATGCAATCTTTTAATATATCCGTCAAATTTAGTTGATAATAACTCTCTTCCTGACTCGGCTGTCCATTTCCCTTCTTAAATTTTCTTCCATCTGTTTGATTCTGTTTTCTGTTATTTCTTGCATTTCTTCTGTCATATTTCCTTCTTGAATATTCCTTTTTATATTTCTTATTTGTTTTCCATTCTCATCTATTTCTTGTTTCAGTTTTCTCAATTTTTCTTGATTGTCTTTACTCATTTTCACAACATCAACTTTAATTTCTTTTTCGTATTCTTTGAGTTCCCCCTGTATTGCAACAGCCATAGTTCCCACATCTTGTTTCACCTCTTCTATTCTTTGGACAACTTCATCATATTCCTGGTGAACTCTCAATCCGATTGTGTCCACTTCTTTTCTGATGCTTACTACTTCTTCTTGTATCTGTCTATTTTCTTTTAGGCAATTTTCTTCAATTTTATTTACTCTTTCAATAAATTCTTCTCTGTTCTTCTTAATATTTATTTCTATTTCTTGTTTTATATTTTCCATTATGTCCTGTCTCATGAGACCCATATCAGTCTTGCCTCATATTTCCCATTTTTTGATTTATGTTCTGTTCCATACTTTCCATTTTATTTTCCCCATTCTGACCCATATTTTCCATCTTCTCCATAAAATATCTCATCATTTCCTGGAAGTTGCATTGTTGTTCTTCCCTCTTCTGTGTGCCAGTGTCTCCTCTTTCTCCCATTTGGAATGATGTCTCCCCTAGTTCAGCAATCCTTAATGTTTCTTCCAAATTTACCAAATCATCCTGTGATTCATCCGAACTATGAACCTCCTGAGATTCAGGCAATGTACGGTTTCTTAAATCCATTTTAATTTATAAATTATGTTTTAGGCCCTGTTTTCAAAGAGCCCCACGTTGGGATGCCAATTGTTATGCTATTGTAATCCTTCTTAATACTTCTAACTCAAAAACATGTTAACACTACTACTATCACTTTTTTTTAAGTCTTTTTCACATAATTTTTTTATAATTTATTTTAAAATACACTTCCAAATTTTGCCCCATTTTAACATCATAACATTATTATTAGAAATAACAGTTAACAGTCTGGCAACAGTGTCCAATGTCGAATTTATTGTTTACCTAGTTCCTAACCATGATTGATGTATGGTTACCCAGAGGGAAACGAAGGGGAGGATATTTTCGAAAATAAAACGTTCTGAGTGTATACTTTAAAAAATATCAGTAAAAATGCGAATTCATTTTTATAGTATTAGAAATATACATGTATACGCCAAGTATATTTTTTATCAATCCAATTAGTGTTTACTTTGAACAAAATTGTAAAAAATATATTTTTGTTTGTTAAGCAACCGTTATCGTACGTTTGTTGATAAGTTAAAAATATTTATTTATTGGGAACACTTTGATACCAAGGTAGGTACTATTATAGTTATTTGTAGAAACACTTAAAAACCATTGTATTTATATTTCGCTGAATGGTACTATTTCTCGTTAGAACTCGAGATCCATTCACTTTTCCAAATATATTAATCCCAACTGGAGACACAGTGCTATTATTGTTATTGTTGATATACTTAAGGAAAACTCTTCCTTGGATTACATATCGAAGGACTAAATATCTTCAATTTAAATTGATTTAAAAAGGTTGCTGTTCTTATGAAAAGAGTATATTCATTTTAGTATTTCTTTTTTGATTTTTCTGGAAGCAGAATGTACCATTTCTTGCAGCCTTAACAATTTCTGGAGGTGTATTTGAGTCAGGAGTCACACTTCATAATTTGTTGTTTTTAAAAGTACAATAAATTGACTCGCTAACTTGACCAGCGAAACCTGTATTCCGTGTATATTGTGTTGCCTATTTACGTGAAGTGAAGTGAATTATCGTTTAAATATGTATTGAGGGAAATGGATTGGAATTTCTTAAAATATTAGATGTTCGACTAAAATATTCAGAGTAATAATGTCAATTTATGACAGATAGTGGAAAACATTCACTTTCCAGTTAGATTTGAATGTGCAAAAGCCTACTTTGGATAGGGATCCTAGATAAATAACGTACCTTCTAAATCTTTAACCTAATCAATCATCAACTGGCACAGATCCTTCCAAATATCTTGGCAACCTTCTTTATAAGATATTTATCGTCTTGTGCTTCTTGGCTCTCAATTTGGTCTCAGGTTAAAACCTAGTTTTTTTTACTAGTACCATTTACCTTTTCGCTTTCAAACTGCCAGAAGCTTGTAGTGTTTTCCTATGTCCATCATCATTATTTTTATCGTAGGACAGTGGGACCAAACGGTAGATGATTTTCAAAATGCGATTTTTCTTCGAGGTATGCAAAAAAATGGTGTCCCTGTATTTATCAAATACATTTTTGTCACTTAATATTTTGGTATCAATATTTGCTGCTCAGTGACTTTTTTTTATCAATTATTTATTATTAATAAAAAATTAGAGAACTATTTTTAATCGTTAGTTAGTTGTAGAAAAGGTACTGATAGTGGAGTGAAATTAGACGAAAATATTCTGAAAATGGATGTAAGAGCTAAGTCAAATTATTTTATTCATGAAGACAAGCTTGTAAAAAAATTTTCAATAAATTTGGGCTGGAGTTTCGCGAGATATGTGCCAAAAACGGCATTTTTGGTATTTTCGAGTGGATTGCTTCACTATTTTTTAAATATCTCCGGTTCTAAGAGTCGTGGAAAAATAAAAAAAAATTAAAATGACCGTGATGAAGTAGAGTACCGATCCGTATAGTAGGGTTTTTTTTAAATGCATCCTAACCTCAAAAAACGAATTCGCGCACATTATTTTTTTTTACTGAATTGGCAATAAATAAGCAAAGAATCCTCGAATTTTCTTAAAAATTGGAGAAAATATGTATTTTTATGTCGGGAAGACATGGTAAAAATTAAAAAAAAATGTATTTGCTTCTCTTTATGTATAATTTTTTTTTTTTTTATTTGTACATAAATCAGCAATCAGAATCATCAATTCTATAAGCTAATTGGCTGGCATAGAACTCAATTCTCCAAGTTCATCAATGGCACGATAAGGGCTCTTCCAGTGAAGGGACCTCTATATTTCATTTAAGATCTATAGGGAGTCGTCGTTTTAATCGTCTTTCTCTTTGTGGCTCTAGTAATGGTTGTATTAGAGGATTCTCATGTCCCTCTAGTCGTTCATGATATTTACTGCTGTGCTTCTGGATTTCTTCTATGATGTACGATATGCCGAGATCTTTATGAAGAGTATCATTCGATACATACCAAGGTGCATTCACCATTGCACGGAGTATTTTGGATTGGGACCTCTGGAGAATAGCAATACTTGATTTGCTGGCACAACCCCAAAGTCCATATGGGTTTTATCACGGTCTTATAAATTAAGATCTTGTTGTCCTTAGTCAATTTAGATTTTCTTCCTAGTAACCAGTATAACTCTTTGAAGCGCAAATCAATTTGTTTCCTCTTTTTGACTATGTGTTCTTTCCAGTTAAGCTTTGGATCCAGGTGTATTCCAAGATAGCGGACTGAATGTGTTTCTGGTATTACTACATTATTGAAAGTGACTGATTTATTTTCATTTATTTTTATCTTCCACTTCCTCGTCCAATCTTCTAAAAGGTTTAAGTGGTGTTGGAGGTGAGTTGTCGCGGTTGCTGGATCTTCGTGACTGGATAAGATAACTGTATCATCCGCAAATGTTCCTGTTACAGTATTTTCTGACGTAGGGAGATCTGCTGTATATAGTAAGTAAAATATTGGCTCCAGAACGCTGCCCTGAGGTACCTGACTTGATCGGGAAAGTGTTTGAGATTTCTCCATTGATTCTGGTTCTGAATTGTCTGTTTGTTAAGTAGGACTTGAATAATTTGAAGTAAGATGGAAGGTAATGTTTTATTTTGAAAAGGAGGCCTTCGTGCCACACCTTATCAAAGGCCTGACTTATATCAAGGAATACTGAGGGGCAATATTTTTTTCTTCAAGGGATCTGTTGATCGTATGTACGATTCTGTGGCATTGCTGAATGGTAGAATGTGAGTGGCGGAAACCAAATTGGTGGTGCGGAATTTCATTTAGAATGGGACTCATTCTGTGTATTAGGAGTTTTTCAAGAAGTTTAGATATAATTGATAAAATACTAATGGGTCTGTAGGAGGTTACATGATTTGGGTTTTTACCTGGCTTGGGCACTGCTAATGTCTGCTACTTTTAGTTGTTTGGGCCATGACTGATGTCTAAGTATAGCATTAAATAAGTAGGTTAGCATTACGATACCCTTTTTGGAGAGTTCTTTCAGCATTTTTGCGCTTACTTGATCAGGTCCTGGCGATTTTTTGTTATTTAAACGGGATATTTCTTCTTTAATTTGCTTAGGAGTGAACAGCTCTGTCAGTTCTTCAGTGTCTGAGTTGTGGGCTAAGTATTCCATTATTTCCTGGTCATCTATATCGTTATTAGGTGTAAACACTTCAGCAAGGTGTTCTGCAAATAGGTCCGCCTTCTCTTTGTTGCTCCTTGCCCAGGTGTATGTTTTCGAAAGGGGGGGGTTTGCTTGTAATGGTTTATTTGTAGCTTTGATTGGGCGCCATACAGAATTGTCAAATCGGTTGAGATTTGTAACATAGTCGTAGAATGAAGCGGTTTGGGATTCTCTTATTTTCCTTCTCAGTTTGTTGGTTAATCGGTTATATTCAGTTTTGTCTGCTGGACTGTGACTTTGCTGCCATTTTCTTCTAGCTTTAGGTTTGTCTTTTATCAAATGTTTAATTTCAAGAGGTATATTTAGAGTCTTCTCTTTTATATTTGGCAAAGGTGTGGCTTGTTTAGCAGCTTCTTGTAGTGTTAGAATTAGTTTTTCCATGCCCTGTTCGAGTTCGTTCTTAGTTTTTAGGCTTCAACTTCAATTCATTATCAATTATACCTCTGTATAAATCCCAGTTGGTTCTTGATGAGTGGAGCCTGGTTATTTTTTTAATATTTATTGGTACAGTACTTACTGTTCCAATAACAGGAGTGTGATCTGAAGAGAGATCATACTTGGATTCACCTTCAACTTCAACTTCCAAGTACTTGATACGCCAGACGTAATGAAGAAGTCCAGAAGATCAGGAGTCTTTGCTAGATCTGTTGGCCAGTAGGTTGGAGTTCCTGTTGACAGGAAATTATAGTTATTTTCATGTATTGCTTTTGCGAGTTCTCTGCCTTTTGTAGTAGTAAGTCTTGAGCCCCATAAAGTATTTTTTGAATTATAGTCACCACCAGCAATAAATTTAGTTCCAAGGGATTGAAAGAAATTGTTGAAGTCATCCTTCTTAACATTGTGTTTAGGTGGACAGTACACTGCAGATAATGTTATGTCATGAGGTAGTAATTTAACTTTGATATATGTAGCTTGGAGGAAATCCTTCTTGTGCTCATTTACTGGATAATGATCGATTGTATTTTTTATAAGTATTGCTGTTCCTGCATGGGCTGCATTATCTGGGTGATTTGTGTGGTAAATGTGGTAGCCCAGCTATTTTAAAGAATGATTTATCAGTAAAGTGAGTTTTGGATATTAGCATAACGTCTATTAGTTCTTTTTCTATAAATATTTTTAGTTCTTCTTTATGTTGTGTAACACCATTGGCGTTCCATAGTGCAATTCTGAGTGTCTTAGGCATTTTGCTTACCTATCAGCATTGTTAGCATGTTTAACACCATGCTGTTTTCTTGAATCAATTGGTTGAACATGTTTTTGAAATCTTCAAGGAATTTGGTAAGCACTGAAGTAACATCTTCGTTATTGGTTGTATTTTGACTGTTTGGAATACTGTTTACGTTGTTTTTTACTGAATTTGCATAGCTAATCCTGTTGGCCGGTATTTGATTGTTAATATTTTCACATTGTTAATGTTTGATACTGTTTTTTGGTGGGTTGAGTTATTGAAGTTTTTGTATAGTTGGTGGTAGTACGCACAACCCTTATAATTTGATGGATGGGCTTCCCGCGCATTTGACACATAGAAAAGGTCTATTGCAGTAGGTCTTTGAGTGACCGTATAACTGGCATCTCGTGCACTGGATGATGTTCTTGTCTTTTCTTGGGGCCTCGATTTGAATTATACTGTTAAGTATTTTATTAATTTTGTATATTTCTTTGTTGTTTTCAGCCGGTTCCAGGTCTACAAAGAATATATTAAGTGGTTCTTTGGTTTGTCTTTGTTTTCCATTAGTAATATTTCTAACCTTATGTCCTTTATCGGTAATTTCTTGTTTGATATCATCTATACTTGTCGAGTGATGCAGATACTTTATAACTACTCGATATGCACGTTTCTCTTTTAATTGGTATGTGTGGTGGATAATATTATTTTCTTTCATAAACCTTACTAATTTTCTGTATGTTTCAGGGTTGTTGCAGTTAAGTTTTATGGTGTTGTTTGCCATACTTCTGGTAGTATACTCTTCAATTTCTACGATATCTTGTAGCTTTTTAATCATATCTGAGATATTTACTACTCCGTAAACAAATATGGGTGGTGGTTTTGGTGTGGTATTTTCATCTACTTCTTCGGTTGGGGTTAAAGAGCTATATCGATTGGAAATATTTATTCTCTCGCCTTCTTGTTTTTGATTTGAAGTTACTTTTTTCCTTTTAACACTTACTACTTGCCACGGGTTTTCTTTGTTAGTGTTATCACTTATTGACGACATTCTCGTTATTTGGACGTTCTTTCTAGTTTCATAATGATTTAGTTGTTTTAATTGTTGGGAGTGTTCAAATTGTTGTTGGCTTTGCGTCATGTGAAACTGTTACTGATTTGGTGGATAATACGTATCTTGTGTTATCATTTGACTACCCGATTGCAATGGTGGGTGTATTTGTGGCATCTGTACACTTGTTGTTGGGTAAAACTGCGTGAAATTTAGGGGCGGTGGTGTTTGCTGAGTGATGTTAGGAAATCCTGCGAATCCTGGCCCATTTCCCGTAGGAAACATTATGTTTTTGGCACTATTTTATTTTAATGTGTTTGTATCAACTTGTATAATTGAATTTAGTTCTATTGCTGTTAAACAAATTAGTGTAGAGTTGTAAAAGAACTTATCGCGTTTTTTGTTCCGGCTGATAAGCCGAAACCGAACCGAATCAAACTGGAATTTCAAGAGCTAGTGGACACGTCTTTATCTCTCGAAATTCATATGAATATTATGTATAAAATCGAAAAAATTAAAAAAAAAAAAAAAAAATTGACTTAGCTTTTACATCCATATAAAATTCTAATATCACTCCACTATGAATGATATAGTATTAAATAACTATTACGACTTTATTTCTTTTAACTGTTAGTTTGTAGTAGGTACACTAGAGTCAAAAATATTTTTTAACACTATAAGATAAGTTATAAGAATCATTTTGTACCAAAAGATCTTAAAATAAATTGTAATGTTCTGTAAATTTTCGCGTTTTTAAATAAAAACAATTAATTATTTTTTAAACATACAAAATACAATTAATAGGAACCATCGAAATCTTCCCGTCAAATAAAATATACTTGCTACGCCACTGCCCCTTACCTTAGTTCCCTAACACTTTTAGGAAAAAATCAAGAGATTCTAATCCGAGATAAACAACTTAACGTTGTATCTTTGTAGTTTTGAATGGATTATTCACCTACGCCATAAATATTTCGAATTCCCTAATGCATTTATCTGAACAAACACTAATCAGTGTAAATAAAATATAAAATGAGACGTGTGGGGAAGGCGACCAGACACATCTGGTCGGATATATATATTATTGATAAACTCGCATTCCGATCCCCGTTTTCATTTACAGATAAGGGCCATGGAGAGCGGAGAGTCTCCTCTGGAAGTCCTCTCCAGAGCCGCTACGATGGTGCAGGAAAATCAATCACTAGGTGTATCAGGTATGTAAAGTTACTATTAGATTACGTAGAGTATACTTAAATAAAACTAGCGTATAATACTGGCATAGTGATTTACTTCAAAGATGATATTGAGAAATTCATTTTTATTGAACATATACAGGGTGTTTCCAAATGGCACAACGTCTGCAGATACCTCTCGTAAAATTGGACAAAATGATAGCACGAATGAGGTGTCCAACCTGATTACTTTTCGAAATATAGGGGGTTAATGAATTTTTTTATTTGATAACTTTAAAACGGATTAATATATTAATTTGAAAGGACCCCGCACCATTCTTATGGAAACGGGAGTCAAATTGTCTGAATTTTTGATATGTGGTAGTACTTGATGTCCTGATCAATAGTGTCCATGAGCCCAATCCTATCCTATGGCTAGATTTCGATATACAGTGGGTTAAAGTTCAAGACCCCGAAATTTTAAAATGTGTACCAAAAAGTCCCTACAAAATATTTTTCAAAGTTTTTGTCGGATATATGTAGTCAGAATACATAAATAAAATCAAAATATATTTCCTTACAGGGCGATTCATGTTTCCACATGCCTTTTTGTTCAAAGTATGTATTTTTAACATGCAGAAATAGCCTGAAATATCGATTAAAAAAAGTCACCGTCAAAGTTTCTGAATATTAGACATAATGTAGATCCTATGGCTTGTTTTCAAGAAATTAAACGATTAAACTAAAAATATCAATTTTTTCCAATAGCAACTTATAGTAATAAAAAATAAACGAAATATTGTAAACTAAATATTTTTACACACTGTATTAGATTGCACCGTTATAATTAATTGGAGACAGGCTAAAAATTCATACTTACAGGGTAATCTCACTTGAGCTTGTAAGATGACAAAATCAACAAATCTAAAACAGCTGCCAAACAATTAAAAGGTTTACGGTTCCAATAAATAAAAAAATAGGTAGGTATATTTGAGTTTTTTTTATCGAACCCAAAATTCATATTTTAAGCTCGTTTCTACAACACCAATGCGTTAGAGCCCTAGCATTTTGGTTTACTTGTTATCCCTTTTTAGGAATATTAAACTTATATTTTTGGAGAATCATATGCAATTGTGGAAAATCGATTATTCCATCGAGCTTTGAAATACCTCCTATTACACAACCCTATATATTTATTTAATAGCGTTTCTTAATTTTTACGAGAGATTTTTCACATGAAAATTATATTTTTCCTATGTAGTTTATTAAATCCAATAAATAATTGAATAATCTGAAAAAATACAGTGTAAATAATTAAACAATCCACTATGTATGCGATATGAGTTTAAAGCTTTATTATGATATTAACGCTGTTTCTAAGACCATTATTTCATTTTTTTTAATTATCAAAGTATCAAAAAAATATACTAAGCAACCCTGTATATATACAGGGTGATTGATTATTGTGACAAAGCTCAGTAGATCTGTTATAATAAAAGATACGGAAAAATGTAGGCAGCTTTAAGCGTTACATTTTAAAATTAGTTACAATGTTACAGGGTGGTTCATAACGCCCTGCCAGATCAAAGTTTTTAATGGAACGCCCTATGTATTTTAACATTTTTAAAATCTCCCCAATGAGCTGATTTCAAGGATATATCACACTTACTATCTAAGGTAAATAGTAAAGGACCTATAGCTACTCAAAAATCACATTTTTGTAAATTCTGTAGCTGTAAGATTAACTTATTAAAAAAGTAAAAGGTAACAATTAAGTATTAATTGTGCTACCATCTATGGTAAGAAGAGAGTATTGACATTAAATTTTGACTGAATCTAGTCAAGATGTCACTCTCTTCTTTTTTATCCCTTTCAGAGATTAATACAAAGTGAGTAAACCAGTAAGGAATTTTAATTTATTAGATTCGACATCCTAAGACCGGTTTCTGTCTTTCGACTTCATCAGTTAGGCTTTTCGAATCCAATAAATAAAAATTCCAAACTCGTACAAGTCAATAGCTATATCCGCTATAAGATAACATTTTTAGAAACAGAAACCGGTCTTAGGATGTCGAATCTAATAAATTAAAATTCCTTACTGGTTTACTCACTTTGTATTAATCTCTGAAAGGGATAAAAAAGAAGAGAGTGACATCTTGACTAGATTCAGTCAAAATTTAATGTCAATACTCTCTTCTTACCATAGATGGTAGCACATCTAAAAATGTTATCTTACAGCGGATATAGCTATTGACTTGTACGAGTTTGGAATTTTTATTTATTGGATTCGAAAAGCCTAACTGATGAAGTCGAAAGACAGAAACCGGTCTTAGGATGTCGAATCTAATAAATTAAAATTCCTTACTGGTTTACTAAGTATTAATTGTTCTGCAGCTGTTTTAGATTTGTTGATTTTGTCATCTTACAAGCTCAAGTGAGATCACCCTGTAAGTATGAATTTTTAGCCTGCCTCCAATTAATTATAACGGTGCAATTTAATCTAATACACTGTGTAAAAATATTTCGTTTATTTTTTATTACTAAAAGTTGCTATTGGCAAAAATTGATATTTTTAGTTTAATCGTTTAATTTCTTGAAAACAAGCCATAGGATCTACAGTATGTCTAATATTCAGAAACTTTGACGGTAACTTTTTTATCGATATTTCAGGCTATTTCTGCATGTTAAAAATGCATAATTTGAACAAAAAGGCCCGTGGAAACATGAATCGCCCTGTAAGGAAATATATTTTCATTTTATTTATTACGTATGTAATTTGACTACATATATCCGACAGAAACTTTTAAAAATATTTTGTAGGGACTTTTTGTACACATTTTAAAATTTCGGGGTCTTGAACTGTAACGCACTGTATATCGAAATCTAGCCACAGGATAGGATTGGGCCCAGGGACACTATTGATCAGGACATCAAGTACTACCACATATCAAAAATTCAGACAATTTGACGGTGCTCCCGTTTCCATAAGAATGGTGCGGGGTCCTTTAGCAGGTCGTTTTTAAATGTAAAAAGACAATTTTTGTAAAAAATCATGTTTCATATCTAGATCCAGTGGTGTGCAGTTAGAAGAGTATATCTCCTTTTTTCTACCATTTTCTACGCCCATGGTATTTGAAGCTATTTTTTTTATATTGCTTAACAGTTTTCACGAACAAAACCTTTACATATCGAAAATCTTGTGGTTTTTAAGATATTTAACTCTGAGAAACACTGGTGAATATCACCAAAAATCTGGTCTATATTTCCAAAGAAAATAAATTAAAAACAACCAGTTACGCTGATGATTCGGTTTAGGTAAAAATTACACAACGAATGATGGAATAAAAAAAAATTATGCAAGAATCCGATCTGATTTCGTCAATCGAATACCAGAATGATTAAACAGTTGACTAGCCTTAATTATAATTTTTTTGTTCGAGTTAAATGAAAAGATCAATTGTATTAAAAGGTTTTTTAGATATTACTAACAATCTGAACGTTGAATTAAGGCTATATAAAATTGATATACATAATAATCGCGAACATTTTCTCCATTTTTAAATTTCGCAACCTAATTTTTAGTGGGGCCTGTGTGGACAGGTTGAATAAGAATAAGATCACCAATTTAGCTTTATACAAAATAAATATACTCTTTTAAAAGTTATGGACCAAAAGTATTTTGTTGACCCATATTTTCAGTTGAATTTTTTTATTTCAACATTTTTAGTCGACAATGATTGATATAATTCCTTCCCAACATTTTTGGCTAAGGCCCTAGCATACAATCTGGTTGGCCGCAATTCAAAATTTTGCAATGCTAGATCTAAAAAATAATAAATATATTCGGTTACAAACAAAATTCCATACGTCGTAGGTCTAGAGGAATGCCACAAAAAATGCGATAGTTATTTGTCGCTTGGCTCTTGAATATTTTAAATATTTGTGACCGTGAAAATGAATTCATAGACTGCTCGTAAGAAAACTTATGAATGACGCAAATGCGATGTCAGACCTATTTAATTGATGAAAGAGTGAGACAATGTACACAATGCCGTTTGAAAAAATTCCCGGCTCAATCATAGATGAATGCATGAATGCAAATGCATAGTTGTATTTTTTTTAATCAAACTCGATAGGAATTTTAAAAATCAAGGTGATACAGCTTGTGATGTCCCGTAGTACCGGAAAAAATTCATATAAAACTACATATTTCTTCAGTTCTGGTACCTCCTCTTGTTTTCCTAAGAATTTTGTTTATTACATTTAAATAAAACAAAACTGGTTCATAGCTTAGAAAAGGAATATCTCGATGGCCACCTTCTGGTTTTCTAAACTAAATCATGTTTCATCCACTACCTAAGGTTGTGAAATAAATCACACTTGTTCCCAAGAACAAAGACATTAAATGTCCTACACTGCACCAGCGTCTGGACTTCAACAACTACTCCTTGTGCTATATGCCCCCCCCCCCCCCCCAGGTATTGAATTACGAAAGTCCAGACGTGGTTTGGCAGCCATCATTAGGATGTTATATACATTTTTTTTGTGGAAGTCATATTTTTCCAGATATTTATGCTAGAACGATCCAGTTTCTTTAAACACCCATTTTTGAATTGCCATATCTTCCTTCGTATTATCGAAAAAGAATAAAAGAAAATCATTTTAATTGTTAGCTCAAGGCCATAAAATTAGTTCATATCAATTTTTACGTAATACTAAGAGATTTTTGTAAGTAATATCATAAGGGCATCTAATTTTTCCGAAAAAAATCGAAAAAACACGTTGGTTGCTAAGTAATATTTTAACAAGAACCATGAGTGCTGGTGGCAATAAAAATCCGAGTCGAAGACGAGGATTTTTGCTCCTGCACGAATGCAAAAAAATATTACTTTGCATTGTGTTTTTTCGGAAAAAGGGAAAATTATGGTATTTGACAAGACTATTTCATGAGCAACAGATTATTCTGTATATCTACACAGCTTACAAAACATACTACCTATTATATATGCATACATAATAAATATATAGGTATTATAATATAAATTGCAATTTTGGTACACAGTAGGAGTATTGTTTGAAATCTTTGTGAACTCATTGATAATGTTGGGTGTAGGTAAATCATTAATGTTGTTGATGGGTCCAGCTGTAGAGTGAGAAGCTCGAGGAGCGGCTGTAGGATCTTCTGTTTTCTGTATTTTAGTTGGAGGTTCTGAGGCGACACTTCTAAGGGTGTTTATGATGTTGGAATAATGCTCATTATCCATTTCTGGCTAGGCTTAATTGAGTTAGCTGAACTGTGCCCGGTAATTTTTATTAATTGTTGTTCACCTACCACTCCTTTAGCCAGGTTACTGACTGCTGTCGACCGCATAAAGTGGTTTGTTATTTTTATTTCTTTTGTATTTAATCCTGCCTTCTCTGCTGCTTTTTTAGTCAATTTCGAAAGTTTGTTTTTTCCCACTGGATTGTGTTTGTACCATTCACTTGATTGTTCTTTGTTCCATGATGGGTTTACTGTTAAGAATAATCTATCAGTTATTATTCTAGATGCACGTTTAACCATTAGAATTTTAAAAAGACGGACTGGACTGGACAAAAGGTAAGCTTCTTCGTGTTGGGGACCAGCCATTTACTATCATATTATGGAAAACCAAATGGCTGCACAGAATTCCACATCAGTTCATTTCAGATAAAAAAAATTAAGCCAGCTCTGCTGCCTTCTCGATATTTTTTACTTCTCTTTTCGGTTTCCCTTTGTATTTTTTCTTGTCTGATACAAAAAAATACATCAATGACTTTTTTCCGTTTACATTTCATTTGTGAATTCAAAGATATCTTGGTACAATTTATCACATCCACAAATATGCACAATGGTTATATGTAACTCACAAATTCGAATTCTTTTTAGATATTCCTTGCAAGGAATTAGATTTTGTGCCATTATTTTCATTTATATAAACCGAGATATAAACACAAGTTTTTCATTTACTTATTTGTATTACTCTATAAAAGGTGGATTCTTGTCCTGAAAATAGTTTGTGCATGGGCAGGAAAAACCTGGGAAAGTCAGGCAAAATGTTCTTGCTTCCATTGTGGGAACCCTGCTCCACTACAAGGAAAATTTTCTGAAATCATTTTTTTTTGTGAAACAGAAAACAACAATATTTACCATCGAAATTTTTTTTTTAAACTTATTGCTAATTAATTTTAAAAGAACTCGAATTGTAAAGAACGGATGGCGACCTGAGACCATGCGGGCAATATTCCGAGCTTGTTATCTTTGGGCGGCACTAGTCGGACCGCATGCCTTCCATGCCAACCACTTCGAAAAATTCTCTTTCCTCGCCTCCTCTTCGTACCAACATTACTTCTTTTTCGCCCGACGATCCCGTCCGCCTATTCCGGACACCGGAAATGCAATGGCGTACCCTTTTACGGAATGGCGACTCAAGAATTTCTCTTTTTCTTTTATAACAAATGCCGTTTGTCATAAAAGTTTTGTGTTTTTTCACTTTGGCGTGTACATTAACTTACTTGGCTTTTAAAAATTTTTCTTGCATAGTTTATTTGAAAATGCATGATAGCACAGTTTTTATGGCAAAGGTCTATATGGGTGATTGTCATGAAATGGGGGTTTTTGTCGCCTCCGTAACCTGTCCATTTTCCGCTTTTACGTCACGGCACTACGTTTACGGAAAAACAGTGCATTATTGCCGCGCGCCTGGGGTCTCAAACGATAGTAGCAGTGTTCCGAAACTGATCATCAGGGAATCAGATGATAACCCACCCTGCGTCACCCCAATGGCTCAGATAAACCTCCAGGGTCTTCATTTTGTAGATTAAAATAATTACCTTTTTTTTTATTTTCCTCCCATCAAAATATAAAAATTCTCGCCTATTAAGATTTAGAATATTATGTTCATCATAAAAAACAAGTATAAATGTTATTGGATTAATAAACAACGCGAGACTCCGCTTACATTATGAAATAGAATTCCATTGATTTTGTGTCGCCTCCGAAGCCATATAATTTCGGCTTTTCTATATAAACTTCTCACTGTCTATTCCTCGTGTGTATTTATGTATACAGAAAGTACTTCAAAATAATGTTGAAAACACATGAGAAAATTTTTTTCAGCACTTTTTTGTTTGTTCACCAGCAAATCTCAAAAACCCCAATTTCATGACAATCACCCATATACAGGATTGTTCAAAGCCGAAAAAAGTAAATATTGATACCTTCTTATTTGAATTTTCAATAGATTTTAGCATGACCACCCCGAAAAACCTCGAATACGATACATCATAAATTGTAAATAAGCAAACCCTAAGGGATTAACCAATAAATATCTGGACCTACAAAATTTTTTGATTCTACCATGCATTTTGTATAACGATAAGAAACATTTACATTTATCATTTAAAAATAAGTCACGATGTTCTTCGCCAAAACGATATTTGCCCAAAAATTTATTAAATTTAACAAACCGAGTTTCAATATTAAGTCTAGCGTAGACATACGAATATTTTACTCGGAAAAAGATGATTAAAACCAAAACTACTACACATATTTTTAGCACATTTTGACAAGTGTCCATTTTAACAGTGTTACTCAACGTTCCATTAAATATTTACCTAAATCCATGATTTCTGAAATTGAAATGGCAACGTTATATTTTCAACTTTGAATTTATGAGATGGCTGGACATAAATAATTTGCTTGTCAAATGAACATTTTTTCCTTTTTTTATACTTTTCAGGCTTATTCTGGTTATAAATTGCTACTTGGGCATTTATAGAAAAGTTATGTATGCGTTTGTATTGGAAAAATATGTTAAATAATCGGTTCAACGCACTGAATTTGTTTGTCTTGGGAGTGAGTATCACAACATATATTTAAAAAAAAATGTGAAAAATATTTTTCCGCGCAAAAATTTCTATTGCAATATTGATTTATTATGTTTTATAGCATCTGTGAAAATTTCATGAAAATCCCAGCCTGCCCCATATTCTTAACGTTTAAACAGAGATGTGCATGTCACAGTAGTTGTCAAAATTTGTAGGTTATTATGGAATCTTCTATTGCATTGTAAAAAGCGGCAAATTTAAAATTGCAATTCTGTCAGATTGAAACACCAGAAATTAAATAAAGTCAAACCTTGAAGTGGATATTTACAGAAATAGGTTATTTTCTTATGACGATTTTCCATTATCACTCCACCAACGTTCTCGCCGGCCACTGTTAGACCAACATTATATGTACCGCGACTACGTTACTGAACGTTGCTCTGGAACACCACTCGCACAAAAATATGATATGATTTCCATCGATGATCGATAATTGACAATTAACTACTTTTGACAATGCCAAAAACTAACAAATTAAACTAATATTTATCAAACAAAAATAAAATTATCCAAATCTCAAATGTGGCCGAATTTTTCAAAGAAAATTCAAAAACCTCTAAAGTCAGTACCACAAAAATTCTAATATAAAATTAGATATTGGTTGCACCACGATTTTTGTGGTACTGACTTTGAGATTTGGATAATTTTATTTTTGTATAAAAATCTGCCCGTCTGGCCGTTGTTATCCCAGCCTTTTGGGCTGCCTATATTCTGGCAACTTTGATTTTGTTATTTAAGTGAAGATGGCGTTGGTCTCTCCTCTATTACTTCATCTTTATTAAATACCTGGCGGGTCCAATGCTATTTTCAGACATCGTTTAAAGATACGATGTCGAGCTGTCTACTTTTTACTGATGAGGCAAAATAATGCCGAAACCGATCAGAATGACGGCTCCTTAAATAACAAAACCCTCAGACATCAGCACTGCGAAGTTGTCTAGTTTTGATACTATCATATCTAGTGCAGTGCCGCTAGATTTACACCTTGAACGAAGTTGGCAGTGATCGAATTATCATTTTCTCTTTTGGAATGTGTTTTTGGCAGTACATAATTAAATCTCTGTTATACCATAGAAGGAAATGTGAGGGAAAAAAAGAAAAAAACTCGCGCAATCGATAAATTATCCTTTTTTAATGAATTAATGTTAAATACAATTTTTCATGAAAATAAACCCCTCCCGAGTTTTTCTACGATTAATACGAAGGCAATTCAAAAATGGGTGTTTAAAGAAACTGGATCGTTCTAGCATAAATATCTGGAAAAATATGACTTCCTCAAAAAAAATGTATATCACATCCTAATGAGAGAACAACATTGGGAACATTTTAAGACCATCCAGAACCGTTTAACATAAGCAGAAAAAAGTTATGGACAAAATAATTTTTTTTCAATTTTTTTTTACGCCATTTTTTTAGCGACATCTAGACTGTGGTATTTGAAAAAAAAATCTTTTTGCAGAAAGACGTAATATATGTTTCTACAATTGTCCAGTAATTTTTAGTCCTAAGGGATAATTATTTCTTACGTTTTGGTCTGTTAAAGTTGAGCAAAATTTTTGTTTTTTATAAGAAATTTTCAATTTTTTGTCAATAACGTGAAAAGTATTGATTTTTGAAAAAAAATTAAAGAGACAAGACTTTGAGCAAATTTTTTGTCTGTAACGAGATATGGCCGTTTGAAATTGCATACAATTGCATTTATAACAGTAATGTTATTTTTTCGGGTCAAATGGGTATTGAAAAAACGGTCATTCCATTTCGGCGATATCCTAAGCTTTAAAATGGTTTATTGTACATCTCGATATTATCAGCCAAAAAAAAGTTACGGGCAAAAAATGAAATTGAAAAATCGTAATTTTCTACGCCCTATAACTCGGAAGAGGTTTATTTTCATGAACATTAATTCATTAAAAAAGGATAATTTATCGATTGCACAAGTTTTTTTTCACTTTCACTAGATACCTTTCTTAGCAATTTGCAAAAAAATTCAAGTCGATCTCATTTGCTCAGTTACTAGTTTCTGCTAAACGACATAACGCTTTTTGTATGAATTATATCTGATTACAAAGTTTCTGGCCACTATTTTGGTTCATCTCTTTCTAAATTTGCAATTTTCGGCCTTCAATCAATATTTACCAACCCCAAAAACACAAAAAAAATTTTTGCTTTAAAAATTATCAATACTCTCTTCTAATCATAGATGGTAGCACAAATTTAAAATAAATAATGATATTTTTTCATCAATATAATTAAAATTATTGCAGTTTCTTTTAATTAAATATTAATTTAAAATCATTATCGGAATTTTGCAATAAATTATTAAATAAACAAAGATCGGCAAATTCTAATATGTAAACATTTTAGTATTAGATTTTAGAAATACAATGCAAAAAACCGCATCTAAATCGATTCACTCTCGTTCGAAGTTTTTCACTTTTTACGACTAACGGCACTCCATTAATCTTTTTTCAACATTTTTTTTGTCACAATTTTTTTTTAACAAATTTTTATTCACAAAATTTATCTAGATAATTTTTTTATAATTTTCCATAAATTCTACAATTTTATATTGATTATTTTTCAACATAACCTCAAAATTATTGAGAAAAATCGTTAAAAACTGTATTTTTCGTTTTTAATTTTTATCTCCCACAAAAATAATTTTTTTTATGAAACTTGGTGAAAACGTTCTCCTTTGTGTAATTTTTTCAAAGCAAAATATTTATTTTTCGATTTTATATGAATTCAAATTAAAAAAAAAAAGCGTAATTCTCAATCGAAAAAGTTCACAAACAAATTTTCAATTTTTTAATTTTATCAGCGCTCATTTTCTTCGTTGAAACCTCGACTTTAAGATGGTATGAAAAAATATATTGTTCATAGGAAAAACATCGTTAAAAATGCAGAAAGAATTACAGCTTATTTAAATCATAAAGAAGAACGTTTTCACCAAGTTTCATAACAAAAAAAGAATTTTTGCGGGAGATAAAAATTAAAAACGAAAGAAAACCGTTTTTATCGCTTTTCTCGATAATTTTGAGGTTATGTTAAAAATAATTAATACAAAAGTTTTAGATTTTTTAATTATCTACAACTTTTATACTAAACTTTTTCCGATAGGATGCATATTTCAGCCACAAATCGTAAAAAAACCAATATCCAACCCTCAAGTTGACTATTTAGCTACCCCCACCCCCCCTCCGGGACTTTTAAGAATTTTTTTGTTTCAAAAAGAGGTCTATTTGGAAAAGTTTGATTGTCAAGTCAAGTAGTTGCTCGAATCATCAAAGTGTTTGACTTGATGCATCTCTGGGACAACGCTGACTCACTGTCGGCCTTTTTTAACGATTCATTACAAGGCCCTTAAATATAAAAAAGCTTGCTGTTATTATTTTCATATCAGTTTTGAGAAAAAATATATTGTAGGTACTGTAAGTTGACCCTAAAATAAAAAAAAATCCCACTTTGGCCCCACCGTTGGGAAAACGTTTTGTACGGCTCAGTATTTATATTTCTAGAAATTTTACAAACTGTAATTCATTTCCAATAAAAATCATTGTACGTCTGTCGAAACCGATAATTTTTCATAATTTCTGTCATCATTAATATAATCATAATTTAAAGAAAATAACAATTTCTAGAAATGGATTTGTTTGCAATTGATAACTTCTGTTGACATCAAGAGAATATTAATTTCACAAATCAGGTAAAAACATGACTTATAAGATAAACAACGATTTTACTTAGAAGAGATAAAATTGTGCAATCAGGATATTAAGAAGTAATCAGTTTATACAGTTTTTACGGCGTTTTGCATATTTGTTTTTTAATTATGTAGTTACAATCAATTTGCTCTTATTTTCCAAGAAAATTTCTTTACGTTGAATAAATTAGCAAACTCTGATCTTTTGAAAGAGACCTTTTTGATCCATATGTCATCAAAAAAATTTTTTTTCGTCGTCCTCTACAAAGAATGCCATTTTTCGTCGACCTCTAGAACCTCTACATTTTACGTACTAATTTCCGAATGAAAAGTCAACTAGTTTTGAAGGCAAGTACTTTTCGTCCTCAAATGACTCGCACCGTGCCGTATCCTAGTGACCACGGCGTGCACCGTGCCGTATCCTAGTGACCATAGCGGACGAAAAGTGTTTGCGGACGAAACATGCTTGCCTTCAAAAACTGTCTATTTTCTCGCCTGCTTTCTAGCCTCGACTATCAATTTGCAGGCTCGACTATAATAGAGTTTTTCGTCCTTGGCACATACATAACTATTTTTTCAACACGGCCCGGGCATTTTTTTTTTAAATTGGAGATTCATTTTTCCTAATACCCTATTGGAGTTGTTTTCCTTTTCAAGTTTTTGTTAGCCAAGAGTCGCTATAGTGGTGTGCAATGGCCTTGGGAAACCACAGAAGAACCTAGGTCTCGACTTTTTATATCAGTTTTTATATCATTGGTTAAGTCAGTTGTTTTAGGCTTTCTTAAATTTAGGAGTGCGTCGTCTAACAGGTCTTGAAGCTTCATTGGGTATGTTCATTTTCGGTTCCTTTGATAGTGGGCGTAGTCCTGGTTTCCATGGCATCCTTAGTGTGTTTTGTGCGGTTGAGTTGGTTGCTTGAATGGCGCGGTTGATAGGATTGGTCTGATGAAGTAGTCGACTTGGTTCTAGGTTCTTTAAAGTGAGTCGGTTGTCAATTTGGAGGAATGAGTGAAATTTGGGTGAGTTTTGTTGGGATTGAGTGATACTTTTTGTTTGCTGCACCGGGCAGCATATTGATTAATAAGTTGTTGGGCATGGCTGATGAGAATTAGGGTCGTTGGGGCAAAGGCGAACAGGGCTCTGTCATCAGCATATAGTTGTTGGTGGTGACTAAGAGGGGCGATCGTATGTTTAGGTCAGATACAAAATGGGGCTAGAATTGATCCTTGAGGGACTCCACATAGTGGAATAAAATATTCAGAGATTGACTAGCCACTTTTACTCTGATGGTTTTGTCAATGGTTTTGAGAAACTTTAGTTCCCCCAGAAAGTCCCAAAAACTTGTTACTATATTTGTTTCTCTAGAAATCCCATATCTATAACTTTGATTATCTATTTTTTTGATTCATTTCATATTTTTTAACTTTCAAATTTTCTTCTTATCATCCGTTTTTCATATTTTTCTCAAGAACCGCATATTTGGTTCATAATTTGTTACTGTATATTTAATGTTTTTTCGGGGTTATTAACTTGAACGCTTGCGCCATATAAGCCCTTTCCTCATTAATAAATAAACAGTTCAAAAAAAAATCACGTACATCCCGTCCTTGTGAGTTATTTACGATCCAAGACCTCCGGAATATCGGATCAGAAATCAGAAGAAATTCTTCGGATCTTATGCGGCGGAAGAATCAATTTTTTCGGGTGATTAATAACGAAAAGTTGACGTTAAGTTGAAAATCCTCAAATCCTTATAACGAACTGGACATGGACCGTGGATGGAAGAAGACGGAACACTGTATGGAGTAACGTGATGTTGGATACAAACGGAACGGAGTTGATTGTCGCTGTTCATTCCGAGGTAGAGAAACCAGTGGTGGAGATTTCTGAGGAATGGCAAATATATAATTTAAAAAATGCACCAAAAATATTTTTTCTTAAAAGTTATGACAGTTATCTACCTGTTTTAATCCCAGAATTATCCACTGCCACTTTAAAATAATGAACTCTGCAATTGAGTGCTTCTCCACCTCTCCAGGCAAGTTCTACTGAAGCGATATGGTAAAATTTTCGCTGGAGTCCCGCCGAAGTGTCTTCGTCCCATAATAAAACCATTACGTAGTATTCTTCCAATTTTAATGAAGCAGAGCTCGATTTCCTTTTATTAGCGCACATCTGCAAATTCCTTCGTTTCCCATTACGAGCTTCCCTACTAGACTTGAAGATGATATCTTTAAATGGATCAAAAATTATTTTCCACTTCATAAAATACATCTCTTGCATTTGTTTTGCAACGGTGTTCCACGTTGTCTTCACAACTAGTTCTTTATAATTTTCACCGTTTTCTTTTTTCATATTCCACGCCCAATCTTTCAGGATTAGGTTTAGTTGCTCTAAACTTGTAGTTCCCAAAAGCTCGTATTTCTTTACCTTGCAGAATTCCGTAAACTGTTTCCATATTGACGTATGGGTTTTAACGGTATTGTACGATACACTTTTCTCAATCGCCAGATCAATATTAGTCATATAATCACTTCCAAAGCGACTCATTTTCACTACATAAGCTGACTAACACTGTTTAAAAACAATATTACAAAATTTATTGACAATAAAATCAGAAAAATTGTTATCAAAGGTATTGTAATTTTTGGTGACAACAGCTGACAAGTTTTGCCGCGGGTAAACTCGAAAAAACTGCTGACAGGAGCTGTCATATAGTTTTTTCATCTAGAAACCATTTGTAATTCAAAATTGCGCGTTTGTGATTAGTGGAAATTAAGACGTGGGAAATAGTCTAGAGACATTTTGTGGATAAACATTTGTTAAAAAAGAGGTTTCGTCTAAAAATGTTGATACGATACTGTCAAAACTAGACAACTTCGCAGTGCGCATGTCTGGTGTAGGAAGCACACAGTCCGATGAGGGTGGAGAAAACGAGCACCGCAAAAAAACATGTTAGTGCTGCACTAATTGGACAAGAAAACTGGTGCAGCACTTTAGCCTTGGTGCAATACTTTTAAGGCAAAGAAACAGACCTAACCTTTCATTCGAGTTCGATCACTTGGATCATTAGGAGCACATCTTGAGCTGGTATAGTTCCGGTAAACGCTTTAGTGCAGACATCTCATCATGGAAATTAAATACTTAGCTGCTTCAAACTGTGTTTTTTATCAATCTTTGTTATTAAATCATTAATCATGTATGGAAATGTAGTAAATATGAAGCCGTAGGTACTGACGAAAAAAAGTTTTTTAATTAGCGCGTTTATTTTTCTCCTAATGGCTATCTCAAAAATGGCTGCGTTTAGAAAATAAAACTTTAAAGTGGTTTGCACCTAAAATGTATATTTAAAGTTGCAGAAAGTAAAAATATGCCACTCTATAGTTACTTCCATCAATACAGTGGCAAGCGGAACTAACTCAACAATTTTTTCACCACTTAAAAGTGGCGGATACGCCGCAGCCACCTAACTTTGCCACTTTCAAGTTATATTAGATGGATATAACATCAAAATTGCCACATGCAACAGGTTTCGCGGTTCTAGAGTTTGTATTTTTTCTGTTTATCGTGGTTACAATCAGTCTTGAAATTGTATCAATAAAGGAAAAACTAGATGTTTGTTTTTATGTGGTTCCCGACCAGTGGGAAAATGACGGAATATTATTTTGGCCAGGTCATTTGAATTATTCGCAAAGGTAATCTTTAAGGCGCAATCCATCAAGTGCCCCCGAAGTAAATTGGTCTCAGTTTGAGTGCATTTTGAAATATTCAGAATTAGGTTTCTTGTTAAACACCAAGTAATTGCGTCACCTTGACAGTTTTCTTCTTTATAGTAAAGAAGGGCAATGTATAAATCAGGTCACTAATAGCCCACGGTTACTTCATTGTGATTTTTTAAGGTAAACTTTGAAGTGACTTTGGTTCCATGCGGTATGTGTAAATCACTTATGAATGTGGCAAAAACGTGGCGAGAATTACTGCAATCATATAATCAAGTGCCGCCACTTTAAAGCTATATTAATGGTTCCCAAAACGACACTAAAACTATCACGTCCACTTTAAGATAACTGCCACTTCTAAGTAGTATTTAAGTGATATAGTTTGGTGGCCGTAACTATTATCTTCCACATTAATATTTGTGCAACTTTGAGGTAGTCTCGCTTAGTAGTTATAACGTTTCAAACACTCAGTGGCACCAAAATATTATAAAACTATGAAGAGATAAAATGAAGTTATTCTTACTGAGTAGTAGGGGTAGATTTAGTGATTATTACGTAATAGCCACCCAATCGAAGTTGCGATATCAGTTTCTGCCACTATAATGCTACTTGGGAGCTTGTTGAAGTGTTCGCTGAACCGAATTCGCGCCAGTGCATCGTTTGAGGGTTAAAGGTTAAATAACAGTTTTCAAATTGTCTCTTGTATTTATATGCGCGCCACTGGGAACACTTGGCGATGGAATGTTTCTCGACAGCTTTAAATTTCTGAAACGATGAGGCAGCACTATGCAAAGATATTTAAGAAAAGCGTGGGAAAGCATATTATTTAAAATCTACTTGATATTTATTAAAACAAATGGGAGCAAATTTTCATAGATTTAATACAGAATGGCGCGGGCCCTTCCTTTTGTGATTTTCCATTTAAAATTAACAAAATAAATACTTTTCGAAGGTTTACAAAAAAAATCAAGGGGTTTCCACCCTAAGGTTTGTAATTAGTAGTAATTTCTGAAAATTTCTCAAAAATCAGACTAAAACTGAAGGCTTAGAATGATTTCAAAATGTTTGAAGGGCTTCGGTTTGCTCTTAAATTTGTTATTTATTAAATTAGTGGATTGCTAGATTATGATAAGAGGTTTGTAGGCACCTAAATAAACTAATTTCCCCAATAATTTTTCTGAATCGGTTTTGGACGCCGCTGACCGGTAGCGCAACTCTAAAACAAAACGAAATGTAAAACAAAAAAAGCCAAACCGGTCAAAAAGAACGCCGTCAGCGAGTTTGGTCTCTAAGCAATCGGACTTAGCGACCACATCTCGCCGTCGCGATTAAAAAAATTGATTACATATACCTACCTGTACCCGGCCTCACCGCTACTAAACCTACCTGGCCACAATCTTATGAATGAAAATCCTCATGGCTTACTATGATCTCTCTTCGGATGCTACGCGTCTCGCGTATGATGCGTAAATATAAACAATAGAAGTGTGTTGCTAAGTAACCGCAGTTGATTCATTATTTTTGGTTAAAATCGTGAATAACCGTTGTGATTTTTTTGGTGATATTGGTATTTTGAAAAAAAAATCATGGATAGGGAAGTGGTTCAGAAGTTGCTCAGGGTTACGTTGATGATGAGAGAGAATGAAAAGACTGACGGAGAAATTAAGAATGAAAAAGGCAACAGGTTTTGGCAGCCCTGGCTTGATGAAGGTAATAAATTTTTTTAAGTCCTGAAAAGATCTTTCAGATAAAAATGTTATTTCCAATTTTTTTTAATCTTTAAATGTCTTTTAGATTGTGAATTGATTAATTATATTAACATTTCTTGTGTGATTTGCTTACTTGAACACTTATGAATTAAACATAATTTTGCGCTATTTATTTTTATTCAGTGTTTTTTAAATCCACATTTTTAAATTGGCAAATTATGATGTACCTCACTAAACATAAAATTTCGTGAGAAATTAATCCACCAATAGAGCTCAGGTTTGGCACGATATTTTTTATAAGTTTGATTTCGAGTTTCATTTCGATCTATTTGACAAAATCACTCGACCTACGGTCTCGGGATTTAAATTGATTAAATTAATATCCTACCCAAAATTATCGAGAAAACCAAAAATTTATCGTTCACGTTTTTTTTTAGAAATTATTGGTGAATGTGCTAACTTGTTAGAAGAGTTAGCACAGCCACCATTCTAAATTGGTCAAAATGAAAAACTGTATTCGATAATATATTGCTAATAGTTATAAAGGACCACGCACCAGGTAAAGGTAATAAAGGTCCCGGTCAAATTGGCTGAAAATTTCGTGAAACATTCTTCAAACCTTTCTGATTAAATAATACGAAGTCCGAAGAAGATCCTATGACTCAATTTTTTGTTATAAGCATCAGCAACCTTGGAAAAATGGGTAAAAAACACAAATTCCTAATTTTCAATTTTAACAACTTTGGGCATCTAAAACTATGAAATCGGTGGCTCAGAAGTCCATTCTGAAACCAAAATCTGACGGTTGGCCACCGTTTTTCAAAAAATCACAAAGCAAGTATACAGGGTACGGCAAACATCCTCCAAGCCTACTTAGAAATAGGTACGGAGAGTAAATGGCAAAGTTGAAGGAGACGGAATGTAAAAATTTATTTGAGACCACCCTGTACAAAAAATGAAGATTTTTTGTCTTTGTACAATTTGTATAATTTTAAAGCTTTAGCGTTAAATCTGAAAAAAAAGATTTTTTAAAAAGGAATGTGCAAATTCAAATATTTTTGGGAAAAAATTTGTTTTCCCCGAGTTGGACAAAAAAAATTGTATGTCGGTTCCTCGGTCAGTTCTAAAAATGTAGAAAGTGAGGAAAAAAAAAGAAAAAAACTTGCGCAATCTATAAATTATCCTTTTTTAATGAATTAATGTTAAATACAATTTTTTATAAAAATAAACCCCTCCCGAGTTATAGGGCGTAGAAAATTACGATTTTTTAATTTCATTAGAAAAAATCTATTTTTTCGAGATGTACAATAAACCATTTTAAAGCTGAGGATATCGCCGAAATGTCATGTTATGACAAACTTTTCCATTGGAATGACCCTTTTTTTAATATTTGACCCGAAAAAATGACATTGACGGTTATAAATGCAATTGTATGCAATTTCAAGCGGCCATATCTCGTTACAGTCAAAAGATAAAAAAAATGGAAATTATTCAGAAGAACATTTGCTCAAAGTCTTGTCTCTTTAAATTTTTTTCAAAAATCAATACTTTTCGCGCCATTGATCAAAAATTGAAAATGTCTTATAAAAAACAAAAAAATCGTAATTTTCTACGCCCTATAACTCGGGAGGAGTTTATTTTGATGAAAAATTGTATTTAACATGAATTCATTAAAAAATGATGATTTATCGATTGCGCAAGTTTTTCCTCCACTCAAAATAATAATAATAAAAATAATTTACCAACTAAAAAAATAATTTATGTTTGTGTGCAAGATGTTTTTTTAATTACTAAAATATTTTTATTATTTCCTGCAGAGTAAAAATTACGAAAAAAATCTCGTATTTAGATTATTTCTTACCTCAACAATATATTTCAATCCCAAGGAATTCGCAACAGTGCGCAGCGGTTCATGATTTTTTTTTTTTGAAAATTCGAAAAATATTTTTAAAAATAAGTCAAATCAATTCGAAGGCCGATTTGCCATTGTTACTAGGTTACGGCCTTTTGGTATTGTAAAACTTAAATTTAAACAATCGTAATAGCTATTTATATTACAAGTACATAAACAAGGGCTTTATTGAACGAATCGGTTTATGGCCGAGCGAGCTTGTGAGAGAAGCTATAAAATGATGAGTCAATAATGCCTGTTTATGTCGTTATATAGTATACATGATTTGCTGCTTTGTGTTATATACGTCTTATAAAACTAATGGAAATAAATATCGATTTTCCAAAACGTATCAAAGAAAATATGCCGGAGTAATCCAGACTCTCCTCGTAGAATTAGCGGGCGTTATGCACTAGGGCATTATGAGTGTATTTATAGCAACCGTATCCAAGTTAAAATATAAACAAATGATATACAAGTGAAAAATAAATACATTTTTTAGGTATCTTATATGATTTTTTGATGTTGATTAACAAACCAACGTTTTTCGAATATTTCCAATTTTATTTTATTTCTTAATTCTTCCATAAGGACATACATCGAACAGATCGCAATGGTTCTTGTCAGCTACCTATTCAGCTAGACTTTAAACGCCGGATGCGTATATCCGATTACTGGCTCATTATATTATAGAAAAGTCAATTTCTTTAATTCGTCCTTCGTAGTTTAAACTACCTATTAAGTTCGTTCGGAATGATTGACGGTTTAGAAAATAGATTGGTTTGATCACGGAATAAAAATTCCTATAGATACTTTTAGAGATTGGTATTTACTGTAAGTATATTTTTTTGGTAGGTTAAAACATATTCGGTCATAAATCTAAAACCAAACACTAAAAAACTAAAAATTTTCTTATAGGTATTCATTCAAACATTAGGTTTTGAAAATTGCCCAAAAAACTAATAATAAATATTTAACTCCATGGATGTAATATATTTTCTAAAATATATTTGGTTAGAGCATATCATTAACTTCGTATTTAAAAAAATACTTCAGTCTATAGGGTCATATCTACCAGGTAATTTTATAAAATTTTCAGTTATAATCTCACTAGAGCTTGAAAAATTTTAATTTTATATTAACAATTATTTTAATTATTAATTAAATAAATACATTTCTGCATATTATAAATAATTTTATACTCATGCAAAATCAATGGCAATTTTACACGCTACCTTAAAATCTGAAGTTGGCTGTGACTGCAGCGTTTTGGTGGAATGACGTTTCACATTATTCGCCATATTAGAATTAGAGTCGCAAAGAAAACATCGAGGGGTAAACCGCGAGGTCCATTTTGGTGTACAGACCTCGTCCATTTGTAGCCATTAGTAGCCATTAATAGCCATTACTAGCCATTAGTGAGCCATTACCGGTCATTACTAGCCATTAGTGTACAAAAATTTAACTCGCGGTTTACCCCTCGGAAAACATCGTAAAATGAATGGAAAATCTGAGCATATTCAAATTTATCATAAAAATATAAAATATTTAACGTATTTGGTGAACAATCCTGGCTTAAATCCCGAACAAGAAGATTTATTCAGAGGTATGAGCAATATTCTTCGTGAAATTATACCATATTTCACCCATAAATCCATTGTTGAGAAGAACAAAATCATATCGAAGTATTACTTTTATTTCATGAAACAGACATTTAGTGAAGAAAATCCACAGCTCTTCACTTTATTCGCCATTGACGAGAAAAGACGTGATGAATTTCAAAAACACTTGCAATTAATAATTGATGTTGTCAATAATAAATAACATGTACTTATTTTTAAATTGAAAATAAATATTTGTCAAAAATAATCTACGCTTCTGTTACTCTGGTATCTGCACGTGACAGATGTCAAGCCAGGGAAATTATCACTTACTAATTTTGCAGCTATACTCTGAATAAAAGAGGAATACTGTAAAAGTAGGGATAAATAACAAAAAAAAGTAAAAGGAAACAAGTTTTATTTTATATTGAACCCAATAGTTCAGTAAATTTTAATATTGTCTTTTCAAAAGAGAGGGAAAATTTTATAATGTCCTACATCTGTATTTCATCACGCTTGTCATATTTCTAGCAAAATTATTAACCATTATTTTGTCACCTTGGAGTTTCATTTTATTATGTAAATGGCATTTTAAAATGTTTGAGAGTGACACAGACTTCAACTATGTTTCCCGACAATGTCATCGTATCTAAAAACTTCGACATCACTGGAAAGATTGTTTTTTACTTCTGATTTTTTATCGAAACGCGTATCAAAAATTATAGAAAACATTTTTGAAACGTTTAAATTATATACAGGGTGGTCCTTAAGTAATTATACATAGAAGTATGGTAGATTCCTCACTTTAAAATATTACGATTTGAACCAACTTGCTCTAATAAAATGTTGCTAATAAGGAATATATAGGGTGTTGAAGGTTAAATTTTAAGTTTTATTTTTTGCAATAACTTTAGCGTTTTTGGATATGTATACATAAAAATTTGGAACGGGGGGTGTTTTTGGGCAAGAGAAATCAGAATCTGGTACCTACTTCGATGTAATTTGTAGAGGGCGCTAGTTAGGTCACATTTGTGGCATAAATGAGCGATAAACTTTTTTGCTCTTTAAGTTAGCGCTATTCTTGTAGAAGAATGTTAAGGCCACGTTATTTTAATAGAAAAAAAGCATACTTCTTATTAACCTTAAAACTTAATGGTTTACGAGATAATTGCATTTTAGGAATCAGCTGCATGATTACATTGGCCGACAAAAAAATTTTTCTTCTGCCTGATCCCTAAAATGCGATTCTCTCGTAAACCGTTAAGTTTTAAGGTTAATAACAAGTATGCGTTTTTTCTACTAAAATAACGTGGATTTAATATTTTTTACAAAAATAGCGCTAACTTAAAGAGCAAAAAAGTTTATCGCACATTTATGCCACAAATGTGGCCTAACTGGCGCCCTCTACAAATTACATCGAAGTAGGTACCAGATTCTGATTTCTCGTGCCCAAAAACCCCCAGTTCCAAATTTTTACGTATACATATCCAAAAACGCTAAAGTTATTGCAAAATATAAAACTTAAAATTTAACCTTTAACACCCTGTATATTTCTTATTAGCAACATTTTATTAGAGCAAGTTGCTTCAAATCGTAATAATTTAAAGTGAGGAATCTACCATATTTCTATGTACAATTACTTAAGTACCACCCTGTATATAGGTTATTTAGAATCCCTCTACCTACCTTTAAAATATCTCCGTTTACCAACGGGACACCCTGTATAATATTTCTGAAAGAGCCTACCTCGGTTTCTACTCACTGTATTACTAAAATATTGAAACATATTTTCCGAAAATATAATAATGAATTGCCGAATTATTTTTTAAAATTTTGCAAAATTATTGATGCTAGTTTCTGCACTATTTTTATCATGCTTCTTTGCTTACAACTTATTTATTACATATATAATTCTCGATACTTTGTTTACAGATGACCCTACCAAACCCTACACAAAACATACAACCAAATGGAAACGAGAGCGACGACCGAGACCTCCCGAATATCCCAGAAAGACTTCCGACGTCAAATATTCGGAATCGTTTTTGGGCGAATCATCCCCCTCTCCACCGACCTCAACCACTCCCGATAGCAACGGGTCTACAACTTGGACACCCGCAACGGCGTCGACCGATACGCCACTGGATATGAGCGTCAGGCAGAGGGGATTGCCACCCTCTTACGCGCAAACTATAAGCAACCCTGGTTACAGGTCAAATTATAGGCCTTCCGTAATACATAACGGTGTTCCTGCGAGAGAGGAATTGCCATCAGGTTAGTTGATTAACAAAGAAATCACGATAATAAATAAACAAAAGATAAAATATTACACGTTATAAATATGAAAATATGCTGTGATAAAAATAGGTTATTATTAGATTATTAAAAAGTAAAAAAATCTTAGAATTTACAATTTCATTTCGGTATCTAATTCTTAAGGAAAGTATGAACCCCGTTTGGGACATCATAATTTCAGAACCACCTTGTAAAAACCCATATTATTAAGAAGCACTCTTCTGAAGAAATTCAATCGAGTGAAAATATATGGGTGATTCTATCAAAAGAAGCAGATTTATGATTGCAAAATTTCAAAAATTAAAAAGGCTTGTTCAGATCTGAAAAAATATGTGTATGAGCTAGAATGACTTAAGATTACAGTGGTATATAAGGACATGCTTAAATTCGCATATTTTGGATTTTTCAAAAATTTGTATCCACGACAATGACGAAATTGACACGATTTCACTGCCATATAGCTCTTATATTATCGGGTTTTTCTTCATTTTTTCTCTTCTCCTCTGTTCACACTCCCTTTTCCCTTTCTTCCTCTTCTAACACGTCATTTTTTAGGCGTCAGGATTATATGAAATTAAACAGAAAGATTTGAAGGTGGTCATTGTCGTGGAGAATTTGTCATTGTCGAGGATGAGAAAGTTCACGACAATGACACTGAACAACATCCACGACAATGGTGTTTTGAGGTTAAAACATTCTAAACACATGTATACATAACATAAGAACATTCTAATTACATATACAATAAGTAGGCACATAACACTCCAATATTGTCTTATTTTTCAATACTTACTTGTCTAACGTTGCTGCCACTTCAATGAGCCTTTACTAAAATACGCAATACAACGTTTCATCTGGTTCTATCAATAACTAACTGGAATGGGCGATCGCCAGTTCCCGCTCAGGCCCTAGTGCTCTTTTGTCAATGCATGATACAATTTGTGGTTTCTTACATGTTACCGACGACGAGTTTTTCACTATTTTCTACTAGACCACGACAATGATTTAACACCTCGTGGACAAAACTTTTAGATCTTATAAATTGTTCCACTTATTGTATTTATATTTGCCATGTATTGTGGTTCATACTTTAATGTATTATGCTTTACAGTAAATCGTATCTGACAAAATTGTAACTGTTATAAAATTGCAATTTTATAAATAAAAATAAGGTTGAGGACAACCACGACAATGATTTTGACGTACTAATTATGTTTAGATTTATGACAAATAGCAATCTAATGCAAATGACACGAAGGTAGAATTCTTTGAACCATAAAAATTCCAAAAAAAGATCATGGGAGTGACAAAACTGCACAAAGGATGTGAAATAAAATCACACAAGCTCCCAAGAACAAGGACATTAAAAATGTCCTACACTGTACCAGCGTCTGGACTTCAACAACTACTCCTTGGGCTATATGCCCCACCAGGTATTGAATTACGAAAGTCCAAACTTCGATTTTGTCATTAGAGGAGCTTGCCATTCTTAGACCGGTTTCGGCATTATTGTGCCTCATCAGTAAGAAGCAGGCTAGCTCGACATTCTGTCACTCCACCTTCGTGTAGTTTTCTATAGTTTTGCAAACTTTGATTTTGTTATTAAAGTGAAGATGGAGTTGGGCTCTCCTCGTTCGTGATACACTTGCTATAACGCAATCACTTTTATCAAGAACGAGGCGAGTCGAATTCATTTTCAGATATCCTTTAGTGACAGGATGCCGAGCTAGCCTGCTTCTTACTGATGAGGCACAATAATGCTGAAACCGGTCTAAGGATGGCAAGCTCCTATAATGACAAAAACGAAGGTTTCGGGTTAAAGCCCCGACTTGGTCGGGCACCAAACCACGTCTGGACTTTCGTAATTCAATACCTGGTGGGGTATATAGCCCAAGGAGTAGTTGTTGAAGTCCAGACGCTGGTGCAGTGCAGGATATTTTTAATGTCCTTGTTCTTGGGAGCTTGTGTGATTTTATTTCACAACCTTTGTGCATTAATGCAAATGAGTTTTATTCGTCGAAAATATCGTATTTTTTTGTGTATCGATAGACGTGTACAAATTGAACACAAATTACAAATACTTCGATTTAAGCCAAAGGGACATAATTATTCTTCTATTGGAAGAATCACCCATATATAATGTTTCATTTAAAAAAACAACTTTGATTTGCACATTTACCGGACACCCTGTATGTTGGTAGTTATTTTTTGAACGTAGCTTTCTTTGCTCCCAACAACTTCTATTTGAGACATTTTTCCTATCTCAAATAGGGAAGCAGCTATCGTCCACCCACGCACAACTCTCTTCTGATTGGTCGACACATTGACGACAAGTAATGTGTCGTTATTTGAATAAAAAATTATTCACACAGTCAACGGTCTTATAACGCCCTAGTTATTTAAGAAAAAAAATGAAATTTCAGTATTCGTTTTCTCTTTTACTAACGCTAATTTTATTTCCAAAGGTATCTCAATGTGTGATCCGATAATAGACGAACACTTTCGGCGGTCATTGGGCAACGACTACCACGTCGTATTCCAAAACAACTCCTCCAAAGAAACGACTTCACCTCCAAAAACTCCACCTGTCGTCACGACGACCACTAGCGTCATCGAACTAATGGACGGCACGGGCCTATCAGTCGACGATCACTTCGCCAAAGCTCTCGGTGATACATGGACGAAATTGAATAGGAAGGAGACGGATATCCAGAGCGGATCCAGCGAAAACGGACTGGTTTCCACTTAAAGACATTGTTAGAAATTGCACGTAGATCCAAGTCAAGAAGAAGAAACGTAAACTAACAAGGGTAGATCTTCAAATAAGAGCTGACACTTGTGGTTTAATGCAGATAGATGTAGATAGATAGGTATTCAGCTACCTTTACTAAATTTATTCAAAGAACGTGCTGCGGTTGCGTTACTAAAAACTGAAAATAGTTGTGATCAACTTCATAGGTGTAGGAACATGTCCTGTGTTAGTTTACTGTAATTGTTCAAGAGTAATGTTCATAGGGTGGTGTATTATGCCCTTTTCTGTAGGTAAAAGTACTGTGAGAAATCGTTGGGAGATATGTTAAGGTTGTTGCACTAAATTTTTTACATTTATTCTACTTAATGTTTCGAAAGTTAGTTTTTTTGATTAGCACATTTACCCAAGCACTCTATAATTTTAGTTTAAATTTTGGGAACATCGGAAATAGGTCGATTTTAATTTTCTATAAATAGAGATGTAATGACTGTTTTAAGTCAAGCTGGCGGCCGTCAAATATTGGGAGCAGGTCTGCAGCAGATATTTATTTTTCGGGTAGAACATAACCCAACAAAAATGGAACTTCATCTAACTTGACATTCCTGTTACCTGTAACTTGACATCTGTCATTTGTCCTTCTAGTGCTGGTTTCTTTTTATGAACCGGGGAACTGGTTTATTGGAAGTTTTAATTTCCTTGCAGATCGACAAAAAATAGGAAGAAGCACTACATTTATTTTTCGGGTAGAACATAACCCAATAAAAATGGAGCTTCATCTAACTTGACATTCCTGTCACCTGTAACTTATCAACTGTCATTTTTTCTCCGAGTGCTGCGATTAGAGTTGTTGAAAATTAATTATCCGATAAACGGTGAACTGGCTTCTTTTTATTTTTTGAGTTGTGAGCGAATTAGGAAATTTTAATTAAAAAATCAAAATTAAAACAGTTTTCATTTTCTTTCGATCGACAAAAAATAGGAAACAGCACTACATTTATTTTTCGGGTAGAACATAACCCAACAAAATTGCAACTTCATCTAAATTGACATTCCTGTCACCTGTAACTTGTCATCTGTCATTTGTTCTTCGAGTGCTGCGATTATAGTTGTTGAAAATTAATTATCCGATAAACAGTGAATTGTTTTCTTTTTATTTTTTGAGTTGTGGGAGAATTAGAAAATTTTAATTCAAAAATCAAAATTAAAACAGTTTAATGAAAGTTTTCATTTCCTTATATCGACAAAAAATAGGAAGCAGCACTACATTTATTTTTCGGGTAGAACATAACCCAACAAAAATGGAGCTTCATCTAACTTGACATTCCTGTCATCTGTCATTTGTTCTCCGAATGCTGCGATTAGAGTTGTTGAAAATCAATTATCCGATAAACGGTGAACTGGTTTCTTTTTATTTTTTTTGAGTTGTGGGAGAATTAGAAAATTTCAATTAAAAAAATCGAAATTAAAACAGTTTACTGGAAGTTTTAATTTCCTTATTATAGATCGACAAAAAATAGGAAGCAGCACTACATTTATTTTTCGGGTAGAACATAACCCAACAAAAATGGAGCTTCATCTAAATTGACATTCCTGTCACCTGTAACTTATCATCTGTCATTTGTTCTCCGAGTGCTGCGATTAGAGTTGTTGAACATTAATTATCCGATAAACGGTGAACTGGTTTCTTTTTATTTTTTTGAGTTGTGGGAGATTAGGAAATTTTAATTCAATTTCTGTTTGGATTTAAAAAAAATGGTAAACAGATGCAGGTCAACAGGTACAATTGAGCTGTCTTTGATTATGGTTGTGGCAAAAAATGTCAAATCGCTCGAGAAAAAGTTGAAGATTTTTATTTACTCCTTTTGATTTTTATTGACTTCTTTCGACCTTTTAGAAGACATTTTTGACTTTGTTTTGTTGATTTGACGGGTTTTCAACGTTTTTGAAGAGTTTTTGTTTACTTTATTGAAAAGAAAAAACAATTGCGATATTTTAAGTTAAAAAGATAAAGTAAAAAAGACATTTTACTTTAATTTTTTGACTAACCTGAATTATATCCCATAGATAGTGTGTAGATTTGATCTTGCAGATATTTTTTTAATACGTAATTTTTTTTATTTAAAAAATCACCTAATAAAATACTAGAAAAACCACCAGTAATAACGCAAGAAATATTTGATTTTTACTTTTTACAATGCCAATTTTTTCCACATTAATAGTTAATAACTGATATGTTATTGGGTCCCTCCAAGTTTTTTACATTATGAAAACATTTTTAACAACAAAAGTTTTAAGAGAGCTAACAGCGTTTTGGAACATTTTGAAATTTCGCGGGCGAAATTAAAAGAAAAGTAAATAAATAACCTGTTTACTACGACCCTTACAAACAGTTCAGTGTGTAAAATGATAATTCAAGAACATCGTGAATGGCTTTGTTCGGTGGCAAACATTTTTGGACACTCGAGTACGTTTTTGACACTTGACGTACGTTTTTGACACTTGACGTACGTTTTTGACACTTGACGTACGTTTTTGACACTTGATGTACGTTTTTGACACTTGACGTACGTTTTTGACACTTGACGTACGTTTTTGACACTTGACGTACGTTTTTGATACTTGACGTACGTTTTTGATACTTGACGTACGTTTATGACACTTGACGTTCTTTTTTGACACTTGACGTACGTTTATGACACTTGACGTTCGTTTTTGACACTTGACGTACGTTTTTGACACTTGACGTACGTTTTTGACACTTGAAGTACGTTTTTGACACTTGACGTACGTTTTTGACACTTGACGTACGTTTTTGACACTTGACGTACGTTTTTGACACTTGACCTACGTTTTTGACACTTGACGTACGTTTTTGATACTTGACGTACGTTTCTGACATATCCAAAGTTTTCTAAACCTTGAGGATGCTTTTTGGCATCCTATTTGTCTCTATATATTGAATTTCATGTGTTGTAAACAAGTTATTCATCTGCTGGCGGAAGGTTGGTGGAATTTAAAAAGAAATATTACAAATTTAACTCAAAAATAAAACATTAAAACGATTACTTTGCAGATTAATTTTATTTTCTGTCATAATTTGTACCGGGATTCGAATGGTTTGCAGGTACTAGGTGGTTAGGCGTGGTGTTGTTAAAAACGTTATTTTAGATACGAGGTAATCTTAAAAAAGATAAAGTAACTTTACACAAATTTTCATATTTTTTGTTAGTGAAGGCGTTCTCCAGAACGAGAATGTTTTAACATTGTGAAATTTTTTATCTAATCTCAAACGAAAGCTCCAGTGTACTAGATTTTTACTAGTTGACACAATACCTATTATTAGTGTCAAATTTTATCTTTTTATCAATATATTTATGATCCTATTGAAACACTGACAGAAATAATCTACCTTAACTTTAATGTAGAAAATTCTCGTCTTAAACTTATCTCTGTACTTGTATGGAACTCCTCCACTGACAAGAAAAAATTATCACGCTAAAAGTTCCTTCTAGGCAAACACATTTTGACATTTGTCAAATTATTGTGTTATCTACAAATGTCACTTGTCGTTTTAAATGTTGTCAAACGTATGTTAATGTCTCTATATGACATTTCTGTTAGCTTAGATTCAGATGCTAAAATGTAAATATTAAAATGGAGTCAATTACCTGTACTTTTAATACAGGGTGTCTCAATAGAGGGGAACTAATATTGAAAAGTTTTAAAGAGTGAAATGTAAAAATCATATTATGGTGAATATGTGTTTAAAATCCAGTTTGTTGGGTCATCCTGTAAATTTATCTATTGCAAAAGACTAAAAATATTATTGTATAGTTTAACAAAGTTACTATTATTTTCTTAGTTTTTTTTCTTAATTTCTCTTGTTTACTGATTTATATTTATTTAATATCTATAAGTACTATTTACAAAGACACAAATGCTACAAACATATTTATTTTTATTCCATCATTGACAAATTTATAGTTCTTTCTTAATCTTCTCTCTAAATTTATAAATTTCTTTATAATTAAAGCCCAACAACTTATTATTACTGGTAAAAAAATTGGACAAAAAGAAAAAAAATTTGGTTAAAAAAAGTTAAAAATTTGGACCAAAAATTGTGGCAAAAAAAAAATTTGGTCCAAAAAAACTTTTGTTCAAAAAAAAGTTGGACAAACATTTTAGGAAAAACAAAAGTAAAAAAAAAATTGGACAAACATAATTTGTTCAAAAAAAATTCATTCAGAATAAATTAATGTGTTCAAAATTTTTTTTGGAAAAACAGTAAAAAAAATTGTTCAGAAGAAATAAATTGAAGAAACATAATTTGTTCAAAAAAAATTTGTTCAGAAGAAATAAATTTGTTAAAATAAAATATGGACAAAAAAATTTGGGCATTTTGGAAAAACAAAAGTAAAAAAAAATTGGACAAAATTTTTTGGAAAAACAAAAGTAAAAAAAAATTGCGACAATTTGTACAAAAAAAATTTTGTTCAGACGAAATAAATTTGGACAAAAAATTTTGGAAACAAAAGTAAAAAAAAATGGACAAACAATTTGTTTTAAAAAAAATTTTGTTCAGAAGAAATTAATGTGTTCAAATTTTTTTTGGACAACACTAAAAAAAATTGGACAAACAATTTGTTCAGAAGAAATAAATTGAACAAACATATTTTGTTCAAAACAAATTTGTTCAGAAGAAATTAATTAGTTCAAAAAATGTTTTGGAATAACAGTAAAAAAATTGGACAAACATAATTTGTTCAAAAAAATAGTTCAAAAAAATTTTGTTTAGAAAATTTTGGAGAAACAAAAGTAAAAATTGTTCAAAAATTTGTTAAAAAAAATTGGACAAAAAAGATTTGTTCAGAAGAAATATAACTTAAAAAAATATGGACAAAAAAAAATTTGAAAAAAGAAAATTTGTTCAAAAAAAATTTGGACAAGAAAAATGTTTGATTTTATGGTTTGCAATACCCAAATGACAATAAATTAATATTTATGATATCTCACTAAAAGTTGATATCATTGTTCAAAGCGTCCTTAATTATAGTTTTGAAAATTTTCAGGTCTATATTTATATCGTTTGGAAAGACACGCGGAGGAACCGTTGTGATTCTCTCTTTTGAGGCCGTTTAAATTTTTTTTAAACGTATCTGCGTGAACTGATAATTGTTACAACGTACAAGCAATTAAATGTCAGCTGTCACTCTTTTAAAAGAAGTTGGCATATATTTAGGGATATATTTTTTAAAAGGATGTCAATTATGGTATAAAAATATGTATGTCTCTCTCTTCCCTTTGTATTAATGGTACCGTTACGTTACAAAGAATGATTTGTAAAATATGTTATTTTTTTGTATTTTCTGTATATATTTTCAGCTGTATATATTGACCATTAGTTTATATATTTATGGATAATAGTTATGTTCAGCTACGAGTATATGCATGTATTTCTTTGAATGAACCATGTTATTGAATGTATTCAAATTGAATAATAAATTATTTTTAATTTCGAGTTTGTTGTTTTTTCGAATGACTTTGAATCGATGCAAAAAACTTGTCATAAGTACAAAGAATGGCTGGTCCTTTTTGATTTGGATTATTCATTTTTCTCCTCAGGCTTTGGTACGAGTGAATATTTAATTTTTATCGGATATAAAATAATGTTTGGTGAAAAACATGCCTATTAGTACGGCATACCGTAACCAAAATGGTCTGTTATCGCCACAAGCCAGGGCCGGCGCCAATTGTTACGAAACTAAGGTTCGTTGTCTTATGAAAACAATTCAAAAACTTTGCAATGTACGTTTATTCCAAAAAATATAACTGACAACTAAAAAACTTATTCCTTTGCTATCTGTCACTGTCCAGAAATATCCAGTGGCGTTTCATATACCAGGGGCGTAGTCTGGATTTGTAACATCACTCTCTAATTTTGATCGTCCCGATCAAAAGCTTCTTCATGATAGGGCTTCAATCTTTCCAGATGAACAACCTTCATCTTGGTCCCAGGGCTGCGTTGGTTTCTGTAAACCACCTCGTTGATTCTCTTCTTCAGCTCGTACGGTCCTTCCCAAAACGGTGTTAGCTTTGGAGACACACCTCTTTTCCTACGTGGATTATACAACCAGACCTGGTCACCTTCTTTGAATCCTGCTGAATTAGCTTTCAAGTTTGTAACAATAGCACAAATTTTTTTTTTAATCAATTTTTCTTTATTATAAAATTTTATAAATCTGCGTTCACATAATACTTTGATTCAATACCAAAAAGAAATCAACTCCATTATCAAAAAAAAAAACAAAAAAACAAACAAAAAATTTTATTGAACAAAAAATGCTTACAATTGTAAAAAATATGTACAAACTATTAAAAAAATTAAACATAATTTCTGCCTTTTGGTAATCTAAAAATATTATTTCCTTCTAAAACAAGTTAAATTTTAATCAATTATTTTTGTTTTTTGGCATAACTTTGGTGAAAAAGCCATTTTCCTTTTACACTTTTCTGATACTTAAATTATGATTAGTGACAAAAAAAACCATTAAATATAAATTTTTACTAACAAAATCTTAATAGTAATGCGCTATTTTTTTTCATCCATAATTAAAATTTTCCGAATTTTCCAACATTACATTTATGAAAACCAATTTCCACAAACCTTAAAATAAAATTTTTCATCCAAAAAATAACAATTGTAACCTATTATTTTGATTTTTTTTGCTTAATTTTTATGTACCTATCCATATGACGTTTATTTTTATTTATTTAAACAAAACAAGTAGTCAAAATAAATAATGTTATGAGTAAAACTGTAGATATAAAGTATAGAGTACCTCAAGGTAAATACTGGGTCCTGTATTGTTTACAATTTACATGACTAATATACTTACATTGATAATAACTTACCATTTCAAATTCAAAACCTATTTCAAATTGTATAGGAGATTCAAATTGATATTTCCGTTGGCACAATCATAAACAAATATCAAAATACTATTAAGGTACCTATATCTTATTTTTTAACATTTTCAAAGAAGAAGATGTTGCATATTTAAAACTAAGATAATAGTCGGGAATCTGAGGTGCTGAATTCGACCACCCCTATACAACTCGCAAACATCCACCTAAAAAATATGAAATCCACCATCACGCCTTTTGACATCATCAATGCACATATTTTGACAGTTAAACTCGTAATCCCTACACGTTAATATAGTTTTTCGAGGCAAACATTGGACAACGTTATACTTCTCGCTTAAAATTTGACAATATTCAGTATTAATTAGACACAATCCTCCGCAGCCTGTAGGATCAAAAGGATCTGCAGGTGCCACACATTCTGGTCTTGCCGTATCGTTGAGTTTCATGCAGACGTCATATAATACACAGTCATTGCAATAAGATTTCCTTTCAGTGGTTGTGGATGTCTAAAACATACACCTAATAAAAAAACATATTGGCTACGGTAAAAAATGGGTGGTGATTTGTAATATAACCTTCAAACTAGATGAGATATAAAAGCAGACCAGTTTATTCACAGTTTATCAAACCATTTCAATGAAAACATGAAATTGTTATTAGCCACGAGTCCTCCAAATTTTTTCTACAAAATTTAAGAGGACGAGTGGCACTTCGACCGTTCGTAGAACGAAATTAGATGTAAGTGATCTTACACTGCCTGGTTCAAGGATACCGCTGCGAACTAGGGAAACTGACGCACCAGTGTCTACAGTGCATATAACGTCTTTTTGGTTCACCTTTTCCCTGATAGTCAAACTATCGGTGGATCTTCTTATTCTGTTGACGTGGATGAGTCTGGGGGCTTCGTTATCACTAGCCAGCATACGCCCCGATATGCTGGCTAATTTTAGTTTTTCTGGTACCTGTTCGAGGACTCTCTAGATGTTCCTGTCCTCACAGGTGAGTACGAACGTGGAGGTGTCCTGGAAGGTGATGAAGAGCTTAGTGGCACCCTTACCCTGCAGTCTCTCTTGAAATGTCCGCTCCTACCACATCTGAAGCAATTTCCTCTTGGTTGGTTGGTGGCGATGCTATTTCTGGATTTCATTTTTTCTAGTATTCTTAGCATCTGTGATATAGTCTCGCTCAGCTTACTTTCCTGAGGTTGCTCTGATTTTGTCCAAGGTCTTGTTGACTCCCAGATGTCCTCCTGATTTTCCTTCATGAATTTCCTTCAAGACTTCACTTATTCTATTCCTGGGTAAAACCAATTGGGAAATTGACGATCTCCCATCAGCTGATTCCCATACCCGTTTGAGTAATCCATTTTCCACAACCAAGGACTTCCACTGTGCCCACATTGCATTAAAGATGGGATCTCTATCCGAAATATCTCTCCAAGAGGGTCTGTCAGTTCCGTTCTCTTTCCAGTGTAGAAAGTCCCTAATGCTTGCATCTGTTTCTTGGTCATGTCTCATGTATTCGGTAGTCCAGTCATCCTCAGGTATTAGTGTCGTACGTCTTATATCGGCGACTCCTTCATGACATTCAATACGCTGGCAATGCTTACAGGCTTCTGGACATGGTCTTCTAGATGCAGCCGTCCTGGTCGATGTTTGATTTTGAAATGGTACTGTTTCAGTTTTTCTATTCATCTAGCTATCTGTCCTTCCGGGTTTTTCATCTCCAGTAGCCATTTCAAGGCTGCATGATCAGTCCTGATGAGAAACTCTCTTCCATATAGGTATCTGTGGAAATGATCTACTGCCTTGACTATCGCTAGAAGTTCCTTCCTGGTAACACAATAATTTCTTTCGGGCTTAGACATCACCCTGCTGTAGTATTCGATGACTTTCTCTTGACCATCTTGCACTTGTGACAATACAGCTCCAAGCCCCATATTGCTCGCATCTGCGTCCAGTATGAACAGTCCTTTTTGCCGCGGGTATGCCAAGATTGAACTTGAACAAAGTGCTGCCCTCAACCTGCGGAAAGCTTCATCACATTCAGTAGACCAATGGAAGCTGACTCGATCTCCTGTCAACTTATGAAGGGGAGCTGCGATGTCTGCAAATCCTTCCACAAAACGGCGGTAATCTGTACACAAGCCTAGGAAGCTCCTCACTTCGTGTTTATCTTTTGGTCTCGGCCAGTCTCGAATAGCCTGTATTTTCGATTCATTTGTTTGAATTCCTTCTGCGGAGACTGTATGGCCCAAGAACTCCACTTGTTTCTGGAAGAGAGAGCACATCTTGAGATTCAGCTTGAGGTTGGCACTCCTTAAACGTCCGAAAACCTCACGTAGGTTGACCAGGTGTTCTTCGAAATTCCTGAATTAGCTTTCAAGTCGTAACGAGCTTTCATCCTATCACTTGCGCCAATATCAGCCTCTTCCGAGCGGCTTCGTGGATTTTCAAGAGGCTGTCCCTCAGTTTATCCGCATAGTCCCGCACGTCTACCTCTTCGGTGCTTGGTGATCCGAACAACAAATCACAAGGCAATCGAAGTTCCCTTCCGAAGACAATGCTAGCCGGGGTAAGCTTGGTGGAGTCGTGGACGGCCGCCCTGTATGCCATAAGAAACAGTGGAAGGTGTCTGTCCCAGTCCATCTGATGTTTTTCCACCATCTTGGAAAGATGTTCTTCCATAGTTCGGTTGAACCTTTCGACCATTCCATCTGACTGGGGGTGAAGAGCCGTGGTTCTGGTCTTCTTGATGCCCATCAGTTCGCAAACTTTCTTAAACAACTTGGATTCGAAATTCCTTCCTTGGTCGGAATGTAACTTCATCGGTACTCCGTACCTTGAGAACATGTTGTCCACTAATGACCTGGCTACTGTGGATGCTTCCTGATTTGGTATGGCATAAGCTTCCACCCATTTGCTGAAATAGTCCATGGCAACGAGGATGTATTTGTTGCCATCGTCTGTCACAGGAAATGGTCCAGCTACATCAATGGTAATCCGTTCAAATGGTGCGCCTACATTGTATTTCTTCATTTCCACTGCAGGGTAAGGGTGCCACTACGCTCTTTATCACGTTCGTACTCACCTGTGAGGACAGGAACATCTAGAGGGTCCTCGAACGGGTACCAGGAAAACTAAAATTAGCCAGCATATCGGGGTATGCTGGCTAGTGATAACGAAGCCCCCAGAGTCATCCACGTCAACAGAATAAGAAGATCCACCGATAGTTTGACTATTAGGGGAAAGGTGAACCAAAAAGACGTTATATGCACTGTAGACACTGGTGCGTCAGTTTCCCTAGTTCGCAGCGGTATCCTTGAACCAGTCAGTGTAAGATCACTTACATCTAATTTGGTTCTACGAACGGTCACTGGAGAGAATGCACCAATACGAGGGGAGGCTGACGTCACACTAACCCTCGGAAGACTACGAATTATGGAAACAGTTTTCGTAGCAGACATAGAAGACGAATTCATTCTTGGGATGGAACTAATAAGTGACTATGGATTTTCTTTCGATTCATTTTGAATATCATCTGAAAGGGGGCACTCTGTGAGACTGCGAATTGCTAAAACGGTCAGGATACCTGGTTCATCTGAGAAGATCGTTAAGGCCAGACTAGAAGAGGACCCTGGGTGCTGCGTTGGAATAGTACAGCCATGTGAAGAATCCCCTACCAAATTGTTACTTGCACGAGCTTTAATTAGGACCAAACAAGACATTCCTGTAAGAATTGCCAATGTATTTCCTGATGGAATAACAGTCCGGGAAAGAGACATCATAGGGGTATGCGAGCCGGTAGAATGGGTAGCAGATTATGAAACAAGCGGATATCCAGATAGAGTAGACACAACTTATGATGTGGTAGGAACAATCGGAAAATCCTTAACTCATTTAACACCGAAAGATTACGAAGCTGCCATGAGATTCATTGTTGAGGAAAGTGACGTATTTGAGTCCACAGGGTCATCAACAGGGCGAACTAACTTGGCACAACACAGGATAGATACCGGTCAAGCCCATCCAATTCGACAACCACCAAGAAGATTGCCATTTGCCAAACAACAAGAAGCGGAAAAGCTTGTCCAGAAAATGACAGAAGATGGCATTATCGAAGAATCATCGACTCCATGGTCCGCCCCTGTAGTATTGGTTTCCAAAAAGGATGGTTCTACAAGATTCTGTGTAGATTATAGAAAACTGAATGACGTCACGAAGAAGGACAGCTATCCATTACCCAGAATCGATGACACACTAACCACGTTGGCAGGTTCACAATGGTTTTCAACGCTGGACTTGAAGAGTGGATATTGGCAAGTAGGCATACACGAAGATGATAAGGAAAAGACTGCGTACCGGACTGGTACCGGACTATATCACTTCACCGTTATGCCGTTTGGGCTCTGTAATGCGCCGGCGACTTTTGAAAGATTGATGGAGCTGATATTGCGCGGACTGACTTGGAAAACTTGCCTGGTATATCTGGATAATGTTATGGTGATGGGGAGGAATTTCGAAGAACACCTGGTCAACCTACGTAAGGTTTTCGGACGTTTAAGGAGTGCCAACCTCAAGCTGAATCTCAAGAAGTGCTCTCTATTCCAGAAACAAGTGGAGTTCTTGGGCCATACAATGTAAACAAAATTGGAAGATTTTAAGTGAATATATTCTTTCACAACATTATGTATTAACAAGAAAAAACATCTCAAGGAACCAAATGAACGTTAATTTTGAAATTTTGTTTACATTTTCCTGGATTTGGTAGAAATTTTAGTATTAAAACACACAAAATGGTACGTGGAGAGCCAGCATTTTTAAGCGAGGTAATGGACACAATCGCAAATTTAAAGGAATCCGAAGGTTCCCCACCCGACAGAATACTGGACCACGCTTCATTACGAGTCAAAAAAGCTTTGAGAACCGGCCTGAGCTGAAATTATTTATGGTAAGATTTTTAAGGAGATGAATTCGGTCCCAGAAGGAAATTATTCAGGGTGAGGGCTTCTTCATCTTGATTATCTAAGGATATGGCCTAGAATAGAAGAACCAAATACAGCGGTCTGCTGCTTGTCTATTAGCTGGCTCAACCGTAAATTACAAAAGATCTATCTAAACAATATAACTTTTCTATATTTTATTTGACATTGACGTTACAAAAACTATATTCCGTATGTATATCAAAGTGGTAATAAACAAATAACTAAAACTGAGCAACAAGTATGCTTGAAGAAGTGCCAGTTTAAGTTTGTAAGATGTCTAGTGTACAATAGAAAAACTCGAAAGGCGAAACATGTGGTGTGAGTTGAAGTTGAAGATACCACGTGATTGGCGTAGTTATTTCAATTAATTAAGAAACCTATTTGAACCTTTTGTTACTCGTAACGCCTGTGATTTTAATGTAGGATACGATCATGCGAGAAGCTATAACACCACACGAAAAATTAAAGCTACAATGTGAATTCCCGCGACCGTAAGTAGTTACGAAAGCCTCAAATATTCAGCCATAATTTCACCACGAGCACTAAGTTATGTTATTTTTAAAACCTGCCGTGCCATATAATACGAGGTCCTGAAAAAAAATTATGTATTACAAGTAAAATAATTGTCTTCTATATGAATGTTATAAAACATTTGTAATCTATATAAATAAAAACCAGGACAAGGTTTATTTTTTAAGACTCGCAAGAGGGGCAATCTGGAACCCTAAATTCTAGTTCTAGTTCTACACACCTTTTAAAAATAAAGAAGGAATTTTAGCTACTTAAAAATATATATTTATCCTTTTTAATGACAATTTTCAACAATGCAGTGTTAGTGTCTATTTTAATAGTTACCTGAGCAAATGTGGTACAAATTTAAACTTAAGAAGTTAATCATTCATGTAATAACCTGTTAACTGGATGTCTGTTGATTTTTAATGGTTATTTAACGAACAAGTGTATTAATCGCCATTTTAATTCACAAGTTTGTTACAGAACTTTTCCGTCGACCGTACTTTTCAAAAACTCTATACATAGAGTTTTTGAATTTTAAGAAATTAAGTAATGACATACAATGACAGGTAGTATTAACACACTTTCTTGATTTTAAATGTATTTGTATGTTTGGTTGCCTACACCATAGGTAACTGTCAATATAAATGAATAATAAGAGCAATGTACAGGGTGTCCCAAATTGGTGCGTTTTGCAGGGTATCTCGTAAACTAGAAGAGATAGAAGAAAAGCAGTTAAGATGTTATGACTTCTTTTTTTGTTAAAGTAACGATAGCCTAATTAAATCTTTAGTAACTTCCTGCAGTTGGAAGATACAGGGCGATTATTGAAAACTGTCGAAAACTACAAGGTACTATAACTTCTTAATTAAGAAAAATATAAAAAAACATTTTAAAAAAATTTTTGATAGATATAATATTAAAGAGTTCAGTGGCGCACAGATTATTTTTTTTAGGGGGCTCACTAAGGAAATATAATGCAAACTTATGTTTTTTTAAATGGGACACCCTATATATTTTGACGTTTTTCGTTTTCTTTTTTAATTCTCATTCACCTGATATGACATACTATATATCTATTTTCAATGGTTGGAGCTACAGTGCAAATAAACCATTTATGGATGTTATCAGGTGAAACACCCTTAAAAAATTGAACACTCAGTAACGAAATTTAACATTTTATTATAAGGATACTGATGTGTGACAATTTTATTTATCAAAATTATAATTAATAAAAAATAAAACCAGATTAAAAAAATAAAAACAAAAAACTTATGAAACAACAAGAAACATTGTAAGAACTAATCTTATTAGAATGTGAAAATTACATTAAATGTTCAAAATGTCCTCCATTTTGTTGTAGTAATAATTGACACCTTTTTCTTACTGATCTTACACAATTGAGTATGTGCACTGGCTTTATTTTTCTAAATATTTTGTAATAAATCTTCCCTACTCTCGAAGTTAGTCTTGTAAATATTATTTTATGATTTTATTTTTGGTAATGCTGAATTGGTTGGAGATTATTTAAACGAAAAACTTTTTAATCGATGAAAACGGAGAGCATTTTGAACATTTAATGTAATTTTTACATTCTAATAAAATTAGTTATAGGTAGATTAGTTGTTACAACGTTTCTTGTTGATTCATAAGTTTATTGTTTTTATTTTTTTAATCTGGTTTTATTTTTTATTAATTATAATTTTGATAAATAAAATTATCACACATCAGTATCCTTATAATAAAATGTTAAAGGTTTTTTTATATTTTTCTTAATTAAGAAGTTATAGTACCTTGTAGTTTTCGACAGTTTTCAATAATCGCCCTGTATCTTCCAACTGCAGGGAGTTACTAAAGATTTAATTAGGCTATCGTTACTTTAACCAAAAAAGAAGTCATAACATCTTAACTGCTTTTCTTCTATCTCTTCTAGTTTACGAGATACCCTGCAAAACGCACCAATTTGGGACACCTTGTACGTCGGGTTGTATATAATAAAATCGTTGATTAATAGAAAATTATTCATTAATAGGGGTCATTAATCAACGATTTTGGGTGCGTTAAAATACATCATAAATGGTTGGTCGACGGAAAAAAAGTTTAATATACAGTTTAGTAAATGGTAGAATTTTATCTTTTATACAGTTCAGCGTAAACAATTCAAGTTGGAACAGATATATCTACAGGATGTTTCTTCAGATTGGAACAGAAATATATAACGGGTGTTTCTACCGTTTCATTTCACGGCGCTTGATGAAATTTCGGAATGGAATGAAGGAAATTCATCAAGTAATGCCTATATACTGACAGTGCAAGTCTTATATATAAATACATTTTTTAATTTTTTGTTTTATTATATTTGTGCGGATTCAAAAATACCCGAAATTGACAAAAATGACGAAAAAATTCTTAGAGAAGTAATAATTCAGCCGAGATAGTTATTTAAATTCAACTCGTATTTTGTCAGTTTGTTTTATTTTACAAAATTAAGTCTCACAATACTTATAACTATCAATTTTTAAAATAATTGCAGAAACCTCATGTTTTGAACATAATTGCATGGAAACGTGATCGAAACGTACCTAAAATTCTTGCCAAGGACATTTCTATAGGAACTCGTAAAATTACATTTTCTGTTATTGAATTTTTCCATTTAAGGTGAAGCAAATGTTTAATTTTATAGTCAACTGGATTTTTTTGAAGTTGATTAGTTGAAGTTTAGTTTAGTAACACTAAAATTATTTCGTTGTAGAAAATACTACAAATAAGGAAGACTTTAAAGTCTTCTTGAAGTTGAATATATTCAACGATTTTAATTTCGCATGTAGAAATTATATAATCTAACATTAATAGAATTTTTCTGGAAAGTTTGAATTTCTATTCCCTAATCAGATTTGCAGCTCTTGTTTGATAGGTGTATACAGGGTGACCCAGGGGTTTGTGCATGCTCCATATATTTTTTTCTACCCAAGCTATCGATTTGATGTTTTTTTAATCGATAGGACCGACAATGAGGCTTATTTTGGTTTTATTCCAGACGAAAAAAGAGAAATTGAACTAGCAAACCACTATGAGCTTCCGAAATGAATTATTTGCAATAGTTTTTTATGTGTCAAAATATCGTTGTGCAGAGATCTACAAAAAATTCAGAACTTCAGAACTGCTCAAGATAACTTAATCAACTTTTTTCCAGTCGATTCCTTAAGCTTTAGTGCATCTTTCGAGAAGTAGACGAACTAGGAGTCGATGTTCTATCGCCTACTACGATTTTTTGAAAATGACAAATTACAAATAGCAATAACTCGACTTTTTCAAATGCATCACCCTATGTTTTATTAAATCATTGCATGGCATTTTTTAATAGCTTTTTGCTGATATAGGGTTTGTAGGGTTTATTTTGTAAGACTTACGATATGTACCTATGCAAAATAAGAAATGTTTGACGGTTTATTCTAGAAAAAAAGAAATCGAGTAGGCCGCTGTCGTAAAATTTGACAGATTCATACAATTTTGAAAAGAAAATGTTTCAACAAAATGAAATTGTAATAGAAACAGAAATACATTACAAAGTAACACACCCTGTATATTCGATTTAAGAAAGAAATTGTTGTCACGTAAAGTTCACCGCTGGGAACCACTTAATAGTTTTACAATATTTTGGTGCCACTGAAGGTGTTTAAAACGTTATATCTACCAAGCGAGTCTACCTTAAAGTTACGGCCCCTAAACCATATCACTTAAATACCACTTAGAAGTGGCAGTGATCTTAAAGAGGGCGTGATAGTTTTAGTGTCGTTTTGGGAACCAATAATATACCTTTAAAGTGGCGGCATTTGATTATGTAATTCTCGCCACGTTTTTGCCACACAAAAATCACTTTAAAGTTTTGTTATACCAATATTCTTGTATTTCCATAATAATATAATAATTATACCTAATTATTATTCAGTACGTACTTACCTACTTAAGTTAACAGTTATGACAGGTTAGAGAAAAAGCAAGGAAAATGGAAGAAATATGCATGGACAGAGAACGAGCTACAAATCAAAAAGACAAGCGCAATGAACCAAGTTTCTTGTTTAGTGTCGACCACCATACCACCAAGAAAGTCTTCCCCATTTCAGTCACCGCCACGTTATAGAACCGTTTCTATGGCAAAAACTTTAATACGTGGCAATACACTTTAAAGTTTCTAATATCGTGGCTGCCACATTCCGTCCACGAAAATTGCTACTTGGCTTGTGCAAAACTTCAGTTCTATCTCTCTGTTTTTACATATTTAATAATAATAAATCAACAACTGACGTGTGGGAATAACAAAAAAACGATATTTTTTTTAGAGACGGAAAATCGTTTACAAGACCACTTTGTATCTGTAGAACTTTTTGCCATGGGAAAATCTTATTGTATTTATAAAGCTTGTGGCGATAACAGGCCATTTTGGTTACGGTGTGCCCTTGGGTGTGCCGTACTATAAAAAACGTTGAAAATAAATGTCAAACCAAGCTTGATTAAAAAAATAGAATTCTTAAATCCAAAGTAAGTTTACGTTGAAAGTTTGTATCAAGAACTGATTTCGAATGGTGCTAGAATATAACGCAATCTTGACACCACAAGAAAACAGTACCCAAATCCAAACAACTTATGAATACCTATCTATGAGTTTGGACCTAAAACAAAACACTATTTTGAAAATAAAAATTGCGTCGAATGAATGCTGTAAAAAAAATGGTAATTTTAAAACATAAGTTTTATTAAACAGAGACAATCATTTTAATTATTTTTACATCAAAAGTAAAAGTATAATGATGATAAATGTACAAGAATTTTTTTGTTATGCCTCTTTTAATAGATATCTTCAGTTTTATAAAAATCAGTGAGAATTTTGGAAATTATAACTTCCGGTCAAATTTTTTATGAGAAAACAAAAAAAAAGTAAAAAACTAATGGCTTCCTGAGAAAGCTTAGAGTCTCCTCTTGAAAATGCTTTTCTTTTTTCGTTTGCGTACATTTTAGGCAAAGATACTTTAGTTTTTTCCGAAAGGCTCGCCTGAATATTTGTATTCAACGGCTCGGCGCGGGTAGAGTTTTCGAATTCACTTTCACATTTTTAATAATTTTTTATAGTAACACATAATTTTTAGTAAAATTGTCCACTCTTTCTCGTGGTGCTATTAACTTTTCGAATTTTTTTTTCTAGATATAATGAAAAACTTTTGATTTTGTTTTCGAAATTGTGAAGTTAGCATACACTTTAGAGCAGCAAAGATTTTTTATTAAAATTTCCTTATTTTCAAAACAATTATTTACTACTTTGTACACATTCTCCTAAACTATAACCCATTTTGTACCTGAACTAAGTATTCTATTGTCGGAACCACTTCAATTATTTAATAAAATTAAAAAAAAACGAAAATAAGGAATAGTTACCTTTTCGTCAAACACCCACAAAATAAACTGATATCCACCATTGATCAAACGTTACTTAAGTATAAATCTCAAGTCACACTTTATTCTTTAGGACAAAATAGAGATTTTCTTACAAACCGGCTGGTAGAAAATTTAAAACCGAACAGATAATTTTGATAAAATTCCTGCATATCGCAGGTAAATATTGAAAGGACTTCGCAGGGGATTGTCTATATTTGCTTCCTTTACTTTTTCATTGTTTTCTTCGTATTAAGTGTTTTCGTATATTGGGTTACTAGGGGTATCGGATTTTGCGGTAGTAACTCATTATGTATGGAGCGGATACTTCGCCATTTAGACTTGCTTGCAGTGCTTCCTAGAATTTGGCTTCAGGCATCTCTTTCCCCCACTTTTTACTGCTGCAAATTAAATAATTATAATTGAGGTAATTTGAAACCCCGGTCAAGTACTCTTCTTTAATTCGCAATATTTGCAATTTCAAGGCAAAAAAAAAATTCTCCTAGGCTATTTCCTATCACAACTGTACTATTGTTGGAAAGTGCATCATAAAAAACTAAATTATTTCTTTTTAGAACGATTGTGATGGAGTTATTAAATAGTATGGCGACGAAAGCGCATTTCGAATCACTATTTTGCAATTTCATGGCCAAAAAAATTATCCTAAACTATTTCCTATCACAACTGTACTATTGTTGGAAAATGCGTCATCAAAAACCAAATTATTTCTATTTGGAACGATTGTGTTGGAGTTATTAAATAGTATATCGACGAAAACGCATTTGGAATCATTATTTTGCAATTTCATGGCAAAAAAAAATTCTCGGCACCAGTAAAAGCTTCAAATTTCCTCAAATTCCAATTATAGATATATACCATTCGAGAGTTATTAAAAAGTTAGAAAATTGGGCGTTAGAATCATCTTCATAACTATTTCGGGGAAAAAGTTAAGGGTTGTGTCAGCTTTACAGTTAAGCTGGCACAACACCATTTTCTCGTGAACCACTTGAGTTAGAAAATTCTAGTCTGTGTTAGAAAATAGTTAATAGATAGTTTTCAGTTGATTGGGAAATTATGATATCAGTTTCTGTCACTATAATGCTACTTGGGGCTGCAGCAAGTTGGGAAAATACTCACCGGTGATTGTTTCACCATTTTTGAGATAGTCGATGAAACGTGAATCCTAAAAAAACATGAGATATAATACACGGTCTATCCTGCCGCATAGAATTATTCTCCTTTAGTTTATAGCTCGGGAGCCAGAGTGGAAAGAGTTTAAAAAACAAAAACATGTGTAATCGCTAAGTTGTAATCGAATAATGGGTCGGCTACGCGACCAAATTCATTTCACGATGCGGCGATCCTATTCGCTACTAGCCACAGACTGCGTCACATTGTCTTATCACATGCTTCATTTGAATATCCACCCTTACGCTTAAAAGGGCCATGGTTTTTGGTAAATATTTTAACTGATTGTAAAAACGTTAAAGGTTTATGATCAGTGAATATTTAAAATTATCTTCTTTTAATTTGTTACTTATGGACTTAAAATGGACTCGAATCGAACCTATAGGAAGTTAATAATGTATTTATAATTAAGAAAGTAGTCACTTTGTAGGTACATTTAAAATATTTAAAGAAAGCCAGTCTTGGAGATCTGTGGGGTCTGTGAAACTCTAGTTGTAAAACAATTATAAACAAAGGGACAGTATACAAATATTCAAAAATAAAAAGTAAAGAAAGCGCCCGCTTAATCCAAAAGCATTCAAGTTTTTATATTATCTTAGTCTTTCTTTTTTTTAAGAATTGTCCGCTTAGCATTGATGGTGGTCTGATGGTGGCCCAACTCATTAATGTTGAAATTCGAGTATTCAATATGATCTACTTGTCAAAGTACCTGCACATTGGAACTGTATACCTATGAGTAATATCATATTCCCTAAGAAAAAATGAAAAAAATCGCATTGCATTTCCTCTACTTTCAATTAAAAGGTTGAGAACGGAGGTGGCGAATGTTAAGGTGTATTAAGGTAAATTTTATTGGAGGAATATGTAGTATTTAGTAAACCTATTTAGATGTTAGCTCTGTTTGAACTCATAATGCAGTAAAACTTTTTAATTCCTTCAAACCGGAACTATCAATACCAATAACCAAATTTAGAAAAGTCATTAAAAATGAACTGCTGAATCAGCAAAACTAGCCACATTGTTGTCGCATTGCTACATTTTGTGTTTTTTTTGTTTTTGTATTATAGTACTTACTATTTTCTTTGTTTTTCTCTACTACTGATGATCAAGCCCAGAGAATGGGGGGGGGGGGGCAACGTCGGCTGTTAGGGTCATATATACAGCGTGTTTCATAGTTAAACCGACATACGTTAACTGTAAATAAAGGGTACTTAGGTGATTTCAAATAACCTTGGTTAATGGGTCTAACGCCTTTAATAACCGAGATACGGGGTGTTTCATCCATTTCAGCCAATATTTTGATAAGCCGTAACTTTAGAACCACCTAGTAGATTTCTCTCATACTTGGTACAGGTATAGTGTGTTAATAGACCAATCCTATAGTGTAACAACTACAATTAAAATCCAGATCCGGATTAAGAAGAATTTGCTAAATTTGAAAATCCCCAAAACAACACCCTTTATATCAAATTTTTTAAAATTGGGATGGATATTTGAAAAAAACGGAAAAAATGAGTTAAAGTAAAATTTTCTTTAAGTGCACATCCCATTCTACTACTGGAGTTTTAACGTCAAATTACATCAAATGCATTTTTTTCATTTTCACAAGCAGTAACTTTCGAAATACCTGGTAGATTTCTTTCATATTTGGTGCAGGTATCATTTTTTAGTAGCCCAATCGTATAATGTAAGGACTATACTGCAGTTATAATCCAGATACGGATTTGTAAATTTGTAAAATTTGAAAATCTCCAACGAAACACACTATACATAAAATATTTTTTAAATTGGATCAGACATTCGAAACAAATGGAAAAAACAGAGATATTCTGACATATTTTTTTAAATGCACATCTCGTTTTTTTAAATGCACATCTCGTTCTACATATTACCAAACTTTTAAAGTAAATTGAATTAATACAATACATATTATAATTTTCATAAGCCATAACTTTGGAAACACCCTGTAGATTTCTTTCATCTTTGGTTATTTAAATAGCCCAATCGTACAAAAACTAACGGATTTTTTTAAATGTAATCGGATACCTATTTAAAAAAAGAAAAAAGACAAAAGATGTGTTATACTAAAATATTTTTATAAGTGCACAATAGCGTTCTACAAAAAAAAATGTTTGGGCCATTTGTGAGACCGAAAGTGAGTTTTTTAGGATATAAATGGACCTAGAAACTACAAAAAAAATTCAAAAAAATTAAAATTTGATTTACGCAGACATGAGAAATATCCTCTCATTGCCGGACTTTGGGGGGGATTGTCCCCCCACCCCCTTTGGAGCCGCCGTTGCTTCTGATTGCTCGAATAACCAACCAAGATGAAGATAAAAAACAATTTTTGACGGTGAAGAAAGAGACAATATGATGTTAGCTCAACTAATCAGGAAAAACTGACATATTTGTTATACCCAAAGAAACCTCAGGATTTGACCTGATCACCGATGAAATTTTAATAATAGATAATTCCAAATTAGAATTGTTAAAGAGTATTTCTTGAAAGTCAAAAACTCATCCTGGAAATAAAATTCTTAAATGCAAATTTTCATGAAATGTAAAAGTGAAAAAACCTGTTTAATCAATTGTTATTAACTCCTAATCAGTACTGCAAAAATTATGGGTCTAATCTAATTGGTACAAAAATTATCGGTCATAATGAGATAAAGGATAACAAACAGGAAAAACACAGAAATTAAAGTGAAAAAGGAAAATAACTATTTGAATCAAGGGAATCTTATAACAATTATTATTATTCTCACTAATAGTTAATGTTAAAATTCATGTAACATAGTTGATCGATCCCCTCTTTTTTTACTAGATTTAGCCCCTTCAAACTGTTATTTCCGGAACTGAAAAACACGTGAAAAACAAGAAGTTTTTAATAAACAAAGCAATAATAAATAGAGTAAACCAGTAAGGAATTTTAATTTATTAGATTCGACATCCTAAGACCGGTTTCTGTCTTTCGACTTCATCAGTTAGGCTTTTCGAATCCAATAAATAAAATTCCAAACTCGTACAAGTCAATAGCTATATCCGCTAAAAGATAACATTTTTAGATGTGCTACCATCTGTGGTAAGATGGTAGCACATCCAATAATAAATACTTTTTTATAAAGCTTAGAAAACTGTTGTACTATGTAGTTATATTAATAATATTTCGTAGTAAGCTAAGAATGTATTAATATACACTGGTAAACCATAGAGGGTCTGAAATGGATCCTTGTGGATTACTTTCTTACTTCTCTAAAATAATGTTACCAACCGATATTTATAGCCGTTATTACTGGTTTTATATTTGTATTTACCTTTTTAGAGCATTTTTCCGTTGAATGCCATTTAATTTTTCAAATTTTGAAAAAAAGATTAGAATTATTCTCCATACAAGTTTTTCTTAAAACTAAATAAACATCCTCGAAATTGCCGGGAAACACCACTTTATAACCTAATTTTTGGCAATGGCGCGCAAATTTTCGTTTGATCGACAATTGCGTCCGTTTCTTGTGACTCACGTTTTCAACTGATTTATCCTGTAAGGCCGTTGTGGCATCAATAGGGGAGAACAGCACCCCATTCAAAGATTGTTACCTAAAGCCCATTTAGATATCAAAGGATATGGACCATTACTTGGTCTGACTTACCGGTTTATAGTATTTAGGGGGCCTCTTTGTGTATTTTTTACCATACAATAAAGGGTCTTTGCTGGTTTAAGTATGTACAGGGGCGTACAAATTATATGTCAAATTTTGATACCAAATATTCACCGTTTGATTGACGTGAAAATTCAATTGTCATTTTTTATATAAGTATGTAAAAAAACAGTTTAAAGAAAAAAACTTGCGCAATTGATAAATTATTCTTTTTTAATGAATTAATGTTAAATACAATTTTTCATGAAAATAAACCCCTCCCGAGTTATAGGGCGTAGAAAATTGAATTTTCACCACAAAAATCGTACATTTTTTAAATATAACCAAAAATATTTTAGTATTACGTAAAAATTGATATGAACTAATTTTATGGCCTTGAGCTAACAATTAAAACAATTCAAAAATGGGTGTTTAAAGAAACTGGATCGTTCTAGCGTAAATATCTGGAAAAATATGACTTCCACAAAAAAATGTATATAATATCCTAATGAGAGAACAACATTAGGAACAGTTTAAGACTATCCAGAATCGTTTAACATAAGCAGAAAAAAAGTTATGGACAAAGTTCTTTCAATTTATTTTACGTCATTTTTTTAGCGCCATCTAGACTGTGGTATTTGTAAAAACAAATCCTTGCAGAAAGTCGTAACATATGTTTCTGAAATTGTCCAGTAATTTTTAGATCTACGGGATAGGTATTTATTCAATTTTTAGTCAATAGCGTGAAAAGTATTGATTTTTGAAAAAAAATTAAATAGGCAAATGTTCTTCGGAATAATTTATATTACTTGTTTTGTCTGTAACGAGATATGGCCGTTTGAAATTGCAAATATTGAAAAAACGGCCATTCCTGAAAAAGTTTGTCATAACATGAAATTTCGGCGAAATCCTAAGCTTTAAAATTGTTTATTGCACATCTTGATATTATCAGCCAAAAAAAAGTTACCGGAAAAAAATACATTTTTTTCTAGAAATGTAAGATTTTTGTGGTGAAAATCCCTATAACTCGGGAGGCGTTTATTTTCATGAAAAATTGTATTTAACATTAATTCATTAAAAAAGGATAATTTATCGATTGCGCAAATTTTTTTTCTTTTTTTTTTCCTCACTTTTTAATGTATAATAAAATCAGAAAAATTGTTTAGTGTCGTTTTCTGGTATCCTAGGAGACCATAATTATTTGTTATCAAAGGTATTGTAAATTTGGTGATAACAGCTGTCAAGTTTTGCCGCTGGTAAACTCGAAAAAACTGCTGACAGGAGCTGTCATACAGTTTTTTCATCTAGAAATCATTTGTAATTCAAAATTGCGCGTTTCTGATTGGTGGAAAGTAAGATGAGGGAAATAGTCAGTTATATATCTAGTATAGTTTTCGCCCTATTACATGTTAACAGGTGGATAAACGGCGAAATTTATTATTTAGACATATTATACATCGAAATATTATATATATGAAGACTAAGTTTTCACAGGTCCTACATCCATTATTGCATCAGTTGTGTCTATTCCGTAACCCATTTTCTATGTTGAGATTTGAAGGAGGCTTCCATCGACTAATACTCAATTTTGTCGTAGTAACCTCTTTCGGTTTCGTTCAACGAAAAGTTTCATGGCCAAATATCAATGCCACATCGTACAGATATTGGCTAAATCTTGGAATTCCATGTATATTGTAACAAGCTTGTAAGTTGGAGAAAAATGATTCATACTTGAAGAATGCCTGTTTATTGTAATTACCTACTTGTCTTTAAAAGTATCTGATCAAAAGTGGGTCAGATTTGCATTTAAAAATCAACGATTTGTTACGAAACTGTTTACAAGCATTTTGTAATAACAGTGACATTGTTTGTATGTAGAAAAAACATATGATTTACGTTGTGTATATTTTTTGTTTCAATGCAGTGAATTAGCAATAATAAAATGGGTGAAATTGTCCAAAAAATTGACTGTCACGATGGTGTATTGATAAATTTTTAACCTATGGTATTAAACAAATTTCTATTTATTCCACATAATATGCATGACGGTGAAGAAGTAAAAATATGTCTAAAAAACAAAGATAACAGAAATTATTTAAATATTAACAAGCACAATAGGTTGAAAAAATCAAGATAAACCAGACCAAGCACTATTAAAGCTCGCCAAATGAAGACACGGAAAAATCAAGCCATAAGTTTCTTAGAGCTGAACACATCCCCAACAAGTCTTTCATAAGTTTCAACTATTCCGTGCTCAAGAGTGAAGTGAGATAGATATATAAAATGTGTGAAAATGGCGTCCAATTTATGCTGTGATGCATGGGCGTACCGTTACAGAGGGAAATGGGATGTGACATAATATACTTATTTTTTTAACGATTTTAATTTTACCACGTCGCGTCGGTTATTTAATCAAATGAGTAATCGTAAAAAAATTGACGATCAGTTATTTCGCTAGTTCGCTCAGAACACCTAGTGTTCGTCAATGCAGGATCAAGGGAAAATTCATCATTGCCTTGCAAATGTGTCTGTGTTGCTTTTATCAGGCTGTACATTCGGGATTGAGGTAGGAATAGGAAACTAACTACAAATTAAACACTGATGAATTATTAGTTGTATCAACCTGAAATAAAAGAAAAATGTTGGTGTAGTAGGAACCTTCTACGTTTAGATAAATCCTGAAATTAATTTTAATTTTAATCTTATCGAACCTACAACAGCAAAAAATTGTTAGTAAATACCAACTAACGAAAACGTTGGCAGCAGTAAAACAATTTTTTTTTCTACACTACGCTACATAAAATTATATACACTCATAATTCACGAAGCAGGCGAGAAGGCATTGACAGTGACATATAAATCAAATCAAATAAGTAATTAGTTAAAACTACAATTACAGAACACAAAAATACAAAATTAAAATTTCAATAAAAGTTGCAAGATTAATGGGAAATCACTAGTCGGTATTATGGAAATGTTTTTGATTGTTTAAAATATTCAACATATTCTCAAATGATTGGTTTGACCTTTCACATCACATAAATTTAGGACATAATGTTTAAACAATATTACTGGAAGTACCTTATTTCAAGTGAAAAATGTTTGCATTTTAGTAAAGCTTCGCCAAAGTATTTTTAAATCTTATAGCCTAAATTTATTAAAAAAAACAAATAAATATATGTATATTACCTTGATATTGGTTCTGCATCTTTTTTCAAATATTTCCTTCCACTTGGTTTATATTCAAAGCATTTTTAGGTGGGACCTTCACTTCCTCAAATCCTAACAAGGAGTACCAAATATTTCTCCTTTCAACATTTGCAGGAAACCTAAAAGTCATGTCTTCGTATAACTGTTTAAATGAAAAATTAATATTACCTAAATACTTAGGTAGTTTGGCAGAAAAACAAAATGTGATTTACTTTTTAACAAAATATATGACACCTACATAATTATAAGTCGTTGCAATAAGTTAAAACAATCCTTTAGGCATTATTCAAATATTTCAGAAAAATAAATAACACTTACAAAGGAATGATTATTTTATTCTTGTGATAACTGATTAAATTTAGGAAAAAATATGCAACAATAATTTTTATAATACAAATAATTAACTGTGATTAAATGTGATCTCTCTCTAGTTCTGTTTCCCTATTCTGTCTAGCTACTCGTCTAAGTTAAGGGATGCTGATTTCTTGACATGCTTGTCTCATTTTAGCACAAAGTTCTTCTCGATTTCTGGGCCTTGTTTTATGTTTTATACTTTATTTTTTACCATTCCCCCCAAAAAAAATCGAGGGGTGTAATATCGGGATATCTCGGAGGCCACAGCTCAAGATCACCAACTCTAACTAGAAATTAACGCAATAAACTCAAAACTGACTGTCATTTAGCACTTCAAGCACTTCAAATTAAATAAAATAAAATTTGACGTTTCGACTTTGATTCTAAAATAGAGCCATAATCATAAAGAGGAATCAGTTCTACCGGTTCAACAAATTTAATTTGGAAAAAGATATAGAGAATAATTAAATCATATTTGTATAAATTGGTATCCAAGTTTGATTTACATAAAATACATTGTGTTTTAAATAGTTGCGAGGAAGACTTCAATTCTACCAAAAATAGACAATTAAGAAAATTTAATAATCTAATTGAAGAAAAACCACACAGAAAATTCATTATTGGCTAAACTTTTAAACAATTTTAGTGCCTTTAAAGTGTTTTTAAAGTGTTTGCTCAATATTTGAATAAAAAATAATGGCTAGCTGTCTTTTAGGAGTGGATGAAGGGATGAAGAAAAAAATAAATAACAAGTCTCGTAGAACTGTCAAACATGAAATTCATGGCTGTCCAGGATGCAGACATGATATTTTTTACAGCTAGGTGTTATAGAATGAACATTCTGACAATAGTGTTAGAATGAAATACCTATAAAATACATAAGAGACAAGTGTTTAGGAATTTTCTTTCAATCTCAAGAGCGAGAATGTTTCTTTTCTGTTATTATAAGTGGTTTCAGAATAAGTACATTCAGTAGTGTCTTGATCTGTGGTTCAAAGCCAACTTCATTAAATGTTTATGGTATCATTAGAGGCTTGTGAGGAGTTGTATTATCTTGAAATATCTTTTGAAATTTTGTTCACGCCTACAGGAACCAGCATATTTCCATTCCTTTGATTTTAATTTTGTTTTGTGAATTTTTATATATATATCCAAAAGAATCCTCATTGAATAGGCGGCAACGTTCACTGGAAATACGTCCATCGATTTTTTGAAATAAATATTTACTCACGTGGCTATTTTTCTAAAAATATGCGACATATATTCTTATTGGTCATTTAAGTTCATTAACACGAGGTCAGCGTTCGGTTAATTTTTGTTTAAGGAAACTATGCGGATTTGAACAAATCTTAATTAATCCGATAAATGCATTTATCTCATCAACTTATCAGAAGTCTTTATCTGACCGGAAAATTCGGAGTTTTTATTATCAGTCACTTCTTGTTGATAAATGTTTATCGATTGACATACGTGATTGTAGAAGAATGTAGGGCAATTTATCTGGATACGCAAATAATTACTGTTGAAAATAACGATTTACAATTATAAATAAAGATTTATTGCCGCGTGTTTTCAATTGCAGAACAAATGGCAAAGACGATCAAAGCAACTTTTCGGCACATCTGGCAATTTTGTTTTTATATTTTTTGCTATTGAAAATGTATGAAATATATGTAGATCGGACAGGAGATACAAAAAATCAAAAATGGAAAGAACAAAATAAAGAATATTCTTTATTATATAAAGGCTTTCTAAACCGAAGAGAAATAATTAAAAACACAAAAATAAACCTTTATGAAGTCATTTACAGACGCATTCTCATATATTGCTGTGGTTTTCTAGATTTTCGTCATATTTCGTCATATTCATGATTTCTAAAGTTCTAAATACGTCAGTAGAAGTGAAATTAATATTGAAATGTCCGCAAACAAAAAAGTTAGTTGTCATTAGACTTTTTTATTCATAATTATTCTCGGGTTAACAATTGTCCCACTAGACGTGAATGTAATCTAAATTTTAATATCAAATTAACTACTTGTTTTGATTTAGAAATACAGGGTGAGTCATGAGGAACTATAAATACTCCTAAAGCCCTTAGGGGGAATACTAAATGACCATTAAAAAGTGTCATCATCCATTGTTAATTAATATACAGGGGGCAGAGGTGGTTTTACAGTTCAGGGGGCCCTATTCACTAAGACAATTGGGGCCCTTTCCAGTGACGTAGCTAGGTGTATGTATTTGTCCTTCTTTTTATTTATATATAAACACTCCTTTCATCTTACAGTGGCCTGAAGATGTCAAAATAAATTGACGAAAAGTTCGCTTTCAAGAAATATTGTTTTCTTTAATCCAAGACCTGTTTCCAAAATAAATGAAGACGTGTTATTAGCGTTTTTCTTCGAAAAATCAAAGCCATTGTCTCCTGGTACATTATGTTCCGAATACTCCATGTTGAAATTGACTATTTCTATAGAAAAAACCGAGGCATCAAAATTTAACCGCTTAAAGGCAGTTTTAGAGAGCAAAAATGATGGATATCAGCCTCGAAAGTCTCAAGTATTTACAAACGATAAAATTTCAAAGTTTTGATGGAAGCTCCTGATGAAATATATTTATTAAAAAAAGTCGTAGCGATTTTTGGTTTAGCTGGAACATACCGAACTGACGAGCCTTTATAATCTTTAAGTGAAAGATGTGGAACATAAAAATTGTATAATATTGCTGAAGATTCCCAATACAAAAAAACAATGTGCTGAGAACATTTGGAGTAACAGAAGATTGGGTAACATTTGTATATCGTTATATACAACTCCGGCAGGAAAAAGCTCAAGAAGAACGCTTTTTCAGATGTGTTAATCAAGTGGTTGGAAAACATACAATCTTGAAAATTCCTCAAAATTCCAAATCCAAATCAGTACACCGGCCACTCTTTTAGAAGAACACCTTCTACATTATTAACAAATGTTCCAGGCGTTGACATATTGGATTTGAAAAGACTTGGAGGCTGGAAGACGTCAGCGGTGGCGGAAGGATACATAGCAGATTCTATGAGCCATAAAATTGAAGTGGCTAATAAAATAATAGACCAAAAATCCAAAGAGTTTACCAATGAAGATATTGCTAATGACATATTATACCAAAAATCGACACAGATTTATCAAGGAAAATCAAGAAACAGATACATACTAAAGAAAAAAGTCAGTCAGTTGGGTAGAATTTTGAAAAATTTTATACCTTGGGTCTAGCTAAGATATTGACTCTAAATTCTTGGACTTCCTAAATAAAATAATTAAGTGTTTCAACACGGCATTTCCCATCCGCCCCATTAAAACTAAACGCCATAAACCTCGGACAACTAAAGGAATAAGAATCTCTACTTTATCGAAGATAACAGAAAGGCTAATGAAAAATCGCCTTCTGCCCTTTATTTCCAAACAAAACATCCTAACACCTCATCAGTATGTTTTCTTACCTAAAAAATGCACTAGTGACGCAATGTTTTCCGATCTTAATGAAATATATACATCACTTAATGATAAACTTTTCACAGCTTCAGTATTTTGTGACTTCGCAAAGGCCTTTGATTGTGTTAATCATGAAATTTTAATTAAGAAACTACTTTATGGCAATGGTTTAAAACTTACCTAGAAAATAGAAATCAACAGGTACAATTTTATTTTTATTATTCATCAACGATATCACAGACTTAAAAATAACCTGGAGGAGTTCTGATATACAGACATTACCATCTAGCACAAACAGTAACTATTAAGTCCTGGTATGACTCGAATGGGCTTTGTTTCAATACCAATAAAACCGTAGCAATGTCTTACATAGGTACTTTACAGCCTATAACTCTAAGCAATAATCCGATTTTAACGGTGAACTCAATTAAGTTTTTACGTCTTTATATAGACAAATTCCTAAAATTGTCCACTCATATTCATATCTTGGCAAAAAAAATTATCTTCTGCATGTTTTGCCATTAAAACTGTTTCTAAAGAGCTAACCCCTACTACTGTATTAATGACCTACTTTTCCTTATTGGAATCTCACCTTCCCTATGGTTTTCCGTTCTGGGGTTCTTGTAGCTTATACCACTTCGAATCTATTTTCAAATTACAAAAAAGAGCAATTCGTTATGTATTTGGTTTAAGTGGCAGGGCACACTGTGAAAATTACTTTAAAAATTTCAAAATTCTAACCCTTCCTGCTCTATTTATCTTTGAATCGTTCTGATTAGTTCGCAAGCACATTCAAAAGTTGTCGGAAAGACCAACTCATAGATATCCTACAAGAAATTTAGATACTGTTGTTTATTTAACTATTCCCACCTCTGACCTAATAAAACATTCTATTACCTACAATGCCAAAAAATTGTATAATAATAACCTTCCGATACAATTAAAATCTATAAATTCATATAAGTTCAGAAGATCGACTATGGCTTTTCTTCAAGAAAGACCATTTTACACAGTGGCAGAATTCTACAACGTGCCTTAGTTTTTTAAATGGCACGTTTATTTTTCTCATCATGGCGATCTCAAAAATGGCTGAAAATGTCATTTAGAAAATAAAACTTGTCACACAAAAATCACTTTTGTGTGGCAAAAACGTGGCGAGAATTACTGCAATCATATAATCAGGTGCCGCCACTTTAAGGGTTCCCAAAACGACACTAAAACTATCATGCCCACTTTAAGGTCACTGCCACTTATTAGTGGGTATTTAAGTAACTATTATTTTCCACTTTAATGTTTCTGCAACTTTGAGGTAGTCTCGCTTAGTTGTTATAACGTTTCAAACACCTTCAGTGGCACCAAAACATTATGAAACTATTAAGTGGCTCCCAGCGGTGAACTTTACGTGATTACAACTAGGCAAAAATAAACTGAAGTTATTCTTAATGTGTAGGGTAGATTTAGTGATTATTACGTAATAGCCACCCAATCGAAGTTGCGATATTCTGTCACTATAATGCTACTTGGGTATGCTGGGCTTTAAATTTTTTTTAATGAATGATAATCAGTTTTAAGGAAACTAAATTTGTTTTTGTTTGTTACTACAATTTGGGGATTTACGTAAGAAGGCATTTCGGGAAAAAAATAAAACATCATTATGACGTCTTAATTATATTAATGAGCTTAATGACCTTAATTATATTAATTATTACCTGTTTTGAATTGAATAAACTTATTTGAATGAGAATGTATTAATTTATAATGAAAAGGGTCTATGAATCAAAAAAAATATTTATTTATGAAATGCAGATTTTACTTATAAATTTTTGTATTAAAAATCAATTCTATTCTCTTGTTATTCTCATAACTAGGAATTTAATAAAAAAATTTTAATTTTGGTTCCGTTCCATTTTTTTTATCTAGAACAACTACTTCCTTAAATTTGATGGATTTGTATTTATTTTAGAATTAAGTATAAATAAATAATAATAATTAAGTCAATTTGTCACAAAATATAAAGGACCAGGCACCTTTCTTATGGGAAAATGGCTTTCCGTCAAATTTTCTGAAAAGTTGGTATGATGTAGAACTCAATGCTCTGAAAAAAAGTGTCCATTGGCCCAAACCGATCCTATGGCTAGTTTTCGAGGTACAGGGTTTTAAACATCGAAAATGCCACTTTTTTGCAACCAGATTTCTCATAACAGACCTGTTTTATTCGCATTTGTTGTAGAAAACATGAATTATAGATTATTTGGCAACAATATTTTATAAACAATTACTGTACAATTTGGTTATTTACAGGGTGGTTCGAAAATAAGTAATACGGTTTTTTTGAAGAAATCATTTTTTTTATAACAGCTTTAAAAATAGAAGCAAATGCCATTGCATCATGAATATATAGTTTAAGTAATTACTTCTTGGTGATGAATCATATTTTATACAGGGTGGCTCATAAATGTAGTTACAGAAGGCATATAATGTATTTTAGCTTTGACGAATCGCCCCGTATAAACGATGTGTTATAAAAATTTTGTATTATCTTAAACAAATGTATGCCCTGTCACTCTACAACTACTCTAAGTCATACAGCGTGTTAAACTGATTGCAAACACTTTAAAAATTAGAAAACCTGTGTTTTATGCACCACCCTGTATTTTAAAAGTTTCTCCGTCAACTTTATAAATTAATACATTTTCACTTTAACAGAAGCTCAATATTTACCTGAGCAAAATTTTGTTGTAATCCTATGACCAGTTTTCCTAAAATGTGTACCCATCCTTCTAATTTCATAATTAGTAACCTTTTTTTGGAAAACTGGTCATAGGATTACAACAAAATTTTGCTCAGTTAAATGCTGAACTTCTGTTAATAGGAAAATGTATTAATTTATAAAGTTGACGGAGAAACTTTTAAAATACAGGGTGGTGCACAAAACACAGCTTTTCTAATTTTTAAAGTGTTTGCAATCAGTTTAACACGCTGTATGACTTAGAGAAGTTGTAGAGTGACAGGTCATACATTTGTTTAAGATAATACAAAATTTTTATAACACATCGTTTATACGGGGCGATTCGTTAAAGCTAAAATACATTATATGCCTTCTGTAACTACATTTATGAGTCACCCTGTATAAAATATTATTCAACAGCAAGAAGTAATTGCTTAAACTTTATATTCATGATGCAATGAGATTTGCTGGTATTTTTAAAGCTGTTATAAAAAAAATGATTTCTTCAAAAAAACCATTTTACGTATTTTCGAACCACCCTGTAAATAACCAAATTCTACGGTAATTGTTTATAAAATATTGTTGCCAAATAATCTATAATTCATGTTTTCTACAACAAACGCGAATAAAACAGGTCGGTTATGAGAAATCTGGTTACAAAAAAGTGGCATTTCCGATGTTTAACACCCTGTACCTCGAAAACTAGCAATAGGATCGGTTTGGGCCAATTGGCACTTTTTGTCAGAGCATCGAGTTCTACTTTATACCAACTTTTCAGAAAATTTGACGGAAAGCCATTTTCCCATAAGAAAGGTGCCTGGTCCTTTATATTACTCCAAATTAATTTACATGCAAATCTAAATAAATAGTTTGTACAATTTTATATAAATTTAAATTATCAAAAACCTTGTTTATTTCTATAAATCAATAAAAATAGAACTACTTCCTCCCTAAACTAAATCCTATTGAACTGATATGGGCACAAGTTAAAGGATATGTAGGTCGACATAATACGACATTTAAGTTAAAAGATGTAGAAGCATTGTTAGAAACCTCCATATCACTTGTTACAAAGGAAAATTGGCAAAAGGCAATCGAGCATGTGTTAAAAGAAGAAGTGGAATCTGGACAAAATCTTGGATGTCGATACTACAGTGCCACCTTTAATAATATCAGTAAATAATGACTCATCAAGTGAATTTAGTGATTCAGAGACTTTCACGTTTCCTGATCTTCGAGAGTAGGTAAGCATATTTTATATCAAAATGTTACAATCATATTAGTACAAAAGGAGTAGGATCTGGTGGCGCGGCGTTGAGACCACCCAATTAACGCTGCCAGAAACTAAACCACCAAAAAAAGCTCAACAGCGTGCAAGACTGCAAAAACGCAAGCAAAACCGGAGCATGTCAAAAAAGTGTTGAAAATATTGAATTTACCAAGTTTACCCACCAAAAAAACACAAAAAACAAGAAATTGGCTTTGTCAGGTCAGGCCAACCAAAAAAAAATTTTTTTTTACGTGTGAATGGCGAGGGTACTCACCTGAAACAAGCACGCCCGCGGTTAAATTACAATTATTTAAGTTTAAAATAGTAACAAAAAATAATAATAATACAAACAAATACACCCTAATTTACCCAACCGTGCTCTCATCAGAGTCTTAAAAGGGATTAAAATAAGGATAATCTATTGTTATGTCTAACAAAACCGGGCGGCACAGGCAAAATTCTTAATTTTAACACACCTTTCAACTACCGGCTATTTAAAATCACAGATTTTGTTTGAGCCGCCTGTGCTGTAAAACTCCCATACAATTTTGATTTATTATTCAGTGTCGATTTGGTTTTCACTATAATTTTCAATTTTCGATCTTCTTCTATGTATCCCATTTTTATCTTCTTCATTTACTTTATGTTTGTCCTGATATCATACTTCAAAATTTTAATTTTTATTTACTAATTCAACAGTTTTATTTCAAATTGTAATCGTCCATTTTTAAATATTGTAAACTTTAAGTACTTCTGAACTTTTTTAAAACATTTTTCTTTTTTATTTACAGAACTTTTAAAATAGCAGGTATAACGTTCTACAACTTTTTAATAAAAAAACCAAAACAATAAATTAATTTTTTCTACAAACATGTTAAAAATATTACTTTAAGGCACCAGACCCTTAAAGCACTAGTGCCTTAAAGTAAATGTCAAATTTTGACAGTAATTTTCTAATACATTTAATTTGTATTTTCTTTATTTCTAAATCTTTGGGTCTAAATTTTTGGGTCATCGGCCAGGTACAAAATTGGAATCTAAATAAAAGTAAAATTTTAAGTATGCATATGTGTCCCTTAAAAATCATTTTTCAAATCTGCAGATATTACTTAGGATTAGATCAATCTTAAAGGATTATAATATTGTTAATAATTCATTTCTATATAACTTCAAATAATCTTCTGAATGAGTAAAACCACTTATTTTATTAAAAAGTTTTTTAATTTTGACGTTTCGACTTTCTTGTTCGAAAGTCGTTTTCAAAATGACATAACAAAATACAGAGTTGGCCAAACTTCTGACCTCGGAGGATTACGTCGTTGTGGTAAGAGATAAAACTTTCAAATTTTGTGTGAGCTAGTACAGTTACTGGATGCACATTTTGAAAATAGTTTCGATTATACAAGGTGTTCCAAAAACTCGTAGCAGCACAAAATTACATTTTTTTTAAATGGAACATACTATATTTTATTCAAGGATTGAAAAGATCTCACCGAGAGCGACAAAAAAATATAACATGTTAATATATTATAAGGGTGTTTCAAAAATGACCCCTCCCCCCCATCTTTAACACTCTGTAAAACAGTAAATCAAAATAAATCAACAGGTCTTTGTATTCACAAAGTTGATAAACCAAAGGTTTCATTGGCTGTGCTCGCTATTAATTACTTTTTTATCTGTGGCTTCTTTAATACAGGGTGAAACAGAACTTAAATCAAGCAATTTCTCAAAATTTTCAAATGGATCTTTCTACAATTTGTTAGTACAATTAATAAGCTTTCAAACGATATAGTATAGTTAGACATAAGTTAATGGAAAATTGTAAATATTTTATGATAATGGAAAAATCATGCATGTTACGTACACAAATTAAATGGTATAAAAGGGTAATGATTTTTTTTTGCCGTTTGGGGGGTGGTGTCAACTCGGAGAGAAGATCCAACAACACCATCGTGTTCAGCATCCTCGAAAACGGGACATAACGCGGGTTTCTCGTTTATAGCGAAGAACAAACGTTTCACCTTTTCGGGGGTGATGTTTGGCCGTTTAAGGGATGGGGTCAACTGTAAAAGAATTGTTACTAACGCCATCGTATCTGGCAACCTCGAAAAAGGGGAGTTACGTTAGTTTTGCCGGTGAAAGACGCGATTCACCATTTTGGGGATAACTTTTAAAAAATTAATGCTTTCGGAAATATTTCCGATAGTAATTCAAGCTCTAGGGAGATTACTAGTCCGTCTGTCCAAAGTTTGTCAAAGGCTTTTTCGATATCGAGCGCAATCAGTACTATGTGGTGACCTTTTTTAAAGTTTTGCCTTATATTGTGTAAAATTCTTATTATTTGCGCTATTGTCGAATGTCCTTGTTTAAAACCATATTGCTCTGTAGGAATTATATTTCTTTTGTCTGTCTCGTCCGTGAGTCGTTCTAGAATTATTTTGTCAATTACTTTTGCCGTTGTGTTTAGCAAAGATATGGGGCGCTAACTATCAACTTTTTACTCATTTTTATTAGGTTTTAGGATAGGTATTGTGTTGGCAATCTTCAGGCCACGCGGGTAATACTGCATCCTGAAGATTGCGTTTATTATATAGTGCATCTGCACAATTGTCTTTTTAGTTAGATTTTTTAGCAATATTGCCTGGATGGTGTCAGGTCCTGGAGCCTTGTTGTTCGCCAGACGTTGTATGTGGTCATGTACCTCTTTTGGTGTTGTGTAGTATAGTCGTTCTGTAGGCGCGTTGTCGTTCGTTAGTATCTTTTGGATGTCTTTTTCTATTTCGTCTTGTTCTGGCGTGTTTTCTATATTATTTTTGAAATTTTTTTGAAAGTGCTCTTCAAAGGCTACTCCTCTTTCTTTATTCTTTTGTATTTTCTGTTGCCATCGAGGAGTAAAGGTATTCTTAATCCCATAATCCCCCTAATTAAATAATTGGAATTTTGAATTTTTTTTTTGCTCCAAAACGCACAAAAAGACGGATTCGTGCAGAAAACAGAATAAAAAAACAAAAAAGTTTATGCCTAACCAAAAAAAATAAAAAATGTAAGACAGACATGTAAAATAAGAAAATGTTGTATTAGTATTTTGAGCGGATAAGTTCGCTTTAGGCTAAAACGATTTATTTTATAATGCGACACGGACCATAAATAATATTTTCATGTTAATATATCATTTTCTTCAATAAATATTCTCAAGATTCACTAATTCAAAACTGGATTCAGTATAACGAATCGTTCGCAGGGTGTAGATACTTGATCTGCAACATAATTTTCGTTACCTTTATTGTCACCAAACAAAATCTGTTTTTACGCCAAACAATAACAGCATAAACCCTTCTGCCCTTTTACCTTCGCAAAGGTACAAAACCAGTGAGAGTGACCACGAAAAAAAAAAATGATTTACACAGCCCAAAGACGAAACCCAGTTTTAACGAGGAAATTAATTTTGATTCGAACGTTATCAAAATCACGGGATATTTCATATATCCTCAACACCGGTCGAACAAGACTTTTTTCCGCATCCACGCCGTGTTTGTCACGTGACTTTCAATTTTTTATAGAGGTGGGAGATGTTGTTCCGCGAAAATTTAACGAAATATGGGTTAACCTTGGTCTAATGAGATATAATTAAAGGGCATTGGACTGTAACAATTTTTAGAGGATTTTTTAGTTTGGTTTTATGAAAGGTTACAAAAATTATTTTAGGAACTGATGAAGGTACTGTTCCAGTTCGTAGTTTGGAAAAGATCTGCACTTATTTCCAGAAAAAATACACATTTAAGAAATGAAAATTTATTAAAAATAAAACCAATACAATAGGTCAATAGGTATTCTAATAATTTTTAATTTATTTCAAAGATTTTTGACATGCTTCCCTATTTTTATTAATTCTAAACTAAATTTTAATTTTTTGGTTTACTTATCATCAGCAACTTCATTTTTGTTACCTTTATTGTGACCAACAAGAAATTGGCAGAATATTGAAATTAGACATTTTAGAAATGAAATTAGTGTTGAAGAACGTTTATTTATATGAATCAATTTCTAAATTATTTTTAACTTTATTTAAAAAAAAATAATTTCTGATTTATACAGGGTGTTTCGTATTAAACTGACATACGTTAACTGTGGACAGAGAACACTTAGAGGGTTCAGAAACACCCATATAGTTTGGGTCTATCTTACTTTATTACCGAGTTACGGCGTGTTTTATCAATTTTGGTCATTTCTTTTAGTCGCTGTATATTCGGAACCACACTGTATATTTTTATGAAATTTGGCATAAATATTCTCCTTTACAAGGACAATCAATACCGTAGTAAAAAAATTAAAAATCCAGGTCCGTCTTTAAAAAAAGTTATCAAAATCATTTTGCTTTAGACCAACACCCTGTATATGAAATTTTAAAAAATGGATAACGTATTCGAAAAGAGGGGAAAAAAATTAATTAGGATTAGATATTTTATTTAAATGCACATCCCATTTTACTACCAAAATTTTAACATCAAACTTAAAATTTATAGGATTTATTATACCTATTGGTATTTTCATCATTTATTGTTACTTTTTTATAATAATGAGAATAGTTATTAACGTAATTATTTAGAATTTTTTTAGGAAATAGAATTATAATGCATTTTTAAAATGTGAAAAATAATGAAAATTATTTTATTTTTATTCATGCTTTATAATTTGATTAAACCATAATAAAAAAGGTTGGTGTGTAATTAAATTTTATTAAAAACTTAAAATTTACTGAAGAAGTTGTTCAAAATGTGAACCATTTTCCTGCAGACAAAGTCTAGCTCTTTTTCAATATTTAAAATGGACTTTCTAATCATTGCTGGATTGTTTCTCACTTCTTCAGCAGTATTTAGTATACGTTGGAGTAGTTCCTCCCTAGAATTAATTTCTGTTTCATAAACTTTCGATTTTAAGTATCCCCATACGAAATAGTCAACAGGATTGAAGTATGGCGATCTTGCAGGCCACTCAATTGGGCCACCCCTACCTATCCAATTGTTAGGAAAATTGTTATTTAAAAGTTAATCTAAAATGAGATGAAGCACCGTCTTGTTGAAAATACATACCTCCAATATTTTCATTTTGTAGCAAAACAGGTAGAATGTTTTGTATGAAATTTAGATATTCTTCAATCTTCAATCAAATTATTATTTAAAACTCCACACCAAATATTTATGGACAATTTATGCTGTGACTGAGACTGTCCTCATTCGTAAATAAGCATCTACGAATAGCTCTTCTATTCCTAATTATCCAATTACTGAAATTGATTCTTGCAATATTGTCATGCGGTTCCAGGCGTTTGACTTCCTGGATGTGATATGGATGAAGACTAAATATTTTTAATTTCTTCCAAACACTGGTATGAGGAAAGTTTAAAGAGTGCCCAATGCGTCTTGTACTTAAATTCGGATTATTTTCATTTACGTTACAATTGTTTCCAGTATTTTCCCATTTTGCAGATTACATTAATGCATATGAACTTGTACCTAGTGCAACTTTATCTAAACATCTACAACTGATCGATGCGACCATTCTTTAAAATTTTGGGATTTCTTTCATCCGGAGGAGTCAGAGTATTCAGCAGAAAAGCTACAGTTGATACATCTGTATTAACCAGGATGTAAAATTTAAAAGTATCCAGTTGGTCTAGAAAAATAACAGTTCTAAAATAACCTTACCTCTATATAACACTTTTATATATACATACAATTTTATACATATAGTCAAAAGTAGAGTTGATGCCTGGTGCTGCGTGTAGCATTTCTGTTGTATTTATTATTAATTTTTTTAATGTATTAATGTCTTAGTTCTGTTATAAAGTTGAGTGAATATTATCTGTGATTTAGTTAATAGTTGTTTTTATTTTGCCGCATCTAACTGTTTCGGTAAGTTAATCGAACCACCACTTTTTTTTAGTTAAGTCTAAGTTAAATGAGAAAAACAAGCAAAGACATTGCAAATAATAAATACATCATCAATACTTGGGCATCTTCTTTTTACATGTTATTGTAGTCAACTAACTTATATTTTAAAGGTATTGGTGTAACATAACCTTACTTTTAATGCATACGTATTTAAAAGGTATAATATGCAATCTATATGCACATTGTCTTAATGATATCAGTATAACGTAACATATTGTTTTTATAAGTTTTATCTTAAATGATTATTTAATATAATTTGTCTATATACACATCTCAGGATCGACAAAAAATTGATGCAGATAAAAACTAAAAAGCAATAAAAAAATGTCATAACGAAAACAAGAAATTTTTTGTGGAAACAAGAACAGCAAAGAAAAAACACAAGGGAATAGAAGGCGGGAATTTAATACTTAAAAAATAAAACTAATAAAATAGGTCAGTAGTCTGACAATTTTTCATTTTATTTACATACTTTTCTATTTTCATCAATTTGGAACTAAATTTTATTTTTTGGTATATCATCAGCAACTTCATTTTTGTTACCTTCATTGTGAATGAATATCAACAAGAATCTGACAGGTTTTTATGCTGAAAAAGCCATACTATTGAAGTTAGAGGAAGAAAACAAATCCTAGAACAAAAACAAATATATGTTTATAAGTTTTTGTACAGCAAAGAAAGAACACAGTAAATAGAATGCGAAAATTTACTAAAAATAAAACCAATACAATAGGTCAATAGGTATTCTGACAATTTTTAATGCATTTCAAAGATTTTTGACATGCTTCCCTATTTTTATTAATTCTAAACTAAATTTTCATTTTTTTCGTTTACTTATCATCAGCAACTTCATTTTTGTTACCTTTATTGTGACCAACAAGAAATTGGCAGAATATTGAAATTAGAGGATGAAAACAAATCCTTGAACAAAATATATATTTAGATGGAAATATGAAATAAAAAAAATTAGGTCAGAAACATATTTAAAGTTATGTAAAAACTAAATTATTTTTTTATCTTCTTAAACAATTGTACCATAAATCAAGTTTATCTAAAAATGTGTTAATGTAAAATAAATTACAATTTGATTACTTTTATCATACATGGATGTAATATTTTAAAATCTCGGTTGATTTAATAACATTTTGCCTTAAATCTGATTTTTGACATTTTTCATAATCTGGTTTCTCGGCATCTATCTAATTTCCTGATGGTGTGTAAACAACATATACTGTAATAACAGATAAAATTACCATCTCACGTAAATGATTTGATATTAATGTTCCTCAAGGATCAATTCTGTGGCCGATAATCTATTTTATTTATATGCTAATATTTTGAAGGACTGGTGAAGAATATGAATAAGGTGTGAATAGAACAATGTGGAATGTCATGACCAAAGTAATGCAAGATAAATTTGAAAATACAGTGAAAATATTTTCCCTTACATTAACATATAAAGAAAATACGTCCCTTAAGTTGGAAGAACAAAGTCAGCAGAATTAAAAATCAATACATGGAAAATTAAAGGCTTATTAAAGGCTAACTAAATGCCCTAAATTAAAATTTTCTGCTGATAAAAAAAGGTAATTAAAAATTTTCGACACCGCAAATTTTCGCAATAATGACTTTCTGCTAGCTTTAATTTAAGTGAGCAGAACATGAGCGAAAAAGTGGGTAAAACAATAAAAATTGCAATTGTCTTTGTACAGTTATTAACGGCTCATTAATAGCTGTAGGAATACACTAATCGCGAATTTCATGCTCGATTTATTTCTTTGCGAAAATGGAAAAAGTCACGACGTGACGTGGTGGTAAGGTTTGCGGTGCATGGCGGAAAAACGATTTTAACAATGAAAATCAGTGTTCCGGTAGTATAGTCGTTGAAAACATATTAATAGCTGATAAAAAAAAGGTAATTACAAATTTTCTGCTCCGCAAATTTTCGCAATAATGACTGCTACCTTTAACTTAAGTGAGCAGAACATGAGCGAAAAAGTGGTTGAAAAATACAAAAGTTAGCCCCATCTTGGATTTTAACTGATTTCCTGGACCGAGATTAATGGGGATTTTAAATGTTAAAAAAGACACTTCACACAATACCATGCAAAAAGAATCATTTGTTTTGCAATTTTGCACAGGTCATGACTTTTTCCATTTTACTGCACTATATTGATTTTTATTTCTGCTGACTTTCCTCTTCCAGCTTAAGGGACGTAAAGAAAATGCCTCTTTACAAATTCGCTAATAACAAAAAGCTTGGTGTTGCTGATTTAGAACAAAATAACTTTAAAAATAAATAAATAAAGTATGGGATGAGATAGACCTACAGAAGAAATTCAATCAATTGAGCCAAGTATGGAGTGAAATAAGAGCCGTAAAAGCGTTCCAAAATAAGGCATTCTCCCAAACATCTAAAAAAATGTTTCAACAGATAATTTCAAAACCGAAAAATTAGTTTGTCTTGTAGTATTATCACCGACTTTTGATGATACTAACCTAGTAGGAGAAACGGACGTAAAGCGTAAATTATTTAGTTTGGGTGTAGCTGTTTTACCAGTTCTCAACTAATTTGTAACTGTCAGTTCATCATGAACCAGATAGTAAAAAATTATGGCACTATGAAATGAAATTCTTGAAATGGATCATGAATAAATTAACGGGAGGTAATAAAAATTTATTAACATAGTCGTTCGCATTCTGTCAAACTTTGCTTACAGTTTAACTAACGAATTAAGAAATAGTGTTTATTATAATTGCATATTTAATATTAATAGCTTATTTCTGAATTAACCAAAAAATAAATAGAAACCGTTATATCAGATTATTTAGATTATCATACGAGTTAAGAATTAATTTAAATTAATTTAATCGTACTTCCTGACCAGCGACTCAAATCGTGTAAATTTGATAATGAAAACTTACCAATAATTAAAAGCTATTTTGGTAATACTAGAACTAATCTAGTTTAAAAAAAGATATTCATATTTAGTTCTATTTCTGACCGGTCTATTATCTAAACCCAACTTATTTGACGATTTTAAATGTAATTTGTCGATCAAGTGAAACAAAACGCTTTTTATCAAAATGCAAATAGTCCATTGTATTTATTTTAACGTTAATATTTTACCGAGACTGAATTCTTTCAACACATAGCGAAAATACAAACAATCTATTGTATTGATATTGGAATATTTGTAATTTTTTTAAATGTTTTTTATTATAAACATGTTCGTTACGTTACTAGTTATCAGCAAAAGATAGTTTCTATTTTTTAAATCAATTCGAAGGGAACCGAACTAAAGAAACAAATTTGGAACTAAATCTTCTCGAAAAAGCCGACGAGCTTACCAGACAAGGCTCATCAATGGCATTCTATGGTTCAGAACCCTTCTGAGGCATAGCAAAAGCAACAGTTAAGAAAGCAATCAGCAAATGATTAAAAGACTTAAACATCTTGAAAAATATAGTTGCCAGTGATTTGCAAATAATCATAGCGTGGTATGATTCTAATTTTCTTTGTTTCAACACACAAAGAAAACTAATATAATAACTTAAATTTGACTATAACAACTTAGTGTTAGAATCACAACCTATGGTAAATTCTTAGGAGCTTGGCTGGATAATGGATTGAAGTTTGACAGCCACATATTCAATCTCAGCAAAAAATTGTCCTCAGGTTGTTTTGCCATAAGGATTGTTAGCAAAGAACTGGGCATCTGCAAGGATGGCTTACTTTTCCTTAAAAGTGTCGCACCTCCGCTACGGCATTGTTTTTTGGGGATTAAGCTCTAACCAGCTTATGAAATCTATTTTCATTTTACAAAAGAGAGCAATCAGGTACTTTTCAGATCATTGCAAGCCACTATTTGTTGAACATAATATTCTTACCGTCTATTGCCTATTCATTTTGGAAACTCCTTCTCTCATTCACAAAAAAATTCCCAGTTGTGCCTAATGTTTCAAACCTTAACACATGTCAAAGATGTAATCTGCCATTACCGGTACCAAAATCTACTCTGACTAAAAACTCATTAACATATGAAGGCAAAAAGATTAATATATGAAGATATAAACATTTGCTATCAACTTTTAAAAGTCATAGTTTGAAACTCTTCAGGCGAAATTTAAAATGTTTACTAGAACAAAAAGCTTACTACAGTATTCAGAAATACTCTGATAGCTTGCAGTAAATCATTCGGTGGAAATCAAGTGGTTTTCTAACTACTAAACTGGATTTTATTTTATGAATTTTAGACTTTAAAATGTTTCATATATAATTTTTGTAGTTTTTTTATATTTTTCTTGTATTTTTTATATATTTTATACTTTTTATACTTTTTTTATATGCTGTAACGATGCTTTGTCAACGAGTTTTAACTACGTCATAAATAAACAATTATGCTTTAAAATTATATACCAATCATATAAATATGTATTACTCAACCCAGTTGGTACTCAATTATTCTTAAAATTTATTAAAAAAAATCTTGTCGGCAGAAGAACGGCCAAGTATCCTTCATCTATATCTGTCCAAAATAAATATCGACAAGAAAGTTGTTTTAACAACCATATTAAATCAGAATTGTTGACCCTGTGTCTTTAGGTCAATGAGTGTGCAAAAAATTGCAAGTCTTCGTAAACAACAATTATTTTGACCTTAAAATTCCGTCTGATTCTATTAAAATATACCTGCTGGTTTGCCAGTACCTGGAAATTTAATTTGAACATATGAATTATCAGTAATCCTGAATTCCGGTGTGCAATTTATGAACAAAATTATTCTTTTGTGAAATTATTTATTTGTTTTGCTTAAATCGGTGAAAACAAGCCCAGTGGTAGAGGTCAGATCTAAGTAATTGCACTACTCATAATATAATTACAACAAAAAAGAGTAGATGAAATGTGAAAAAAAATATGCATAATAAGCAGAAAATAATGTGGCATGATAAATAAAACACAGAGATGTATGAATTGTACAAAGAATAGAAGAACAGGGTAAGAAACTTAGAATCGAAACATAAAACGTAGAAGAGGAAATGAAAAAATGTTTTCTCCACGACCATTTGTTTATTCAATAAATGATCAATGAATGATTAAGCGATAAGTGCTACTGCATTTGTTTCGCATCAACATTATAAATAGAATTATACAATTATACCCAAAGACCAGACATCTGTATGAACCTTGACCGATCTTCTTTCCAATTCCCTTTTTTCCAGAGCATTTACTTCAGAATTTCGAGGACTCAAAAAAAGGGTGTTAATTACGCAGGTTTTTTCTTTTCCTTTGATTTTCCAAAAATATTCATTCAGGCAAGTCGTTCCGGCATATACACCTAATTGAATTTTCGTTCCAGTCTTTTGGTAACACCCTTGCTTCTTATGCGTTTTGCATGTATTTTCATTCTATAACAAGTTACTAGATGAATTTTCTCCACTAACACTACTGAATGTAGTTATTCTTAAAACACTTATAATAACAGAAAAGAAACATTTGTTTCTTGTGTATTTTATACGTATTTCATTCTTACTCTAGTGCCAGAATATTCATTTTGTAACACCGATATATTTAGCTACAAAGATAATTAAATTGGGAAATTGGAACCTTTGGTTTATCAACTAAGTTGAAACACTATCGTCGACCACTCAACCAAAACGCGAATGTTTTGGTTGAGTGGTCGACGATAGTGTTTCAATTTACAAAGATAACAAAAATTTTAAATTCAACATCCAACTCTTCCTGCTACACAAGTATTACATCTTACGTCTTTTCTAAAAAATATTACAGAAAATTAATTCTTTTTGGTCGTGGAGAAAATATAGTCTGTTACTCGGTTAGAACGAAAAACTTACATACTCGTAGTTTCTCACGCTCGCCTTCGGAATATTCCATTCGTATCTAATTTTTCCATTCTAACCTTCAGATAGAATCTACTATTATAGAGTTTAAAAAATCGAGTAAAACGACTAAAACATGAAAATCACTAAACAAAAAAGGCGACAATAGGAATTGGTCACTTCCTAATTTGTATTGGGGGTTGCACCGATTCTGGTGTTCGTGCACTTCAATGGATAAATACATCATCGATTTTATAATGGATTCCCAGCGTTAGGCTATGATAAAAAATTCATTTTCATAATTAATTAATGAAATTAAAACCAGATGCATGAAAATGAAAAACAATAAAAGTAATTACACATGCATTATTGAAATGATATATAATACCATATACGTGCTAATGCGGTATGCGTAGGAGTACTTTTTTTAAATGACTGTTTTTGCAATCCTAATCACAGTTAATATTTAAAAAAATTAAATATAACTACTGTTAAAGGTTGTATTACGTGTAATACCCATTTTTCTTTGGTTTTTTAAATATTGCAGGACTGGATCCTGAACAACAATTTGTATTGGTCTACTACACGCAAATTAAATATGATTAGTTCCCTTGCCTGTCAAATATCAATTTTTAACCAATCACGTGCTTGGAAACTAATTTGACGCAGCCAATCAAAACAAAATAAAGCGACTATTCACCTTGGTGGTAAATAGTCGGCTATTTGATCATCGTCCTCAATATTCACCTGAAGGACGGTATTTATACATAGGTACAGAATTTTTTTGACTCGGGAAATTGATCCTAAAATAAACTTAAAATAAATTTAGACGCAATAAAAATAGTCGGCTATTTGTCAAGGTCTTGGGATATTACTGTCGACCATTTCCCTCGTCTTAATTTCCACCAATCACAAACGCGCAATTTTGAATTACAAATGGTTTCTAGATGAAAAAACTGTATGACAGCTCCTGTCAGTAGTTTTTTCGAGTTTACCGCGGCGAAACTTGACAGCTGTTGTCACCAAAAATTGCAATACCTATGATAACAAGTAATTATGGTCTCCTAGGACACCAGAAAACGACGCTAAACAATTTTTCTGATTTTATTGTCAATGAATTTTGTAATATTGTTTTTAAACAGTGTTTATGTAGTGAAAATGAGTCGCTTTGAAGTGATTCTATGACTAATATTAATCTGGCGATTGAGAAAAGTGTACCGTACAATACCGTTAAAACCCATACGTCAATATGGAACCAGTTTACGGAGTTCTGCAAGGCAAAGAAATACGAGCTTTTAGACACTACAACTAAACCTAATACTGAAAGATTGGGCGTGGAATATGAAGAAAGAAAGTGAAAATTACAAAAAACTAGTTGTGAAGACAATTTGGAACAAGAGATGTATTTTATGAAGTGCAAAATAATTTTTTATCCTTTTAAAGATATTATCTTCAAGTCTAGTAGGGAAGCTCGTAATGCGAAACGAAGGAATTTGCAGATGTGCGCCACTAAAAGGAAATCGAGCTCTGCTTCATTAAAATTGGAAGAATACTACGCAATGGTTTTATTATGGGACGAAGACACTCCGGCGGGACTCCAGCGAAAATTTTACCATATCGCTTCAGTAGAACTTGCCAGGAGAGGTGGAGAAGCAGTCAATTGCAGAGTTCATTATTTTAAAGAGAAAGTGGAAAATTCTGAGATTAAAACAGGTAGATAACATATAACATATTTTTTAAAATAACTGATTTTCAAAAATCCTACTTTTTACGAAGAGTAGAATATAATCGTCTATTCAATAAAGCGTCCCAGAGTGGAGAAAAAAAATGGCCGATAGTAAATGGCAGGTCCCCAACACGAAGAACCCTACCTTTTGTCCAGTCCGTCTTTTTAAATTCTAATGGTTAAACGTTCATCTAGAATAACAACTGATACATTATTCTTAACAGTAAACCCATCATGGAACAAAGAACAATCAAGTGAATGGTACAAAAACACTCCAGTGGGAAAAAACGAACTTTCGAAATGGACTAAAGAAGCAGTAAAGAAAGCAGGATTAAATACAAAAGAAATAAAAATAACAAACCACTCTATGCGGTTGACAGCAGTCAGTAACCTGGCTAAAGGAGGGGTGGGTGAACAACAATTAATTAAAATTATTGGCCACAGTTCAGCCAACTCAATTAAGCCTTATCTGCAAATGGATAATGAGCATTATTCCAACATCATAAACACCCTTAGAAGTGACGCCTCAGAACCTCCAGCTAAAGAACAAAAAACAGAAGGTTCTGCAGCCACTCCTCGAGCTTCTCACTCTAAGCTGGACCCATCAACAACATTAATAATTTACATACACCCAACGTTATCAATAAGTTAACAAAGATTTCAAACAATACTCCTACTGTGTACCAAAATTGCAATTTATATTTTAATTGTACCATAAATAATTTAGTTTGTAGTATTTTGTGATTAAATAAATTACCTGTTTTTCAGTTTTCAAATTAATACCTATATATTTATTATGTATGCATATATAATAGGTAGTATGTTTTGTAAGCTATGTATGCAGAATAATCTGTTACTCATGAAATAGTCTTGTCAAATACCATTCGGGCATCTAATTTTTCCTGTGAAAAATATCGAAAAAACACAATGCAAAGTAATATTTTTTTAACAAAATGCATTCGTGCAGGTTGAAAAATCCTCGTCTTCGATTCGGATTTTTGTTGCCACCAGCACTCATGCTTCTTGTTAAAATATTACCTAGCAACGTGTTTTTTCGATTTTTTTCGGAAAAATTAGATGCCCTTATGATATTACTTACGAAAATAATCACAAGCAGTCTTTTGTTTGGAAGCAAATATTTACAGCCCCGTTTATTTTAACCTTATCAAATTTGGAAAAAATATTGCACTTAATATTCTGCAACCTACTTGTATCAAGAAAATTGCGGTAAAAACGAAAAAAATATAAATTCTGGAAAATAGCTATTTAATAAATCTCTAAAGTTAAAAAACATAGGTACGTTTATTTAATATTAAAATGTATCAATAAAAGTGTTTTTCACTTAAATTATTTATATGCGGAACACGAACTTTTTTGGTTAGGTTTTTTACTGTTTTTAATTTTAATAAATCCTCTTCTACTTGTTTTTTTGTTGTCATTTACATCGTGGAAATTCACATAAGGAAGTGAATAAATCTTAGCAAAGTAGGTACTTTATTTCTGTTGAATTAAAAATGAATTGACCTTTAGATTTTAATCGCTAAGTTTAGTCATTCCAATTACAGAAATAAAATATTAATTATTTCATTCAAGTTCAGTTTTGTTGCGGTTTATTTAATGGGTAATAACTTAAGATACTTATTTCTTTTGGAATAACCAAACAAACTTACTTTTCTAACAGCATCTAAAGGTAACATTGGTCCCTTATTATCGCGTTCTTATTCAAAATAAGTTGTTTACGACTGTTCAGTTGCTTTAACATTTTTTTTGAAAGTATATTTGTTGTTAAAAGAACAGTTTTTTCTATAAATACACGAAAATATAATAGGCAAGTAGATATAGACATGATTTTTACAAAATTTAACAATAATTGCAAAAGCTTTAAAACTTTAGTTGAATGAAGAACAAGTTTAAATGATTTTGCAACGTTTTTTTCTGAACGGAACATATTGAAAATCAGGATTTAATAAATTTTCGCATTAATATCTTTTAGCCTCAAAATTGTAAACGACTAGGTATTAACTTCATGGAATAATTTCTCTGTGACGGAACTGGAGAATTATTGAATGTTTGCAAAAATCTATTGTGATTTATTCGTGAATAACCCTGTAACTGTAAATATTTTTAGCCGAACCTTTCCATGTGCATCTAACCAAAACTTATATTAAACTCAAACTCAACATAAAATCAATCCAGCTTTTCAATTTGAAGAAAAAACTGATAAAATCAGTAATTCTCCACTTTAACGCCCTGTACCTCGAAAACTGTTATAGTATCGGATGTAGAATTCATAACTCTCAAGATGTTATAAAAATCGTTATGTAGTGATAAAATAGTTACATTTGACAGGGGAAATTTTAAAATACAGGTTCATGGTTCATGGTTTTTGTACTTTTCTCAAAATAGAATACCTTCCTATAAATAAACCACCCTGTATATTTTGGAGATTAGAGACACACATATGTTGGTGGTATTACCTTTCCCAAAAATCAATCCGTAAATACAGGGTTTTGAATTAATGTTAAAAAAAATAATTTTGTCTAGCGGTTCTCTCTATGAAACACCCTGTATAAGAAATGTGTACTGTGCAATATTTTCTCCACGAATATGGAATTTTTTGAACCATAAAAATTCCAAAAAAGGACCATGGGCGTAACAAAACTGCCTAAGGATGTGAAATAAAATCACACATGTTCCTAAGAACAAGGACATTAAAAATGTCCTACACTGCACCAGCGTCTTGACTTCAACAACTACTCCTTGGGCTATATGCCCCACCAGGTATTGAAATACGAAAGTCCAGACGTGGTTTGGTGCCCAACCAAGTCGGGGCTTTAAACCAAAAACTTCGGTTTTGTTATTAAAGGAGCTTGCCATTCTTAGACCGGTTTCGGCATTATTGTACATCGTCAGTAAGAAACAGGCTAGCTCGACATCCTGTCTCTAAAGGATGTCTGAAAATGAATTCGACTCGCCTCGTTCTTCATAAAGTTATAATAGCCCGGTCAGGAATAAAATATATTGTTAATCATACGTATCCACTAATTTATTACTAGAACATGTAGTAAACGTCTTTATGCAACAGAAATCCAATCTAACTTTTAATTAAAAAAAAATAAATCCGAAAAACTGGGCAATTTTCAACTTTAACACCCCGTATCTAGAAAACTAGCCATAGGATTGGGTTGGGCCCATCTTCTAGTTACTATGTCGAGTACATAATAAAAGTGCGGGGTCCTTTACTATGAAGTAAATGTCCCTTAAACTGGAAGAGCAAAGTCAGCAGAATTAAAAATCAATACATGGAAAATGTAAGGCTCATTAAAGGCTAATTTGCCCTAAATTAAAATTTTCTGCTCCGCAAATTTTTGCAAAAATGACTGATCTGCTACGTGAGCGAAAAAGTAGTTGAAACAATAAACATTGAAATTTTCTTTGCACAGTTATTAACGGCTCATTAAAGGATGTACGAATACACTAATCGCGAATTTCAGGCTCGATTTCTTTCTTTGCAAAAATGGAAAAAGTCACGACGTCTGCGGAGCATCGCGGAAATAGCTATTTGTATTACTAGGGAGGAAAGTGCAACTTTTCCTCCAGCAGGATGTAGGTTACTGCCCGACGCGAAGCGGAGGGCAGTAAACATCCAAGTGAGGAAAAGGCACTTTACTTCCGCGTAATACATATGATTTTTCCTCCTACCCACTTATTAAACCTTTTTTTTTTAAATTTATTTACAGCACAAATAACGAATTTATCAATAATATACGATATAATTAAGCACACCAGTATTGTTTATTAAACAAATTTATAAAACATCATCGAGGGCTTCCATTAAGATTGTATTTATTTCTTCTCTTGTAAAAGTTTTAGCTTTATTTGGTTTGTATCTGGCATTTTAACGTTTCAAATATGCTATCAACTTTGGATATTTAATATTATTTGTTTCATTGTGCGTAGCATTGAATATTTGGGCCAAAGTGTGGAAGCTTTTAATGATTTTCCTTGGAGTGAAAAATATGCCAGTAAAACATTTTCCGAATAATTATTTATGGGTATATTGTTTTTCATACCTGTCTTTAGATTTTTGTGGTAGTAATGTGAATGACGCTATGTTGGCTTGTTCCTTAATATTAGGTGGCGTATTTGAAAATTCAAAGTCACTTGAATCGCTCTCCATTTTTCAAAAATTCAATTATATTCAATAAACGTAACGCACTAAAGTCAATCGTAATATTTACCTACTGTCAGTGAGCCACAGCATACTATGATAGTTTTATTCTTAAGTCAAAAAACGTATCTAAGAATCCTAAATTTAAAATAGGCGTGTTTACTGTCAGTGAGCCACAGCATACTATGATGTTCTTATTCTTAACCCAAAAAAACATATCTAAGAATCCTTAAGTTGAAATTTTTATTTAAAAACCTAACTTTAAAGTAACATTCATGTTTAGTTTTTCCAGAATACAGAATAAACAAGATGTTCTAGAAATTACGGAAACAATTTGAATATAATTATAGATTATAGATTCACAAGTTTCATCATTTACAACATACTTAAACTGAGGGGGAGGAAAAGTACTTTCCTCCCTAGGGTGGGAAGTATGAGTTTCCTCCCTGATGTGAGGGAGGAAAGTGTGTACTTTCTATAGGGGTAGGAGGAAAAACAATTTTAACACTGAAAACCAGTGTTTCGGAAAATTTTATTCTGGGGCATTTAATTAGCCTTTAATTTTCCATATTGATTTTTAATTCTGCTGACTTTGCTCTTCCAGCTTAAGGGACATATGGAGTAACATCTTTTGAGTATTAATATTAAGGAAATATACATTTAAGATTTAAATTGAATAAATATTCATGTGCATTTGTGACATTTAAAATCAATTTTGCATGATTTTATTGTTAAATATTCTGTAGGTGGTAGTACTTTTTAATAGTATATTATTCAATGAGTTTGGGTGTGTTATTTTATTACACGCGGATGAAGTTTGCAGCACGAGCGAGCTTGCGAGCGAGTGCTGTAATCATCCGAGTGTAATAAAATAACCACACAACGAGTTGAATATAATACTTTATCTACTAATGTCCAGAAATAATAGATAAGTTATACCTAAAAACATTTATTAAATTAAATTAAGAACAAAATATATTTAATTGCTAAAGGAACGAATATAAATACTTATTTATAATAAATTATTTGTTAAAATTCAATGTTATGTTGGAGCAATTTGAGAAATTAATTGTTGCAGGTCCAGCTGCAACACCAAAATTCAAATTGCTAGAACTTGCATATGTTGTTGGATTATTTTTATCAATTTGTTGTAAAACTCTATTAGAATTTTTTGTCTTGTATGTAATCGAATTATCAATATATGATGATCGCCGCAAGCAATGTCCTGTATAGGTTTTCCAATTTGGAAGTCCTAAATATTTTGCGATATCCTTCCCGGTTTTGGCAGAACTGTTAATGCCAACATTTTGAGAAGTACACTTCCCTTTCCTATACTGTAAAAAAAACATTTGTGAAGTTGCTTGTACAGGTCGCAAATCCATGTATTTTTTACAAATATCGTAAAATTTTTCTCCCGTTATAATAAAATTTCGAGATCTATTAGTTTTTGTTGCTTTTTCATTTAAATCTTAGACGTTATTTTTTTGTAAAGAATATATTTCTTTACCTCTCAAACAACCCATTACACCCATTATTAATATAACCTAAAAAAATGTTTTAAAAACATATGAAGCTTTGCATATTTATCTAAGTCGATGTTTTCTTTAAGCTTCAATGTTGATTTCAACATTGAATGGAAAGACCATAAAGACGATGCTTTATACTTTTGGGACAAAAATTTAAAATATGAAAGCAACACATTTTCAGAAAATAAACCAGCATGGTTCGTTCTTTTCCAGTTTAAAAAATTTAAATATGTTAATTCATATTTATCTTTAGATCATCTTGGTAGAAGATCTTTTGTTGCTTGTTCTGCAATTTCCACTAATTCAGGTGGAGTACTTGAAATATCCATTTTAACTTTGATAAAGTTTGTTTGACTTTTACTCGCATTAATTTAAAATCACATTTGACATTGACGTTAAAATTAAAGCTCGTGTCGCAGACTAAATTTAAACCTGTACTTAATCTTGATTGGTTAAATTTAGTTGTCTTATGATTATTGGTTATTAAAAGCGTTGAATTTTCATTATTCAACGCTTTTTAACCAATAATCATAAGGCAACTAAATTTAACCAATCAAGATTAAATTTTGGTTTGTTTTTCTGTTTATTATTTGACATTAGTAGATAAATATTGTGAAGTCATTGGTGACGTGCAACTATTCAACTATTGTTGTAGTAAAAATACTATAGTCGAATTTACGTTGCCTTATGATTATTGGTTATTAAAAGCGTTGAATTTTCATTATTCAACGCTTTTTAACCAATCAAATCAATTTTACAAACGCACTATTGAATAAACAAGATCAAATTTTGGTTTGTTTTTCTGTTTATTATTTGACATTAGTAGATAAATATTGTGAAGTCATTGGTGACGTGCAACTATTCAACTATTGTTGTAGTAAAAATACTATAGTCGAATTTACGTTTCTTGAGTATAGTTTTAATAGCCTTTGTTTCCGTCGTCACTGTTATTGCATGATATTTGTGTTCAAGCTTATTCAAAATAACATTATGTGCTCTGGCTTGTCAAGTAACTTCAACTTATATGTACCTTATTTTTATTTTCCGACAGCACGCACAAGTGTTGAATTTTATATTTCTATTCTATAATTAGCTCGTAGAACTTGTAGAATAGTGTGCATAAAATAAAATAAAAAAAAGTTTATTTAATTCATTTTTATCTTTTAAAAAATCCCCGACCTATTAAGGAAACCTTTTAGTTTTGCCATGTAGATATTCGATAAATAATAAAATTTTGTGATATAAAATCGATTTACTTAACAATATTACTTAATAAAAACGATATTTATCTCAAAAATAATCCAATTGTTCGGGTAAATTGAATTCCGCATTTTCGATTTGTCGATTGATCTGATGATGGTAATTACATGTTTTGTAAAAACTTTCTCCTGATTCATTCGACGATTATTTTTAACACTTACAATTAATAAATTGAACGTTAAGTGCTGTTATATCAGCGAACTCTAGTTTCGTTTTTTAACCAACTTCCCAGCAAACAATTTTGATCGGCCTTATTCCTGCATAAAATATCCTGGCCAGATCAGGCCGGAACGGCAAGGCAACTGTAGCCTGTGAAAATAGACACTGGCCATCATCAGGGCCAATGCCTGTTAACAGTGTCTTTTGAATGACGGGCCTCTGAAGGCAAAACTGTGGAAATCATTGATGATGGTCCAGTAGAGATACTGCAATGGAAGTTATCTACTCAGAGGGTTGGCCCAATGTGAATGATAATATCATTCATAGGACGTTACTTAAGCTCTTGAATTCTTTTTTACCCCTCTAGTCCAATTATATTGAAGAGATAACTCCAATACCTAACCTCAAAAAATGCTATAATTGAATATAGATATAAATAGGTACTAACTTACCTCAATTTATCAAAGACCTGTACAATAACACTTGAAACGGGCCATTATCTTTATGATGTCGGTCGAAAGACACACTTTTGATAGCATTGGCCTATTGCTGGCTGGATTATAGGTATTCGATTACAATATGCCATACATTGGGCCGACATTTTGCCGATGTAGCTTTGCCGTTACCAGCATATTGCCGACCTATCATGCATTGGGCCAGAAGATTCATTGTGTGCTGGGTTATTTATCAACAATTTTATTTCCACTAGGGACACAAAAATAAATTTATATATTATTACTATTATGAAAATCTTTTTGCAGTACATAGAAATTTGTCTTCTGTCAATGTATTTATTTGAATTTTGAATTTCAAAACTCAATTTTAATAACAATATATAATTGATTATTTTTTCATCTGTTACAATGAAGATACATTCAGTAATTATGTACCATTACTTTTGTGTAATTGGTAACATCAACACAGAGACTGTATAAACGGTGAACTTCGTATAAATTCAACAGATATTCTCCATAATTTTCTTTTAAAATGTCAAGGAAAATGAAAACTGAAGTTTTAGGTTAGGTACCTGAATAGAGAAGGTACAGTGTAGTCTGATCTGTCTTATATCTTTATTTGTTTGGTTCCGTGGTTTGTCCGAATTCGCAAAAAGTTAAAAATATTGTAACTTGTAAAGTGCTTTCGTATAAATTACTATATTCTCTGTTTTTAATACAAAATGATTAAAAAAATAACTTTCCAAATACAACTCGTCCTCTTAAATTTTATAGATTAAATTTTAGGTTTCCACACTCAAATGCCTTTATTTCAGGCAAAACCACTCAAACAAACTGATTTGATTTGAAACTCTATCGTCGACCACTCAACCAAAACACAAATTTTAACACACTCTACGCGCGTTTCGCCAACTATGTTGGCATCATCTTTCATCAACTCCTGATGATGCCAACATAGTTGGCGAAACGCGCGTAGAGTGTGTTAAAATTTGTGTTTTGGTTGAGTGGTCGAAGATAGTGTTTCAACTTAGTTGATAAATCAAAGGTTCCAATTTCCAAATTTAAACTGATTTGAATTTAAACTGATTTGAGATAAAATCAGTTTGTTTTCGTGGTTTTTCCAAATAAAGCCGTTGTCGTGAAAACCAAAAATTTTATTGGAAGTAATATCCTAAGGACATCTAATTTTTCCGAAAAAAATCGAAAAAACACGTTGCTAAGTAATATTTTAACAAGAAGCATGAGTGCTGGTGGTAACAAAAATCCGAGTCGAAGACGAGGATTTTTGCACCTGCACGAATGCATTTTGTTAAAAAAATATTACTTTGCATAGTGTTTTTTCGATTTTTTTCACAGGAAAAATTAGATGCCCGAATGGTATTTGACAAGACTATTTCATGAGTAACAGATTATGCATACACATAGCTGACAAAACATACTACCTATTATATATGCATACATAATAAATATGTAGGTATTAATTTGAAAACTGAAAAACAGATAAATTATTTAATCACAAAGTACTACAAACTTAATTATTTTTGGTACAATTAAAATATAAATTGCAATTTTGGTACACAGTAGGAGTATTGTTTGAAATCTTTGTTAAGTCATTGATAACGTTGGGTGTAGGTAAATCATTAATGTTGTTGATGGGTCCAGCTGTAGAGTGAGAAGCTCGAGGAATGGCTGCAGGATCTTCTGTTTTCTGTTTTTTAGCTGGAGGTTCTGAGGCGTCACTTCTAAGGGTGTTTATGATGTTGAAATAATGCTCATTATCCATTTGCAAATAAGGCTTAATTGAGGTGGCTGAACTGTGGCCAGTAATTTTAATTAATTGTTGTTCACCCACCCCTCCTTTAGCCCGGTTACTGACTGATGTCGACCGCATAGAGTGGTTTGTTATTTTTATTTCTTTTGTATTTAATCCTGCCTTCTCTGCTGCTTCTTTAGTCCATTTCGAAAGTTCGTTTTTTCCCAGTGGAGTGTTTTTGTACCATCCACTTGATTGTTCTTCGTTCCATGATGGGTTTACTGTTAAGAATAATCTAATAAGTTGTTATTCTAGATGAACGTTTAACCATTAGAATTTTAAAAAGACGGGCTGGACAAAAGGTAGGGTTCTTCGTGTTGGGATCAGCCATTTACTATCGGCCATTTTTTTTGTCCACCGTGGGCCGTTTTATTGAAGAGAGGATTATATTCTACTCTTCCTAAAAAGCAGGAGTTTTGAAAATCAGTTCTTTTAAAAAATATGTAACTATGTTATCTACCTATTTTAATCCCAAAATTATCCACTTCCTCTTTAAAATAATGAACTCTGCAATTGACTGCTTCTCCACCTCTCCAGACAAGTTCTACCAAAGCGATATGGAGTGTCTTCGTCCCATAATAAAACCATTGCGTGGTATTCTTCCAATTTTAATGAAGCAGAGCTCGATTTCCTTTTATTGGAGCACATCTGCAAATTCCTTCGTTTCGCATTACGAGCTTCCCTACTAGACTTGACGATAATATCTTTAAATCGATCAAAAATTATTTTCCACTTCATAAAATGCATCTCTTGCATTTTTTTGCATTGTCTTCACAACTAGTTCTTCGTAATTTTCACCGTTTTCTTTCTTCATATTCCACGCCCAATCTTTTACGATTAGGTTTAGTTGCTCTAAACTCGTAGTTTCCAAAAGCTCGTATTTCTTTGCCTTGCCGTAAACTGTTTTCATATTGACGTATGGGTTTTAACGGTATTGTACGGTACACTTTTCTCAATCGCCAGATCATTATTAGTCATAGAATCACTTCCACAGCGACTCATTTTCACTACATAAGCTGACTAGCACTGTTTAAAAACAATATTACAAAATGTATTGACAATAAAATCAGAAAAATTGTTTAGCGTCGTTTTCTGGTGTCCTAGGAGACCATAATTACTTGTTATCAAAGGTATTGTAATTTTTGGTGACAACAGCTGTCAAGTTTTGCCGCGGAGAAACTCGAAAAAACTGCTGACAGGAGCTGTCATACAGTTTTTTCATCTAGAAACAATTTGTAATTCAAAATTACGCGTTTGGAGGGCTCGTGGTGAAAAAATTCGCTCTCGATTTTGTTTAAGACGATCTAGATGTAGATACCATGTGTTGCATTTGTAAACTTTCTATCTACATGCAATCAAAAAAATGGTTGTACCATCAATTAATAAAAATTTGGAAAATCCCCCAAAATTCTAGCATAAAAACACCTTGATCAGTCAGATTACAGTCGAACACTAGGTGGGATATCGTGTGTAATCAGTTGGAAAGTCGATGAAATTTTTAGTACCGTTCAAGAAGTGCGAGAAGCTCAAGCGAGCGATACTGCTTGTTTCATTTTGCGTGTTGGGAATTGTGCGTGTGTTTTTGAGTTTCATTATTTCAAATTTGGATATTTTGAGTTGCCTCAGTGGTTTTATGAAGGTATGTATTGTTGATTAGTTCTTTTATATGTGAAGCCAAAACTTCCAGAAGGTCTTTATAAAAATGTTGCGATTTTTTATTTAAAAATACTTTCTGTATTTTTCGACAAACTTCTCGATATTCAGGCTAAATTTAATACCAATACAAAATATTTTCCCCCTAAGAACTACTTTTTAAAAATTCAACATAATAGTTTTCATAGTTTACTTAATGGTAAATTTTATGCTTACATTAAGTACCTTAGATTTTGGAAATTCAATATTGATTTTCTCAGCACGCTAAATTACCTTAAAATCCTTTTAATTGCTTGCTAAATCTTGTCAAAAATACTTTTTAGTAAATCAGATCCTCACATTTTTTAAATAAAGTATAAAATGTTTTTTTACTTTTTATCTTGCCGTAATGAATTTCATAAATTTTAACATCACAATAGATTGTCAAGTGGGATGACATACAGCATGTTATTTTGCTTGTTGTTTACTTACTTTCATTAAACATTTTGTAATAACAATTATTATGTTTGACATATGATTCCATCGAATGGGATATTAAAAGTTTAACTGCTTCTCCATTGTGTTAATTGAAGTATACAAAGGATTTTAATTTTGTAGAAATTGAGTATTGATTGCTGATAAACTATTATCTATTTTCACCTGGCTGTAATATTTAGATCGTGTGGTTACCACGAACAAACCCTTGATCCATAGTTTAAAGAAATTAAATTACCATCTAGGGTTGAATGATGCGCGAGAAAGTTTGGCAACCTACCCCCAAATACAGAAAACCTAAGATTAACTAGGGCGCAGTTTAGCTCGACCTCCGTTTGCGTGGGTCACAAGTTATATACAAGAAGTTATGTATTGTAACGGTTAACTAAATTTACCAGCTCAAAAAGAGAATACAAAATTTAATATTCAATACGAAGAGAAAAAAAGAAGTAATCACAGGACAGAATGTGTTTTCAAAAATAATGTTTGAAACTAATTTTAACATAGTAATTGTAAAAGAAACTATAAAATTTCATGTGTCTGAATTTTAAACTTAACCTCAAATTTCAATATCATATACATCAATATAATCAATTCAAATTCAAGGGAAACAGTATAAATCGGGAAAATAGAGTGTTGGGACTTCTAAAATTGAAGAAATACAGTAAAAAAGGCAATAATAATAATAAAGTTTTATGAGATTTAAGAAATCAATAATAACGCACATAAAAAGTCTTTGTAAAAAATTATTCTTTTTGTCTCAAGAATAATTTGGTGCTAATTAAAAATTGTATAAAAATTAATAATTTTTGAATTTTGTAAAAGTTTAAGTTAAAAACTGCCAAATTCCAATCTAGTGAGCTATGACTTGGGCGTTTAGAAAAACTAATTCTCGCTGTCAAGTGAAGCTTTTTACTTAAAACTCTAGAACAGTTCACTAAAACAAACGAAGTCAAGTCAAAGCAACACTGATGAAAGAATAAAAATCATTACTTGTCAAGAAATGACGCTATTTTTCAAGAAAAAGGAAAAAACTTTTAAATCAAGAGAAGAAGCCACAATTATCCATCCTGTCCTGCATCTCGATTAAGAGATCCAGAGTATCGTGATCGAATTGTATCCTGACTAAATTTATCCAGCTTCCGTTTTGAAAAGCGTTCCATTTGTATTTTTGAAAAACATCCATTTAACAACAATAACTGTAGGAATAAGGAAGACTTAGTCTTAAATAAAGGTAAACAACCTTCATTAAATATCGATATTTAAAAACATTTTAAAACAATAAAAGGCCATAACTAATTTTTCTAAGGTTAAAAATTACTTAACCTATAAATAACTTAGGTTAGAGTATTGGAGAATAAGGTGAGAAAATAACAATAAATTTCACTTGTAACTGTTAGTTTTTCTTTGTAGTAAATAAAAATACACTTACCTTATTCGACCAAATATTTGTCGCACATTCAATTTTGTTATTAATAAATGTTTATGAATTTATCTCAGTAGTCGTTATTATTGATTTTGAAATTACAAGCCAATTAGAAACACACCTGAGATTAAGAATCTCTGCTCTGTATAGTAGATGGCGCCCAATGCATTCTGTCAAACGTAAGAATTTACATTCTGTCTGAGTTTGAGAAGGAGGCAAGAATAAAAATATTTCCCATAAATTTTAAATTTATTTAAAAAAGAAAAGTTAGTTAATAAAGTAACTAAATTAGAAATAAAGTTCTGCGCTTTGCATAGCCGGTTTATCTGATCGCTCCTATGGATTACTCTTGAGCTGGTAGATGACAATAGCCTTGTTATAACTTTATATTCTTATAGTTATGTTCTTAAGCTTTCGATTTAGAACTGAAATACTGTGGATTTTTTCATTTTAGCTTGAAAGTCTATTGAGTTGCAGCTTCTCAGAGAAGATGCCTGCGCTCTATAACCTTGCTTGTTTTTAACCTATTAAGGAAAATGTATATAAGCGCTGGTGCTAATCATTGAGGAATATTATTAAGCTATCCCAGTTGGCTGTTCTATATATTATATCAGAACAGGCACCATGTACTTTTTATACAGTAGTTACTATACTTTTGAAATGATTCTTCTATAACATAAATATATCTAGGGATGGTATTTTATTGTCAAGCTTGCAAGAGTGTGCTATATCAGTAAATCTCGCTATTAAGTATGCATATTGTCACAATACTATACAAGAAAATGTCTTCTTTACCTCTCCCAGAATTTCTGACTCGTGTAGACCTACCATATAGCATTCACTGAGTTGTGATAGTGGAAAAGTTTGTCCAATTATGTCCTACTACTTGAAAAATAAAATATAATGTAGTCCATGTCTCAGAATAACCTGACAATCGATGAAGTGATATATTTACCCTTTATTCCTATGATTTAGTTATTATGTTGAATAAATATGTTTGAAAATATAGTAACATTTTCAATTTTAGGCCAATGATATATTAATATGCCCCCGTATATTTCCAATTCGAGTACAGACTGAATTTGAATGTCCAAATAGGTTAAGCAAATTGTTGAGTAATCGTATGAATTTTTTGGCGAAAATAAACGTTAACCAAACTGGATTGCACACATTTAATTAGCAATTAGCAATGGAGAATGTGAAGCATTTAAACATTTAAGTGTTACCCGATAATTTTAAATCATTTAAAATTAAAGTTATTACAGTTTGTGACTTTGTATTATACATTCTTTACACATATATAAGAAATTCTTCAAAACTTTCACTATAAGTAATTAGGCACGATGGCAATAATGAATTTTTAGGGAAACTAAATTACCAAAATTGAATTTCTCATTATAACAAGGTTGTCTCCATTTGTATTTATGACGTCACTACTGACTGTAAAAATAGTTAATCCAGAACTTCTGCTAATACTTTCATCTTTGGCAGCATTTGTTCGAGGAAAGATGAATTACCTAGATCAATTTTTATACAAACTAAATCTACTAAAGTCCAAATAACAAAATAGCATAGATTTTTTCCCAAAATATTCAATTGTCCCTGTATCTGATAAATATAATTATGATTTTCTTCTAATTCGTACTTATCGTTAACTCTCGTCAAATAAGTGATCAACCTTTTATCAAGTGCATCCAGGATAATTGAATTTCTAGAAGAATAGAGGCATTTAATTTTTAACAAACTATTTTTTTGCTGTGATGCGAGGCTTCAAGAAAGGAAAATTAGGATAATTTCACTCAAAAATGTCCTTGGCACTTTCTTCGTTATCATTTGCACATGTTACATACTACAGAAAATGTTGATAGAAATCCCTGACGAATTAAAAAAACAATTTCATCAAAGTAACCCTAGATTTATCTCTTCTCAACAAGTGCCTTTGGTTTCAAGTCGATATCATAAGTTGCTTTCAAAAAACGACAGTTATAGCACAATCCTTACAGACCTACAATTTTCATAGAGAGAGTGGACTCTTAAATATATTTTATATCGAACATATATCCGATTTCTCGATCTCTCTAAAGCCTTTGACACGGTTTGTCGTAAAAGACTGTTAGAAAAGTTAGAGAAATATGGAATTCGTGGAGTAACTTACAAATTATTTGGCACTGTTTTAGGCCCAATTCTCTTATCTCATCATTTCATCATCTTCCTGGACAAATCTAAAAATTTTACTTGAAAACACACACAGAACCTCTAAATGTTGGAACAAATATAGAAATTTTAGAAACTTCTTTGATAAAATATTTTGGTATTTTTATTGACAGGCATATGAAATGTTTATTCACACTAATTATTTTGTTAAAATTATAATTGTAAACTGTAACTCAATTGAATAAACATTTTATTATTAATATTATAATTTATAAATATTATTTTAATGTAATCTTTTATATGCTGGGAAATCCCACGTTAAAAGGTCATTTCCAACTCGGACAAGCCTGTGGCTTTTGAGGGTTGCTCGTAGAGGAGCAACCAGGATGACGGTAAAAGACATTTCCAGACAGATATTACGTATTTACAAAATTTGTTTTAGATAAAATTAAAAATCAACTTATCAGTTTTGTTCAGACAGAAACATCTGTTAACATAATTATATTTAATTATAATTACAGTTTTATTTACAATCACTTATGTAGCGTTATCAATGAAATTGTTTTTAATAGTAGTATTATTGTATATAAAAAATTATCATAATTGAAAGCTGTTATCCATACGCTCTGCAATTAAATAATAGAAACCGTAATTTTTATAATTTTAGGGCCATAATTCACAGTTTTCAAAATAATATTTTAATATTATACATTTTTTTAATTAAAGCTTATGTTGGGTTGTAGCAAAAAACTCTGAATCAAAGTATTAAAAAAAAATCGAAATTCAACTCTATATTTTTAAGATATTAATAGATTATTTGAGATTAAATGATTACCTAACTATAAATTGCCTTTTGCTTCTTCGTTTTTGATATGTCAATCAGGATTTTTCCAGCAATCTTGATTCTGTTATTACAGTGTAGATGGCGCAGTGACACGTTATTCGTTGTATTAAATCTTTTCACAACTTTGAAATTTTATCTTTCCTGAATAAAGTAACTATTTAAAAGAAATGAATGCAATTACTTAGAGCAAGAGTTTAATTTTTTTTGTTAATATACGTAGAAAATTATGGATTCTAGACTAGAAAATATATAAAAATATCTCGTAAGAAGTTGACAAAAATTAATTTGGAAAATTTTGATGATTTCACAAACCTTAACGATTCCAGTCGGTATATTAGTTATAATTAGGTAAATTACATGTATTTTTCCGCATGAGCTAATTAAAAACAAAACCTTGCACACAGTAGGCAATAAATACGAAATATTTGTATGTACTCCGATATTTATTATTTATTTGTTGTAAACTATTAACAATTACAACAATTGTGTCCTTACATGGTTGTGTTTAAAATATTAATAAACTATATGAAGAGCAACAAAAGGAAGTTATTTTTAACGTTAAAGGACTTACAATAAAATGTAGGAAGTCGTTTTCATATTAGAAAAAAAAAATAATGCGCAATACAGAAATTTATGGATATTAAAACAACTTATTTGGTTAAAAAGTTTTTTTAATTTTGACGTTTCGACTTTCTTGATCGAAAGTCGTTTTCAAAATGACATAACAAAATATATAATAAAAAATTTACTATAGAAACAGAACACACGGAGAAAGATATTGAAATTGAAGATGTCAAAATCTGTTTCCATCATATTTTTGTTACGTTTCTGGGAACGAATTTTTGAAAGAAGGATAGCGCATTTGCATATTATAAGAGAATTTATGCTTCGTCATAAATGAAGTTTTCTTAATAATATTATCATAAGAAAAAACCAGATAAAAACTTATGATACTATCCCAATATAGAGGGTATCATTTTTGTAATTAACTCTTTTTCTAAAACAGGCATCCAAATTTTTGAAACATCAATCGAACAATTAGAAACACATTCGTTATTATTTAAGCATATCAATGCTGCTTCTTTAACTTTGCGGTTATAATTATTAGGTTCTTTTAATAATCTAGTTGAAGAATTCCATTGTATTTCATGACCAAAATCCCATGTATGTTTATTTTTAATGTATGATTGGTATTCATTAAGTCTAATGTGAAAAGGTCTAGATGTTTCTCGGATGGAATTTGGTAAATACAATTTTTGTATTTTGAATTTCATTAAAAGGTTTTGTATTTACTATTAGAGATTTTAATGTATTATTAGTTTGAAAAACTGTTTTTAAATTAAATTTATTGCCAATCCTTCTAATTTTTTCGGATAATTTTGGGATATAAGTGATTTTTACTATATTTGAATGAAGTATTAGGGGATTTAAATTTTGTTCTTTATTTTTGATGTCTCGGTAAAGTTCACGATTTATAAATTTACTTGGGTAATTGTTCTTAATCAAGACATATCTAACAAGTGATAATTCATTATTTAAAATATTGTCATTTGAACAAATTGTTTTTGCTCTATCGGAAAGAGATTTGACAATATCTCGTTTAACACAAATTGAGTGGTTTGAATTAAAATTTAGATATCTATTTGTATGTGTTTCTTTTCTAAAAACTGATGTTTTAATACAATTGTTGTTATTGTGTATTAGAACATCAAGAAACGGTAATTTTTTATTATTTTCAATTTCAATTGTAAAAATAGTAGGTTCCGAATTATTAATATTACATAAAAATGTATCAATATTTTCCCTATCGTGTTGCCAAATTGCAAAGATATCATCATCTACATATCTAAACCAGACAGACGGTTTTAATTTTTATTTATTTACAATTACCATTTCAATACCAAAATTTTGCTGATAAAAATCACTATTTAATAGAAAATATGTAGTTTTAATACATAATTCCAACAATTGTAGAATAGCTGAGACGCTTAATTTAGATTAAGGTTTTATCGACAGGAACATTTGGAAATAAACTAACTACATCAAAACTAACCATTATATCTGAATTTGTTATTTTGATTTTTGATAATTTTTCTAAAAAATGTTTTGAATTTTTGATAAATGAATTAGTATTTCCTGATAACGGATCTATTATTTTAAGTAGAAATCTTGCTAAATTTTGAGAAGGTGAATTTATAGAACTTATTATTGGTCTTAATGGTATTTGTTGTTTATGAATTTTAGGTAAACCATAAAAATTTGGAGGTTTACTATAATGAGAAGTAAGAGATCTTCGTTCTTTATCATCTAGGAATTTTTTATTTTTATATAAAGTTTTGTTTTCAATACTAGTAGTTGGATCTTTATTTAATTTTGAATAATTTCGTTAATTTAATCATAATCTGTTTTGTTCATGACAAGCGGTAAAATCTTAATTCTATTGTCATTTTTTAAATTTTTAATTGTTTTAAATTCTGCGGAGGTTAAATTTTGATTCATTTTATAAGATTTTTCTAATTCAATTTTGCAATGTATTCGTTGCTTAAGTCAGTTGGTAAATTTTGAGAAGCGTTTTCTATAGAAATAACAATGTTAGACAATCAATAACATCAATAAAAAAAATGGGGATAAATGCAAACTGCAGTAATTTTAGAGGTATAAGGCCCCTTGCACACGACCGGTTACTTATTTTCTATATAATGGCCAGTGCCGTACTGCCATCCGACGTAGACGGAGCTTGGCAAATATTTTCGTGAATTTTGAAAAATGAAACATGCAATGACGATCGCACTTTATTTGCACATGTATTTAATTAAATTCTTAACTTGTTTTGTCCCATATCACAGGCATTTCTTCTAATGCACAAATGTCCACCCTGTATAATTACAGAGAAGAAAGTGATTAAATTTCCTGTAGGTATATTTTAGTTCAATCAAGATTGTCGAAACCTTTTTAGTCCTTAGTGGCCAATTCAATAAATTTATTATATGGATAAAACAAAAAATTCTGTTTTATTACTATTGTCCAGAAAAATTGCGTGCTCTGAATATTTTAACTACGAGGGACATGCAACATCATAAATAATTGATTATTTTTGGGTTGTAGTCTTCAGTTCAGCCGCAACGTAACAAATCATTTTTCTATTTATTCTGACATTGGAATTATTATTTTTATTAGTAATCATGTGATAATAATTTACAATTAATTTTTTTCCAATTTTCAATTTCTAGATTAGATTTTTTGTAAGTTATAATATTCAAAGATGTACTCCCTATACAAGAAAAGTATCTAATTGCATCGCAGACATTTGGTAAAGTTGGTTTTGAATATATCACTCCCACATTCGCCAGATTTAGCCCCTTCAGGCACAAGATGCTGTCACAATTAAATCATTTCTTGCCCTTTTCGCAAGTTTGTTTGCATAGTGCTTTTCCGCTTCTTCTTAAGTATTAATTTTCTGCTTTTTTACAAAATAACTAGAGAGGAATTAGTGCCATATTATTAAGAACTTTCGTTAGAAATTTAATAAATTTAAACAGATAAAAACGTTCAACAACACTGTATATCGTTTTACAATTGAATGATTTACCGCTGGAATGCAGCAAACAGAATCACATAAAAGCGTAAATAATACCAAAAACAAATCTAAACAAAACAAATTACAATCAACCCATCATATCAACCGGTGCCAACTAGACCTACTCCCATTTAAATGACATAATCTTTGCGCAACCAAATTTCAATAAATAAAAGTTTGACCGAGTGTACATTGTCATTGATGATACTTTTACAAAGTGCTCATTATTGTTCACTTTCGGCCGAGAAAGTGAATATGGCCTGCGATTTTACAATTTCGAGTGTCATAATATTTTTTTAATGTGATTTCGATTTAGTATTATTTTTCGGTTCATTAGGTTTTGTTTATTGGTTTTTATAAAAATAAGAAATTTGCCAGTAGATGGTTTTAGGAGTTTTGATTTAAGTTTACCTGTAAAATCTTTTGTGATGCCACGTGGCGCTTTATACCAACAAAAAATTTCGAAAAAAACAAAGTTTACTTGCTAAAAACGCATTCCAAATATGAACAAAGTGACAATCAGCCCTAATCTGCCATATTCTTTATGATTTTCTCAAAAACCTTGTATAGCCATTTACGAAAATGTATGTGGCTGTACTAAGAGTTTAAAAACAAAAAGAGGTGTTATTCAAAATGTTGGCAATTAGTCCAATAAACGAAGGTGCAGGTATTCATAGGTACATTCACCCCCAAAAATCTCAGCTGTCTGAAATTTGTGGAAGGGCGGTAAAATGGCCCATTGGTCTCAAAAATGTGTTTTTTTTCGTCTATTTTCGCCGATATTTCCGAAAATATGACACATAGAGAATATTTGTTTGGACGAAAATGAAGATGAGTTCATTACCTACAAAAATGATCCTTATCATTTTCAAAATGATCCTTATCATTTTTGTCAAAAATATGATATTTTTCGACATAACCGGCTCCAAAACGCACCCCCATTTTTAGCTACTGCCCTGCATTTAGAGAGCACGCTCGAAAGGAATGACACTCCCAGGCGGATTACAAATTTTTCAATAAATCACGTAAAAATTCATATTTTTTCATGAATGAAAGTTCAGATTAAAGAAGAAACCTGTAGCTATAATACCATGTTACTTTTTCCTTTTAACTATTTCTCTGAATTATTGAAAAACCGGACCAAAGTTTGTTTTTGCTCGATATTTTGACCCTCCTATAAATTTATTCATTTTTTTATCAAGACTAATTTCACCGAATCCTTTCGGATAATGGGGCCTTGCAAGGAGTTAAATATATTCAGAAAGATTCAATAAATTATTTTTGTGTATTTTCATAAACAACATGTTTTTTAGGGAGTTATTTTTGGATTTCCGGAGTTTTCGAAAATGCTCGGGTCTATCGGGAATTAATAGATAATCAAGGACCATATCCGTTTTCAACGCACATCATTAGAAAGCTTAGCTTGTCCCCTTGTCGACGGAATTTTTCTTTTTTTTCATATTTTTTGGTTTTCCGGAAAATTGAGAAAATTCTCACCCTATGAAAAATCGACATTTTTTTTTGGGGGATTATTTTCTTTTCGTGCTAAAATTCTTGGGGGTTAGAAATTGTACTAAATTAAAGATCACATTCTGACCTTTTAATCAATATATATATATCAAGTATTTTATTAAGTGCACGAGAAAAAACTCTGCCTTCAAACTTTCTCAAATTAGATTTTTTACAATAAATTTATTAATCAAGTGCAAAATGTGAAAAAAAGTTGATTATTTATTGCCTTATCTTTTGTCTTCAGACAAAACGGGAGGATATTCAAGTTTTGGGAGGATATTCAAATTTTCCGTTTTCACCACAATAATTTTGCGTATTTTAAGATTCTCAAAATTGCGAATTTTTGAAAAGCCGTCTTTGCAAAAAAAATTAGTGTAGCGAAAAAAATCATAGGGACAACTTTTGTAGGTAATGAACTGCTCTTCATTTTTTGTCTAAACAAAAATGCTCTAAGGGTCATATTTCTGCAGATATCGTCGAAAAACGGATTTTCGGTAACTCTAGAGCCATTTTCCCACACTTCCCACAAATTCCACGTAGCTGAGATTTTCGGAGGTAAATGAATACCTGCAAATTAAAAAAAATTTGAAGGACAGACTTAATGCCCAGGTTTGGGGTTTTTGTGGCCTTAATTTACTGGACGAAATATGTAATTTACTCTTTAAAAATATAAAACATTTTAATTCCAATAATTTTTTTTCTTCTAGGTAAGTTGTATTTTTTGGATTATTTGTGAACTCCTCCATAACAATGGGTAAGTTTTGGGTTGCAACACGCGTCTGGACTGATGTAATTCAATGCCTGTGGGGGCAAGTAGTCCGAGGAGTAGTTGTTTGAGATTCAGATGAGGTGCAAACCCCTTAGATATTATTCTAAAGTTTTTGGGAGCAGAAATCTATAATTAACCAGTTTAATGCTTATATAAAAAACTCATTTTCTCTAATTTTCGAATTATTTAATTAAATAATCATTAAAAACTTTAATAATAATAATAAATGGAAACTAATTTCTCGGCAAAAGAATAAATCATTCAGAAATGTGTGGTGTCAGCTACGAATATACGCAAAACCGCAAGGTTTCATGTAATAAATTCAAGAAAAAAGTAAAAACAACATTTACAATTACAATTAATACAATATGATAAATTATTGTTACTGGACTTTTCAAGATTTTATCTAGCCATCAATAAAGCTAGAAACACAGAATAGCCCAGTTGTCAGAGAAGGATATTGATCAAAAGCTCGCACAAAATGTGGTATCGATGAAACCTGGCACTTAAGTACTTGAAAAGGTGTAGAAAATGAAAATTTTAAAACATATGTTTTATTAAACAGAGATAATGTTCATTATTTTAGTTATTTTTATATCAAAAGTAAAAGTATAATGATGGTAAATGTACGAAAGCGGACCCCCTCCCCCCACCCCCCCAAATCTGCCACTGCCATTAACACCCTGTATGTATGTATTTATGTGTGGCTTAAAAAATATATAATTACACTTTCTTACAAAAAGTAGTTTGTTTTCAAATAAAAAATTAGTTAAAACTAGATATTTACAGATTACTAAAAGTGGTGCGGTGTAGCAGAACATATTTCAATTTTCTAGTTTATCCATTAGTTACTTTTTATTGATTTATCTTTTAATCTTTAATAATAATCATTTTTAGATTAGAAAACTTGTATCTACTATAAAATATAAGTTTTTATGTCAATTTGTTATTTGCCATAAAAAATAGAATTTTATGTATTTACATTAGAATTTTAGTTTTTTGTTGCTTTTTCATTTTTATATACTATTGTGTAAATTAATAAAGATAAAACTTTCAAATTTTGTGTGAGCTGGTACAGTTACTGGGTGCACATTTTGAATATAGTTTCGGTTATACAGGGTGTTCCAAAAACTCGTGGCAGCACAAACTTACATTTTTTTTTAAATGGAACATACTATATTTTATTCAAGAATGGAGAGCGTTAAAAAAATATAGCATGTTAATATATTATATGGGTGTTTCAAAAATATATGGCCAATTATTAGTACTCTATAAAACAGTAAATCAAAATAAATCAACAGGTCTTTGTATTCAAATGTCATTCTCATATCGTTGGCTGTGCTTACTATTAATTACTTTTTTTATCTGTGGCTTCTTTAATACAGGGTGAAACAGAACTCAAATCAAGCAATATCTCAAAATTTTCAAATATATCACCCTATAAGTCTTTTTCCATTTTGTTAGTACAATTAATAAGCTTTCAAACGACATAGTATATTATAGTAAGTTAATGGAAAACTGTAAATATCATGCATTTTACGTACACAAATTAAATGGTATTAAAGGATAAACATTTTTTTCTTTTTTTGCCGTTTGGGGGGTGGAGTCGACTCGTGTTCAGCATCCTCGAAAACGGAAGATGACGCGGGTTTTCTCGTTTATAGCAAATAACAAACTTTTCACCCTTTCGGTGGTCATTTTTGGCCGTTTGAGGGGTGGGGTCAACTCTAAAAGAATTGTCACAAACGCCATCATGTTCAGCAACCTTGAAAACGGGGAGTTACGTTAGTTTTGCCGGTGAAAGACGCGATTCACCATTTTGGGGGTGGTTTTTGTCCGTTTGGGGGGTGGTGCCATCAAGTTCAGCATCATCGAAAACGGTGGGGGGGGGGCGCAATTTGAGGGCGTCAAAATTTATTTGTATTTTCTAAGGTTTTTTCCGGCTCACAGAATGGACTAATAATTCCGAATATATTTATAAATGTATGCGGTCCTCTAGTGGTAACAGTAAAAAATAATAGACACATCCAAAATTACGATTATAATTTGTAGAATATTCTAATCCCTTAGAAAACCTAAAATATACAGTACGTTTCATGTAAAAATTTAATACCATATAATTTGTAAAATGTAATGTAATGTAAAATACATGATATTTCCGTTATCATAAAATATTTACAATTTTCCATTAACTTATACCCTAACTATACTATATCGTTTGAAAGCTTATTAATTGTACTAAAAAATTGTAAAAGACTTATAGGGTGATCCATTTGAAAATTTTGAGATATTGCTTGATTTGAGTTCTGTTTAACCCTGTATTAAAGAAGCCACAGATAAAAAAAGTAATTAATAGTGACACAGCCAACAATATGAGAATGATATTTGAATACAAAGACCTGTTGATTTATTTTGATTTACTGTTTTACAGAGTGTTAAAGATGGGGTCATTTTTGCTAATAACTGGCCATATCTTTTTGAAACACCCATATGATATATTAACATGCTATATTTTTAACGCTCCCGATTCTTGAATTAAATATAGTATGTTCCATTTAAAAAAAAATGTAAGTTTGTGCTGCCACGAGTTTTTGGAACACCCTGTATAACCGAAACTATATTCAAAATGTGCACCCAGTAACTGTACCAGCTCACACAAAATTTGAAAGTTTTATCTCTATTAATTTACACAATAGTATATAAAAATGAAAAAGCAACAAAAAAATAAAATTCTAATGTAAATACATAAAATTTAAAAAAATGTAAGTTTGTGCTGCCACGAGGTTTTGGAACACCCTGTATCGAAACTTTTTTTGAAAATGTGCACCCACTAACTGTACTAGCTCACACAAAACTTTAAAGTTTTATCTCTTACCCAGTGGCGGTTCTAGAAATTAAGGGCGAGGGGGGCACATACAAGTTTTTTTAATGATCTGATTCTATGCTTAATATTGCCAAATCGTTCAACATTTGTTCACCTATTGTGGATCTAAGATAGGTTTTTATATATTTTAATCTACTAAAAGTGCGTTCAGCAGTTGCACTATTAGTGCCTATTAGTGAAGTGAAGTTAGAATTTTATATGGATGTAAGAGCTAAGTCAATTTTTTTTAATTTTTTCTATTTTATACATAAAGAGAAGCTTGTAAATTTTTTTTTAATAAATTTGGACTGGAGCTTCGCGAGATATGTGCCAAAAACGGCATTTTTGGTATTTTTCGAGTGGATGGCTTCACTATTTTTTAAGTATCTCCGGCTCTAAGAGTCAAACCTCAAAAAACTAATTCGCCCACATTATTTTTTTTACTGAATTGGCAATAAATAACCAAAGAATCCTCGAATTTTCTTAAAAATTGGAAAAAATATGTATTTTTATGTAGGGAAGACATGGTAAAAATTAAAAAAAATGTGTTTGTCCAGCCAAAATCGGCATTTTTCGAAAAAAAAATTGAATTGATCGCAATTTTTGAAAAAACAATAGTAGAGAAAAAATTTTTATCTTAAAAAGAAGGATTTTGTGTGTACTTTTGTCTAAGAAAATCCAACATTTTATTTCTTTATTTAAAGTGCACAACTTAGGGAATAATAAAAAAAAATTCGATTTTCATTTTTTTATATTGATTTATATTGATTCGTTCCCTTTAGAACCTGAAATATTTGTTTTATTTTTTTAAACATTTTTGGGCTGAAATACAGTTTTTCTAAGAGAATCAAGCATAAATATAGTGATAAAAAATTTGGAAAAAAATGAAAATCGAATTTTAATTTTTTTATTATTCCATAAATTGGCCACTTTAAATAAATAAATAAAATGTTGGATTTTCTTAGACAAAAGTACACACAAAATCCTTCTTTTTAAGATAAAATTTTTTTCTCTACTATTGTTTTTCCAAAAATGGCGGCCAATTCAATTTTTTTTCGAAAAATGGCGATTTTGGCTGGACAAATAAATTTTTTTAAAAATTTTTACCATATCTTCCCGACATAAAAATACATATTTTCTCCATTTTTTAAGAAAACTCGAGGATTCTTTGGTTATTTATTGCCAATTCAGTAAAAAAAATGAGCGCGAATTTGACTTAGCTGTTACATCCATTTTCAGAATATTTTCGTCTAATTTCACGCAACTATATGGTGATAAATATTCGGTACAATTTGACTAGATTCGGAAATGCATTTTCAAGATCATTTGAAATGATATATGGTAATATTTCTTCAGTTGTTACACTAATTTCATTATCTTTAAGTTCTCTAAATAATAAACTAAAAGACTGGTATTCAGCAATTACATCACTAGTTATAAAATCGTAGGGGCGCCAAAAACGACATTTTGTAAAGGGCGGGGGGGGGCATACTGCCCCCCTTTGCCCCCCGTGGCGCCGCCGCTGCTCTTACCACAAAGTTTGGCCCACCCTGTATAAAATGCGTCCATAAAGTCGCCCCATGTTATTTTTGAAACGAGTTGAGGTATGGACATGCGAAAAAAACAGAATGAAACTGTATCAAAAACAGTGTCTAATAGTCCAGTCAATGAACGCTTAAAAGGGGTGTGCAGAGTGCGTGAGCGAACGTGCAAAAACGGACTGCAGGACTGCAAAAGGTCATTTAATCCTCTACAACTTCTTTTAGAATGACTTTGCTGTAAAGCTAAAGGTTTAACGGCTGGTAGGCTAAATAAAAATTTGCATTTTTTGCTAGCAAATATCTCTCGAACCAAAAGAGACGGGAAAAATGAATTTAAACAATCTTGTAGCAAATTTTATGATCTTTAATTTTGTATTGCGTGACTGTTTTGCTACTATGCATATTTTTCAAGATATAAGCGAAAAGCCGAAAAAAGTGACATTCTCCGTGCCCCCCTGCAGCCCGCGCACCTTCTACGCTAGGGGACTTTTAGTATATTTAGCTCCTAACTACTACAGCTCTGCAGTCCTTTTTTGCACGTTCGCTCACGCACTCCACAACCCATTTATTGACTGGACTATAAAGAAAGGGGCGACCCGAAGTTTGTTACATCAAAAATATCAAATAACGAGTAATTTTTGAGAACTATCTAAGAGTATAAGTAATAAAGGCGGTCATTATCATCATTAAGTACCATACTTTAACATATGTATACGATGATATATAATTAACTTTCGAGACGTTCCTCTTTTGTAAGTATTTAACAACATTTATATAAACACGCTGATGATGAGAAAACAAATCTCTTTTACTGGTCAGTTTATTCGAACTTTTTGTTTCACTAGCGAATACTTTATTTTTCGATAAACGAGTAACGGCCTTGTAACATTTTAAACAGTAATAAAACTCTTCATCGGTTGTACGATATTCAATACGAGTTTGATTTTTAACAAGATTTCTTTGATTCAACGCACGTTGAAAACGATACGAAATAATGTAGGGTGGTCCTTAAAATATGTTGATTTTTTTATATATGTACGTATTAGCGTGTCATCCCCTTATTTTGTTCTTTTAGATTATGAATTGAAAAAACCTTATAGAAGAACATAACATTCTAAAATAGATTACAGGTAAAAAAACATACACATATCATATAAGTGATTACTTTGACAGTTGGACGTTAATTATAAACCAATACAATGATAAAATGATATTTTCAAGATAACGCTTAAGAGTTCATTAACTATTAATATTGAATCATAATAATGGATATAGTCTATAGGCGTATGAACTTATTTTTTATTTGAATCAATGTTGTGCCAGCAAAATAAGAAACAAAAACAAAGACAAAAACATTTAGTAATTCTTGATATCAATTAGCTGCTGTATTTTTGTTTTCGGTGTATTGGAAATCCATGTTTTTATTTTGGATTTGATAAGCGATAAAGAGTTAATTAGTTTGAAATAACACTATATAAATCGGGAGCCAGATATAAATAGTTTCATTGTCCAATAGTCCTCAACATTCTTGTAATATCAATGGAATTTTAGACCTCGTGTTATATTTATGATCAACACTTTTAGTTTGATTTATGTTCTATTGCTGGTGCAGAAGCAGCGTTAAGGCTTCTGCTTCTATATGCAGATCATCGCTTGGGTAGGTATAAGGTTTGTTCAACATGATTTGTATTATTCATTTCTGTACCGACTGCTTTTAAGATAAGTTCAAATGCGTGGTACAAAACAAAGTAGATCTTTCTCCAAATTACATTCGGTCAGGACACATGCTTCCAGTATCCAATGGAAGTTTTCTCTCTCACCAAAAATGAAAGAAGGAAGTCTATCCACGTTGTGTTTTTCTGTAAGCTTAGGCTTGTTTATTTTCTTCAGCAGTGGTCATTTCTTGCTTTTCTCGACTCCTAGGGGGACAAGGGTTGCTTTTATATCACGGACATACTTGAAGTTACGATGTATTTCCTTTTACACTTTATCATCCATGTCATTACTTTTAGAAGATGATGTTGATAAAAGAATGCTTTAATTTGTCGTTTTTCCCTTAAATCGTACCTTTCGTTTTTGTTGCTCCACATGTCGTTCCTGTGCAACTGATTATTTATTACATAAAACCATATTAACTAGCTATCTTACATCACTGACCACCTTCTCGCTCTTCTAATAAAACAGCTATGTCCATAGGAATCTTAATCTCTTTGAAGGTTGTCTTCGGCCTCAGCGATATTGTCAACAACACATACCATAACAATTTTTTTATTGTAATCATTATGAGCTTAAACAAAAAAGGCCTAAGACTATGATCTTGTCTAATCGAGATATTTTTCGATATTTGGTTCATCAATCCAACTTTCGTTACATTGCGAGTATTTATATTATGAACATCCATCGTGATTAAAGCAGCAGATAAAGATGACACATTTAGTTGAACAGTCTCTTCCATATCCATGTTGTTCTTCTCGATTTCCTACTATCTTTGAGTATCCCTGTAAAGAATATTATGCTCGTAAATACTATCGCTTATTTCATTCTCCTGACCTATATTCTGTCTCTTTTAAATAATATTTTTATTCTAAGCTTGACCTCACCAAAGTTCAATTGATTTTCATTCATATTTTTATCTCACCCACAGTGAACACACTTCCAATTTGGTCAATGAACATCGACACACCCTATAGAACATAAACAGTCTGGCTGAAGTCCTGTACTTAATCATAATTACCAAGTATAAATAATAAATAATACCGAAAGTTAGAGTACAGCAGTCATTTGGTTGGCGTTTCGGGGTCAAGGTTGAATCTGAGAAAATTAATTCACGTTGATTCAACGTTATCACGATTACGTAACTGTTTATATAATAAACAATACAATTTCATCACAATAAACGTGAAAATTCCGATACTCAATTTAATATTCACTTTTGTGATTGATGCGGAAGTTCAAAATCTAATGTTATATTATGTCTGAGATTTTTTTTATGAAAATAATAAATGCTTATTTGAACAACTTCCTATATGTTTATTTGATTAATTAAACAAGTTTTAAAATCGAGCTAATGAAATAATTTTTTTCCAAAGTGTGTCAACTGTTATGAATATCAAGTTACGGGGCATTTGATAATATTACAATCTGATATATCGATCAATGAGTAATACGATTGGATAACTACAATCTACTCATTGGTGTATAGTAGAACCCACCGCTTTACGAGAAAGAAAAAACGCTATAAAAACAGCAAAGGATACCGCCAATAGAAGAAATACTAATTGATCTGGACATTTTTGAGTATTTTAATGTCGAAAACACCGTACACTGTCCATATACATAAAAATAAAATGATATTTTGTCTATTAGGACCACCGTGCAAAGATTCAATAACCAACTTACTGGAGATCGTTAGGGGTAATTTGCGTAAAATTTCTATATTGATTAACTTTCTTTAATATGAATTTACATTTTAATTTCTATAACGCATATTAGATTTCAATAGAGGTTGACCACTCCACCTCGCCCATAGGTTCATTTTCTGATCTCTTGTGAGATTCACAAACGTTGCTAATTAAAATTTTTGTCTCAAATTTTAATTCTAAAATTAAAAACACGGTGAATAAAGTCACAAATGTTATAAATTAATTAAGCTTACCTACCCTATCTCAACCCTCACCATTGGATTCACTGTCATCAACGTTGATAATCAATTTGGTCGGACTCGTTATATAAGAATTTTCTTCTTTGATAACATGTTTGATTTTTGTCTGCCAATCATCAGCTGAACTTTTGTTAATTTCTTCTTTTACCAAATTTGCTATCAACCCGTCAAATTTGGGAAACACGTTATAACGCCTTATTCTTTTTTATTTTGTCCCCAAATTAATTCTGTGGGGTTAAATACACAAAAATAGGGCGGAAGGAGCAATACCTCGTGGCCCCTTTTTGATGCTATTTCATCAATAAAAAGTTTTATAATATATATGTAAAGATGCCCAAACGATATGTATAAATGTTTAGAAGTGTCATTTCAAGTTGACATTTTTAGTTGATTCCTTTTTCAAGTTAGAAAAATGGCGTCGAATGATGTAATTCCTGCTGGAATAAAAGTTGTAAATAAGCTAATTGTGGATGGATTACTAAAAATCAGAGAAAAAATTTCAAGTTGAAATTTTTTTGTAAAATAAAGTGTAGAATTTTTTTTCTGATTTTTAGGAATCCATCCACAATCAGCTGATTTACAACTTTTATTCCAGCAGGAATCACATCATTTGACGCAATTTGTGTAACTTGAAACAGGAATCTTTTAAATAAAAATGTCAACTTGAAATGACTTGAATCAAATATTGAAATAGTATGAACGTTCACTTGAATTCAGGTTACTCCTTTCAAGTTACTTGAATTCAAGTAACTTGTAAAGTCTGAACGCCGCTTTATAGAAATTAAAATGTAAATTCATATTAAAGAAAGTTAATCAATATAGAAATTTTACGCAAATTACCCCTAACGATCTCCAGCTAAGTTGGTTATTGAATCATTGCACGGTGGTCCTAATAGACAAAATATCATTTTATTTTTATGTATATGGACAGTGTACGGTGTTTTCGACATTAAAATACTCAAAAATGTCCAGATCAATTAGCATTTCTTCTATTGGCGGTATCCTTTGCTGTTTTTTCTTTCTCATAAAGCGGTGGGTTCTACTATACCTTAGGTTCTGATGATTTTTTTACACCTTACTTAACGTGTATTCACTACTGCGCACTATGCTCTGCTTTTTCCTGTCAACTTTCACAAAAATTAACTCAAAGAGCTTCTTCCTCTTGAATCTTCTTACAAGGTCACTGTTGTCCAGGAGCTGGATGGGCTTAATGCTTTGTTCTGGAATCTCTGCATTATGAGTAAATTACTCTGACTAGCACAGCCCCAAAGCTGGATACCATATGTCCATACCGGTTTCAGAATTTGTTTGTATAACAATATTTTCCAGGCAGCCAATACATTTTTCTGAATTTTCTGTTGAGTTCTTCACGTTTGTTTTTGACATGGACCTTCCAGCGTAGTCTCGCATCTAAAGTAATACCTAGATACTTTGCTGAATTAATATAAGGGATCTGGGTATTATTTATTCTGACTGGTATATACTCATCTGTTAGTATAATTAACATGTACCGAATTATTTCATTTAATTTGAGTCTCCAAAGATTGGTTCAATTATTAATTATATCTAATGATGTTTGTAATTTTCTTGCAGCCTCTTCGTGGGTTTTCCCTACTGTCATGATAGCGGTGTCATCTGCAAAGGTGGCAATTGTATTTTGCTCTAATTGAGGAATATCACTACGGTATAATAGGTATAGGAGTGGCCCTAATACACTTCCTTGTGGCACTCCTGCCTTAATTTCTTTAATTTTAGAGTATGCTTCTTCCTGTTTAATCCTAAAGTATCTTTCTGATATATATGATGCTAATAATTCTGAATACTGTTTTGGGAATAATCGATTCATTTTGTGTTTAAGTCCTTCATGGCAAACTATATCGAAAGCTTGCGCTTCATCAAGGAAGACAGTAGAGCTAACTTTTTTCTTCTAAGGGTTTTTTTAGATAATATTAGTTATTCTAGGGACTTGGTTAAATGGTTTTCTCAAAATTCAAACTGGTATGATGGAATTAGTATCTTTTGACATCTGGCAACGCCGTCAAAGAGGTAATGACGCGCGCGTAATTTAAACACATCGAATGCGGTATGTGGGGATATCAGTGTGTGAAACATACTTCTGTCTCTTTAGCTTTTACGTGGCGTTGCCAAATATAAATATTTTGTAAGTTAAATAACACAGAGCACATATTTGACCATTGTGGTATCAAGATTACTATCTTAAATCACCGTTTCCTTCACTTTGTCGATATTTTCGTCAGCTGAAGATATTGAAGGTATTGAAGTTATATTCCTGTTTGTGACAAAACTGACTCACCGTTAGCCCTTTTCTCCACGAATCCAACAGCTATAAACAAACTGATTGACAGATGGCGCCAAAACATTTCGTGACAATTAGGAACATTGGTACCAACTTACAGCAAATAATTATTTTTCAAACCTTTCACGCGGATTTTGCAAATAAATAATTCCCTACATTTTTGACAGCTTAAGCTGACTTGTGTAGAAATTTTCAGGCCGCGAGTATTGCTTCCTAAATAGCTTAATGACTACTGTTATTTAGCCAGGCCCGTCTATTTAACGTGATCTCTGAGCCGATAGTATGAACTACTTGATTTTCTCGGGGAGCGAAATTTTGTCATGATTATTCTTCTCTCGCTTGTGAATTATTATTTGTCGAATCCAAAAAAAATTGTACGAAACTTTGACAGTTACTAAGATATTAGGATGCCCCATTCTCAACTTAAATTCAAAAGGTTTTATTTAGATTCTATGGAATAATATGTCCTGGAATGTCCGAATAATATTTTTGACTGTTACAAGGTTAAATGTAATATGTAGACGATGATAATAGTAAGAATTGTGTTTATTTTTTTTATGTAGTAGCACAATTTCTTAATTATAATAAACAAGAATTAAATAAAGCTGTAAATGGTGAGGCTGAAGGTTAGTGGGTTTTTTAAAATAAAAATTACAAAATTATATTATTATAACGCAAACAAAACTAAATGTAAATATACAAAAAATAGTTTATTTCCATAAAGCATCATTACATAAGTTTGCATTAATAAATTTTTAGCATAACAGAAAATATTTTGAAATTCGCTATTGATATTTCTAATCTACAAACTCGTAGGAACTTATGGTTAAAACACGATGGCTTTTCTCTCATTTCAGTGAAGTTGTGCTCCTATTTACATATTTTTTCTGATAGATACACAGGGTATACCCAATAAACCGTCGGTTAGAACGATCTCGAGAAGTAAAGAGGTTTTAAAGGGTGAACTATTTAATGAAAACATTGGCATCCTTTTGCTACTTCCGGTTACACCGGAAGCTGGTGTTCGTTTTTTTTAAATCTATCTTTAACTGTTTTTGAATTATACAATTCTTTTTATTAAAAATGCACTTTTACAAAGGTTATTCAGCTGCCTCGGCATTTTTTTGAAAAATATTTCCTTGACAGTATATTTGCTCTTAAAAGAACAGTTTTTTTATAAATACACGAAAATATAAGTACAAAATTCACAAGAACGCTATTTAAATAGAATAGCAATACGATGTCAACATAACCCCACTTAATGACACTTAAAAAAATAAACGTGGCAATCAGGTAATTCTTAAAGCAATTACACCAACCTTAAAAAACAATTAGTTCAAATCGCAGCAATTTTGACAAATATTTACAGTGATGTAAGATTTTTTGAGTATTAATATTAAAGAAATATACGTTTAAGATTTCATATTCATGTGCATTTGTGACATTTAAACTGAATTTCGGATGATTAGTTCTATTGCTAAATAATCTGTAGGTGATAGTACTTTTTAATTATTGTGAAGTCATTGGTGACGTGCAACTAAAAAGACTCTAGTAAACGAGGACATATATCAAAAATAATAGTATTTAACGGGGTAATTATCGATTTCACGTCAGTAAAAACAGGAAATAGTATTTTAATGATTATTTTTATGGGATATGAGGAATTGTCAATTATTGGAAAAGCTAAATTAGGGCCACAGAAATTAATAAGGTGAAAAGGTTAGTTATAGACAATAACAATAAACGAACTTTGTCGTGAAATACCTCGTTTTATTATAATAGGGTCAATCCATACCAAGTGGTCCAAAAAAAAAATAATTGCTTGCTTGACCATCTCAGAAAAAATTAATATTTGGTAGGTAAATTCCCTTATGTTTTGGGTGTTCAAAAATATTTTTTTTATAAATATAACCGACAATCTGTTAGTGGTAGTAGTAATTTTATAGCCTTGAGCTAACAAATTAAAATGATTTTTTTATTTTTCTACGATTAATACGAAGGAAGATATGGCAATTCAAAAATGGGTATTTAAAGAAACTGGATCGTTCTAGCATAAATATCTGGAAAAATATGACTTTCTCAAAAGACAAGACTTTGAGAAAATGTCCTTCCGAATAATTTCCATTTTTTATTTTTTTTTATATTTTGTCTGTAACGAGATATGGCCGTTTGAAATTGCATACAATTGCATTCATAACCATCAATGTAATTTTTTCGGGTCAAATATTGAAAAAACGGTCATTCCAATGAAAAAGTTTGTCATAACATGACATTTGGGCGATATTGTAAGCTTTAAAATGGTTTATTGTTCATCTCGATATTATCAGCAAAAAAAAGTTACTGGCAAAAAATACATTTTTTAATGAAATTAACGGGTTTATTTTCATGAAAAATTGTATTTAACATTAATTCATTAAAAAAGCATAATTTGTCGATTGCGCAAGCTTTTTTCGTTTTTTTCCCTGACTTTTTGATGTGATGCAACAAACTTATTAACATTTAGTTATACATATTATAATTTTTAATGAGTTATTTTTCCATTTAAAGTTAAACAATTTTTCCTAAAGTGCCACTGCTATTTTTATATTGTAATAAAGTAATCATAAAATACCAAAAACTAACAGGCCAATATATTTAATGGAAAATATGACAAATTGCTGTAATTTGTTGTAGTAAAAATGTTCATTAGGCTTACAACAAAATATTTTTAATATATTTATTTGTGTAAAATCCTAATAGCATCGTTAATCATATGTATAGTATTCAAAATTGTGTTATAAAATATATGTACATTTAATTATTTAATAATTTTTTACATTTAAAACAAATTGTTTCGCTAATGGCCAAAAATACATCATTTTAAATATCCTAAATAAATTAATTTATTTTTGTCTTTACTGAATAAGAACGAAATAACAATTAAAAATATTAAAACTCTAGAAGAATTATGATATAAGTAATCGGAGCAAGAGAAATTCGGAAAGTTTAATATCACCTCAATAGAAATAGAAAAAAAATAATGACAATAATGAATGCAAATAATATAAGTTATTGAAAAGGAAAATATATAAGAAGCACAAAATAAGCATAATAATTAGACCAACATTGCTTTATACCTGTGTATATTTGTAAGACATATTATGAGTGCATTTTTTGGACCAATAGTGATAATAGGAATCAATTTATTATTAGATAAATTAGAAAAATCGGCAAGTGACATAGACAACAAAATTGACAGAAACATTGTTGACGAAACGTTGATATTGTCGCTTCAAGCATCACGTGATAAAATATTAAAACATTAAGATAAGACAAACAAACAAATAAATTAATTTTATAGTAGAATACATAAACATTAGGTGGGTCTTCTTCTAAAAAATTATGGTTCGCAGAGGAAAATGTTCACATTCTCAAAAAAGCTTGAAAATTCAAGCTTTTTGTAAGAAAAGCCTGTGAATCTCTGAGAAAGTTATTAATAATAAATACCTAATTAGAATAATTTATTTTCAAAATCACTCATTACATGCATGATAACAAAAATATGCATTAACTTATTTCTCTGTACATGTGCTTCACCAAATACACCGTCCCTTTCTAGGTAGGTAATTGTTCTTTGAGAAAAAATTTTTATTACATTTCTATAACAGCCGGAGTTAAACCGTCAAATTATCATTTTTAAATGGTCTTTTAAGGTACATCTTTTGCTTCAAGTATCCCCAAAAGAAGTCTAATGGGGGTCAGGTATTTAAATTTAAAAGCACTTTACTCTTCGGCATAAATCAATATTTTTGATTTTCCCTGTATAACACTAAATGTTTTATACATTTTATTTTTGAATTTTGATTTATATATTATGCAGAAGTTTAAAATTTTTTGTTTGTAAGATTATTTAAAAACAATTCCCATTTGTTGCTTACTTTTTCAGACATACTGTATATATATTTCTAGTTTTTCAAACGGTCCAAATGCGTAAAATATCTTCTTAAAATTTCAGTTTCACTTATTTTTTTTCGAAAATTTAACATTCCAAGCTGGTCTAGTTGCAGTAACTCCAATTGAAAAACAATATATTAAAATTTCACCATGGAAATTTATTTTTCCAGATCTATATTTAGTGTTTTAGATTACAATTAATCGATGTGAGTGATACTAAAGTTGAAATAGTCACAAACAAAAAAGTTTGTGTTCAACATGAATAATAAAAGCGATTTTAACAAACTTTGCTTTTAAAATTGTCATAAGTAAAATTTGATTTTCTCCATAATAAATAAAACCAAAATTGGAATGATAGCAAACAAAATTTATAAAAGTCTTATCCTAAAATCAGAAAACCTACTTGTTATTGTCATTAATTTTATTGCATAATTAGTAGGAAAAAAAACAGTAATTATATTAACGTTATCATTAGGAGTCATAATTACAAAAATTTTAAGAACTAATTTACTGTAATTAATAATCATTTTATGCATGATAAAAACATGTCTGCTCTTTCTTTTAATTAATTAATTAATTTATTTTTTATTCCTTGCCACTTTATTAATTTTCTTGATATGCCTCCATCTGTCTCTTTACTGTTTTTATCCACGTTTTGTTTGGTGTTCTCCGTTTCTTTTTCTTTCCGGCTTTAGGTTCGTGTATCGTCCTAGTAGATTAGTGTGTGGCTTATGTACTTATGCCAGGGAAACCACTACACAAGGCATCGTCATACAGACCGATCGCATTACTGCCTGTTATGTCGAAACTATTTGAGAAACTCCTACTCAAAAGACTAAAACCACTTATCGAAGAGAAATTATCCCTAATCACCAATTTGGATTTAGAAATAAGCACTCGACGATCGACCAAGTTCATAGAATAACCAACATTATAGAGAAATCATTAGAAGAGAAAAATATTTGTGCTAATATCTTTCTTGCTGTAGCACAAGCGTTTGATAAGGTTAAACATACATAAGCTTTTCCTTTCAAAACAATATACACATATCCTCCATTCATATATATCGGTAAGATACTTTAGAATTAGGCATGAAGAAGCCTATTCCGATCTTAAAGAAATTAAGGCTGGAGTACCATAAGGAAGTGTCCTAGGACCTGTCTTACTTACTGTACACATGTGATATTCCAGAGTTACAAAACAATACCATATCCACCTTCGTCGACGACACTGCCATTTTAGCAGAAACTAAATCACTTCACATTAACTTTACAAAAAATAAACAATAACCAATATTCAAACACAACAAAATACTTATTATTATACGTATTACCTTAGATGCCAAACTTCGATGGAAAGTAAATGTTAAAAAGAAAAGAGAAGTACTTGGACTGAAATATAGAAAAATGTATTGGCTAATTGGAAGAAACTCCATTCTGTCTCTAATAATAATCTTATGCTTTATAAGCAGATACTTAAGCCTGTATAGACTTATAGTATCCAACTATGGGGATGCATCAAAGCAAGCAACTTAGCAATCATCCAAAGATTTCAAAACAAAGTACTGAGGAACATAGTAGATGTCCCTTGGTACATTCGCAATAGTGATCTCCATAGCGATCTGGAAACGGACACTGTTGTCCAGACCATCAACAAATTAGCCGAAAGTCATGAAGAAAGACTTCATCATCATGTTAATGTCGAGGCTATCCAGCTCCGTGATAATACTGGGTTAGAAATAACACTTAAGAGGATCAAGCTCTTTGAGTTAGTTTAGTGTTTTTAGTACAAAAGCAGAGCTGTGTGTGCACGTTATACTTTAGTGCAATCCATCCTAAGGAACGCTGATGAGTGTATCTTAGTTTTAAGTTTCAAACTCTATTAGATTAAGTTAGAATTAAATTGCTCATTGGTCACTATTGACCAGATTGTAATATACTAAATGCCTTTATGGGTGTTTAACAATAATAAAAAAAATATTCATAAAGAAGAACATTTAAAACAATTTTTATACTATTACCATCAACACTAAGCGCAGATTAATAATAACTTTTTTATTGCCCAAATAATGTTTTGTCTGCAATATTGAACGGAAAGATAAGTACACAAAATAGCAATTGTTTGAAAACATTAACTACTGTTTTGTGTATTTGTTTTGACAACTAGGTAATTATCTCATCTTTACTGGCTAGTATGTGTAAAGCAAGGTCATTGAAATTAAACAGAGAATTACATAAGTTATTTAGAAGCATAATAAATCTATCACCTAAATCATTAACGTGCATTCTTATGTTTGTCACAATGATGGATGGGTATTTAACATGGAAGGTTTATTAAAATATTTTTTCTTCTTTAAATCAAATCACTATTCCATTAGATAGTTTTTCAGGATGTTACTTAATAAAAAGTTCATTAAGATTCAAAAGCGGAGCATCAAGGTATATACTTATACATAGTGTTAATGAATATATCTTAGAGAGTTTTAGGGCATGTAGAACATGCAAAAATAGAGTGAAAAATTATTAAAAAAACTAGTATTTTCTTCCTGGGGCATGTCCCAGGTACTCTGATCTTCGGTATTGCAGTTGACAGATGTAACTTATGCAGTTATAAATAAATCTACATAACCGTAGTTGCGATTAACTCAGAGGGTTAATTATTTTCCTAATTTCCCCTAAAACTCAATCAAGCCCGACGCTTATGCTTTAAGAAGTGTTTCGGTTTCTCAAATTCTTGCATAGGCTGAGTTACGTTCGTCAAAACAATTTTTTTAGCCTTGAGCGCATTATGAATTGGTCAGGAGTATCTACACATCAAAAACTAATTGAGGAAAGAGTATACTTACATAAAATGAGAGGAAAAACCAATTTAATAAATTGTCACGCAAACATCTAAGGTTTAAAGTAATTTTTTTTAAACATTAATTTGTGACGGATTTGGAAAATTCGGGAAAATTCGTACTGCCATTACGATAAATAGCGTTAATGAGCTTTTTCCTACTTTGCTTATAATTAGTCCGATAAGTCATAAAAATTATCATTAAACTGCTATTTTCAATATATTCTGACGCAAAACCATTAAAAATAATTTTGTTAAATACGTATACAAGGTGAGTGATGAGGAACTGTACATACTCTTACCTCCTACAAGAAAACCAATAACTTCGAAACCTATGGAATCAGCCAAATTCAATTTTACCTGAACAAAATTAGACTGAAAGCAATAATGTATTTAAAGTTGTTTAAAATTATACAGGGCGTTCAAAATGGGGCCATTCTCTAATGACATATTCAAACGACAATATCGTTCTTATTTTAAATAGGACACCCTGTATTTTATTATCCTATTATGTATCAATCATATTATTTGATCTCTAAGGTTGAGATTACCTAATTATAGTCTCGAAGGGAATGAGATGAATGGTATTTTTAAAAATTTAGCAGGCTGAATCTCTCGACGGGATTTCTGTGATTTAAAAATGTAAATAACGTTATTGGCTTGCAGGAAGGGTAAGGGGGTATATTTAATGAATTTTAGAATAATCAAAAGTTAAAAATGAAACTGAGACTCCATTAAAAAAACAGAACTACCAATAGCAAAATATACAACCTTGGCTGAAACAATTCTTAAATTACTGGAAGTTGATAATTTACGATTTATGATAAATATAATAATTTTATTTCTAATTACTAATATATAAATACATTTGGTACAATTATCCTTTTGATATGATGAACAATTTAACCTAATTTCTTCCGCAAACAAATGTCATTATTGTAATAATTATATACATCGGTAACATTAATAAATAAAATTCCAGATAATTTTATAACCTGTTTCTCTTCGGGTATTAAAAACTTGCGTCAATTACAAACAATTATTAAGAATCGATTTAAAATTAAGTCCAATAAAAAATTATAGATAATTTTATTTAGTATTTAAAAAAAAACAGTTTTAGGAAAATTACTCGCTAAAAAGCACAAAGTTTTATGAAACCAGATAGAAACAACTTTATTTATAGACAATTTAACATATTAATTAATATTTGAAAATATTTGGGTGGGGTTTGTAGAACAAAACCGAGAGTACTGCCTCCAGAATAGTGAATTGAGGTACACCAATATCAAGAAATTTACGAGAAACTCATACGACGTTGATAAGTCACAAGTATCAAACTAAACATGTTCGGATTCACTCGGTAATGCTCGGAAACTCCGCCTCTCCCTCCATAGCTCCAACAATCCATTTTCACATTAACGGGCCATAAAAATCCATTTGGCGTGGAATGATTGGAATGGAATGATCGTGAATGGGCACCAATGAAAGAAAATAAAAATGAATTGCTTGAAAATAAGATACACATTTTTAATTGACATCAAACCTATGTGGAGCTTTGGCATAAAGGCAGTGGTATGCTAGCAGAAGTCAAAAATATTGCTCTACGACAGGCATAGTTCAGGCATTTGGAGGCAGCTCCCATTCGTAGAATTCCTTTTATGTTTTTTCTTTTTTTTGGGTTGCTTAACCTGAATATGATGGCCAAATGAGCCCCCGGTGTACCTGGGGGTCAGGAGGGCGAGCAGAAGTCAAATTATGTGGTTCTCAAATATATATTATTGCTTTTTAATCTAGATATGCTTTTAAAATACTTTATTGTTGTAACTTTCTACATATCTGTAAAATTAAGTAATTAATTTTTTTTTGTTATTAATAATGTCAAATTGTTCTATTTTATTTGTACAAGAAAAACAATATTTGCGTCTTTCATATTGTTTATACGCTTCATTTTCAATTTTAAAAGACAACACATGATGGCTTAATAAAAAGCCGAAACGTTGGCCTGATGAAAATAAAGATTTTCTATTTTTTTTCTATTAACCTTAGCCCATAAAAACAAAGGAAAAACAATATTTTTGGTCGGAAACCTTTTTCACAATTTTATTTTATTTTATGATACATTATTTGTAGGTATTTAGATGAATAAATCGAAATTTGGTAATAAAAATCTATAAAATATATTAATTTCTTTTATTTAACTATAAAATATTTGCATTAAAAAAAGTTTAATAACCAGTTTTAACCTCCGAGAATACGCATTTTACTTTTTATAATCCGATTGATTTTCATGAACTTCAAGTTACTTGAAATCCTCGTATCCAAAACGAAGACAGAATAGTAAATCTGCAATTTTTCATAGTGAATAAGTGCTGCCAGTTGCGTGAGTGACAAGTGAAGGTTGCCCACAGAGAGAGAAATGACGAAAATATAAATTAAGGTTTTAAAATGTGTATTTATATTTTTAATACTAGTAACAATGACTGTCGTAAAATTAAAGATATGGGCTGTAGCCAAAATAACGAAAGTATATTTTAGAATTAATTTTTAGATAATATTAGATTATAAAATCGCTAGAATACAAATTGTATTACGTTTTCTTAGGGCACGAAGGGGTAAAATAAGATAATTAAAGCGAAATAATTTTCCGTTAACAAATAATTAGTAAACATATTTTTATCTCGTTTTTCTACCACCGAGGAGCAAGATGAAAATTGTAAAATACGTTTGATTCCGGTTGAAATTTAGCGCATATTTGTACTTCTTCGTTATCTTCCTAATCAATACCAGCACTTGAGTTGTAACCTTATTCATTTTAGACCCTACATGCTACCTAGTCGCACAAGAACCTGCATTAGTGCCTTATTAGTTGTTTGGTGGTAAAATAGGAAATATCGGTAAAGATGTAGCGCAATTGACAGATGGGCAGTCGTATATGGACAGTGTATGGTGTTTTCGACATTAAAGTACTCAAAAATGTCCAGATGCATCAGCTTTTCTTCTATTGCCGGTATCCTTTGCTGTTTTTATAGCTTTTATAGCAGTGGGCTTGACTGTACTCCGTGAATTTTAGCGATGGTTCTTTAATGAACTCTTTAGCTTGTCTCATTCCCGGCTCCTTGTTCCAGCATTCTAGAGATTGCTTTTTCATCCAGGTACTGTTATATGTTTTTGTGTGGATTCGGTATACCACAGAAAGGTTCTGAACCAAATCTGTTTCGAGTGCCCAACTCTTTTAGGATTTTTAAGCAATGATCTTCTTCTAAAAATCTTGCCTTACTAACTCTTCTGCATAGTGATGCATTGCTGCAACTTCTGCCTGGAATACCGGCACGTGTTTTCTTAAGCTCTTCTTGTTATGACTGTTTTGAAGTAAGTTTTTTCCGAAGTTATACTTAGGAAGCATCTCGTCCGATGGCATTCCCATTATGGGATCGGTTTCCAACTCTTTGTATAGCTCGTCTTAACATGCAGTCTACTTATTAGAGAAGTAAGTTACAATACACATAACTGCTTGTTTAAAAAACATATATAAAATATAATATTGTAATAAGATCGATTACAACCAGTTCATGTTAAATTTATCGCAATCGGGCAGTTAACGTCAGGTGTACATCTATCAGAATATGTTTTCGACATAACATAGTTACTAATTAAGCAATTATTTATTTCTAGAATAAAAATGTTCTACATGTTTGATGGAAGTTTAAATGGCTAGTCTATATCTAAAATTGCATTTTATCAGATTTATAGCGAATACAGAGTTGTGCGCCATAAAACAACATGAAATCTTCTAAATAAATGATCCTTTTGTTTATTTATAATATAATTCAAAAATAATATAGTATGGATACTAAAGAAGCTAGGTAGCCACAGTAAAATGATTTTAAATGAAAAAAGCAGAGACGAACAAGGAAGTCTTGCCAAAGCCATTCTTTAGCTGAAATATTGCCAGAAATGGTTACAAAAATCATATTCCCTACTCTCCAACGACTACAGAAAAAATATTCTGGATTATAGAATGGATAATTACAAAAGAAAAAAAAGTTAAAGGAGTTAAGAAAATTATAATGAATGAACTGAATCCAAGGAAATGTGAATAGTCCAGTCCTCGAGGACCCCATGCGAAATGAGGAGGGTGGGGAAAACTTTTGACCTTTCTCTGGTTTTTTCGCAATAGAGCTTAGAGCTTTTTTCCTACGGCAAAAGTATTTCTATACTTTTTTGTAGAGCGTTAAATTTCCTACAATTCTGACTATTCAAACATGTTTGTATATTAATTCGTTACCGAGATATGGCGCCTCGAAAAAAAGATCATTTTTCAAATTTCGATAAAAAATGCCAGAAAATGCGGAATTCCACCTTATTTCTTCTGTTATACCCGAATTATGATGAAATGTTGTTGTAATTATGGTTCCTGGTTAAAATCACCAACTTTTGACATGCCACCACCTACCCCCGGAAAAAAGCTCTTTTGCGGGAAACCGAAGGAAGGTCAAAAATTTTCCCCTCTCTCCTTTTTTCGTACAGGGTCCTCGAGGTCCAAAACTTGAGAAAATGTTCATTAACCATCCCTGTTTTCATTAACTTCCGACCTTTTTTCACATAACCCCACTCTTTCCAACCTGTCGACTGGACTAGAGGAGGTGTTTGTAGTTTAAATCTGCGGTATTCATAAATGTATGTCCTCATTTGTTTTCGAAAAATTTAGTTTTATCTCGATTACTATCATTCTCCGAGGATTTACTGTATTGGAAGTTTTTGCAATCAACCTTTTGGCTAACTCAATTTACACCATTTATCCATGTGAATAAAATTATTAAAACTTTCTTCTTAGAAGGTGCCTATGTGGAAAGAGGAAACCATATGTTTCCAGCTTCAACGTAATATTTCAAATGGTCCTTATAATCTTGATCACCCTGTTTCTTGGGGCACAGTATACATTTTGGAATAGGTTGTGAGTAAGACTCAATTTAGCAATCCTATTTCCATTGCTTGTTCAATTTTTCCATGCGAATTAGGAGTATAATATCGAACACGTTCTTTCTAAGTAGGATTTTCCATGTTTTTGCCCTGACACATTTTGCCAGTGTTGTTAGTGTCTTTCCCTGATCCAGTTTTTTATAACCGTTTTGATTAGGTTATTTGCAAATGCCAATCTGCATGTTTCCAGCTCCATTGTGTTCAGAGGGAGAATATTGACAGGGGGTATAGAGGAAAAACCATCCTCGTTTACTCTGACAGCCAAGCTGCCCTACAGGCCTTATCATGTAACAAAATCAGATCAAAATTAGTCTGGAACTGTCTACAAATCCTGCTCGTTCTGGCTAACCAAGGTAACAATTTATGGGTCTCAGGGCATAAAGTGATAAAAGACAACGAGGAAGCAGACGCCCCTATTTACTGGTCCTGAACCGGCGTTTGGCATTCCCAAATCCGCAGTACAACTCTCGCTAACTAACTGGGCCAACAAAACAGTAAAATGAATGGTTAAAGCGCCATTAAAAGTACTGACAGGTGATATTCTGAATATAAGCAGAAATCAAATAAGGCATGTCACGGGACTAATAACCGGACATTGTCATCTTAGGCAAAAGCTACATAAAATGGGCATCTTTCAAGATGAACCCATATGTAGATTATGTAATGAGGAGGATGAAACAGCCTCTCATATCATAATAGAGTGCCAGGCATTCAGACACTGGAGGTATAATCTACTGATGCCGGTAAACCCACAAGTACATCTGGTGAAAAGGCTACTCATAGAGTTACATACCTAAATAAATAAGTCGTTTTCTCCCGATAAAGAGTCATCATCATCATCAGTTTCCTCACTTCCCACAGAAATATTAATTGGTTCTATTGTTTCCTCTATTAACATATCAAATTTCCAGAATTTCTCTTCCTCTTCTGACACGTCTTATAGCGTTTTGCCAATTGTCCGGTGAAATTTTTGGACGAATATCTTGAAGTTTAAATGTATTGTTTGTCGCCACATATCCCTTCATTTGAGCCCAGATTAGTTCAATTCAAAGATCACAGTGATAAGGTAGTAACCGCAGCCCTTTAACTCCATGTTCTTTTGCTATTTCATCTACACTATACTTCTTAAATTTTGGGGAATGTTGTTTACATAATTAAGTAATTCGTCTTCTGTCACTATTTCGTTGGTTATTAGCCAATCGGAGAGTTCTTGCTTTTTTCATTTAGTATTAGGTAACGGTTCCTTTAATTATTAATGGTAACTGGCATTGTCCATAACTGTTACAGAATTGGTCGGTAATAAATCTATCATTTGACTGAAATATTCCTTAAAAACATCAGCAGTCATTTCTTCATGGTAGTCTTTCGTAGCATTTGAAACAAATTCTAACAAGCCTCTATCAACAAATCCTTTATCTCCTACAATATGAGTGATAATAATTAAACGGCGACCTTTACCATTTGGAAATTTTAAGCCAGTAGACAAACCTTCTATAAATGCCTGACGAGCCTTTCTAACCTGTTTATCTTGCCAAACTTTTTTGACAAAATGGCCTTCATTTATCCATGTTTCATCCAAATAAAAAATTTTAATGATTTCTAAGAAAGTTGATGGCTACTCAAATTGATCTTGAATTGTAATTATTTTCTACCTCTAGAGATTACACACTTACCTTATTTTTGTTGATTAAAATGACTAGAAAATTTAAGACAAGAATTGAAGTAAATTGGTATTTTTAAAAATTTTAGGAAGAAAACCCATTTTGGAACAAATAATGCTAAACATTTTATTTTAGAAATTATCCGCCACTGATTTATGAAGTTATATTAGGGTTTATCTCGTGGGTCATAAAATTTTTGCTATCATTCATTTTCAAATATAGTATAGTAGAGCGTAGAATATTTCACTTTTGCTCCTTATAAACTTGAACATCCAATATCTTGCAATCAGTTAAAATTTAAAAAAAACGGCAAAAGTATTTCTTTTTATTTATTTTTTTCTTGTGTATGTAGTTGACAGAAAAATTTGTTATTTTTAGTCGAAATACATCAAATTTAGATATAAATATATCACTAGTATTTTGAATTGAAGTGAACATTTTCTGGTATAGTAAAACTCTTATAATTTATCTTTTACTTTTCCATCTATTTTTAATAAAAATCAATGAGTTGCCTCACAAACGCCGGATTATAACACTTCATCCTCGACTTTGTCAGCAAAAATGAAACTACCGCAAAGTTTTTATATTCGTTCATTATCAGAGCAAAATCAATGTTTCTGGGTACCTTTAAGTTGAGACCTATCTGATGTATCTTATAACCTTATAATCCTTATAAAGATTGAAGATTACTTCCCATAAAAACCACACGCGCAGTTTTCAATTTTAGTAGTTATCCTTAAAATCATGATCTTCCTGAAAACTGCCTGTGAGTGGCGATTTTTTAATCCAACAGTGTAATACGGCGGGTTACTTCTCGACACCAAAGTTACCGTATACCAGAATTTGCAGAAGGGTCTTAATAATCCGACAGGTTTTCTCGACACCACGTAAAACCAGGTATGATCATGATACCTAAATTGTCAAGGTATATATAGGTACTAATAAAATTAAGGTAAATAAGTATAATTTAAAAATGAAACTAAACTAACTAAAAGTATTCGTGACGGAGATGTTCTAGACAACTTTACGTTTTCAAAACAAAAAACATTAAAAAGTGGTTAGGTCAGGACAAATTTGTTGTATCGCGAATGTAACTCTAAATAATTCCTCACCGATTGGCTCGCCTGTAAAGTGCCCATGCGCTAAACGAATTCGTATATAACTTCTGAAATGGGACTTGATCCTGAACCCCGAGATGGTCACCATTTAATATAGCCTAGTCAAATGGTGTTCAAAAGTGCCTGTTTCGAATCATGAAAGCGGTAGAAAATTTTTCAACGGAATTATGTGTTTTTCTACCGCTCTCATGTTTTGGAAAAACTACCAGACCGTTTTCTTCCATTTTTAGTGTAGCTGTCAAAATAGTTTAACTTAAACACCTTAAACTGCATAGGAATGCCATGGCATTAAAATTACATAAAAACACAAAAGCGACATTACTCCTAATGACATGACATAAAAAGTCACGACTTTATATCACCTGAAAACGAACCTTTAGTGTCGAGATTGGCCAAAACATAAAAAATGTCAGGTATTTGGTGTCGAAACGAATCTTTAGTGTCGAGATAGGATTAAAAATGTCAGGTAGTTGGTGTCCAAATCGGCTACGTCCGTTTAATAATTTGCATTTGCAGTTATTAGACCCACGTTTCTATTTTGCGTTATACTTAGTAAATTGAATCACCATGTATAACAATGCATTATCAGATCGAACAGCAATAAATTATAAGGCAACATTCTTATCATTTGGACTAATAATGTACGTTTCACCATTATTTAAAAAGAGGCTTATTAGTATGCAAACATTCACTATAATCGAAGTACCTACAGCCGGTGTGTTGCAGTTCAATTGTTTGTGCCAATTTTTTTTTGCGGTACGTTGCATAAAACGATCTTTTTAATATTCTGAGCAAAATTGTTTTCAAATTTCTGTATAGTATATAATTGCCAAATTTCTAAAATTTTGTACCTAGATGTTTCGATTTTATCTCAATTGTTGTTAAATCTAAAAAATAGCAGGCGCGGATCTACATCTCAAAATAATTGTTAGGTCATCTCACTTTTTTTACAGAAATTTTAATTTTTATTTTTTCAACATTTTATGAGAAGGCGTTGATGGATTTGCTTGAAAAAAATTATTTTTATTTATTATTTTAATTTTCGTGAAATTCTTATTTCGGAACTAATAGTAATTTATGTATCAAGGGAATTTTTTATTATGCCTCTATTGATATATATTTATAAAAATCAGTGAGAATTTTTGTAACTTCCGGTCAAATTTTCGATGAGAAGACAAAAAAAATAAAAACTAATGGCTTCCTCAGAAAACTTAGTCTCCTCCTTAAAATGCTTTCTTTTTTTTGCGTACATTTTAGGCAAAGATACTTTAGTTTTTTCCCGAATGCCTCCCTCGAATATTTGTATTCAGCGGCCTGGCGCGCGTAGGGTTTTCGAATTCGCTTTCTTATTTATAATAATTTTTTACAGTAACATAATTTTTTTACGTAAGTAACTTATAATATAAGTTTTAGTAAAATTTTTCGCTCTTTCTATTAGTTTTTAGAATTTTTTTTTTTCGAGATATAATGAACCAAATTTTCGATTTTGTTTTCGAAATTGTGAACTTTGCATATACTGTAGAACAGTAAAGATTTTTTTATCGTTTTCTACACCACATTTTATGAGTCTCTGACAACTGGGCTATAAGTATAAGAAATTTGTATTTTACAAATATTTGCCGCTTAAAAGCAAATGTGAGGGTATTATCCCGCATTTTTACAGCCACTGACTAAATAATAAACAAATGTTTTTTTTCCAATTATTGCGCTAAAATCAACAATTTTGGAGATATTTGACTTTGAAGAGAAGTCTACAATTCGCCTTTTCTATCGTCGATATTAAATCTGGAAAAGACTAATTGTAGCTCTTCAAAATCAAATATCTCAAAAATTGTTGATTTTAGCGCAATAAAAGTTAATAACTTTTTGTAACATAAATAACCAAAGATTTAAATAAAATGAAAAAAAAAATAGATTTATACAGTGTCTTAAAAAATAGGGGGTCGAAGGTACCACTACCCATTATTGTGCGCCACTGGATGAAGTACGCCAAGCATATTTTTTGTTAAATTTTTAAGTTTCTAAAAAATAAATCAACTGCCAAGTTTGAACAAAAAATTTAAAACGGTAGGTGAAATATCGCAAAAAAATAATTTTAATTTCTCAACTTTAACACCCTGTATCTCGTAAACTAAGAATCTTAAGAGGCTTATGTACCCCAACTCATTTTTCATCATTTGTCAAGGGCTGTCACTTGTAAAGCGTCGTCGGTCGAATAATCAAAAATTAATTTTTTTAATTAAGTTAAAAATACATTTTATAATGTGTAATTCAGAAATTGATTTATATACATAAATAAACACTATTTTGAAAATAAAAATGGCGTCGAATGAATGCTGTAAAAAATAATAATTTTAAAACATAAGATTTATTAAACAGAGACAATGTTCATCATTTTAATTATTTTTACATCAAAAGTAAACGTATAATGATGATTAATGTACAAGGATTTTTTTGTTATGCCTCTATTAATATATATCTTCAGTGTTATAAAAATCAGTGAGAATTTTAGAAATTACAACTTCCGGTCAAAGATACTTAAGTTTTTTCCCGAACGCCTCGCTCGAATATTTGTATTCAGCGGTCTGGCGCGCCTAGAGTTTTTGAATTCGCTTTTTTACAATTTTCAATTGGCTGCAGATGTTGTTGACGTTTATCAACTGCTTGTCACAGAGGTTAGTTAAATGCATTAAAGTTGCCTAGTTTCTGGGGATTTCACCCTTTTAGGGCAACTTCTACTGACGCTTGATCTTCGCGAATTGTCACGGTGGACAGGCCCCGTTTCCGGGACGTGCAACAGCAGCGTGTAGGGCACACGTCCCGTCAACAGAAGATCGCTCAGCTCACTCTATTTATCACTATATAAGAAAAACTCTATGTTCAATTGATTTTATTATTTTTTGATCTGCAGTGAAGGAAAATTATAGGTCTGATATTCATACTTGGGTAAAAACCTCCACAAATACCTGTGACCAGACTCTCGAGGTGTGGCAGATATTGATATCATATTTTTTCAAAAATTCTTTCTCTCTCTCTCTCTCTCTCTCTCTCTCTGATCATGAAAACTTAAATATTAAAATTGTCCGCATAATAAAATAGTAGCCGTAAGGGGTAGTCTCACATTATCGGGGAAGGGAAGACAGGTGTCCATTTTAACAGTGTTACTCAATGTTCCTATAAATATTTACCTAAACCCATGATTTCTGAAATTGAATTGGCAACGTTGTATTTTCAACTTTGAATTAATAAGATGGCTGTCATTTGACAAGCAAATTATTTATGTCCGTCAAATGAACCTTTCCTTTTTTATATAAAGCGACAAATTTAAAATTGAATTCTTTCTGATTAAAACGCCAGAAATTAAATAAAGTCACTACTACTATACTATACAGAAGAAAGGAGTGTAGTATTTAATTTGCAGAACGTAGTACAGGTTCAAGAGGTAGAAATTTTATTTTTACCTCATCCTTCAATGCTTATTTGTAGTTAAAATTTAAATTTTAATACATCTGATCGGCCTAATATAGTTTTTGTCTAGATTCTTGTTTCCATGGTTTTTACTGTAATAAATTTGTTCTTTTGACAGATAAGTCAGACTTTATTTATTCATAGCCGTATCGTATGTATTTTAATTGATTCAGAATTTTGTATTAATATATATTTCAAAATGGCTTCATTCTAAAAATATTATCAGTCCTCCTAAATCCTTGAAGGCAGAATTATTAGTAATAGCAAGGCAACATAAAAACAAATTCAAAAAATATATTATGGATGAGATGGCCAGAGAAAAAGGAATTAAAATTCTCAGATTTCCTCCGAACCACGCAGAATTAAATTCCATTGAACTGATCTGGTCTCAATTATTAAAAGGTTATGTTTCTCAAAACAATAAAACATTTAAATTTCCTGATGTGCGAAATTTGTTTTTGAAGGCAGTTTCAGATGTAAATAGAGAACATTGGGGAAAATGCATTGATCATGTTTAAAAATGTGGAAAATTCATTTAGGAAAGTGGATATATCAATGGATAATTTAATAGAACCGATAATAATAAACATCAGAAAAGACAATTATAGTGATGCCAGTAGTTTTAGTGAAGACAGTGACTTTTAAAGATAGTTCTTGAACTAACTTTTTTTTAATCTTTGAGTTTAGGTAAGTACTGAAGCGTTACTTTTAATGCCAAGAGATTTAATTTAATCCCAACATATAATCCTCCTTGTTATTTATTGGTTAAATTTAATTCGTTCAATGTTAAAGTGTCGGATGCATAAAGTTTATTTTTATTTTTTGTAAATAATATAACTTCAAAATTTAATCTACGAAGTGCGTATATATATTTGATATGCTGTCACCTTATTTATATTATAGAAACTTATTTTGCAAAGTACGCCTATGGAATGTGACGTTATATCCCCACTTTGACTGTACTCATCTATCCTTTATAGTATATATTACTATAGAAACAAATTATTATTATGTGCCGTTGCTAGGAAATAAAACTAAAAGCTTAACTTTTCTTGTAAATATCTCGGAAGATCGAATTTTCACAGACATGGGACCTACATTTTTCGCCGATTTAGATAGGAATTAGTCTACCCTGAAAGTTTCATTGAATTCTGACGAGTGGATTTCGAGATCCTCTGGACACACATACACACACACACACATACAAGCCTTGCTCGTTTAATAGTATTTGATGTGGCTCTAGGCTAATAAAAAAATATATAATATAAGTTTATAAAATAAGTAAAAAAAACATGGAAAATAAAGGTGAAGCAGACGAATATTCCATCTATCAGAAATAAAATAATTATGAGGAAATGAAAATTAGAAAGAGTCGGTCAATCGGAAAAACCATTATTTTCCATTTACAGTAATAATCAGAAACACGCAAGGTAAATTCTCGGAACTGTGTAGACATGTTACATTTTCAAAATCATTACTATTTCAGTTCCTTATCTACCAAAAGACACGCTGAAAAGTTAGTTTTCCATTTTCCAACTTATGCTATTTTTGTATTACATGCATGACAATACAACTACCTATCCCAACAGAAAATCCTGCATGTTTATTTTTTAAATACACAGAATAAACATTGGATAGATTTTTAAATAATTTTTTAATGTAAGCAATTAAGACTTTAGTGAGTTTTCGAGAAGTCAACTCACCCCTTATTTCTATCCTTATTGAGGTGGCACAAAATATAAGATAGATATTTTTGGATTCGTTAAATTATTACAAATTTTTTGAACAAATTTAATTTTTTTCAATTTTTTTTTACGCCATTTTTTTAGCGCCATCCAGACTGTAGTATTTGAAAAAAAAATCATTTTGCAGAAAGTCGTAGCATTATTTTATTAACAATAACCCCAGGAATCGATAGATGTACTAATTCTAAGCAAAATTTGTTATATAAAGTTATTAAAATAAATAAATACTTTTTGAGTTATTTAAGTTCAAAGATTTTGATTTTTCGTGAAAAAAATGCATGTTTTAAAGCGGTTTTTCATAAACAACTCAAAAACTATAAGTTTTTACAAAAAAGTTGTCATTACCAAAATTGAAGCTAATAAAAAATCGAATAAATTCCTTACTTGAAAAACCTTTTACTATTAACTCAAAGTGAGTTATAGGTAATTGAATGTATATTTTTTTTCGGCGAGTACTCAAATCTAAGTATTCCAGCTTAAATAACGGGAAAACGATGCATTTTATAAACTATACTTATTGAACACTTTTTAAAGTACTCAGAAATACCTATCAAATGAGCTCCAGAAGAAGTTGATAGCATCAAAATTAATCAAGTTATGATGAAAATAAGAGGACTCTTTCGAATTTTTTAGGAAAAAGTGAAAAATAAAACATACGCAATTTCCACAAAAATTAAAATTTATAGTAATCCCTTTATTTTAGCATAAGTAATGACCTCAAAAAGTTTAACCGGTTTATAATGCATATTTTTCAAATTTTCGTAAATTTCATTTTCTTTTGATAATAACTCCAAAAATACTCGATTTACGTAAAAAATGACAGAGAACGAAATTGGAGTTTTTTTGAACAAAGATTTTACTTTTTGTAGGATAAAAAATAACCGAGATAGAAACGTTTAAAGCCTTAAATTTTACTGCGAGAACCATGTAACCGGGGCCCTTTAACCCTTCAAATGGTTTTTGGATTAACCTGATATCATAAAAATTACTGGAGTTATTGTAAAATTTGGAAAAATTTTTGGAGCAGAGATTTTGTATGTATATTGTTATGCAAATGTAAATGTCTTCAAAATACTTTTAATAAACTTTATTTTCACATTTCTAAAAAATTAACATTAACATAAACTTCAAACTTTTTTAAATCTGTCAACACACTATTATCTTTTTTTTTATTGTCTTTTTCACATAATTTTTCTTTTATAATTTATTTTAAAATACTTACAAATGTTGCCCCATTTTAACATCATAACAACATTCCCTAAAATTTCGTTGAACTTTTCTTGCAAAGTAATGAATAAGAAAAGTTCAACGAATTTTACAAATTTTGCCCCATTTTAATCTTTAACTTCAACTTTTAAAAACAAAATCTGTGTAATTGACTAATATGAAATATTTAATTATTTATAATTATTCCCCCCATTTCTATAATTTTGCCTTTATTTGATTTTTAATACCTTTTATATCTTTTATATTACAATCTTCTTCCTATATCACAAAAAATATTTAATTTTTTTTTAATTTAATCTTCCATCTGTGATAGTTTTGACATAACCTGTTTTTATTCTTCAAAATTTCTTCTTTTAAGGATTTATCTAAATTCTTAGCATTTTTCTTATTATTCTGCTCCTGTAATTCATCTATTATTCTTGCAATAATTTTCCCTTTACTATTTTTTTCATTTCCTCTAATTTCCTATCTACATCCTTTCTTAAATCTTCTTCCATCTGTTTGATTCTGTTTTCTGTTATTTCTTGCATTTCTTCTGTCATATTTCCTTCTTGAATATTCCTTTTTATATTTCTTATTTGTTTTCCATTCTCATCTATTTCTTGTTTCAGTTTTCTCAATTTTTCTTGATTGTCTACTCATTTTCTCATTTGGGATGATGTCTCCCCTAGTTCAGCAATCCTCAATGTCTCTTCCAAACCATCCTGCAATTCATCCGAACTATGAACCTCCCGAGATTCAGGCAATATACGGCCTCTCAAATCCATTTCCATTTATTAATTGTTTTAGGCCGTTTTTTTTTGAGCCCCACGTTGGGCAAATGTAATTACTCTTCTCTAAATACTTTTAATAAACTTGATTTTTACATTTTACATATTCTAAAAAATTAACATTAACACAAACTTCAAACTTTTTTAAATCTGTCAACACACTATCATCTTTTTTTTTATTGTCTTTTTCACGTAATTTTTCTTTTATAATTTATTTTAAAATACTTACAAATTTTGCCCCATTTTAACATCATAACAATATATAGGAAAAAAGATATACATGTGTGGGTGTGTGTATGTATATTTTGAAGATAGAAAAAGTGAAAGGAATTCTGTACATCTGCTCTTTCATACATCGAGATTATCTTCAACAAAAATAAAAATTAATAAGTAAATAAAGTTTAGATTTTTATCGGTAAAATTCAGATACAATTTATTTATTTTAATACATTTTCCTCTTAATTAATAAATTAAATTTTTATAAGTCAAATAAGCACTGAAAAAATTGTTTGGGGAATGTGGAAAGGATAATATTAATAAAGTTTGAAATATATTAATAAAGTTTATCATAACCAATAAAAAAGATTCTAAATAATTAAAGCTATTAAAGCTGATAAAAAAGATTTTTCCATTATTTTCGCAATAAATAAATAAAGATTTTAATATTCAGTAAATGAGATTTCAATTCAGTAATGTATTATTCAAATGATTAAAGATTCTTGAAACCAATTTTTTCAATGCTTCTGCTTTAAGGGGGTGGTTTTTAAGGGTTGAAATTTCACAGTCAACCAAAAATTATTTCATAAACATTAAACAAACTGTTTGTCTAATGTTAATATGCGATTTCATATTTCAGAAATATAAAAAATGATTTTTCATGATTTTCGATTTAAGGGGTGGTTGCTAAAAGGGTTGAAAAATTAATTAAAATCATAAATCATGCATATAAATGTTGAAAAATATTTATTTTATTTAATTAAACGAGATTACTTACGCCAGAATGCTTAAATCTGCATTTTTTACCATTTTTAACAAAAGGGATGGATTTCACCCCTAAAATGCAAAAAGCGCAAGTCGAGCATATGTCCTTTTTGAAGTTTAGGGTAAAATATACTCAATCACAAATTTTCATTCACTATAGTAAAAATACTCGGGAAGGGTTTATTTTCATGAAAAATTGTATTTAACAAAAAGTATAATGTAGCGATTGCCTAACTTTTTGATTATTTTGACCATTAAATAAACAAAGATCGGTTAATTCTAATATATGTATAAACATTTTACTATTAGATTTTAGAAATACAATGCAAAAAACCCCATCAAAATCGATTCACTGCCACTCTCGTTCGAGGCTTTTCACTTTTTACGACTAACGGCACTCCACTAGTTGAGAAATATCAAGAATATTTTTGTGATCCCCTGGAAAATTGTAAGTGACTCTGTAAACGTTTCTCGTGGGATAAGGTTGACCTTTATTCTAGCGAGTTCTTGTAATTTAGGCATATTAATTTAAATAAATTATATTAGGCAATTTCACATCGAAGAGACAGGTTGCCAAATGTATTGACACACATCAAATGCGTAAATTGTGAACTTTTACTCTGAGGTGAAAAAACGATTCGACATATTTTTGTACAATAAATTTATTATTTATTGACTAAAATTAATGTAAGTATATTTTACGACATGCCAAACATTTCAAACATTTAATGATAGGGGACATCATATGAGGGGGACAAGTGGACGTGTCTGAGATTTTTTTCTATTTATATTTCCAAATTGGTTTCAGCCAATTAAAATACTTTTATTTTTCATATGGCAATTTTATTTGATTGGTATTCTTCAAAAGTTACAAAGAGAAAATATATTTTTCAAATCTAAGGAAAACGAGTTTGGATTATAATATATTATACAGGGTGTTTCAGTGTGAAATGTACACGCGAGAACTCAAATTGGAATTTGTTTTTTGGATTACAAATGGAATGAAATATATCGTGGATCTTTTATTGGTAATCGCGTGCCTGGAAGCATTTTCTAAAATAATTTTATATTATATTACAATATTCCGTTTTCTTACCTTAATTTTAAACAAATAACAACATTTTCTACTCATTAGGTACTCATTACACTAAATTTATATTTATAAAAGTATTTAAACAATTATGAAATGCGCCTAGCATCTTTGTTAAAGTTGAAGGTAACTAAGAATTTTTAAATATATTTAATTAGAAAAAAAAAGAATCTTGACATACTTAACTCCATTTACTTATTACTTTTTCTTTTAGCTAAACAAATATATTTTAATATGTTCACAGTAAGGGTGTGGTTCAGAAAACACTTTTAGTGACACTGTATTATGGAATTTGTTTTTTTAAATTAATATTTAATTATAGAAAAATATATATTAAAATTAAGTTAATTTAATCACCTGTTCAACTACAAGCGTTATTTTTATTAAAAGAAAAAAAAATTAAAGCCCAGCATATAATTTATTATACAAGGTGTTTCATAATTAAACCGACATACATTAACTGTAAATAGAGGGTACTTAGGTGATTCCAAATAACCTTGGTTACTGGGTCTAACGCCTTTAATAACCGAGATACGGGGTGTTTCATGCATTTCGGCCAATATTTTGATAAGCCGTAACTTTAGAACCACCGTGTAGATTTCTCTCATACTTGGTACATGTATAGTGTGTTAATAGCCCAATCCTATAGTGTAAGAACTACAATTAAAATCCAGATCGGGATTAAGAAGAATTTGTAAAATTTTAAAATCCCCAAAACAACACCCTGTATATCAGATTTTTTAAAATTGGAATGGATATTTGAAAAGAACGAAAAAAATGAGTAAAAGTGAAATTTTTTTTTAAGTGCACATGCCATTCTACTATTGGAGTTTTAACGTCAAATTACATCAAATCCATTATTTTCATTTTCACAAGCAGTAACTTTCGAAATACCTGGTAGATTTCTGTCATATTTGGTATGGGTATTATTTTTTAGTAGCCCAATCGTATACAGTTAGAATCCAGATACGGATTTAGAAAAATTTGTAAAATTTGAAAATCCTCAAAGCAACACGGTGTACATCAGATTTTTTTTAAACTGGATCAGACATTCGAAACGAATTGAAAAAACTGAGATATACTGACTTATTTTTTATAAATGAACATCTCGTTTTACATAAAATTCAATTAATGCAATACTTTCTTTCATATTTGGTACAGGTGGATTGTTTAATAGCCCAATCGTACAATACAAGATCTACTGTTAAAATCCAGATCCGGATTAAGAAAAATTGTAAAAGTTGATAATCTCTAAAATAACCCCCTGAATATCAGATTGTTTAAAATGTAATCGGATACCTATTTGAAAAAAGAAAAAAGATGTGTTATTTGAAAGCCTACTTGATAGTTTAATGAGTTTTGTATTCGGAATTATTCCGAAAAATTAAATCTGTATTTTTTTGTAGAACGCTCTTGTGCACACTAAAAATATTTCAGTATAACACATCTTTTTTCTTTTTTTTAACTAATTATCCGATTATATTTAAAAAAATGTGATATACAGGATGCTATTTTAGAGATTACCAACTTTTACAAATTTTTCTTAATCCGGATCTGGATTTTAACTGTAGTTCTTGTATTGTGCAATTGGGCTATTTAAACAATCTACTTGTGAAAGAAATATGCAGGGTGTTTCTAAAGTTATGGCTTATGAAAATGACAACAAATATCCGAAGATATACTTTATATATACGTATATATATACGTGATTCAAAAGTTCTGGCCAAATGAATAATTATGCATAATTGATAAAACACCCTGTAACTCCGTTATGGAAGCCAAGATACCCATTATATATGGGTTATTTAGAAGCCCCGTTGTGACCTCTACCGTTGTATAAGGATAATATTATCCTTATACAATGACTCTTCCTACTTTTAAAATATATCTGTTTACCATAGGGACACCCTGTATAATATTCATATTTTGATGCGCTTGAAAAAAAAAACGTTATTTATTTATAATTTTAAATTACGTTTACACAACATATCATTTAAAGCTACTGACCGGTGGCAAATAAATCATTTCACGATCATTAATTTTATATGAAACCTTTTTTAATATTTACCTCTATATTTGAATGATTTTTTATGCGAGAAATTATAATTATTTTTTATTTTGTTACAGATAAATCAACTATGGCTGTTATAGCAAATCTGATACACGATGTCAATAGTTATTTAAATAAATACCAAGGTAAGGATTAAATTCTAGGTCATTTCTTCAATTAGTTCTGTCAATCACTTTTGTAGTATTGAAAAATTACATTTTTACCGTACAAATAGTTCGGTATCTGAATTCAATCTGTGTGTGTATGTTGATTCTTTGTGTTTATGAATTTTGAAATTCTGACTTCCGTACCTCTTCGAGAACGCCTTCAAAACGTGGTCCAAAATATGAAAATTTTGAAGTTTAAAATGACACTGAATATAAAGTAGACACATAGTGAATGACGATTTTGGTAAAAGTGAGTAGACTGTGGCTGTGTTTATTAGAATAAGAACTGTCAATCGAAAATTTTATTAATACTGTCATTACAATTTGTTCGGTCTATGGCAATGCTAGAAGAGCATTCTCAACTGGTTTTTATTAAAGTTAGTGGTAGTATGACGGCAAACACTAAATATGCAAATGTGCTACTATCAGTAATTAGAGAAAACTGATAAGTGGAAAGTTTTAAAGTGCCAAATAATGAAGCCAGAAGGCAAAAACATGGAATCAAATCGAGTGGGTTGAGTTCCGAATTCGTATAGGGGTGTTTCATTGAAAAAATGAAATATGCGAATTTTTTTCGTGACGAATGTACTAAAATTTTGCCATCATCCTGTATAAGAAAAATAAGAATTTCATAAGATAAACGACAGAACGTTATGTAGTTTACACTTTCTAAAAAATTTAAAGCTTTTATCGAAGTACCTTTAGAAGAAATTTAGTTTTTTCTTAATGCTGAAAAAGTGCATTTTTAATAAAAAAAATTGTATAACTCAAAAACAGTTAAAGATAAGATATAGGGAAGCAATAACAAAAGTTGTTCAGAATAAAGTAATTATTCCTAAAGTTGCAAAATATACAGGGTATCCCATTAAAAAAAAACGAAGTTAACAACAACTTCCGGTATACCCGGAAGTAGCAAAAGAATGCCAATATTTTCATTAAATAGTTCACCCTTTAAACCCCCTCCATTCCAATTTTCAAATACCTTTACTTCTCGAGATATTTCTAACCGACGGTTTATTTGCCACACCCTGTATAAATAATCATTATTTACAAGATATTCGATTTCAGTAACCGGAAAAACAAATTGTTTTAGTATTTACAGAAATTCAGAAAAGATAGGCAGATTCAGCAATCTTGCGAATGCAACTCATTGGGTAGATACTATACCTGCATTTGTGGGAATACCATAAAATAGGTGTAGCTAGTTGTAAAAGTATAGTGACTTAGTAAAACTCCGAGTAGATGATTGAACTGAATCAGATGCGCGCTACCTTGTTGATCTACATTTTTTCATTTTTAAAATCTAATTACTCTGTTTATTACAGCAATTTTATCAAACTCATATTTTAATGAGTTTTAGAAAATTGTAGTTTAACTAATTTCAATATATGTTTGTGTTTCAATAACACCCCGTATATCTAATTTGTAATAAAAATAATCGACCTACAGGCTTACTTAGCTCTGTGGGATTTTGTTTATTATTTTGTCATTATTGTGATTTATGCAGATAAAAATTATTTCGAAATTATAGTGTACAAATACTTTTTGTCCCTTCGACGAAGAGCTCCCTTTGGAGACCAGTAGATATAGACAATCAATTAATATTAATTCCAAAAGTTTTGAAACTTCGATGGTATGTTAGTGCATTAATGAAAACAAACTATAAAATTAATTTCTATAATGTAAAGATTGGTCAGGTTAGGTTCTAATCTGTTCTGGGCTCACACATAGGACATAAAATATTGATTAGGATAGATTCTAATTAGATTTGCAGGCTAACTTAACCTCTATGGGGTCCTGTCATTTGTCAATGCGGTTAGGTTAGGTTCTAAATGAGATCTGAACACCAACATAACTTTTCTAGACACCTGTTTTCCCCCATATCTAACTTTCTACGATCCGCCTTGAGTCACTACTAACGTCAAAAATTAAAAAACTTTTTTAAAAAAATAAGTGGTTTTAATATCCACAAAGAAGAGTATTTAAACTATAAAAGTTTGGAACCTTTCAAAAGCTGCGAACCTTGTTTTTTCTGACCTTGTTTTCCATTATATTTTGGTTAAAAAAATTACAAAAGTTATGCAAATTGGGTAAGTAAACGGAAAAAAACTGTAACATGTACTGGTACATTTGCAACAATTTCTGAAAAACACATCGTTTTCAACACACACATGCATTGAAAAAATTACAAAAGTTTTTTATCGTTTGTTTGCAACCCCCTACGAAAAACGGAACCTTCATTTTTTTACTAATATTATTTTTTTGCATTTTACAACTGCCAAAATAATTGCAAAAGTTCTGCAAATTGTAGTTATATCAACGACTAATATTTTACGTGACGCAAAAGATTTGCAACCGTCTTTTTTCAATGGAACATTTTTTTATTCAATTGTTTTGTTTTTTTTCCGCAATTTGACCATAAATTGGAAAATATTTTCAAATAGTTTTAAGATTACTCATTAATTTGGGAACCTAGCTGAATAAATTAGCGCAACACTACAAAGGCAGACAGTGATCCAGTTAAATACTTGATTATCCATAGACTATATTTTCTTATACGCTGTACTGGTTGATTGCATTTTCACACACGTAAGTTGCTTTTTTTGCTAGAGTACAAATACGAAAATATGTTTTTTTTTTAATTCTACCTCCATTTCCGTATTGAGGGCGAGGTTGCAAATTAATGAAAAACATTATACGTTGTCACTATTCAAAACTTTTATAAAAATTCCGATATTTATTTTAATAGAAAAAAAAACAATTTTATGAAAAAATATATTTTCCGTTTGTCGCAAGAGGTTGCAAATTACAGAACTTCTCAAGAACATTATTTTAGTTATTTTTTCAAATTTGCAGAACTTTTGGAATCTTTTTCGAAAAATTGGGATGAACAAAAATTTGATTTCGTTAAAATAAATCTTTCCGTTTTGTTTGGATGGTTGAAAATTTATCAGAGGATGTAAAATGATATTTTTCAAAACTTCGAAAGTTTGCAGAATTTTTGAAATATTTTTCGCGCTATTAATGCGAAAATTCATTAAATCCTGATTTTCAATATCTTCCGTTCAGAAAAAAAGGTGCAAAATCAAACTCAATATCATTTGAACTTACTGTTCACTCAGCTGAAGTTTTAAAACTTTTGTAATTATTGTTAAATTTTGTAAAAATCATATCTATATCTACTGGCCTATTGTAGGGGTTTTTTATATTGATTCTGTATGTAAAATTGAGCTTACTTTTTTTCCACTAAAATATTAAAATCAGTTTTGATTGATAAAATTATTATTTTGTGTCTATTAAAACAATTGACTAATGATGACACACCTTTCGGTGATTGGTTAACTTTAACTCGCAGTTTAACTGCTCGATTCGTGATTTATTAAATTGTCTATAAACTCATTAATAATATTTGAAATTTCTCAATAGTTTTAACCGTAACCTCTTAAATACTTTCGTATAAAGATATTAATTTTAATTGGGCAGCTTACTCAATTATTGTACCGAAATTTTTTATTAACGTTTTTTAAACACATTTACGAAATTTCTTCTTTATTAATGGCCTCCACCTGACACGTATTTGGTCAGTATATATGTTTATTATTTTTATATAAATAAAAAGAATGTTGTTTGAAGTATCTTCTTCTTCCCGCATTGTTGGATAGCCTTTATTGGATTTCTATTATAATATATAAAGGCAAGTAATATCACTAAAAGGGTAGAAAACTTTTATCTATTTCGGGAGAGAGAATTACGCTCACCGAAAATGTTAGGAATATAACTAAAGACAAAAATAGACGTGGTTATCAGTAAAATGTATTAGTATGTGAATTGGAGAGACACAACATTTTTTTATGAGGGTAAAACTCAAAAATAAATTTTTCCTTAACGCAGACAAATTTTCGATTTTCCTCTGTAATGCCAAAAATTAAAAATTATCTTTATACTCATGTCCATTGTTCTTCAAAGGACCCCGCACAATTCTTATGGAAACGGGAGCACCGTAAAATTTTCTGAATTTTTGATAGTACTTGATGTCCTGATCAATAGTGTCCATGGGCCCAATCCTATCCTATGGCTAGATTTCGATATACAGGGCGTTATCAAGATCCCGAAATTTTAAAATGTGTACCAAAAAATCACTGAAAAATATTTTTAAAAGTTTCTGGCGGATATATGTAGTCAAAATACATACGGAATAAATAAAATCTAAATATATTTTCCACAGGCCTTTTTGTTCAAACTGTGTATTTTTAACATGCAGAAATAGCCTGAAAGATCGATAAAAAAGTCACCGTCAAAGTTTCTGAATATTAGATATAATGTAGATCTTGACGTCCTCGTTCAAAATTGTAATTGATTAAATTGGATCCTAAGGCTTGTTTTCGAGAAATTAAACGATTAAACTTTAAAAATCTATTAATTGGAGGCAGCCTAAAAATTCATACTTACAGGGTGATCTCACTTGAGCTTGTAAGATGACAAAATCAACAAATCTAAAACAGCTTACTTATTTTTTAATAAGTTAATCTTACAGCTACAGCAGGCACCAGAATTTACAAAAATGTGATTTTTGAGTAGCTGTAGATCCTTTACTATTTAGCTTAGATAGTAAGTGTGATATATCGTTGAAATCAGCTCATTGGGGATATTTTAAAAATGTTAAAATAAATAGGGCGTTCCATTAAAAACTTTGATCTGGCAGGTCGTCTTTTATTATAACAGATCTACTGAGCTTTGTCAAAATAATCAATCACCCTGTATATATACAGGGTTGCTTAGTATATTTTTTTTGGCACTTTGATAATTAAAAAAATGAAATAATGGTCTTAAACAGCTTTAATATCATAATAAAGCTTTAAACTCATATCGCAGTCTTTTTTTCAGATTATTCAATTACTACAAATATAATTTTCATGTGAAGAATCTCTTGTAAAAATTAAGAAACGCTATGATATAAATGTATAGGGTGGTGTAATAGGAGGTATTTCAAATCTCGATGGAATAATCGATTTTCCACAATTGCATATGATTCTCCAAAAATATCAGTAAAATATTCTTTTAACAAGTAAACAAAAACGCTAGGCTCTACCGCATTGGTGTTGTAGAAACGAGCTTAAAATATGAATTATGGGTTCGATAAAAAAAACTCAAATGGCAGCTGTTTTAGATTTGTTGATTTTGTCATCTTACAAGCTCAAATGAGATCACCCTGTAAGCATGAACTTTTATCCTGCCTCCAATTAATATAACGGTGCAATATAATCTAATACAGTGTGTAAAAATATTTAGTTTACAATATTTCCTTTATTTTTTATTACTAAAAGTTGCTACTGGCAAAAATTGATATTTTTACAGTTTAATCGTTTAATTTCTCGAAAACAAGCCATAGGATCCAATTTAACCTATTGCAATTTTGAACGAGGACGTCAAGATCTACATTATATCTAATATTCAGAAACTTTGACGGTTACTTTTTTTTATCGATATTTCAGGCTATTTCTGCATGTTAAAAATACATACTTTGAACAAAAAGGCCTGTGGAAACATGAATCGCTCTGTAAGGAAATATATTTTGATTTTATTTATTCCGTATGTATTTTGACTACATATATCCGCCAGAAACGTTCAAAAATATTTTGCAGGGACTTTTTGGGTACACATTTTAAAATTTCGGGATCTTGAACTTTAACGCACTGTATATCGAAATCTGGCCATAGGATAGGATTGGGCCCATGGACACTATTGATCAGGACATCAAGTACTACCACATATCAAAAATTCAGACAATTTGACGGTGCTCCCGTTTCCATAAGGGGTGCTTTGAAAAAAACCTGCACCATCAATATCAATAAAATCTATAGGTAAGAGGAGTTGTCGGATGAGGTCAATAATAAGATCCTAATTTTCAGCCAATGTTTCGTTTATTTTTGGCATAAATGTATAAGAATGATTGATTCTTGCTTCTTGAACCAGCACCATTATTGTTATTAAAATTTTAAGAAATATTTTGTATACCATAAACTGCATTGATAAGAAATTGATTCACAGGATAACAACCATGTTTAGGGCCAGCACTAATTGAGGCCCTGATGAAGTTTATGCAAAAAATAAATGAAACGTTGGCTGAAAGTTAGGATCTTACCTATAAATATTAAAGGACGTAATTTCCACTTGAATAAAATCTATTCTTGTTATGACCCGGATTATTGCGTTTCTGAATTCTGGTTATAAATCTAGTCCATTTTAGTAGGCGATAACTTCAACATAAAAATAAAAAAAAATAATCCCGTATTGTCCATATCGAATTAATCTCCTAATTTCTGACTTGTCACTTTGGTGACGCAGATTTGTAGATTTGTAAATACACTTACATAATTCCTATATCCGAAATACGTGGGATTTTCACAATCAATGAAATAAAATTTATGACTAGTGATTAAACCATGAGACTCGTGAGTTCAAGGTAACAGCTATTACCGTATAGGTAGTATGTTGAATGATTTATTTATAGCTGTTAATGATTTAACTAGGATTTTTTTGCTCTTATAGGGGTTTTTCACGCATTTTAAGAATCGATCACAGTTATCTGTTATAAATAATTGATTTCGCACTAAACATACAAAATTTCTATACCGCCGTCATGAGAAAACATTTTGAGGTTTGAGTATTTATGTAAATAATGATACGTGTAGTTTTTTTTGGCATATACATGTAAGTCATTCAACCAGCCGCGATTCGTCTACAAGGGAAAAACCTATAAATTTAACAACCAGAAAATTAAATAGAAGAAATACAATAGGGATGTACTTTAGCACTCGCTTCTCGTCCAGGGACCCGTCAGGACATGTTATTTTCGATGGCGCTTGGTCTACAGTATTTGATAAACAGCTGAAAGATTTGATAGAACTATATTGCCTACCTAGTATTACTACACATCAACTCGTCTAGGGAAATGCTTTTTTCAGAGCATAAGAAAATTATTGCGATGAAGAAGTCGTAAAATATTTTCAAAATATCCAAAAGAGCGTTTAAGTTAGCAATTTGCTCTTTGAAGGAATCTTCTTAAATGCCTGGCATAAAACAATGATGGCCACCAAAAATTAAAGCAGGTTTATGTAAAGCTACAGGAATTCATTGTTTGAACCGTGAAGCAATTCGAGAGGTAGAATTCGCCTCCAGTACATTACAAATCAACACCAATGCCAACCATAATGACTTCAACATCCCAGGAAAAAATAATCACCAGCTTCCACGAGACTATAAATTTCAGTTTTATAAAAGAACTGATGTGGTACTACCTCAGATAGCAGCGGCAGACAGGCAGCTTCAGATTCCAGTTTACACAATGATTCTAGCGATGATTAAGTTTTCAATAAGAATATAAGGAACAAGATGCTACTTCGTTAGTGTCCTGGCAATACCTCGTATCTATAAAAACGCAACTTTACAGGAAAGACAAAAACTGTTGCTTAAGCAAATTTTCACAAGAACCTAAGATGCACTATAACCTCAAAACTTCCATACATTACTGTTAGATACGAGATATTTCATCCATTAGATACAAGATATTGTTTGAACTGATTGACACTGGATGCAATTTTTAGCGAGTAACAGAAAGTTTACAGGCGTATGCAGTGTGAATAGAGAATTTCAATTCGCCAAAAATGAAGATACGAGGTATTGCCAGAACACTGACGTTATGATTCACCAATATGTAAGTAACTCTAGATCTATCTATCTGTTTATGAAGGGGTATAGATACACTGCGACCTATAAGATCTATTGTGCCACCTTCTGCTGCCCATCCGTATCAACGATTAGAGCAGTTCCTCCAGTCCTATTGCTTTTAAAAAGTTCAAGTTGTCGGTAGGCTTCAGGTTAGGTAGATCTCCCTCTTCTATTTGATATTCTCCGAGGTATCGTACCCTTGGATTTTACAGGGTTATGCATTCCTGGAAAAATCTGCATTCTTTTTCCTCTACTAATCCGAGTTTCTTTAGGTGCCCTCTCAACCGGCAGTGCCCTGTTAGGATACCCGTTAGTATTCTGAGCTTGTTTTAACTTTCGCTGATGCAGTCGTCTGATCTCTTCTGGTTATAGTTTCCCAGTAGTGTCTTGGCCTGCCTCATTCCTTGTAGTCATATACAGTATTGGGATCTTTTGTTATTTACTTCTTTTCCAAGTTCATCAAGTATTGTACTGGTGTTCATTCCGCAGAAGGGTTCAGGTCCCAGGAATGGTGTTTCAGCCCCTTTTTTGCGAGTACGTCTGCTATTTCATTACCCTCAACTCCAGTGTGTCCCAGAACCCATAGGAGGGTAACAATGTTGTTCTTGCCTAGTTCGTTTAGATTCTCTAGGCACTCCCAAACCATCTTGGAGTTGATTACGTGAGAGTTCAAAGCATTAATGGCTGCTTGGCTGTCGTTCTATGTTAAACTGAACACATTTGGGATGGTCTCTTTGTCCTTTTCGCTTTTGTTACTTAGCTTTTTGTTGAATTCTTTCACAAAGCTAAACTTCTTTGTCATCTCATCTTGGGACATGTCCCAGGTTTGGGCTAGATAAGTCAGGAAGCAATTATAAAATAGGAAACCTGCTACAAATTCTAAAGCACAAGAGATGACACAAACAAGCTGAATCATTTAAAACTATGGAAGGAAGAAAACAAACTCTAAAGGACTCTTGGTTCTCTAAGCTATATGAGGAAGATATGTAGCCAGATATGCGTCTATGCAGTAAATGCAAAGATAATGCGCTGGTATTAATATTTTTACGTTTAAATAAGTTTATTTTACAAACATTTTTCTAAACTTGGTATAGCTGTTGACGTCAGCTAACTGGCGGAGGGGAATCTAGCTCCTCGGGTGGATATGTTCATACTTTTTAATTTATTATCTAACAAACTGCTTCATTATGTACTCTTGTTGATATTTTAACTTTATTTATTTATTTACACGTACTAGTTAGAGGCGCGATACGAAGAATTTCCTTTCCTGGTTTATTGGAATGGAAACTTCCCCGTCCCTTTGATCTCCCCCTGTCAATTCGTCACTGAAAATTCTGTTGATTCTGCGTTTTAGACTGTTGAAAGTTGAATTATATCTGGAACTCCCAATAATCTATTAATAGGCGGCACAAATATTCTCGTATACATTTTTTTAGGTTCATTTAATATAATTGAAACATTTAAATAATTACCTGGTTTAATTTTAGAAAAAACTAAATGTTCAATTATTTTATAAGTTAATAAGCCTTTGTTGTTAATGCTTTGCTAATAAAAAATAATATTAATTGCTAATTATTATATTGAATTTTAATAAATCAATAAATGATGATGACACACTTTTGGATTTATTGAATAAAAAGCATAAACAATATTCAAAATTAGAATAGTTTTAAAAGTGTAGTAACGTAAAGAATTACCTCTGCACCTCTTACTCAACTAGCGAACAGAAAATTTACATTTTTATAAACCATTACAAAATTTTTCATTAATTTCGTCATAACATTTATTATTTTGCTATTTAATGGTCTCCTTGGTATTTGATCAATGTAGGTTTATTCTTTTTATTCAAAAATAGCGCTACTTGAATTCTTTGTCTTTGCCATATCTCCATTTTCATAAAAAAACGAGGGAACTATATAAAGAAAACTATCAAGTATGGTATCGTGGGCGGAACTCTATTTTAGACCATCCGCGACGAAAAAAGGATTCCTGACGGACTTATTAGATTAATTACAATTTATCGAACTGCAAGTTTATATGTGTGCACCTGTAGAATCAAGCTCATCCGGACCACCACAAGCACCACGCCACGTTCTCAAAGCATTGTGGAATGAACTCTCCAATGAATTAGGATGAATACAGCCTAAACAGTTGGAATAGTTCCACTTGTCGCTGATGAAGTCTTTAGCAATGTTTTCAAATACTTTCTCTATTGGTGTTGCCATGTGCAGTGGTTGTAATACATCCCACAATGCTTCAACGGTTTCTTTAACCATTTTTTCACTGTTGATCAATTCAAAATGACAAGTGGTTAAATGACGCACCAGTTGCCAAGTAACGTGGAGTAAGCACAAGCCTCTCTTCTTGTAGTATAGGATTCCATTCTTAACAACTGAAAGAATCTTTCAGGAAGATTCCTTAGCTTTTCATACAGATATACTCACAAGTGGTACTCATCAAAAACCTTTCTTTCCTGGTTCAAAGGATGAACCTGGCACACTTATTTGGGTCAATAAATGCCCCTTAGTATCCGAATTATCTCTTTCTTCATCACTAAGAACTCGCTCTTTAACGTGCCCACAAGCGACGGACTGAATCTATAGTGTGTGTGTGTGTTTACATCTTCTACAGCGAGTATGCGACCTACCTTGCTCCACTATACTGATAGATGGCGGCACATTTACGTAGTTTATCTTACTATTTGAGATTTGTAGTTATTTATATTTCTATTTAGGGGTCAATAATCACTCTATGGATTCAAACATTAGATACACCAAAAAAACTATGTATAATCGACACGGACATCGGTTGGAACGGGAAAAATGTGTGACTCATGAATTTCCAGGTAGTCCGAGAATCTCTTGAATAAAGGTACCGATTAGAAGAAAGTAGGGGCGAACTAACATCTTTAAACAAGTGTCAGGAGTCAATGAGTTTCATTCGTTTTAAAAAACAACTTACATTACAATACGTTTTCTTTATTAATAATTCAATAGTATATAATGACCCATTATAAAACAATTAATATTAGGATATCACTATGTTAATTTAAAAGCGGATTATTACTAACCGGTTGAATATTTACCGTTTTCATCTTATAAATTAGTTACATACTAATACGTTTTTAACACACTTTAAAATAACGGGTGCAACTAGTATAATTTGACCAACTTTTAAATTATGATTATGTATGAATTTGTTTAGAATAATCATAAAATTCGAGATAAACAAATAGGGGAGACCAGGGCTACTCGGGTCGCTTTTTTTATTACGCTAATTTCAGTGTATAATTTTTTTTGCAATTCATGCGGCTTGCGATTCATGACGTCACCCTTAACCCAGAACAATGTCGCCTGACCTTGATATGGAGAAAAATTGTCAGATTGGACTTTAAAATTCCTTATGGAGATTTAGATGTAAAAATGAGGGTTTTTGCGCTGGAACATCTAGTATTTAAAAAAATCGATATCAACTTTCAGTTTCTACAAAATTTATTCAATTGTTATATTTTTGTTTCAGATCCCAGGACTGCCGATTGGTTTCTGATGTCAGGCCCATTACCCACTTTAGCAATATGTCTTTCATATGTATATATAGTTAAGGTAAAAAATATTTTTTAAACAGCTTACTAATGAATGTAAATTTTAATTTTTTGTCCAAAACGATATTTTTTTTTGCACTCAATATAGAAGCTTAAATTTTGCTCATTATTTTACAAAAATATATCTCCAAACTTTAAAATCTTACAAAAATTTTTAATGGATTTTAAATTCAACTTAATTCCATGAAAATTACAAGAATAAAATTTGTTCGTACAAATATTATACTCCAAAAAGTTTTTACATTCAAGGAAAAAAAATCTTTCCCAAAATTTCACCATTAAACACTATAAAATTAAATAAATAAATATTGTTTCTCACTGTACGTATGTTTTTTAAATTTAACTTCTAGTACAGCTACATTTACCTACATAAATGTATGTTCTGTTTTAGGAATTAGGACCAAAAATAATGGAAAATAGGAAACCACTTAAGTTAAAAAATACGTTAATTATTTATAATTTTTTACAAGTCATTTTTAGTACGTGGATTTTCTATCAGGTGAGTTTATTTTAAAACAATTTTCTTTTTTAATTACTTAATTAGGTACCCATACGAAAATATTTATACTGCATTATCCACCTGTTTGTTCTTCAATCGGTTTTTACCGTAAAAATATTTACACGCCTAATAAACAAACAAGTGAACATGTTATCTACACAGATAAAAAATATCCTGAAAATTATTTTTACCATAACTACAGGGTGTGTCACGAAGATGGCCCATTAGCCATATATAGAGAACTATAGATATTTGAAATTTGAAAATTGGGTTACGGAGCTTTGTCAGTACGACCTATTCAATGAAAATATTTTCAATTTCCGGTTACTTCCGGTTATACCGGAAGTAGACATCAACTTTGTTATTTCAAATGACATCTCGGAAACTGTTAAACTTAGAGCTGAGGTATGTTAATATTTTTTTATTCAAAATTTGATGCTGAATCCAAAAAGAAAAAGAAAAATGGTTTATTGTGCCGTGCCGGCGGTCTACGAGAGTAGTACGGTTATACACTGGTCCATGGATCATGGTAGATACTTCCAGTTGATGACGTCAGTTGATGAAGTCACTGATACCGAGGTTAAGGGTGAAGTCTTATTGTACACTTAACAGCATTCAGAAATACAGAGTTTCTATGAGCCATTCTGTTGACTATAAGACCAATAGGCTGGTCTTAGGAAGTCCTGATGAGACTTCTCCAGTGAGAAGGTCTCTTACACTTTATTTGAGGTCAACTCGCCAGCTTCGTTTCAGTCTTCTGTTCTTTGGTTCTTGGGTTAGTCTGTAGTAGTAGATCAGGATGGGTATCTAGCTTTAGGTAGTGGTTACGGCTTCTTTCTTTCATCCGATAGAAATTTGGGAGACATTCAGCTAGATATTGATAATACGCCTAAGAAAAATTGAGTTTTGAACAAAATCTAATAATTCATTTTATTGTTTACAGATTGGAATGGGTGGTTGGTTCACAGGCGAATACAGTTTTAGATGTCAACCAGTAGATTATACTAATAAATCAAGTACAATAAGAGTAAGTTCATAAAATTTTCTCTAACCTAAATAGTTCTTAATATTCTTTGTTTCTTTGTAGATGGTGCACGCATCATGGTGGTATTATTTCTCAAAATTCACAGAATTTTTCGATACGGTAAGAACCAATTACTCTAAAATCGTTTTATTTTTTTTGTTTTATTTAACGTTTAACGTTAAATTTGATTTTTTTAGATATTTTTCGTTCTGAGAAAGAAAAACGACCAGATATCTACTCTACACGTCATTCATCACGGTATTATGCCAATGTCAGTGTGGTTTGGAGTTAAATATACACCCGGTAAGTAATACAAATTAAAAAAAAAAGACATTTCATTAAAATGAGCTAAAATTATTTTAAGATCATCTCTCTTTTAATCTTTTTTCTTTTCAAGATCTATAAAGTTTAAACGTAACTTTTTCACCTTCCCATTTTGTTTTCTCTGTTAGTTGTCTCGTTTATTCTAAATTTGCTTTTAGCCCTTCTTTTTACACATGTTTTGGCTACCGTGTTATAAATTGTCACATGCCATAGCTTTGACAGGCGGATGCAAAATGCGGACCAGAAAGCATAATTGTTTATGCAAAATGCGCACCAGGGTGGTCCAAAATGCGGACCAAAAAGGGTGGACCAGAAAAGATCCTATAATCTCATATGTAATTCAAGCACAAATTTCATCTAGGATTATAGGGCCATTTCTAGTGTCAGTGTCTAGTGTCTGTATTCCTTATCTGTAAAGATAGAAGGGTGGGTCACCCCTCAACACGTAGGCCACATTTGGCCCATTGTGCGTCCTTCTGAGGTTGAGAGCCTTCCTTCTAGCTCGTTAGCCAGCCTACTTGTTTAAAGTAAGTGACGACGTGGCCTGAAGGTAGCTCCCTCATGTTTGCATGTGTTAGCCTGTGCTTGCCGAAAAGAAAATGTCTTATTTGTGAGAGTGTCGGACATTCGCAAAGAATGAGTTCGACAGTCTCATCTTCCTGTTCACATCCTCTACATAGTGGAGTGTCAGATAACCCCATCCTGCAGAGGTGTTTTCGTAGATGGCAGTGGCCAGTAAGGATACCTGTGGCTATGCGCAGGTTCTGTCTGTTCATAGTTTTGCTGTTCGGATACTGCAGTAGTTCCTTGCCTAGCTTTCAGCCTTTTTCGTCATTCCATCTACCCTTAAACTTGTCAAGGGGGTGCTTCTTTAGTAGGTCAACCACAGCTAATGCCGATAAGCCTATGAAAGTGCCAGGTTCCAAAAGTTTTTGGGAGGCTGCTTTCTTAGCTAACGAGTAAGCTATACAGTTGCCTTTTGATTTTCCATGGCCTTCAATCCAAGCTAAAGTAACCACGTTGTTGTTGCAAGCTTCGATGAGGGCCTGGAGACATTCTAGTACTAGACCTGATGTAATGCGTGGTATATTCAGAGCTAGTAGTGCCTGTGCTAGATATTATTACCAGTAATGTTTCTTCTGGTAGTCTCTTTTGAGGCGATGGGGATAGCTGTGACCTCTGTTTGAGCTACGCTGGCATTAGAACCCATTGTCCATTTTATATTGAGATTCGGGTATCTGGAATAAATTCCACGGCCTGACCCCTCATTTGTATTAGACCCATCGGTGTAAATACACAAGGCACCTACTGCCAATGTACGTTTTTTATTATTACCCTGTAGGGCCTATGAAAAGCATATCTTGATGCAATCTGTGTTGGCTTGTAGCAGTGGGACCTCTACAAGGATCTCGTGCCACATGTCACAAGTCAGGTAGTCCACCCTTTTTGGTCCGCTGGCTTTGACAAATTGGCTATTTTTCTTGTAATTATGGATTAAAATACCTATCCATTCTATTGGAGCTTAGTCCTTGATTACATTAAGTATCTGTTTATATCTGCACTACCTCTTGCGAACTAATTTTTCTATTTTCAGTACTATTTATGAGTATAAAACTTTCTATAGTGCTATTGTTTAAAAATAAAAATATCCGTGGTCCGTGTCCAGTCTACTTATAAATTAAAAATGATATTCTTTCAATTTTAAGGTAATTTTGATTTTTTATTTTATTTAGGTGGCCATAGTACATTCTTCGGCTTGATCAACTCCTTTGTCCACATTATAATGTACAGTTACTACATGCTAAGTGCTATGGGTCCCCACATGCAGAGGTACCTTTGGTGGAAAAAATATCTCACCGCGCTTCAAATGGTAAGTAAAAAAATAATGACAAAATTTTAAAAATCTATGTTTCCAACTTGGATTTCAAGGATCCAAATATGCGTACCAATTCTTCTGTGCTTTATCTTTATCAAAACCTCAAGGTCATTTTTACTGTAACCTTACGTGAAAAATAATAGAGTATCATGTTTTCAGGTTCAATTTGTAGCGATCATGGTTCACGCATTCCAGCTTCTTTTCACTGAATGCAACTATCCGCGAGCGTTCGTATGGTGGATCGGTATGCACGCCGTCATGTTCTTCTTCCTCTTCAAAGAATTCTACAACCAAACCTACAACAGGAGGCATCGACTGTTAGCTGCCAAAGCACAAAATGGCGTCACATCCCAAAATGGAGTCAAACAAAACGGCCACACTTCGAACGGTTACGCCAACGGTCATTCCAACGGCAATCTTAAGCTCGACGACAAACAAAATGGCGTCACAAAAGTTAGCGAATATTACGTCAATGGATCGTCGGAAATCCACCAGAGGATAAAGTCATAGTGATATTAGATAGTTAGTGTTTCTAGTTAATTCCAATTTTCGAGATGGACAATATACTTAATTTTATTATTGATACGGTGAATGAATGACGAATTTAGGGGAATTCGTTTGTTTTTTTTTCTTACGCGACTATTATCGATTAATAGAAATTTAGCTGAACCTTTTAAGACAATACAGTGTTATTGGAGGCTAGTAACCTTTTATATGGCACATGAAAGTGCCACAAATACTTTTTATTTCATATCTTACAGTTATATTTTAGAGAAACATCTGTCAAGCCAGTTCTAATCGCCAGTTATATAGCCCTAAGTGTCACCTACCAATATTATTAATTGAGGTCAATTCATCTATTAAATCTTAATTAGGTTTTCTTCAGCATTTATATGTCTTAATTATATATAAATGCGTACAAATTTATAATCGTTAATACTTTTATTATTAGGTCTAATTTGTCTTGACACCTAATTAATAATTTGGCTTAATCCTTAATTCATATTTAAAATCTGTCGATAACGTACCCAAGTCCAACTTGCAGCACTTTTGAAAGTATGTATGGTCAAAAATTACCGTAATATCGGTAAAGGTCCCTATATCTTATTTTTAACTTTAGTTGACCCGTAAAATTATTTAGTCTAAACTTTTTAGCCAGTCGAATGCCTCTCCAAGTCACGAGCTTTATTCCAATTGGTTAATTCTGCATATTGACTCCTGTAAATCAAGTCCATAGGGACTGAATGAGGGTGTGGCAAAGAATAAATTTATACAGGTACAGATCATTATCTTCTAGCTCTAAATATTCATAATTTCTATAATCTCCAAGAGAGACGCAATCTGAAGAGAGAATATAAACGTTTCTCAAAATCCTTTGAATCAGTTTCAGTTATTTCTTGTTTGGGGTTCAGATTCTTCCTTACATCTTTTTTTTATTCCATTTTTACCAGTCTTTTCCGCATAGACACTACTGGTATTCTGTTCTCCATATTATCCTCTAAGTTTGCTTTAATCTACCAGGAAACTAATGTGTTTTGAAGATCTCTATTCTCTTCATTTCCCTCCTAGTTTGTGCTTGAAGTTGTGTAGTGGAATATTTATAGAATAGTTTCTAAAGAAGCTGTGTCATTTTTGGGAGATTTTTCAATCACCATTTCCAAATCAAATCTAGAGATATTAGTCCTCTAGCTTCGAAGCCGTGCTTTATATTACGAGGAGAAGCTACCCTGTATTTTAGACGAAATGTATTCTTAGAAATTGTTCTACATTGTTTGAGCTTCCACCAATATTATGCCTTTATTAATTACAGAAGAATCCCATTAGCTGAAGCAGCTACTATTTCTGAAACTGAGGTCTTCCTGCTGTTTAAACATCTTTCAGGATCAATACTTGATACACCGTCGCGCACATTTCTTATATTTTGTGCTGGTCGACTTCTACATGAACTCTCGTCCAAAACACACTGAAAATACTATGTTTCGTTAAAATTTTGCCACATCTGCATACTATAAATGTAAAAAAATATAACCGTAGAAGTTTTTCACCTGCAGCAATCACCATTACTGAAATTGAGGTCTTGCTCCTGTCGAAACATCTTTCATAGACTGAAATAAAACAAAACGAGTCCCAAAACTCTTCATCTGTTACAAATGACGTTGCGGTATAACCTTCAAAACATTTTAAATTATCAACGTGAACTCAGACTTGTATTAAAAATATAACTGTAGAAGTTTTTGACCTATTATTTTAATTAAATCAAATTTTCAATGTTTATGAACCAGAAAAGTTAAAAGAAACTTACCTTAAACTTCAAACACATATAACCCGGTCTATACAAATTGTTCTTCAACATAACCTCACTAAATAATAGGTAGTTTTGTCCCTCTGTTTCTCTACACAGTTCTCAAGCTCAATCAATATTGACAATTGGATACATAGAAATAGTTTTCTGATCTAATTCATATGATATCCGTTGTATACGCCAACCCAGCACTGCTCAAAGCGACATCTTGTGGCGCGGCTCGTAAGTGAATAGTTATGTTTGTTTACCTAAAATTCGGTTAGCGAAATCGAAATGGGCAGACGTATATGTTTAAATAAATGAACTGTCATTTATGAAATAAATATATTTGTGACTTTTAGGAATTCATGATTAAACTTTAAAAATTAACTATTAGGTGAAGGTTTAGTGTTAACTATCTATTGATTAATAAAATAATAGTTTAGAACAAACGAATTACAACAGAAAGCACCTGGTCATCAATCGTGTTCAAAACATTGTATTCGAAAAAAAAATATATATATAGGAATTGTGGAAGCAGACATCTTTTTGTTTTTGTTGTAAAAGGTCTGTTAAAAGGAAAATCTTAGCAAATACTAAGAGAAGCTTCTAGAATAATAATTTTTGTCGTTGTAAAGGACATAATTTCAAAGACAAATTAGAGTTGTTTTGGATGCAAATGCTGTAGAAAAGATTTAAAAAATAAACATTCCTCGCATTTTTCTTTTTAACAGAAATTTAGAACGCAAAAATACATTAAAGACAGTGTCATTCCAAAGGATTTTTAAATCGTCTTAAATCTTTTACTAAAAAACTACAAAAATTTCCTAAGCGAGAAATGAATCTAATTTAGCCTCTTCCCAAAACTTTCAGAACCAGTTCCAACGCAAGAACTTGTCACAGTTTGGTAAAGTCGGACAAACTTAAGAATAGACCGCTAATATGGCTGCAAATGCGCAAAGGTGTGGCTAATTACTCAGTAGCGCAGGTAGAAAGATTTTTACAAGTGATCATGTCAGTGTAGTTATTGTTGAACACTGTTTTACCGCTTTTGCGATAAGGATAAAGAAATGTAATGGAAACAGACTTCACGCACAAAGAACGTGAGTCTTCTAGTACACTGGGTCGCATTAAGGGTTTTAACTACCTAACTAACCAGTTCATATAAACGAAAATTCTATTTAAAATTGAATCCTTAATACGCACCTGTTACAAATTCACGTTGGCAACACTGGTGACAGATGACAGAAGGGGACGTGGCTTAAAAGTGGGGGGGTACGGACATCTCGAAAAGGAGCCACAATCTACTACGTTGTTTACATTACATTTCTTTAACGTGGATATAGTATAAACATTCTACTTCTAATTTTCATTTGTGATGGTTAGACATACTCTACACATGAATCTGTCCAATTTTCTCTGCCGATTTCTTAAGATTTCTTATTTAATTTCATTCTAATAATTTGTTCTTGTGTTGTATATAAACTTGGAACGTTCAATATGTATTTTTTTGGATTCAAAGATGATCGAAATCTCCTTAGTGAAGTATTGGTACTTTTTTAATATAAAACATTTTGCTACGGCACTGACTTTTAGTAGACAATGTGCAGATATCATTCGTTGTTATTTTGACTGAAAGACGAACTCTTCTGGAAATATATAAGGTTAATTTCAAAGTTGAATTCGTCAAGACGGAAACTTCTAACTGCAAAAGTTAAGCCAAGCCACAACGAAAAATATTAATTATATATTTATAACAAATTACAATCATGACAGATAAGTGACATCGTTGCCATGGTAACCTTGTTTCGTGTAGAATCATTTACATGTTACCAACTTCGTTGTGACGTCACGACTTTTACATGTGTTACATGTTTACCAACACATAATAGAAAGTGTCAGGTTTAGGCATTGTCGAAATTTTACGACAAGATTTAGAACAGTAGAAAGTCACTTGACAGTAAAAGTCTTTAAGGGTTCAACTTTGAAATGAATTGTAATTTTTTTATATATTTGCTCAATTCAATTGAATGTTTTCTATTAAAATACGGCCTATAAGTTATGAGTAAACTCAAAAATAGTGTCATTTTAAATTTTTTTAGTCTCAAATCCTCTTCGCGCTGGTAAATTTCGTTATCAGAAATTTAGCATTGTGACTGTTGCCACACCAGCTTCTAAAAAAAATGCTACGCTATGTTTTTTTAAATTATTGGATGTAGAATTAAATAATACGCACAAAATAGTTTTCCATTTTAATTGATTTTATTTTGTCACTGTTAAAGTGCCTTTTTAGAAATAACAAACGTTTTTTAGCTACAATAGAATGTGTATGAAAAATAAATATGCTTTTTTGTTAAATCGTTACGAAAGCCTGCAAGTTAATTTTTATTTTACAGTTGGCAATTGTAACTTATACTTCCGTATACAACTTTGAAGTCCTGACTTGTATTTGTAGGTTGACAGTTGTACATTTGTCATGGATTTGTCTATAAATATCCAAACGGTTAGTTAACGTAAGGAAAAATGTTACCATGGAACAGAGTAGTATATTCTGTAACAGAGTAACAGACTGTATTTTCTCCATGGTATATATAGTAAAATGTAACCTCAAAAAACGCAGCTTATCTTTCTGGAAAATTCAAACTAAATAAATAACACCAGGCGTAGAACTGTCAAACATGAAATTCATGGCTATCTAGGATGCGGACGTGATATTTACAGCTAGGTGTTACATAATGAACATTCTGACACTAGAGTAATAATGAAATACGTATAAAATATATCAGAGGCACGTGTTTCAGAATTTTCTTTCAACCTCAAGAGCGAGAATGTTTCTTTTCTGTTGTTATAAGTGGTTTCAGAATAACTACATTCAGTAGTGGCCGTGGAGAAAATGGTTTTCTAACTTAATTCCTTTTTTAAGTTAAAGTAAGTAAAACAGGTTGTGATAATTGTAATGAGACAGGAGCTTATAATTCTCTCTCTCATCTCAACCTTTGTTTCTAGCACACATCATCTGTCCACACTGATCCTAGTATCCTTTCCCCTGTTGCCACGTCTTCCATAAAATCCAAATTTTACCTTACTTCAACCTGTTTTTTGTTTCCAGATTTGAGTAAAGTGAAATCATTTATGTCAAACTCAAAATCGTCTTCTTATATATCTGGAAATCCTTCTAAAATCTACGTTAAGCTTCCATTCATCTTAGAGGCACTCGGCAAAAGATTTATAGCTGCTTTCTTTAACTATATTTTCAGTTCCTTTACTTTTATTCCACATCTTTTTCTGTAGCTATACTTTTCCCTGCAACGGTGCGATTAGAAGTAAAATCTCAGCTATAAAATAAAAATTCTTGTGGTGCTTCTAGCTTCCGTAAAATAGCTTAAATGAGCTACCAAATTTATAGTCAGTTTGCAAAAAAAATTGTATTATATTTTATAAACCACAAGTTCTTGACACGGTTATTTTTAAGTTTAATATTATTATCATCATCGGGTCGTGCATTAACTAGTGTAACAGTCTCTCGCGTGACAATCGAAAATTAAATAGCCCAGAGTAATTGCATAGTGAGCTTCTCTACTTTGGCGTTCGGATGTGGCGTTAAATTGTAGGAGCCATATGGTTGTGTATACAATATGCAGCGCAGTCAGATTACCTATTTGGTTGTTATCGAGATTTTTACCATTACTCCTATACAATACGACTTCTTTGCCAAATCTGTTTTGCTGAAATAAATTGTCCTGTCGGTACATACATTTGTTGATTTTCTATAATGTTCCCAACCAGATCCTGGTTGTCAAACTTTTCAAGATGGAAGGATGCGAATCACCAAAACGATTATACCACGTCGTCAAGACTATAATGTTTAGCAATACATAGTAACTAAGTAGAAATTGCAACTGCTACTGGCTAAATCCTATGTTCAACCTGTTTTCTCGTAACCATTTTGGAATATTAGCGTATCCTCTGAATAGCCAGAACTGCTGTAACCCCAAGGACTAGTCGGTTTCTTTATCAACCTTGTTCGGATGCCAGTTTTCGGTCGGCTACATTGTTTCATCATTGGGTGCGATTAATGACTGATTCTTTTTCATTTTTTTAGTAGCTGATTTCTCTTAGAACTTCTATAACTTTTAAATATGTAATGCAAAAACTTGTGGTAATTTCAGTTGTTGAAATTAAAAAAAATGTACATTTATCTGGTCATTTTTGCATACCATCAAAAAAGCCAAGCTCTTAGTTCTTAAACAATTAAAAAATTGTATAATATCTTAAGGATTTTTAAGTGTGATATTTTAAATAGTTTGCTGGTTTAAAATGTTTGTATGGGTCTCTGGATATTTTGTGAAAGAGAAATATCTCTTTAATAAAACAGTTATTCGTGCAAATGTCGATCCTCTACATAGCAAACAAATTGATTTGGTGTATTTGTCATTACCATAATATATCCAGTAGCATATGAACTATTAATTATTGATTTAGAAACGATATTAAAAATGTAATTACCCTTAATTTAAGGTATTTTCCAAATTATGAATTATGAAGAAGATGCACATAATTTCAATGTGTTTCAATCAATGTTTTGATGCACAACGAAGGCTTTAACTCACCAAATAAATATGTTTCGAGATATTTTAAAAAAAAGTTTGGTTATGAGGTATAGTCGACACGGACATTAACATTTATTCATGAGTTTCTGGTGTTCTACCTGCAAATGTATGAGACACTCATCTGCGCGTTCTAACAGAAGTCCGTGTCGACTATATTGATTTAAATTTCGAATTATCGTGTCACATAAAAATGAACTTTTATATACTTTCAAAGAAATGTCGTATATCCAAATTGTGTAAAACAATATTTTAGTCAAATAGAGGTTCATATTTATTTATAATTTCCAATATTGTTTAGGTGCTATTTTAAATAACAGGGTGGGTCAAAATTAATTATATATGAAAATCCAGAAATAAATTTTTAATTTAAAAAAAAATCTGCGTTACTTCATAATTGGAATACATTTTTGTGCTAATACGTATGTCTATGGATTTAAATTTTAATCTAAAAAAAAATATCGTAATGTTGATTCACCCTGTATATTATCGTGTATATATTTATACCAATAGTTCTGGAAGAGTAATAAAGTGTGTGTAAGGATTTTTTAGCATAGTCGCTGTAAGATAAAGTTGTTGAAAATAAAATAAAAATTTTTACAATTTTAAAATGTTTTTGGGTGATTATCATTACTTGTTGTACATTATTATACCTATGTATTTTTATACTCACCATTTAAATAAACATTGTAAATAATCCATTAGTATTTTATTTTTATTAAATCACCTACTAATGAACAAAATGAGACCAAACAATGTTTTCGTTAATTTCAAAACCATTAATGGTTAATTGAATATAAATGACATTATATTACATGAAAATTAATCTTTTTTATCAATATAAATGCTTATTTACAAAAAGAAATAAAAAATTGTCTAGATTAACTGAAAAAACGATTATGAAAAAGTCGTTTTTTGGTTTTCTGCATTTTTAACGATATTTTTCCTTACGAATATTATATTATTTTCATACCATCTTAAGGTCGAGGTTTCAGCGAAGAAAATGAGCACTAATCATTTTATCTAGGCTTGTACACGGGCATCGGAGGCATCCTAGGGTTTTCGGGTCGCTTAATACGTTTACATATGTTTACATCAACAAGTTTTAGTTAGTCGTGGTCAATTCGACAATTTGAGCCACATAAGAGATTCAGATATTTTCAACATACCCTTGATTATTTTATCTAAAATAACCTCAAGATGACCTTGAAATAACCTTCAGTGACCTCTAGGATTCTAGCAAGGGATAAACAAACAACGGAGTCGAATTCAGCGACCAAAGAAACATATGTATGAATTTTTTCAAATTTTTTTGAGGTTATTCCTCGATTTGACCTTCAAATCACCTTGAGCCTGGCCTGATGGAGCATAATCGACCCGCTCATCATAATCGACCCCGAAAACCCCAGGTCTCCGATGCCTGTGTACAAGCCTAGATAAAATGTTGACCTGTGTAATGTTAAAAAATTGAAAATTTGTTTGTGAACTTTTTCGATTGAAAATTAGGCTTTTTTTTTAAATTTATATTCGTATAAAATCAAAAAATAAATATTTTGCTTTGAAAAAATTACAGCTTACCTAAAACACATAGAAGAACGTTTCACCAAGTTTCATAAAAAAGAAAATTATTTTCGCAGGAGATAAAAATTAAAAACGAAAAAAAAATGGTTTTTATCGTTTCTCTCTATAATTTTGAGGTTATCTTGAAAAATAATCAATACGAAAGTTTTAGATTTTTTAATTTTATACAACTTTTACATTAAACTTTTTTTTGATAGTCACGAATCGTAAAAAAACCAATATTCAACCATCAAGTTGTATATTTAGCTACCCTCACCCCCCTTCCGAAACTTTTACTTTGTCCAATTTTTTTTAATTTACTTATAATTTACCCTTAATTTACCCTACATACTGCTAAGACTGATAAAAATTGGTAACAATTTTAACACTATTTTTATAATAATATGCCTCTATATTAACGGCAAAGCTCAGGAAATTTCTACGTTAAATTGAACGTGAATTACTTTTGAAGCAATGAAATTAAATATAGAGTTTTTAATGGGCACTTGACGACGCTGGCGTTGAGGCTATAACTATAACCGCTAAAACTTGATTTCAGCGGGAGTGTTGAACAACTACTGATTTATTTTCACCTCTTTCGAGAGCGTCTAAGAAATTTCTCCAGGTTTAAAAGAGTGATGTCAAGCCGGACCAATCTAGTGTTGTATGTGAATTTATTTAGACCAATTAGGACTGTCGTTGTGAAAAGAATTCTCTCTATCTTACTTTGGAAGTATTTTTCATCCAGATTTTCAATTTTTTGTTCGTAAATCTTGGATAGGTTAAATCACAAAAAAAAACAACATTTTTAAATAATTTTTTTTATTCAATCATAGAAAATATTGAGCAAGTTTTTATTCAATATAGGTATACAAAATAAAATAGTGGTGACTTTAGTCTGCTCGTTTTGATCCCATACTAAAATTGACTCAATAAATTATAGGTAATTGTCTAGAAAAATACCCCGACAACAACAATTCATGGGATGAAGATTCTCAGATAAAAATCCCACAACTGGACAATTCCCTGACAAACAATTCACTTAAAAGAAAAAATGTTCCGACAAATGCTGAGTACATGTTTATTTTTTTCCATAATTACAATGTGGTCCAGAATTATATATCGCAATTATTAGAGCTGATAGTACAATAAAAAATAATACAGTTCATGTTATCATTCCAAATTTTAAGAAAACATTTTGACCAGTTCTTTATCATATTTGCCGATCTGTGGTTATTAATAATTGCCGTAGTATATAATTCTGAACTACCCTGTATATATAAAAAACTCGTAATGGAAAAAATTAATCATATAAACGTTTTCTACCGGACAGGAGACTGACTCTCTATAAATTATGATACCAAGACGAGTTGACTAATTTCACAAAAATTAGGACTAAAATTATGTATTCACTAAATACAAACTAGTAATTCTACAGGGTATGACAAGCGCTTGGTATACGTGTTTGTTACATATAAAATTAATAAATATTTACTAAGCATGTAGGTATTTTTTTAAATAATATATTACCATTTTATAAGTTTTAGAATTTAAAACATTAGCAGCCATTCTTCAATGATGTTTATATTATTCAATATAAAATCCACAAGTACAAAGTGAATTTTTATACACGCCTCTCTCTCGATGCTATGCCGTGGCGTGGCTTTGAAGATTGAAAATAGGTCCAGAATGAACCTTAGCGATTGTACATGTATTTTTGCATACGAAATGTACTCGATTACTTCCCTTAAATAGTTACTCGTGCCGTAAACTTTATCAGCATAAACAACAGCCACCTTAGTATGCTTATTGATTAATATAGAATTTTATCTAATTCAGGAAAGATCATAGCGTGAATTCATCGATAAATATAAAAAAAAAGTTTATTAATTAAGTTAATGGCTTAAAAAATATCATAACATGACAAATCAACTTGATCTTTATCAATTTTTTCTGGACCCAATATCTTTTAAAAATGCTGAACTTTTAACTGATTTTTTTTAAATATCTCGGAAACTTTTCATTTTGGATAGAATATAAAAATTAGTATAGTTGAGTAGCTAATTTTTGATTCATTAATGTTAATTAATTTGTATCTGATAAAATAATTTTAAAATACTGTGTCAAAACCTTACATACTTTTAAGAAATAATCATATTGTTCAAAACCAGAAAAACCTTATTTTAAAGTTAATAGTTTAAAGCGTTGTTCTAGTTTAAAAATTTGTACATATTTCTCCTACGATATACATTTGATGTACCCACTAATACCCATTTTTTTGTAAATTACATACACCCTATATGTACAAAGTTTAAGTGAGCTTGTGTGTTCCATACAAAATTATTTTATTTTCTTAAATTTTGCCATTTTTTTGTAATTTTATTAAAATACATTAAAATCCCGTATGTCTAATAAAAACAAAACATAATGCTACAAATGTTAAGACAAAATAAAGGTAAAACTATGTGTGGCACTTCAAAGGGAAATGAAATGTTTTTTTGAAGAATTGGTGATAATTTACATCGGATCAGTCGACATTCAAACGTAAGCTTGTGTTAATTTTAAAGTGTTTTTGAAGTGATTTTATTGTCTGTTAACATGTTTTCTTACACTGAATTAACTGATACGGTCCTGATTCATGGCGATGCTGATGAAAACGCTAGTCAAGCGAGACATTTACATCGGGAACGATTTTCCAATCGAAAGGTTCCAAACTCCTGTACATTTGTAACTGCTGTTCAGCATTTAAGAGACTATGGGTAGAACTGGCTCCATAGGAATACTTGATGCCGAAGAACAAATACTGGAAACGATTGAAAATAAACCTGAAGCAAGTTGTAGAAGACATGCTTCTGAAATTATGGTTTGGCGAACTCTAAAAGACAAAGAGAGAAGAATTGAGGAATTGAATTGAAGTTGAAAACTGAAAAATTATTAATGGCCATAATTTTTTTAATACAGCGTATAATTTTACTCAAATCGGCACACTTGTTAATTATCATAAAATGCACCTAACAGTAAAAAAAATAGTTCAGTACGCTCTACCAGTGGCGTACGGCAGGAGTAAGTAAAGCTTGTACCCCTTCTAAATGTTACGCCGCTGCCTAAATTTTAATTTTGACTATAATTTTAATTTTTTTGATATTTTCTAAGTCAATAATGTACACTTGTTAGTTTGTTGTAAAGTCATTGTTTTTCGAGATATTCGCAGTTAAAGATAGATAGACATGTACTTTTTATTTGTATTATTATCATTTTTACAATTAATGAGATTCGCGACCAAACAGCTTTATTCTATTTTTTTTTATTTTTTTGTTCTGATTTGTAATGTTAAGTTCCTAATAGGCACGTTGCGATTGTGAGAATATTTATTAATTTATAATTGAAAATTTTAACAGTAGGCTTTGATTCATAATGAAGTTCTGTCACTGTCAGTTAAACATTTTCAAAATTTTTAAAAATTTTCCAAACAGAATTTTCTATAAATGTTTGGGTGGGTATTATTGGAAATTACATCATTGGTTCGTACGAGCTTCCACACAGATTAAATGGGATAGAATACCTCAATTTTCTTCAAAACCATATAGAGGGCATGTTAGATGATATTCCTTTAAATTTACGTCATAACTTCTGGTTTTTGCAGGATGGTGCGCCAGCCCATTACATATTAGATGTTCGGAATTACCTAAATTTACGTTTTCCACATCGTTGGATTGGACGTGGAAGCGAATTTGCTTGGCCACCACTCAGTCCTGAATTTAATCCTTTAGATTTTTATTATTGGGGCTACATCAAAAGTCTTGTTTATGGTGAAGCAATAAATACCCATCAGGAACTTTGGAACAAAATTCAGAATGCTGCTGCGCTACAATTCGACAAAATCAAGCAAATCAGTTGTTTAAAGTGAGACATTCTTTAGTTAAACGTCTAAGGAAGTGTATACAAGTTAATGGTGGACATATTGAAAATTTGTTGAAGTAAAAATTTCATTACATTAGTTTTTACTTTGTTTGGTTTTAAGACAAAATTGTAAAAATGAATATTATTAATACTAATACAAATAAAAAGTACATGTCTATCTATCTTTAACTGCGAATATCTCGAAAAACAATGACTTTACAACAAACTAACAAGTGTACACTATTGACTTAGAAAATATCAAAAAAATTAAAATTATAGTCAAAATTAAAATTTAGGCAGCGGCGTAACAAGCATTACTTACTCCTGCCGTACGCCACTGGTAGAGCGTACTGAACTGTTTTTTTTACTGTTAGGTGCATTTTATGATAATTAACAAGTGTGCCGATTTGAGTAAAATTATACGATGTATTAAAAAAATTATGGCCATTAATAATTTTTCAGTTTTCAACTTCAACACCCCGTATTTCGGAAACGAGTAACATTTTATCTAAGCATATTTCGCTTAATCGTTTTATTTTGAATTGGAGAATCTGCGGTTGTTCTATGTCCCATTCTTAATGGGACACCCTGTATATTGAATCCTAAACAGTTCGAATTTTTTTCTGGTAAATCGACAGAACTCAGTTTGCTGCTTTATGTTCATACTTTGTTTTAAGCTTTGGAGAGAGGATTACAGGTTGATTCGGTTTATACAGATTTTTACAAATCTTTCGACACGGTGAATCACGATCTATTGCTCCAAAACCTTAAATTATATGGTGTGTCGAAATCACGATCTATTGCTCCAAAAGCTTAAATTATATGGTATAGAAGGTCAACTGTTAAACTGGTTAGGCAGTTACCTAACGAATAGAACTCAGCAGGTGAGAGCTAATCATCATTATTAAAATACCATCTCAATGATTTCTGGTGTCCCCTAAGGGTAATACTTGGGTCCACTTTTGTTTAACCTGTTTATCCATGATATCATTGCCTATTTTTCTAATACCTCTGCTGTCTTATTGGCAGACGACCTTAAATAATCGAAGTGATGCAGTCTCATTGCAATCGGATTTGGTCGATCTACCCAATTGGCGTCTTCTTAATGAGATGGAATTAAATGTCAAATGTCATGTTACTAAAATACTTGGTTTCGTCAAAAGAACAACCCGAGACTTTACCAGCTATTAAAGCGCTCTACTGTTCTCTAGTCAGGATACACCTCGAATACTGTTCTCCTGTTTGGTCCCCACACTACTTTCACCTCAAGAGCAAACTCGATAATGTTCAATATAACTTTCTTTGATTTATTGGTTTCAAAATGCACCTCAACTGCAATTATACAAATATGGAACAATACTTGAATATCTCTTCTCTTTCTGTCCGTAGAGACCGAAAAGATCTTACAGTGCTGTTCAATATTATCAATTATCAACGAACTGCGGGAAAATTTATTACCTGCAAAATCAAAACAGGCATATGAGAATGTGTACGTGGCTTTCACACAATGGAAATCGGCAAAAAGGGTAAATGAAGTGACGGAAGACGTTATCTTGGCATATCTTGATACAAGGGTAAGTTCCTTGTAATGTCCCTTGTTTTAACAAAAATATTGATGTTCTTAGACTAAATTAAATGTATTTTACAGTCCAAAAAATTGTGTCCGGCTTCTTTGTGGTCAGAGTATTCAATGCTGAAGGCTACTCTAAAGGCCAAGGAGAATATTGATATTGAAAAATTTGGTTGTGTTGTTCCCTTTATAAAAAATTTAAATGTTGGTTATCGTTCTAAGAAGTCGAAAGTGCTCTCTCGGCAAGAAATCCAAACATTTTTGGAGGAAGCGGATGATACAGCATATTTGTTTATGAAGGTAATCATTTCTTTTCAGTAGGATACCATATTTATTTTATAATGATTTTATACCTTAGGTCGCTTCAGTGTTTGGCATTGCCGGAGCCTGCGGGAAAGGGGAACTTCGGAATATGAACTATTGCAACATTCAAGACTACGGTGACATTTTAAACGTCATGATAGCTGATACGAAAACACATAAAGAGAGGAGACTCACTGTTCTCAACGAAGGTTTTGGTATTGAACCAATCGATTTATATTATATATTATGTGGTCCTACGTCCAAAAAATAATGCACCTGCAAATTTTTTTTTGAATTATTTCAACGGAAAATGTTCTAGACAAGTGGTCGGAATCAACACGTTTGGCGATATTCCCAAAAAGATAGCGAAGTTCTTAAAGTTGGAAAACCCAGTTCGGCAACTTTATTTGCTAACGCAGGTACTAAATTTTGCATGAATAAATTTTAAATTAACTTCATCTTCTGTAGGTTACTTCATTGAAAAGGCATGGGGGTGGGAGTCATCAAAAGTTGCCGAATCCTATATTGAAGAATCTTTGGAAGAAAAGGTTAAGATTGCCCGAAAGGTATTTTCGAATGGCAGAGACGATGTTAATATGGACATCAGCAATCGGAATTAGAGCGACAATGCTAATGTGGAAATTAGCAACCACAATCCACTCCTCAAAAGTGGAAATTGTAGTAACGATGCTGATGTGGGGGCCAAGAATAATAATGTTAATCCACTTTTCGGAAGTGGCAATTTGCATTTTCATAATTTTAATTTTTATTGAATAAATTTTAAATGTGGAAGCGTATTTTAAATAGCTATAAAGTACGTTACCACTGACAACGTATTTTATAAGTAATGATAGTTCTAATGGACCATATAACAGTAACAGTATAAAGTGTCAAGTATTAGAAAAAAATTATATAAATAATGGCAAGATTCATAGAAAAAAAATAATTTTAGGTAAGGAATATGAGGACTATTTTAAAGCTACACAACAAAATTATGTCTGTTTGGTAACAGAACTCTGTGACTAGGTTAAGTATTTTTATAAATATAGTTTATACAAATGAAAACATATTAACTAGTTTTAATGCATAAAAATTATTATCTAACTTAAATGTTTATAAAACGCATGTCTTTTATTTTTTAATTGTTGGAAATTTTTATGAAATTTCCGTTAATATCATTACTGATATACTGGGTTGTTAAAATATATAATACAACTCTAAGTATTTTAGGCATATACGTAGCAATAATGTTTTTTAACAAATACATTGTCGTGACTAACAAAAAACATGTTTTTATTAAATCCAAGTAAACATTTTAAAAATAATTACAAATATAATACAGTAACATTCAAATATTATACTGAATTATAGTTTTTGAAGACCACAAAACTATTTACAAAATTATACTCCTAATATCTTTACAAAATACAATTACATTTTCTTATCCCCAATCGTTACTTTTTTACAAAACAGTAAAATCCGAATATGTTACAAATTTTGTCAACTTCAAAAAATATGATACCAAATAATACTTCTAAATTGACTGCAAAATAGGGCTTCTAACTTTAAAAGATATTAGGACAAATTTCTGAATTATTGTTGATATAACATTGACACCAAAACTCTCTTTAAATGATCAAGGAATGAAGATGCAGAATGTTTCATTAGCTGTAATTTTTTATTTAAAACTAACACTAAGACTAAAGATTTATTTAAAAAAAACAAACCCGCATCAACTAGTATGCGTTAAATTATTACCAACACAAATTTGTGGGCATGTGTTAGTACTAAATTTTATACTATACATTCTATGTAGTACGGCATACCGTAACCAAAATGGCCTGTTATAGCCACAAGCTTTATTCAAGCATAAGTGATAGATTTACACAAATATGTAAAAACATGCATGCATTCACGGAGAACTGAAGTTTTTCAGAACAATAGATATTAGTTGCAGGAAAAAATGTCTAAAAAAGATTGAAACTTTTTTCAAATTATAAAGAATATCATAAATATTAATTAAAAAAATCGAACTGACATTTTCTACTGCACGGAGCTACACGAAATTATATATAGAGTCGCATATTTTCAGTCCAAATAATATTTGACGCCTCAAAGAATGTCACCCCCGTTTTCGAGGATGCTGAACATGATGGTGTGGGTTAAAATTCATTTCGAGTTGGCCCAACCCCCCCAAACGGACAAAAACTACCCCTAAGGGTGTTAATCGCGTCTTTCACCGACAAAACTAACGGTGGTGGTTTTGTTTTTGGCCGTTTGGGGAGTGAAGTCGACTCGGGGAGAAGATCCAACATCACCATCGCGTGCAGCCTCTTCAAAAATGGGAGATGATGCGAGTTTTCTCGTGTATAGCGAAAAACAAATTTTTACGTTAGTTTTACCGGTGAAAGACGCGATTCATCCTTTTGGGGGTGGTTTTTGGACGTTTGGGGGTGGGGCCAACTCAAAAAGAATTTTAACGCCCGCCATGGTGTTCAGCATCTTTGAAAACGTACTTTTGGGGTTTCGTGGTTTTTTCCAACTCACAGAATGCACTAAAAGCATCAATACACACGATGGAAAACCAGTTTGCTCGCCCGGGGTGGATATAAATGTCAGTTACAATTTTTTCCAACTTTTTCATAATAAAAACCAGTACCACAAGTAGAGAACTGACATGTGCCGATAATAACTTTTTCTCTCAACTCTCCGAGAACTGATGAAAAATACTTGAAAATTCTGTGTGTTAATAAGTCGAAAATTCTGGTTACGGTATGCCATACTAATGATATTATTGAAAAAACCAATTTTTCTGCTAAAAACTTGTCCTTAAAAATGAAGGAACCACTAAATATTGTTTTAGTTTTAGTCTGTGATACCGCAGTATTACCAATTTTTCCGGCTCTATACTGTGAAGAGATTTTTGGTGTCATTCACATTCACATTCACATTTGTTAGGTTACCACTTTTTTAAAAACCAAGACTTAAATGTTTAACTTACTTTTTAGGTGTCACAGTTATGAAAGTTGGGTAACATATTTAAAGTGATAAAATAACCCTAATTTTATCAAATAATAATTAAGGGTAGATATGAAATTTGTTCAAAAATATACAATACATTTTATTTTTATTTTTTAAAAGTCCAAGTTTTAGTGTCCGTAGTGTAGTACAATATTTGGAAATACAGCGTGTCCACTTAAGTTTGCACCATATGGAAAACTTTTTTAGATACTGTTAATATTACGAAGAAAAGTTATTCTTCATAAAAAGTTCTGCATGGTCAAAGTTATTAAATAAACTTGTTTATAATGACATATTACGTCAACATACCAATTTTGAACCAAATATTCCGACATTAAGAAAATTTTAATTTTTAATATTTTTGGATACACCCCCGTAACTGACAATTTTAAATTCATTGAAAAATTTAAGAATGTTCACAGTGACCTTACAGACCCATACTAGACTTCCGTTTATAAGCAAAAAGTTAGCCGGGATTAAATTTTTTTGATTTTCTTTGTATCCCACTAAATATTTTGCAAATTTAATTCCTACTTACTGATTATAATGTAATGCAAAACTTTTTGTAAAGAATATTTTTTTTTTGAAAAATTAATAATAAAGGAATTTTTCAAAACTACCCGATTACTAAATTTTAAAAATATTAAGATTCTAATATTTAATGTGTACTCAGTATAAAAATGTTAGTTTCGAGTGGAAAATAGAAAAAAAAACATATATGATTATACTAAATGTTAAACGAATTGCTTTGTATTTGTAAGATTTCTTAGTGGAAATAATTTTGCAATTAAGTGATTATTCCATTCCATTTATTCATCAAGATATTATGTTTCGTATCTTGCCTTGTAATCAAAATTTAAATTAATGAAATTACTACTGGGAAAACCGGGGTTATATGTGATCTGAAAGTTTTTTCATATAAAAAAAAAATTAAAAATAAAAATTATCGTTGTCCACATATAAATATATAAATTATTTAGTGTGTCTAAAGTAAAATGCAGTCCAAATCTTGAATAAAAATCAAATATATTTCTATCGGCATTCACTGCAAAAAATTTTTTATGAAACTTGCTGAAAACGTTATTTTTTGTGTTTTAAATAAGCTGTAATTTTTTCAGAGCAAAATATTTATTTTAAATATACAGGGTGGTCCTTAAGTAATTGTACATAGAAGTATGGTAGATTCCTCACTTTAAAATATTACGATTTGAACCAACTTGCTCTAATAAAATGTTGCTATTAAGGAATATACAGGCTGTTAAAGGTTAAATTTTAATGATACTTAATGATCAAATGATCAAATAGACTCCATTGACATTATAAACCTCGTACAACTTAACTGCCCTAATTATATTACTAAAAATATCAACACATTTTTCCTTAATAAGGCAGCAACTAATTATTATTTAAATTCTCCTCTCCGTAGAACATCTAGAACTTGTAACCAGTTGTCAGGTATAAATAATATTGATATTTTCTTTTATACATTTATCTTCACAAAAGAAGCATTGTCGGAATACTTCCTAAATCGCAATTTGTAACTTTTTCTCATTAATAGGTAAGTAATATTGTAAAATGAATTTTGTAATTGTAATTGTATAACCTGTGGACACTATTGTGGGTTAGTCCTGTTTGTGCCCTGAATAAAATAAATAAATATATTTATTATAACTTTAGCGTTTTTGGATATGTATACATAAACATTTGGAACTGGGGGTTTTTGGGAACGAGAAATCATAATCTGGTACCTACTTCGATGTGATTTGTAGAGGGCGCTAGTTAGCCCACATTTGTGGCATAAATGTGCGATAAAGTTTTTTGCTAGCGACATTTTTGTAAGAGAATATTATTTTAGTCGAAAAAAGAATACTTGTTATTAACCTTGAAACTTAACGGTTTACGAGATAATCGCATTTTAGGAATCAGCTTAATGATTACACTGGTCAGCATGACACCATTCTTGCTGATTCTTATGTAAAATGACCTGAATCTGAATATGACCTCAGGTTTCCTCCCCCAGTTCCCCTAGTTCCAAATTTGTATGTATACATATCCAAAAACGCTAAATTTATTGCAAAAAATAAATCTTAAAATTTAACCTTTATTCCTTATTAGCAACATTTTATTAGAGCAGGTTCAAATCGTAATTTTTTAAAGTAAGGAATCTACCATACTTCTATGTACAATTACTTAAGGACCACCCTGTATATAAAAGCCAAATTTTCAATCGAGAATTTTGGTTTACAAATTTTAATTTTTTTATCTTTATCAGTGCTCAATTTCTTAGTTGGAACCTCGACGTTAAGATTGTATGAAGAAATATATTGTTCGTATGGAAAAATATGGAAAAATTAGGCTTATTTGTTTAATCTAAATTCGTATGAAGATAAAAATTATATACGGTTTTTAATGTTTTTCTTGATAATTTTGAGGTTATGTTAAAAAATAATTAATATAAAAGTTTTAGATTTTTTAATTATCTATAACTTTCATATTAAATTATTTTCAATGCATATTTCGGCCATGAATCGTTAAAAAACTAATATACAACCCTCATAACGAATATTTAGCAATTTTCAAAAATCTGTTACTTGCAAAAGATTGGATTTTGTAAAGAAATTGGGAAGCAAAAAATTCCCATCCACCCTTTTAATTTGTTTCATTTATTACATTAATTATAATAAAAGTTTTTCATTTTATTATATATTGAAAAAGTATTCTCAAATTTTACAAAAAAAAATATTTGATAGACATATTTCGTGGTTTCTTGAATGATTTGTCTTATTTTATATTTATTTTCCGTAAAAATATCAACTTGACCTATAGCGTTTTTAAAAAAGTGGTAAACTGAGTGGTAAACAAGTGTTATAATTATTTTATGACACGCATAAGATATAGCAATTTTGGCAAAATTTCAATCAAAACTTTTCAAGGCAGTTTTAATATCTTAAAGAAAGCAACGAGCGGTATAATCAAAATAATAATTTCCATTAGAAAAAAAGCCATAGGAAAATTAGTACAAAATTTTGAATTTACATCTAATAGGTCTACGGATTTTTTTAAAATACATTAATAAAAAAAAGTTCCCTATTATCAATCTTCCATAATTTGCTATTAAAATTTAAGTTTATTAAATGACTCAGTACGTGAGTGGTTGAATAATTTTGCAGAAACATTTGCATTTTATATTTGAAGTTTTTTAAATATTTAAATAATTATTAATTAATTAATAGAGTAAATGGAGAAAATAAATTGAACGACAATTATAAAAATCGGGTTGATATAAAATTGAATCGAAATACTTTGGTTTATTTTATAAATTTTTTAGACGATACCTTTGATTTCGATAAATATTTTGATTGAAGTTATGCCTTATTTGCTTAAACAATTAGATACAATAAATTAAAAAATAATCTAATATTTCTACAAACTACCTGAGTCCTAAAAGATTTTAGTCTTTTTTAACTGTCTTTGGCGTTGTGCTGGTAGATTCGTACCTCCGATAGTAAAAATTTGAAAATAGAGCGAAGAATATTGTAGAGTGCAATAATAGAAAGTATCCAACCCATTTAGGATACCCACAGTCGAACCAAATTAGTTGAGCGGAATGTGCGAAAACCAAACCAAATTGTACCTAGAAAATAGAACGTTTTTAAAACAGTTCGTAATGTAATAAAAAATCTTCTGGTTCACTGAAAAAATATTTGTACGTAAAATCAATAAAGTATCGTCGTCAATTTCTTGGACATTAAAGGTATGATTCGGTGATTGGGAGAATAATTTCACGTGATATAATAATTAACTAGTGCATTAAAACAATAACCGAAAAATCGTTAAGCAATAAACGCAAAACATCAAAACTAATTAACCGTATCCTTAATATAATACAAATATTAATGAAATCAATGTTTGGGATTATAAACCTATGTACTTTACCATTAAACCTATAAAAACTTTTTATAAATCCAAGAACTACAAACTTTGAAAATTAATTAACGGTTTTCATTGTTTTGTTGAGCACTGAACGTTAAATCTACGAATGCAACCATTTGAATGCTTAAAAACGCGCCAAAATAGTGCTACCTAATAGTAAACTAATCTCTACGAACATTAATATGAACGAACAACTAGCGTAGATGTTTAACTCTTTGCGCCGCGCCCATAGCCCATATAAGTGTAACCACATGCAGAGGTTAGGTGTTCCGATACAGTTTGTGTTTTGTGGAAAGTAAAATAATAATTATCGTGCCAAATTAGTTCTGGACTGGAGATCGACAAAGAAAGGAAGGTACATTCTGATAGTTACAAAAAACACTGGGGATACCGCTTGGTAAATATTATTTTGGCACACATTATACCTATACTGTTTTTTTAACTTAAATATTTATTTTAGGTTGATATGGATTATAATGTCGCGTTCGAAAGTGGGCAATTCTTTTTAAAAAAATGGGAAAAATGTTTTCCGCAAATACTGGCATTTTTGCAGAAAGGATAAAGCTGCTAGAGCCCTATTAGATAACGCCTTCAAGGAAACATGCGACGAAAGTAAGTTCAAATTATAATATGCCAAAAACTAGCATATTAATTTTGTATTTTTCAGATGGAAAATATGCTTCACTTCTATATTTGGTGCCATCGACCAAATTTTGTTCCAAAAATTCATTTCGAAAGACGACCCATATACAATTTACAATAAAGGACTCCCAGGAATCATTTTTGTTTTGTGCTAAAACCCAACAAGAGCTGGAAATTGAGAAAATCAGCAATTCAAACCTTTATTTTATGCATTGGAGACTATATCTCTAAAATTTCAAATATTTGCGTCTACTTTGACAAAATTCGTTTTAAATTTTTTCATATACTTAAGGCAGTTGACATATGTTTTAATAGTATATTCTGTAACAAGGTTGGAATGAGAATTCGACACGAGTGGAGGAACACGAGTGTTGGATTTTTATTCCAACAGAGTAACAGACTGTACTTTCTCCACGGCCACAGAAAGTAGAAATTAAATATAGTAAAATGAAACCTCAATCTCTCAACATTGTGTAGGTAGTATTTTTATATTCAAGCTTGGATTTTTGCGTTATCAAATTTTGAGTTATATTATCGGCATATTTTTCTATTTCTGGAGTATTTTCAAATTCTACATCTGAATCGTTTGATTTTCTTCTCCTTTTTAATAAATTAAAAGTTTTTACAAACCAATATTAAGACCACGTCAACAAATACTGACAGTTAATTTGACATTCACGGCAAACCTTATTTTTGTAAACAATCACGGAATACAGATTCTATCTCTAGTGATAGAATGTAATACATATAAAATACATAAGAGACAAATGTTTCAGAATTTTCTTTCAATCTCAAGAGCGAGAATGTTTCTTTTCTGTTATTATAAGTGGTTTCAGAATAACTACATTCAGTAGTGGCCGTGGAGAAAATTATTTACTTGTTCAGTTTAGATTTTTCACAAGAGAGCAAAATGTTTTGGGAGTTTTTAGAAAAGTGTTTTGTAAGCCTGCTGTTCCCTTTGAAAGCCCTAGGGTACACATGATTTGTGAATCAATAACATTAGCAGAAGCAGAAGTATCAAATTAAACAGAATCTGCTCAATCTTTGGAAACTGTAACCTCAGAATTAAAAAATAAAAGGAATTTTACAACCAGACACAATCTTATAGACATTGCCAATAGTATCAAGCTCAAGAGAAAAAGCAATAGACCAGTAGTACGTATTAAAAGTATCTAAAAAATGCAAGAATCTAAAAGCGAAAAAATTAAATAAAGAACATTTATATAAATAAAAAAATTGACAAATAACAAGAGTCAGAAACAGATGATGACTCCGAAAGTGATCCTGAATGTCCAATTTTTGGAGGATGTTGGATATAGTGCTACCAACGTCTTCTTCAGGTGAATACTTTTTTGAATATGACCATTGCCACGATGATTCATTGAGTATTGCAATAACCAATTCAAAAAATTATAAAATATATTTTGATATATTTGCGCTATTTAGGACAAAATGAGCATTTGGAGATAATGTAAAAATTCGTACTTTTACTTAATGTTTCTTTTAGATTAAACAATAATAAAGGTCAACTTACTAATTGCATAGTGGTTAAATGTTTCTTCCACCAGACGTACTTCTGATATTCAGGACCCATAGCGGCAATCATGTAATAAAAGTACATGAAAACGTGCACCAGATTGTTGATTAGGTTGGAGAACGTACCATGGCCTCCTGTAAATCAAATACTTTTAAAAATATATCACAAACAGTGGTAGAAGTGAAGTATGGAGAAAAAAGTTTGATATTTTTCATTTTTATACTATAATTATTGATATAAAAATCATGCTTCAAGATCTTTTAATTAACGTTTTCATTACTGCGATGTTATTAACGTATAAAACACTTTTGTTATAATTCTTACTTTCAGCTAAGAGTTAAATTCATCTGGGTGTTACAAAACTGCAGGTTCCTTGATTCTACAATTTATAGTTTATAATAAAAATTTAAGCAGAAAAATGTTATAAATATTCCTATGCCAACCATGCCGTAAATAATTATTTCAAATGTCATTTACTTATCAGATAATGTTAGCTACTTACTTCTTGCAAATACTAGCTTTCTCTTTGTTTGTTTATGCCCTCAACTTATTTAAGATGCAATAAACTTTTGTCTTTAATGGGTTTTTGAAAAAGGTTTAAATTTTTCATCTACAAGTTATACAGATTCGGAAAAAATATATTTGTGGGTTTACGGTTTAGCGTGAGCATAAAGGAAATCTTCTTAAATGTTGAGAGACAATTTCTTCTCGCATAACACAGAATGAATCGTTCGCTGCAGCGTTGCCACCTTTAGTAGATTCGCACTTAAAAGACATTGCTATTAAGAAATTTGTTTCGGTCAGTAGTTTTAATTAAATTAAACTGGGAGAAAATCCGTTCACATTTTGCGATCGATACAGGGAGACAAAGCATTTGCTGTGCAAAATTAGAAATATTTCCATATTTCTAATTTGAAGCATAATCATGAAACTTGCTTGTTTTATCCCAAAAAGTAACTACCTTTTAAAATCTACCAAAAATCTATTAAAAAAAGTAACCTACTAAAATGTTTGCTGGGAAAGCCAAAATCTACTAAACTATATTATTATTGCTTTCCTTTTTACTCGTGTATATTTCGGTCATACCCAAATATATTTTTTCCGAATTTGTATATCAAACAATCTTATAAATGCATGCATATATATATTTTATATAAATTCTCTTATAATATGCAAATGCGCTATCCTTTCAAAATTCGTTCCCAAAAACGTCACAAAAATATGATTGAAAGAGATTTTGACGTGTACTATGTTGATGTCGTATTTTTGCAATATTATCAAGTGTTCTGTTTCTATAGTAAATTTATTTATTTTGTTATGTCATTTTGATAACGGCTTCCGAGTCGAAACGTCAATTAAAACTTTTTTCAAGAAAATAAGTGGTTTTATTCCAGAAGAAAAAAAGAGAAATTGAACTAGCAAACCACTATGAGCTTCCGAAATGAATATTTTATAGTTTTTATATTATGTCTTTACATTATCTTACACTCCATTCATCACAGATTATTATTATAAGATCAATTATTTAGTAATACGTTATTACTAATAAAAAAATTGATCTTAAATTAACACTCCAATACAACTAAATAATAAAAAGTAATTCTCTAAAAGTGTATATTATTACGTAGCCCAGCCGCAGTTCCCGTCCGTGAAACTAAATTATATGCATAAAGACTAACACCGATGGTCAATTTTATTTTCAATTAAAGCAAAACGAACTAAAACAAAGAAAATTCAAATGGAAATTGAAATATGCGTTGAGTAACTGTGTTATAGATTCAGTTCAGTGTAGAAACACCTTTGATTTGCTCTGAATATTTGACGTATCGGTCTATAAACACGGTATTGCATTGCTAAATGGGTTTTTATGTGACATTAAGACATATAGTGTAATTAATTGTAGAGGGACCTTTAACTAAAGAAGATTATTGGGGAGTAGACGGGATTTATGGAACAGCTTCGTATCCTTGTCCTACTCCCTACTTTTGACTTTTGACTAGTCGGGACAAAAGTGGACTGTATTTCCTCACTAGTCACTGTATTTTATATATTAACAAAAATAAACAATAATTTGAGTATTATCCAATTGCTAAAAAAAACAAGAATTTAAAATTGGTTTGATTGATTGTAGAATAAAGATTTGTTTTAGTGTGCAAAATCGCGACAAATGAGACTCTGTTGTGAGCTTGTTTGCTACTTATTTGTTAACACCGTGATCGACTCTATCCATGCCTTTCTTCCATTTACTCTCCTCGGCAACTAAGTAGTTTGTCGCCTACGCAATAAATCTTATGATCGTAACTGGACCAATGGGAGACGTTCTATCCACATACCAAGCGTTAGATTCATAACGTCGAAGTTAGTTGCTTTATTTTACATTAATACTCGTTTAGAATTGAGTGATAAGAATATGGAATATTGTAATATAATTTAGATATATGGAATTGAAATGTTCAATTGTAGCAAATAATCAAACACAAAAATTTTACAAACTGTATAATCCAAAATAATTAGAAAAATGGCGATAGATACATATCAAATTACAACCTCTATACAGACTTGAAAATAATTTTATCACAGATGTCCCAAACCACACAATAATCAGCTTATTAACGAGCTGAATCTGCAACTAATGGAAGAAAGGAGAATGTGGCCAGAAGACCCCTGGAACACACAAAATGATTAAAGGATCGTCAGTGGAAGATTCCAACTTTTACTTATTGTTCTTGTATACTGAAAAAAAACTAATGTGATATTGTTGCAATTCAACATATTTTCGCCGCCACTGGTCTTTGCAATTCAATATAAAATATATAGCAATACGTACCTTAAATCAGACTAATAATTCATAAATATATAAAATATAAAAGTCCTCTTGAGAACAATTTAGAAAACGCTTGATAGGCCATATTCCAATCAACGGATTTTTTTTACACTATAGAGAGGAATAAATATCACGCGAAAAGATGTATTGCTTCGTAGGAAATTCATCTCCGCATCAAAGTTTGTTACAAACATAATACAATACAGTCAGACTTGAAATCACAAAGAGCACACATGTGCAGTACAATTTATTTCGAGGCCTTAAGTGGCATTTTTTTAATTTAATAACTGTCATACAGTCCGCTTTGATGCCAACCTTTAATATTTGTGGGATTATACAGGGTAATTTCCAACAGATATTTTAAGATCAAGTCTTAAAAAAATCGTACATTTCCACGTTTGACGTTATCTTTTGATTAGCTGACGTTTAATCTGCCAAATTATTTTAATGAACTGGAAAAAGTCCAGAAAAACTGTGGGTTCGTAGATAAATCTGACAATCCCTAAAAATTTCCTAAAAACTTTCAATAAGGCTGAGAAGAGAGAGAATTACGAACTGGAGTAGGCTCTCTGTGAAAGATTTTGACAAAAAAATTATTGTTTATAATAATAAATTATTTATTTAATAAGAAATTAATAGTTTTTGAAAAATTGCAATTTTTTTCACTTATTAACATTCTTTTAAAAATTCGTAATATGTTTACAATCCAAATGAAAATTTGAATTTCATTAATTGACCTTTCAAGAAATATACACTATTTTGAAATTAGGTAAAATTGGGAAAAAAATTACCGTAGGTGTGTTAATTCAAATGAACATATTCATATTGCATGAAAAAATCTATATGTTAGAGTAACATCCGTAATAGTAACCTGATGTTTGACATTGTTATCATAAACAAAATGTGTGCAATAAAAGGTTAGAGTGAATTATAATTTACCATAGGCGTACCACTAGTCAAGTAAAAAATAATTATTAACAATAAATAAAAATAATAAATAATTTGTCCAAGTTCTCTATATCGTTGCGATGAGTGTTATAAAAATAAATTCAGTAAAAATGATGAAACAAAGATAAGAGAAGAAGACGAAATAGAAGAACTGGAAGAGAGTTTGTCTAAAATTAATATAAGAAAAGCGTGTGAGAAAGACGAACTTGAGCCATAGATAGTTTAATAATTTGAATATAAAAACGGTTATTGCATACATATAGAGAAAATTCAAGTTGATGTAATAAATATAATATGCGAATTATGACATTTTAGAGCAATATCTTTTTTTATTAACAAATTATACAGATTCGGAAAAAATATATATCTGGGTTTACGGTTTAGCGTGAGCATAAAGGAAAACTTGTTAAATGTTGAGAGAGCATTCCACATAGCAATGACAGCCCGGCACAGAATGAATCGTTCGCTGCAGCATTGCCTCCCAAAATATATTTTTTCTGAATCTGTATAACAGAGAGTATACAGGGTGAGTCAGAATAAGACCGACAAACTCCGACTACAGATTCCTCACCTCATTTTGAGGTAAAAAGTTGATATCAAGGTATGTCCTAAAATTTATCCACTCTGAGATACAGGGTGTCGAAAGTATGAAAAAAAAAATAAGATTTAACTTGTTTTCTCGAAAATTCCTGAAAGAAAAAATTTAAATTTTAAACTTGGTACACTAATCAAGGTTTATCAAAGTGCTAATTTGAAGTTATAATTTTTTATTTTTTATTATCTTGGGACAAGTGAATGGACAAATGAGCGTTTGACATCAGTTCGGCACATACGATTATACATATAATGACAGCCATCCCTTGGGAGTTAGAAAAACAGTGTGCTGAAGATTTATTTGGTTAACTCATGTCTGCTTATCGGGCTTGATCTGCAGCTGCAATGTTTCTAGATTTTATCATTAATGTTAATCTGAATACTTATTTTAAATATGGTGTCGCCCCAATTTCTAATTTCCGGAGTGCTTGAGTTATTTATGACCTAATGTCAAACCCATACACATTCTAGTGCCTTTGACAGCACTGAAAGACAGTTACTGAAAGCATCTTCTGTCTCTTTTTCTTTTACGCGGCGTTGCCAAATATAAATACTGAAGTAGTCAAAACACAGAGCATATATTTGACTATTATGGTATTACAGTGTTGTTCTTGCCTAGTTCGTTTAGATTCTCTAGGTACTCCCAAACTATCTTGGAGTTCATTACGTGGGAGTTCAAAGCATTAATGGCTGCTTGGCTGTCTGACATGATGATGATCTCTTGTCTACGAAAATTTCTCTGTATGTTGAACTGGACACATTTGCCGATGGCGTATCTTCTCACTTGATTGTTTTCATCAAATAAAGCAGTAATAGAGACTCAAAAAGAATGGTTTGCACACTAACATTGCCCTACCCAAGTGATACGCATCTGATCTCGTTAATAGACTCTTGGCGATTGTCAATGACGAAGACATTGCCTAAATTTTTATAACGGTGTTGTTTATTGTGGTTTTAAGTAATATCCAGGTGTAATTTTTATTGCCGATGTAATTTTTCTATTCATGCCAAGGTCTATGAACTGGTAGACCAAATTTTATGTTAATTAGTATTTTTAAAATTTAAACGATAGTAATAATAAATGCATAATTCCAAAATAATAGATTTGTTTCATAATGTAATTAAAGAATAATAATATTTAAAGTTTTCATTATTCTTTTGACCATATATCCGAATTTGTAAGCGATGAAAATATCGAATTAGGGATCTGAAACGAATGATTAGAATATATTAAGTTGTAACTATTTGAATGTCGAAATGAAATATAATTTGTTAGAATCTAAACTTCAACTTATAGCTACAAGTTTCAGAGTTTATGACCCAACTACAAGTTTTCATCTCTGAAGCGACTTTTCTCCATTGGGTAAAATTTTTAATGCAGTCAATCAGTATATGTTTAATTGTTATGGGTTCATCGCAAACTTGACAAATTGGTTGATGTATGCCAAGGAGTAAGTGGATGCGACCTATAAGATCTATTGTGCCCCAATAAGAGGCTATGAGTCGCTCTGCTATGTCGAATTCGGAGTCTGATGATAACAGCTTCTTCTCTTCTTGTTAACTGAATAGGACAAATCCAATGGATTGTATTGGTTTTAATTGTTTTTTGCAATGATTTATGGTTTTGCCATTCGTTTTGCCAGTGCTTATTATATATCGTTAAGCTTAATCCCTGATATGAAAGTTGGAAGATTAAAAATAATAATCTTTTGGCGGAATTGCGCGAAAGGTTGATCATCGCACCATTTTCGTCTAAAAGTGCTTCACCACTAGATGAAATTTCGTCTTCGATGTTTAAAATTTATAGACGATTCTTAAATACGTTTTTTTAAACATCTGGTATAAACTGGTTGTTCCATAGTTACGAACATGCTTGTTACTAACACTCCTTCTTAAAATAAATAAAATAGTGCCCACTAAACTATGTGTAAAATTTGAAACACAACCTGCATATAAATGTTAATAAATTCATCGCGAATATCATCATTTGTGAAGAAAATACTTGCAAAAGTGCAACATTTATTTTGTGAAATATGCTTTAATTATAAATTAATCTCGAGAGAAATCTAATGTGTGTTATATAACAACGATTTTAATTTAACTTTAACTATATATTGCAAATATTGACAAATACACTATATCCGAACTGCAGTTGGAAGTAGGACAGGTCCGGACTATTTCTTCTTTAAAATAATTAGGTTAGTAATTTTGGTTTGTTTAGATATTACTTTAATTAATGTAAATTTTTCATATTTATTCTAAAAATAGCATGCAAAATTTCATTTTTTAGTTTTTTATTAAAATTAAATTTAAAATTAGGTAAAAATTTATGGCTTTTTTGTGATATCGACTGACATTTCTTCTGTCTTAAAAAATTCCTTTCCCTAAACTTTTTCCCTTACAAAATAATACCGAATTAAACATTACTTTTCCTAAGAAAATTAGTTCCTTTGTTACTTGGCTTAAACAGTCTTTTCTACTTTCCTTTTAACATATTTCATTGAGGTATGATTCAATTTTTCATTTCCTAATTTCTTACCAGTTTCAAATAGTATTTCAATTGGATAGATGGTAATCCTTGTGAACTCCAACTTTTTCTTTTATAATGCTGTCAAACCTTTTGAAATTTAAATTGGAAACTTTAATTTACTGCAAGTTCTGGTATATCACTTTCTCCAGCATTTTGTTATTCGACCGTGAGATGTCAGTGGAATTTATTTTTAAACTTTCTACCCTTCGGAATTCTTTAATTTCATTTTACAATGTTATAGAAGATTATAAAACTTTCAGTAAGCAGCATGCGCTAAGTATTCTTCATCTGGGTCCTTCTTCAGATAGTATTCATTTAGATTTTGCTTAGATTTTTCTTTTTTTATTTAGCTGTTTATTTTTCTTCATCTAAGTCTAATGTTATCTTTTTTTTCCTGTAGAAGAAGCAACATTTTCTTCACCAATCTCTACCTGTAAATTCAGTTCATCGTTCTTCAAATCCGTATCTATTTCCATTTCTCCATATATCTTTTTCTACTCTAGCTCCCTCTACATTTAAATCAGCGATAGTATTTAAAGTTTCCAAGTCTGTTTCATTACACTCTTCGTCTTCGTCTAGTTCATTCTCATCTGAAGACAACTCTTCTGTTTCTAAAGCAGCTTTAATGGAGGCAATTAAATAAACCGTGTCTTATTTTTTTTCGTGATTTTTCTGTCAGTAAGATTTTATATGATTTAAAATTTCAGACGATCATTGATCGTAAATATAGGTCTGTCCATATATATTAATCGCTCTGTAGTTTTCACTCAATAATTTTTATTTTTCTACTTGTGCTCAGGCCCTGTACAATAAAACCAAAGAAATACCCGATTTAACTTTATAGCAATACTTTCTAACCAGTTCTGCAGTATTTTTAATTAGATCTTAAATACCAACAAAGGTCGTCTAGTGATATATTGGTGAGCGATATGAAACTTAGATATTCTTTCAAAACAATAGACAAAGTTGCATTTCACGCTTCCTCAAGATTTCGTTCGCGAAATGGCAATTTGAGTTGGCAATGAACATCAAAAGTAATAATTGCGGTCTACAGTTTAATTAACATTAATTTTTTTTGCTCAATGTCTAATTTGGCAAGATGGCAATAAAACATAGGTATAAAAAACACGTTGAAAGCCATCATGTTTGCGACTTATACTACATGAAAATTGACGGATCGTCTAAGATCAGAGTGGTTTTAATATCCAATAAAAGGAACATTTATCTCATAATAATGTATGCAAATGTTTAACAACCATGATAAGAACTATTCAAGGTCGTTGTCTAAAAACTTTTCCTCTTTAGTCCTGCTTGGACAGCCAACACGTTAATTATTTTACTTTGGACTTGAGTTTTAAGTTTATGAAATAGTCATGAAGAACACCACTCGTGGCATTATATTAAAATAGTTATTATAATTACTGTTCAAAAATAAAACTTACCTGGGAAGAATTTGACCAAAAACCATGTTTCGATTGGTGTTAAACTGTGATGATATACGTGCAAGAAGGTCACTTGGCTATTTTTCTTTCTCAAAACGAAAAACAGTGTATCTGCAAATTCTGTGAGCTTGGAGATATAGTACCACCAGCATAAATTCGCCATCTGAAAAGCATGAAAAAATTAAAGTGCAAAACAGGTCATAATATAACATCGAATGAATAGCAAAAGTGAAAACGCAAGCGTTATGTAATTTATCTTTCATCTGATTTAGCTGTTACCCTCACACGTTCTTGGAAAATGTTTTATTAGCTACGAAGGCCTAACTACGAAGCCTAAAGGCAGTAACCGTTCTTAGAATCTCGAATCAAATAAATTGAATTCCTAAATCGTTACGGTACTTTGTATTTTTTAAGTCAATCATAAATAAGAATAACCGCTACGTTTGTGGAATGCTTGTGTGAATGTAATGTTGTTAGAAACGCTAGTTTTGGAGATATTTGAAAATTTGATCCAAAATATACAATGTTATAGTTTAAATTGAGGAATATTTTGGTGAAAGACTAGTAAAAGCCTTTAAAAAAAGAATTATAAAAATACAATCAATATAATAATAATATTTCCTAATAGACATTTAGTATTCCATAAAATTGTCAAGTTACTAGTTAATAATTTAGTTAAAATTTATGGTTAAATTATAAAAATTATAAAAATTTTAAGATGATAATTATAATGTCCGAGAAAATGAATAATAAAAAATTATGAAAAATACTTGTGTTAATGACAGATAATTAAATAAAAAAGTCAAATATAATGGTTTTTATAATAATTACAATATAATATGAAGAAATGATTAATGCAGTCAGTTTTTGTCACTTATGAGCATGCTTTTTATGTGGGTCATAAAAAATGTCTTACACGTTTACTGTTTAATTTTTATTACATCTATATTGTCAAAAATAGTATATTAAAGTATAAGTGGATTAATTGTTTTCACTGCAGTGCTTAAAAATAAAAATCTACCATTGATTTTTTAAATAGTAAAGCAGAATCACGGTTAATACCGCAAAAATAGAATACGACAAGTTCATGAAATGTATGGAAGAGCAAAAGGTAACACATATAAATGAACGAGTTGTGCTTGCTTACCTCAGAAAAAGTCAGAGCAGTACAGGGTGGCCAAATAAGAATGCGAGGTACTGTATCTGGGAAACTATCCATCGTAGAGCCTTGCGGAAAAAAAAGTTATGACTAAAACGACCAAGAGAAAAACCTGGAAAATATTTTTAAGTTTCTGAAATGGCCGCTAGGGAGCGTAACTGCAATCTTGAATATAAGAAAGTGATGTTTCTGTGAATTCCGCTATATTAATCTAACAAAAAAATACCTGATCTTTAAAGTAGAGGATAATCTGAATCTTTTTTGTTTGACAATTTTTGCTGTATCTCTAAAAATGAAGTGGTGGGGAGTATTCAAAGGTTTCAGTAAAAAACACCCTGTATATTTGAAAGGGCTGAGCCGATTTTAACAAACTTGGGCTAGTTGAAAAGAGCTATTCTTGGGCTACAAATGTTATAATATTTGAAGTTTTGTTAGTTTCACATGTCGCCGCTAGGGGGCTTTTTTCGACATTTCGACAGAAATGGTTAATTTTCTCAAAAAAATTAAATGCCTTGGTATGATTTCTTTTTCATGAAAAAGTAGCTAAATGTTGCCTAAACAAGCTCGCGAAAACCGCATCTAGATATCTTGTTCCTAACCTAAAATTTGGGCCAAAGAAAATTTATACGGAAATCCCTTAAATTTTTAATTTTTGAACTAACTAATTCCTTTTATTATGTAAGTTGTGGCCCTAAAAAAGACCGATTTAAAAAAGAAAGGTTTTTAATGCCCCCGTAAATGCTCTAAATGATGACCATCACGCTCTATGCATTGCTGAAGCCTCTCATGGGTAGACAAACCTGCAGCTTCAATTTCGGCTCTCGGTATGTTACGTAATTCATTACGAATCCGGTTTTTCATATCTCTCTGGTCGTAGGTTGAGTCTTAAAATCAAAACAAGTTAAGTCTGGTGATCGCGCAGGCCATGGAAACAGACTTCCTCTTCCAATCCACCGCTGTTGCATTAATATGCTCTCGCACAATAATGGAGAATTTTTATTTCAAATTCTTTGGAACGATGAAGCCACCTTTAAAATCTGCCCAATATGCATTATTGGTCTGCAGAAAATCCGCATTGGTTGCATGAAGTTCAGCACCAAGGACGTTGGAGTTTAAATGTGTGGTATGGCATACTGGGAGGCAGAATTATTGGGCCATATTTTTCGAGCAATCCCTAAGCGGCAATATCTTTCTTGACTTTTTGGCCAATAAATTACCGTTGTTGTTGGAAGATGTGCCACTGGAAACATGTCAAAACTTGTTTTTGCAGTTGCATGGTTGCCCAGCACAGTATGCTATTATTGTGCGAGAGCATATTAATCCAGTATTACAACAGCGGTGGATTGGAAGAGGAAGAAGAGTTTCCATGGTCTGCGCGATCACCAGACTTAACTTGTCTTGATTTTCAGACTCAACGTACGACCAGAGAGATATGAAAAACCGAATTCGTAATGCATTACGTAACATACCGAGAGCCGAGTTTGAAGCTGCAGGTTTGTCTACCCACGAGAGGCTTCAGCAATGCATAGAGCGTGATGGTTAGCATTTAGAGCATTTACGGGGGCATTAAAAACCTTTCTTTTTTAAATCGGTCCTTTTTAGGGCCACAACTTACATAATAAAAGGAATTAATTAGTTTAAAAAATAAAAATTTAAGGAATTTCCGTATAAAATTTTCTTTGGCCTAAATTTTAGGTTAGGAACAAGATATCGAGATGCGGTTTTCGCGAGCTTGTTTAGGCAACATTTAGCTACTTTTTCATGAAAAAGAAATCATAGCAAGGCATTTAATTTTTTTGAGAAAATTAACCGTTTCTGTCGAAATGTCGAAAAAAGCCCTCTAGCGGCGACATGTGAAACTAACAGCAAAAATTGTTAAACAAAAAAGGTTCATATTATCCTCGACTTTAAAGATCAGGTATTTTTTTGTTAGGTTAATATAGCGGAATTCACAGAAACATCACTTTCTTAGATTCAAGATTGCAGTTACGCCCCCTAGCGGCCATTTCAGAAACTTAAAAATATTTTCCAGGTCTTTCTCTTAGCCGTTTTAGTCATAACTTTTTTTTCCGCAAGCCTCTACGATGGATAGTTTCCCAGATACAGTACCTCGCATTCTTATTTGGCCACCCTGTACAAGACGTCGACTATGTGGGCTATCCATTCGAAATTACAATGTTTGTTGAGGATAAACAAAGGAGTCAATATAAAATCATTTGTAAAAAAGCGCATGCATTCATGAAGGCAATTAGAAAGAATGACGTAGCCAGGAAGGCGTATGTATTCAATGAAGAAGATTTGCGGGAAATCCGGAAACAGGGAGATGAAAATTTGGAACGATTCCTTTCTTCTGCTTGGTCTATGCCAGAAATTCGTAAGAGAGGTTACAAACAAAAACCGACCAACTGTCAGTATACACTACGGAAAATGTAGAGAAGTGAAAATGCACAATCCATCTACTTCCCTTCTTTAAAGAAAATAATAATAATCGTAAAATGTTAAAAACAAAACAAAGAAAGATTCCAACTAAAAGAAATTTCTTTTTAGGTCTGATAATCGGATTATTTTCAGAACATCTGATAACAAAAAAGCAGGCTTTAATTTGTCGATGTTGACAACTACTTCAACATAATTTTTTAAAATTGTAATAACTTTGTCCGTTCGATTTATAATTTTAAATGAACCCCCATAAGGAAGAGTCAATGATGGTTTTAAACCAGAAGTTTTCGTAAAAACGAATTCAGCCGTCATTAAATCAGATGATAAAAATTTTTTTCATTACCATGTTTAGTTGCTGGAGCAGGTTTAAAATTATTAAAGTTTTCACGTAATCTGATTAACAATGCGTGAGTGTCAATGTTTTCGTTCAAATTAGTGAAAAATTCACCAGGTAAACGTAAAGATTGACCGTAAACTAAATCCGCAGAAGAACATTCCAAATCTTCCTTAAAAGCTGATCTTAAACCAAGTAAAATATTAAAGGCAATTGTTCAGACCAATTACTATTATTTAATTTGGCCATCAAGACACTTTTTAAGGTTCTATGGAAACGTTCTATTATTCCGTTACTTTGGGGATGATATGTTGTTGTGTGTATACTATTAAAACCTAACCTTTTACTAAATCATGAGTTAGTTTACATGGAACTCCAAATCTAGAAATATAACTGTTAAGAATTTTGTTAACTATATTTTCCGAAGAAATATTTTTAAGAGGGTATGCTTCTACCCATCTGGTAGCTCTGTCTACAATGGTAAGTAAATAACTGCATCCATTTTACATTTTTATAGGACCCACAATGTCTAAATGAATATGTTCGAGTCTCCCTCTTGGAGGATCGAATTGTCCAATAGGACTCTTTGTCTGTTAAAATATTTTTGCTCTTTGGCAATTAAGACAAACTTTGACCCCATTTTTGATGTCTTTACTCATTTTTGGCCAAAAAAATATAGACTTAATTAATTTAACAGATGCTGAAGAACCCAAGTGAGCAATTTTTGCCAAAACTTACTTTCCACCAAACGTTTGTTTTTGGAGAATCTACTGGTATATATTGCAGCTTAAAATATTTGTTTGCTTTATTGGAATTTTGTGTTTTAATTAGATTTTTTCTGTAAGGGTCGATCTACTACAACAAATTTATTACACGCAATTTATTCTGAATGCTTTAGAAAATAGACAACAAGTAGATGCCATATATACAGACTTTTCTAAAGCATTTGACAGGGTGAATCATAGAATCCTGGGGAAAAAATTGCATTGGGATCCCACAGTTACGTCTCTGATGAAATAATTGTCACTTCTGGTGTACCACAAGGTAGCTTTTTATTCAATATTTACATCAATGACCTAAATTCATATCCGAGACACAGCCAAGCTCTGTGTTTTGCTGATGACGTGAAACTCTATAAAGCCATTATTTCCCTAAATGACTGTTATGAATTACAAATAGACTTAGACAACTTGAAAAGATGGAGTGATAAAAATAACATGGACCTCAATATCAGTAAATGTTTTACAATAACTTTCAGCAGAAAAAGCAACTCAAATAGACTTTCACTCTGGAATGGAAATTGACCTTCAACTTTCACTATGAGAATATAACTAATAGAGCTTACAAAATGTTGGGCTTTGTATGCCGTAATAAGAGGGACTTCTCAGATATTCACTGCCTTAAATTTCTTTATAACTCCTTTGTAAGATCTTTATTGGAGTATGCATCTACAGTATGGTGTCCCAACTATACTGTTTATGTATACAATTTAGAAAAAGTTCAAAACAAGTTCCTTAGGTATGCTGCACACAAACTCAGCATTCCCTTAGAACAGAATAGTCTAGATTTTATTCGTAATACTATTGGAATGTCCAGTTTAGAAGTCCGTAGAATACAGGAAGACCTGACCCTTTTATTCAAATTGATCAACGGACACATAAATTGTCCATCTTTGTTATGACAGGTCAGTAAAAAAAGAGACTACTTTTAGTAGAACTGTGATAGGAATCAAATAAGATAAGGCTTCCTTATTTCTTTCTTGTTTTTTATTTATATTTAGTATTTGTATTTTATTTTACGCTGAGGCGTGCTTTAAATAGGTAAACTGAGGCACCAATAAAAACGATTTTTTTTTCATATAGACTTACCCTTAGTGCCTTCAAATTTGTGGAATAATCTACAGGTTGGCACTTGATACTGTAGTCCCAGAACCATCCAGACATTAAATGCTGCAAAAAATAAAACATTTAAATAACCGTAAATTTTTTTAGTTACTGTTTTTATTTATTGTATTAAAAAATACATATCGAGCTTCATTCTATAATAAAGAATTTTCTATGAGCATTTTAACGGTTATCTTATTTTGTCATTTTAATATCATAATCTAGTTAACATTTTTCACATTCATTCATTAAAGTTTCAAGTTCAAAGGTGTCGTTATCCAACATTTTAATTATGAAGTCCACTTAGCCGAGAACTTATATAAGATACCAAGTTAAGGTCAGACTTATAGCAAGTATCGTTTTATATAACTCTTGTTGAGCAAATAATGTCTAGTGCAAGTTGTTGGTAGTTCTTCCGTGTTTACTTTCTTTGCAAGGACGTTCAACGACTTTCATCTCAAGGTCAGTGTTCGTTGCCGTTGAATAATGACCGTTTCACGGACAAGATACAGGGTGGGATTCAATCTTCTGCAGATAATATTGTTTTCAAATAATAAATATAGAAAATGTAATTAAATAAAGATGAAGCAATAGAGGAAACATAAAAATAAATCAAACTACGTATATTTGGAACTAAGATATAAAGAAATGGATCTAACGAAGAAATACACATTAATAAATTAGGAGAGAATAAGTTTAGAACAAAATTTTAGTACTTCAGCTTTACCATTACATAAATGGAAACGTTGAATTAAGATATAGAAGCAGCAAGAACTACAGGAAGATTATGTAATACTATAAAATATTTAATAATAACAAAAAAGGAAGTAACGAAAGAGATGAAGAAGTAAGTTTCAAAGTTTCAAAGTTTCAAAGTTTCAAAGTTTATTTTCTTATTTTAAATACAGTTCTTATACAATTTACTTTATTATAACCGTTTGTGTGAGTACCGAAAATGATCTACTGGTCATACCTAACGGTGGTCAGACCAATCATCACCTATACTGCGCTTGTTTGGTGGAACAAAACAACGCAGCAAAGGGAAAAAAGTGCAACGCCTCGCTTGCATAGGGATCACGGGTGCAATGAGATCCTGCCCTAGGCCATAGAGGTAATGCTAGACATTCCTCCACTACATCTACATGGATCGCTCTGGAAAGTGCCTGGAGGCTACCACAGGCCAAATCTTTGAAACCCGGCGACTTAACGGGGCATCTTGAGATACTAAAGGTTGGAGTAGACAACACGACAACCAGATGAATGTCGCGACTATTGTCTACCAGAATAGCAGAGACTAAAATGGGACAAGACACTATTTCCATCTGCACAACCAGAGGATGCCCACAAGGAGGAGTCGCCTCCCCTCTTATGTGGAGCATAACAGTGGATCGACTCCTCTGCGATTTGACCGATATTGGTATATCGTGTCAAGGCTATGCAGATGACATAGTCATAATCGCAAGAAGCAAATTCGAGAATATCCTCTGCGATATAGTTCAAAGAGGGCTTGACTATACTAAAGGATGGTGTTCTTAGTTGCCTTTACATGGAAAAGAAACATTAACCTCAAAACAATCGAATTGGACGGAAAAGTTATTGAATGGGAGCGAGATGTCAACTATCTGGGACTAATACTAGATAATAAACTCATCTGGAATAAGCACGAAAAAGAAGTAACCAGCAAAGCTCTAATGATGTGCAGTAATTTTGCGGGAAAAAATTGGTAATGTAACCCAAACATCCTGCAGTGGATGTACACGTCAATAGTGAGACCGGACATCACTTATGGAGCAGTAGTCTGGGGCAGCAGAACTAAGCTGGCCAGTACAAAGGCAAATCTAGCGAAAATCCAAAGACTAGCCTGCGTATGTATAACATGTGCAATGAGAACGTGCCCAACGGCAGCCATGGAGGTAATCCTAAGCCTTACACCCCTCCATACTGTAGTGGAGAGTATAGCGATAAGAACAACCTACAGAATGACCAGAGAAGGATCAACCAAACGCAAGTTTCGACTCCTTCCTGGAAATCATCAAACCTGGGACATGCCCCAAGATGAGATGACAAAGAAGTTTAGCTTTGTGAAAGAATTCAACACAAAGTAACAAAAGCGAATGTGACAAAGATACCATCCCAAAACTCAAAAGAAGTGTCATTAAATGGTACACACATGGTTCTAGAACAACAGAAGGAACAGGAATAGGAGTATATGGTCCTGGGACCAAATATTCCGAAAGTTTAGGCAAACCTCCGACCATTTTCCAAGCTGAAATTATACGCCATGTGTCCAGTTCAACATAGAAAGAAATTTTCGCAGACAAGAGATCATCATCATGTCAGACAGCCAAGCAGCCATTAATGCCTTGAACTCCCACGTAATCATCTCCAAGATGATTTGGGAGGGCCTAGAGAAACTAAGCGAACTAGGCAAGAACAACACTGTTACCCTCCTATGGGTTCCGGGACACACTGGAGTGGAAAGTAATGAAATAGCAGACGTACTCGCAAAAAAAGGCGCTGAAACACCATTTATGGGACCCTTCTGCGGAGTAAGCACCAGTAACATGATGAACTTGGAAAAGAAGTAAATAACAAAAGATCCCAATACTGGATAGGACTACAAGGAATGAGGCAGGCCAAGACACGACTGGAAAACTATAACCAGAAGAGATCTAACGACTGCATCAGTAAAAGTAAAAATAAGCTCAGAATACTAACGGGTATCCTAACAGGGCACTGCCGGCTGAGAGGCCACCCAAAGAAACTCGGATAAGTAGACAAAGAAGAATGCAGATTCTACGAGGAAGAGGAGGAAACCTCTATACACATTCTCTCAGAATGCATTACCCTGCAAAATCCAAGGGTGCGATACCTCGGAGAATATCAAATAGAAGATATACCTAACCTGAAGTCTACCGACATCCTGAACTTTTTGAAAGCAATAGGACTGCAAGAACTGCTCTAATCGTTGAGACATCCTTAACGATTGGGCAGCAGTAGGGGGCACAATAGATCTTATAGGTAGCAGTGTATCGACATCCCCATCACAGATAGATAGATAGAACCCAATCCATGAACCCAATCCAAAGACAAGAAAAAAGGATAATACGACCTTCTGCTCGATACGCTAAATTTCTCTTGGAGCTTCAGAAATCTGATCTCAGAGTAATCACAGGAATTCTCACTGGACACTGCTCACTCAGATACCATATCTGTAAAATGGGCAAAGGGGACAGTGGAACATGCAGATTCTGCAATAATGCAGATGAGACGGCGGAACATATTATCTGCAATTGCAGGGTAATTGTCCGCCAACGCCTTAAATACCTGGAACAGGTCTTCCAAGAGCCTGATCAGGTTACAGAAGTAGTTCCAAAATAGATCTTCTGGACTAAAAATATAGACGTAGATCTTATAGGTTAATTGGGCCAATAGACCTCTTTGTAATCTACAATCTACAATACTTGAAAGATAAGTGTATAGCAAAGTAAATAAAATGGCTCAGAAACATGGACAATCACTAAAACGCTGTCCATTAAGATAGATACACAGATAGATATGAATGTTCATTCAGGGAACAGGCACAGTCCCACACGAATTTGATGTTTACTTGGGTGGCCTTCAGTGCTTTTTATGTAGCCTGGCTGTCCGAAAATATGACACTTCCCAATAAGTTAAAAAGTATAAAAGTTATATATTTAAAAGAAAATTGAATAGAAGGGCTATAGAAAGGTACTGGCGATGGAAAGCAGTATAGAAGAGAGTCAATCCAGAAACTCATTAATGAATTCAGAACAGTCAAAAATAGAGAAAAAGAAGCCCATGAAATATGTGGCTAGAGAAAATCAGGACGGATGAGAAGAAGTGCAATAAAATGGGAGAACTGAGACCTTTAACGCAAGATAAAAAGCTGGCACCTAGGAAGTAAACCTGAAAGGGCAAAAATTGTACTAGGATTAAATAACTAGTAAACAAGCTAGTTCGTTTTACTCGATTTTTAAGTTGTAAAAGTGTTCTTTTGTTGCAATAATCAAGAACTCTAGAATAAGGAATAAAGATAAAATTAGGGTAAAGTGGAAGAGGAAAAAAGCCTTCAAATATAAGGCAGTTTACTCCAATAATTCCTGATATTCCTAAGAATGATACCCTAAAGGGGATCTTAAACTTTATAGAGGTGATAGATTTCTTCAAAGAATAACAGGAAAGCAGAAGATGTCATAAACCAGATACAGAATTGAGACAAGAGAAAATTCAATCAATGCTGGGGTTATACTAATATGCTAAATAAATTACCAATAAGTGTACTACATTTTCCCTTATTTATATCGCAAAAATTCACACCTCCCATCCAGTCTCTGTGACCCTTAGTGTTCCCTAAACAATTGCCGAGAACATAAATTTCATTTTGCAAAATGTTTTGTATAATCTTCCACTTACTGGGAAAGAGCTCTTAGAAATCGTTACAAAATTAATAAAATGAACTGTTGTCAAATAGTGACAGACTAGAAAATGACATCCCAATACTGTTGAAGAATCGAAAGGTACTTTTAGACGGTCAGTTCAGTTCTCCGTTCAGTTTCAGTTCCAGTTCCGTTGTCAGTTCAGTTTGAAAACTCTGCCGTTGTTAGACGATCAATTTTAGTTGTCAGTTGATAACCTAATTACGGTCGCGTTGTGCTTATCACTAAAAAAACCACGAAAAAAGAGAAGTAAATGGAGTAAAACTGATACCTGAACGGACAGGTTTGTTTAGACATCCGTTTAACTGACAACTGATACGATAACTGATGGTCGAGCCACGTGTCCGTTTCAGTTTCAGTTTTTCGTATTTACACATACAATTAATTGTCAGTTCGACTGAAACTGAAACTGAACGGAGAACTGAATTGACCGTCTAAAAGTACCTTAAGAGTGATATTTAATGCAAAGTTGTTTGCATTTTTGGAAAAAAAGTTATAGAGGATTATCTGATATTGTTGTCGTTGGAAATTTATTTTTCCTTAGCTTTCTTGAAATTTGGTATTTTCATATCGAAATTTTAAAGAAAATATGACACTTTTGAAAAGCTTGTTTGGTTAGACTCCCTATTAGCTGAAAAGAATTACATAGCCTCTAGTAGGCATATACATATAAGAAATTGGCTTTATACATATAAATAAGAATTTGGTGGTAAATTTAATATTTATAGTATCGTGTACAAAAACAAATTGAATAGTTTTTCTCCACGGCCATTACTGCATGTAGTTATTCCTAAACCACTTATAATAACAGAAAAGAAACATCCTCGCTCTTGAGATTGAAAGAAAATTCTGAAACACTTGTCTCTTATGTATTTTATATGTATTTCATTCTTACTCTAGTGTCAGAATGTTTGCTTTGATACTTATGGTGTAATCCATAAATAATAATTTTTCACTTACCTCATATAACATAAATAAACTATACAAAACTTGAGCACCATTATATAATATAAGAATTTGTTTTAATTTGAATGGTTTCCGATTTTCCATTATACCAGGTACCAAAAAAATTATGACGTATAAATATCCTAAAACCATTGAGACTGTAGGGAATATACTCTGCATCAGGGGCCAATCGGTTGTACGTGGATCTGAAAAAAAATAAAGACAACTTATATCTATTTTAAAATATAACATATCCCACTTAGAATTATCTTGTTACATTTTGACTAAAGCAGGCTCGCTAATATGTTCACCACCATGCTAACTAACATGATAGCAGATAATAAATATGCTAGTGCTTAATTGTATCTTTCCTCAAAGCAAAAATTCCCAATCTGCATTGAGGTTTGCAAAGTTTCTGGCCGATTCAAATTCAAAGTGTCCACTATCTTCTTCGTATCCCTTCAAAGTAAGGATGGATGATAGCGTGGGTGCTAAAAAACTATGGGAACAACACAATTAGCCAACAGGCTCAATTGTCAATAGGGACATAACTCAGACAAGCCCAGTCCCAAACAAAATTCTTTTTACAACTATAGTTTTTTGTGTATACCTAGTAAATATTTATTTTGTAAAATGTCAAGTATGTAAAGTACTATTTATTTGCATTGCATATACAAGGTCTAAAATTTTCGTAATATTTACAAAATAATAGGAAGAAGTTTAAGCAACACTATGTTTTAGTGGAAGGTCAATATTTGTTGCATCTCAGGGTAGACTACTTGTCGACTAATTTTTGAGATTTACTTTAAGAAGATCTTTATTATTTATATACTAATCCGTACATCACGGAAGAGCAAAATTTTAATTTAGGGCATTTAATTAGTCTTTAATGAGCCTTTAATTGTCCATGTATTGATTTTTATTTCTACTGACTTTGCTCTTCCAGCTTAAGGGACGTCTGAACATCAACATCTTGGCAAGTTTCTCTCTCATTATCGAGTGATACCACTTTGTTGTCTAAATTTCTGAAAATAATTGGAATGCAGAAACTATGGGATGGGGTCAGGAAAATTTAAACATTTGAAAAGATATGTATAATTTAGCTTAAAAAACAAAATAATTATTATATAATGAAACAATATTAATTTCCGTCGATAGACGAATTTACTATAAACTTCATAGTTAATTCTTGAACAAATAGATTCCAAATTGTATTTGGACTTACCCTTACTAAAAATTTAATTTTTGAATAAAAACTTTCAGTTGCCACATTAATACATAGAGTGTTTAAATACAAAGGACTGGAAGAAAGAGAAATTTTAGAACTAGGATGACGGTAAAAGACATTTTGTTGGCTATATGTTGGATTCGTCAGTAGGCACCTCGTCAGATACGTGAAAGACTGAACTTCTTCACAAATAACCTTTAATAAATCCGAAAGAAAAAAATAGAATAACTTTACAAAATATATTGATACCGAAATATTTTCCCAGTCACTGTGACATCAACCAAAAACAACAACCCCTTAACAACCCTCCGATCATATACAGGGTAATAAAATATATAACAATTATTAAACATATTTTATAACAACATTTCACGAAAGAGTTGCTTTAGGTAATTAAAGAATTTTAAAGTACATGTAGAAATGCACAAGGCCCCAAAAATACAAAGAAAAACTTTTTTTAGTCAACTGTTGATCATAGGAAAATTTATAAATTATATCTGACAGCACTGCATTTGATTTATAGTGGCCATTCTATTTGTTAGAGGTATTGTATCTACATTTAACAAAAATTTAAGATTTTCTAACATTATTATTATTAATACCTGCACAAAGGATGTGAAATAAAAATCACACTAGCTCCCCAAGAACAAGGACATTAAAAATGTCCTACACTGCACCAGCGTCTGGACTTCAACAACTACTCCTTGGGCTATATGCCCCACCAGGTATTGAATTCAAAAGTCCAGACGTGGTTTGGTGCCCGACCAAGTCGGGGCTTTAACCCAAGAACTTCGATTTTGTTATCAAAGGAGCTTGCCATTCTTAGACCGGTTTCGGCATTATTGTGCCTCATCAGTAAGAAGCAGACTAGCTCGACATCCTGTCACTAAAGGATATCTGAAAGTGAATTCGACTCGCCTCGTTCTTGATAAAAGTGGTTGCGTTAGAGCAACGCCATCTTCACTTTTATAACCTAGTCTGCTTCTTAATGATGAGGCACAATAATGCCGAAACCGGTCTAAGAATGTCAAGCTTCTTTGATAACAAAATCGAAGTTTCTGGGTTAAAGCCCCGACTTGGTCGGGCACCAAACCACGTCTGGACTTTCGTAATTCAATACCTGGTGGGGCATATAGGCCAAGGAGTAGTTGTTGAAGTCCAGACGCTGGTGCAGTGTAGGACATTTTTAATGTCCTTGTTCTTGGGGAGCTTGTGTGATTTTATTTCACATGGTCCCATGGTCCTTTTTTTGGTATTTTTATGGTTCAAAAAAATTCCACCGTCGTATTATTATACCTATCAAATAATGAAAAAGGCTTCTTATGTATTTTTGTAAAACTTTATTTATTAACTTTAAAAATTCCATACCTCATTCTTTTTCATATTTGCAATGTGTATTTTTACTGGTCTCATTAGTATTAAATATTACCAGTTATGCATTGAAAACACTATTAATACAATTTAATGTGAGTTCCAAGAACAATCCATCATAACTATACTTTAATTATTGTTCCTATATTATAAGAAAATATAAAATAATTAATTTTTTTAATTAAGAAAAACTGGTAATTGGTGTATATATAAATTGTGCAAATCATTATATTTTGTTAAAAAAAATGGTCGCTTAATTCTTTTAATAGGCTTACAATGAACGTAAAAAAAAATCGTCCAACAAGAGGGGTGCTAAAGGGTTAATTTGAGGGGGTTTAAAAGGGGGGCAAAATGGTATTTTGCGATTTTCATATGAAAACTTACGTTATCTATTGTTTGACTACCACTCTATATACGATTCATATTTTCCGAAACGGTAAACAAATTGAATTATCAAATTATGGAAAATTTTGTGAAGCCTTTTACCTGATTCCAGATAATAACGTTTTTACCAGAGCAGAACAAAGATGGCAGCACTCGATAATTTGAAAATGTAATGCTAATTAAATTTCCAGAATTTAAATCAATTCCATTTTATCATTTCGGAGATATAATCTCTATGAAAATTCAAAAGTCTCCCTTTACAAATTGCAAATTCTTGATGTTACCCAGGCCTTTGGCAAGAACTGGCACACGGGTTTATTATACATAATCAAAAACACCTTTCCAAGTCCTTATTATCTGCTAACGAAATCATATTTATCTGACAGATATTTCCAAACAAAGTACAATCGACGGTTTCAAGATGTTATCCTTTATGCTCAGGCGTGCCACATGGAAGTGTGCTCTGGCCACTGCTCTATCTGGTTTATACTGCAGACTTACCTGTATTAGACAATACTACATCCGCAGATGATACTGAAGTATTAGCAGTAAAAGAAGTTCCAGATGTAGCATTCACCTTCAGCAACACCTAGACGCCCTTTAAAACTGGTTCAATACGTGGAGAATTAAAATTAACCAGAACAAATCAGCACAAATAAATGTCCTGGCTGATAGAACGTAAGTCAAAATTATCCTCGAGAATAAGCTGCTATTATATAAGAGGCCTATATGGACTCCTGGGATAGACTTATTATACCAAAGCATCAAACGTAAAAATCATTCAAAGGTTACAATCAAAAGTATTATGCAGATTAACAAACGTCCCATGGTTTGTATACAACTTTACTTTAAACAACGACTTACAAATTACATATGTCAATTACTTACAAAGAGAAACTACTGGGAAATGAAAACCGATATATAGCTGACATGACTAATCCACCTAATATCAGTAGAAGACTTAAAAGACAGTGGCCTACAGACCTAGTGGAGGCGCCAAACCATAATAAATGAATTCATCGAACCACTAAACCACAGTAAATCCAGAAGGCTCGTCGGTGTACGATTTCTCCTCATGTCTTATTCGTTCTATACATTTACTTATAGCTTAGTTGAGTTAGCTGTAAGTTTGCAGAATTAAATTAAAAAAAATACCTATTTACTACAGTCACGAAATTTCGTTTGGGTTTTTATTGTTGATATTACTATATTACCTAGTGCTTAAAAATACTTACCACTTGTTTTTTCTATTACGGTTTGACATCTGTCTGCTACAATTTTAACTATATCAGTCATGTCCTGTAACAAAAATTTTAACTGATTAGAAATATTGCGGTTTAAAAATTTGATTTTTTCAATGAGCAATTTATGTATTTACGACACGAAAGATTTCAATACAAATGCTACTACATATTAAGTCACTCCTAACCTGTTATTTCCGAAACTAATACGCCAACCCAGCAACGCTCAAAGAGATATCTTGTGGCGCGGCCTGTAAGTTAATAGTTATTCCGTTAGAGCTCGTATCAAAAAATTTACAGGTGGTACTTTCTCTCCTTTAATGGTTTGGAGATAAAAAAATTATTATATTTAATATTTTTAATTGATTTAAGTGACGAGTACATTTTTTATGGCGTGTTAAATTGTTTATAACAACTATAAAATAAGTTATTGTTAATATATTACGTGTTTTGTCATCTAAGTAGATATAATAAAATTAATGCGTAAAATAGTTAAAAACTCATTGTTTTTTCACGACTGGTACAACTAAAATATTTTAACAAAATAGTCTCAGTCAAATAAGATGGTTTATTGGGATTTTTTCACACTAAAATAGCGGTTATTTTCTATAAAAATTAGTATAGCAAGTTAATAGAATATTTTCATTTGATACCACACCATTTGGTATTCTGAATTATTGTATTATTAAACTAGATATTGAGGGTTTGAATGCTCGTTTATCGTTTTCTTGTGATTTTTCAATTTTTCTTTCTAATGTACGATTAGTGTTCATTAATCCTTTTTTTAAAAGGTATGGATGTTTCTCCAATATATACTTTATTAAATTCATATAGAACTCACTAAATGATTTTGTATTTATTTTTTTCTATCCTTAATTTTAAAAATAAATGTACAAAGACAGGGAGAGTTTTTTAAATTCTAATTAATTCTGATACCAAACTGTAATGTAATAAATACGCCAATAGAAATGCATGAATGGTTAGATTGTATTAATTTGTTGCATTAATACAGTGTGCGACGATCTTTGGGTTTGATTATATAACGGCGCCGATTGACCCAGTTCTTAGATCTATGAGTTGGACATCGAGTACTTAATAATTAAAATAAAATGATTTGATCAGTAACGGACTGGGTCACCAGACAAATAGACCATAACTAGTCGATAAGGTAACTTCAATGATTTTGCATTTTATTGTTAGACAGAGAGTAAATCAAGCGTTTATAGTCATCGCGCTACATTTTAGGATTCGTTTTATTTTTGGTTGTTTATTTTTCTAAAAATAAATATAAATAATATTTACGTAATTCATTATTATATTTATTTAATCTATTCCCTTAACGTCCGCCTCTGTTTTTCTTTTGTACTTTTGATCAAAAGTGTTAGTTAGAGAGCTAGCGACAAAAAAGCCGATGGGAGGCCGCTCTCCAACTTTTTCGTCTGGAGTAATTCTCTGTCGCTCTGCTGGAGCGCGCTACATCCCTTTTCAAAGGGAGCTACCGTGACCTCGCACTTTCCCTCGAAAATTCTGGTGTTAAACAAGATCGATTTTATCAGAATATTATATTTTTGTGATCTCTCTGTTCATACGAATCGATTAAGTCCAATTTGACTCATTGCACGCACTTATTGCAAATTTTCTGTTGCCGCTTTTTTGCTGCCCCCGTAATAGTTTGTGCAAGTCGTGGGGTGTCAGAAAATTTGTTGATTTGTTGTATGCGTACGGCTCAAAAACTAAGAAATTAAAATATCTTTAACATAAAGTACTCTACAGTGCTCGATAAAAAGTTGGATGGGTATGGTAAAGCTCTTTATTATTGTTTCAGTTAGTGGAAATTTATATGGGGATTTTTTATGCTTATCCAATGAAATTAAATGATGTAAAATGGAATTGAGATACAAAGGTGTGTACAATTTTTTTATTGAAATGGCTATATACGAAAATATCGAAGAATGTTATTTGGACAACCACATTTTATTGAAATATTTAAAATCTTATGTACTCATCCAATTTCTTTAAAAAAAAATAACCACTTCAGGCTGATATGCGTGCCAGGACATCAGTTGAAAATAATTACAGGTATTCGGAATGGCCTCGCGCTAGTAAAAGGGCGCCTCAATAAGATGGGACTGCACAATGGTGACCTGACATTGAACAGCGGTATTAGGTATTAGCATGTATCTTCAACCTTAACAACATGTTGATCCGAATTTTTCCAGATGATAATAGAAACATTACTTGTCACATTTCTAATTAACTCTATTAATCTTGGCTTTAATTTCGGTGAAACGTTTTCGGATTTGATTCTGGATTTTACCTCATGCCACAAGTGTTCGATGGGGTTAAATATTCTTAAGTAATATCATAAGGGCATCTAATTTCTTTCACAGGAAAAACTAGATGCCCGAATGGTATTTGACAAAACTATTTCATGAGTAACAGATTATTCTGCATACACATAGCTTACAAAACATACTACCTATTATATATGCATACATAATAAATATGTAGGTATTAATTTGAAAACTGAAACACAGGTAATTTATTTAATCACAAAATACTACAAACTTAATTATTTATGGTACAATTAAAAGATAAATTGCAATTTTGGTACACAGTAGGAGTATTGTTTGAAATTTTTGATAACGTTGGGTGTAGGTAAATCATTAATGTTGTTGATGGGTCCAGCAGTAGAGTCAGAAGCTCGAGGAGTGGCTGCAGGATTTTCTGTTTTCTGTTTTTTAGCTGGATGATCTGATGCATCATTTCTAAGGGTGTTTATGATGTTGGAATAACGCTCATTATCCATTTGCGGAGAAGGCTTAATTGAGTTGGCTGAACTGTGGCCAGTAATTATCATCCACCCTTCCTTTAGCCAGGTTACTGACTGCTGTCGACCGCATAACAGTGGTTTGTTATTTTTATTTCTTTTGTATTTAATCCTGCCTTCTCTGTTGCTTCTTTAGTCCATTTCGAAAGTTCGTTTTTTCCCACTGAAGTGTTTTTGTACCATCCACTTGATTATTCTTTGTTCCATGATGGGTTTACTGTTTAGAATAATCTATCAGTTGTTATTCTAGATGAACGTTTAACCATTAGAATTTTAAAAAGACGGACTGGACAAAAGGTAGGGTTCTTCGTGTTGGGGACCAGCGATTTTTTTTTCTCCATCCTGGGCCGCTTTAGTGAAGAGAGGATTATATTCTACTCTTCCTAAAAAGTAGGATTTTTGAAAATCAGTTATTTTAAAAAATATGTAACTATGTTATCTACCTGTTTTAATCCCAGAATTATCCACTTTAAAATAATGAACTATGCAATTGACTGCTTCTCCACCTCTCCAGGCAAGTTCTACTGAAGCGATATGGTAAAATTTTCGCTGGAGTCCCGCCGGAGTGTCTTCGTCCCGTAATAAAACCATTGCGTAGTATTCTTCCAATTGTAATGAAGCAGAGCTCGATTTCCTTTTATTGGCGCACATCTGAAAATTCCTTCGTTTCGCATTACGAGCTTCCCTACTAGACTTGAAGATAATATCTTTAAATGGATCAAAAATTATTTTCCACTTCATAAAATACATATCTTGCATTTTTTTTTGCAACGATGTTCACATTGTCTTCACAACTAGTTCTTTGTAATTTTCACCGTTTTCTTTCTTCATATTCCACGCCCAGGATTCTTTGACCTGTAAGATTCCGTAAACTGTTTCCATATAGACGTATGGGTTTTAACGGTACACTTTTCTCAATCGCCAGATCAATATTAGTCATAGAATCACTTCCAAAGCGACTCATTTTCACTACATAAGCTGACTAGCACTATTTAAAAACAATATTACAAAATTTATTGACAATAAAATCAGAAAAATTGTTTAACGTCGTTTTATGGTGTCCTAGGAGACCATAATTACTTGTTGTCAAAGGTATTGTAATTTTTGGTGACAAAAGCTGTCAAGTTTTGCCGCTGGTAAACTCGAAAAAACTGCTGACAGGAGCTGTCATACAGTTTTTTCATCTAGAAACCATTTGTAATTCAAAATTGCGCGTTTGTTGTTGGTGGAAATTAAGAGGAGGGAAATAGTCGAAGGTAATATCCTAAGACTATGACAAATAGGCGACTATTATTTTCTGCTTAATTCTATCGAGAGTACCTTGTATTTCGAGACGATTTGATGAGACCATATGGACATTAATAATCTGAATAACTCCCGAGAGCTTTAGCTCGAGGGAGTTATTCTTTGATTATTAAAGTTCATATGGTCGAATTGAATTGTCTCGAAATGCAAGTTGCTCGAGATGAATTAAAGAAAATAATAGTCTCTATTTGTCATAGTCGAGTGATATTCAGGAGGATTATTTCATGAACCCCACCAAATCATTCGCTAAGATTGTCTGCAAACAAGCTCCTTTCTCTTTTTGATATTTTCTGGGATAGATTTGCTTATATTTTCACTGATTTCCGTAGTGGAACATGAACCAAAACGAGACATTTTCATTTTTAAGTCAAGTTTTGACACTTAATAGCACACTTATACAATTGACTAAAATAGCCGCTCATATTTCTTTATTTACCTAAATAGTCGATCATATTGCATATCATGTGACTAAATTCATGACTTTTCATTGGCGGAGTCATGTGTGAATGAAATAATCAATAATATGGTGGAAGTCGCAGTACGCTGTGATCCATATTTTTAGCGATAGTATCACAAACATACTCTTTTCTAATATCTGGTTTTTTTATAGTATTCATCAAAATAAAGGTCATTCTTTAACAAATACTTTTGAAATTCTGGTTTACTGGTTTTGCTATTTGGTGTTTTATTTAATTGACGGCTATGATAGCTTGTTGCATTGTCTATCGCAATAATACTGTTTGCCGGTATATTCGGCAATAAATAATTTTCAAACCTTCAAAGAATTCTGCAGTTGTATCCTGGTGATAATCTAAACTTGAATATTTAATATTATTTGATGACAACAATAAAGCGTTTGTATTTCCTTCCCATATATTTTATAGACCCTTACCCCATAATTCTACTGCTGTACTTCGAAATTCAACCAAATATCTTGAAACGAACGAAACTGTGATAACACAACAAAGAGGTGAGGTACAACAGTACAACAGACCGGACAGTTTTTAGTGGGTATGCCTGAAAACGAGACTCTAACCGTAGACTTTGAGATTTAATACTCATAACCTCCCCATAATGGGTTTTCTTCACCTCTGCAAAAAAAGTGACGTCTCGTGACAACTTTTTATGTGTCAATATCATTTTACAAGCGAAGATTTAATTAATGTGCAGAGAAATTAACTTTTAATTTAAAAATAAATTACTTATCAAATTGTTTGTTTTTCTGTTTTATTTGCATTTCCATAATCTGAATTTACTAAGACATTGCATACAAAAACTTCAATAAAACTTGACCTCTTGTTGAATTGGTTCAGATTTTTAAATGTTTACGTTATATAATTTCAAATAAAAATATTTTGTGCACATACCTGGCATACAAAGTAGGTAAAGTTAAAGTGTTTAAAGTTGTCTGATTTTAGTAATTTTTTATCAGATCTTATTAATTAAGGTTAGACAGCCAACGCTTTTGTTTTTATTTGTCAGGTATAAAAAAAGAACATGCATTTATTTGTGTTACAAGGTTCGCCCTCTTATGTCTTGAGAGATTTTAAAGAAAATTTCACACCGCCATTTTTAAGCCAATCAGAGTCTATTTTTTTTTTGGTTACCATGGAAATCTAAAATTTTTCCTGAAATTTTTATCCTCCAGGGTACCCTGGACAAAATTATTTAGGGGACACTTTATTTTTCGTATCAAATAAGATTTTTTGTGCATATATATCAAAATTAAACAATTAATACATCTTTTATTGTTTTTTTTAAATTACTTTTAAATTTTTTAGGTGTGAAATTTTCTTTCTGAATTTCCCACTTGCTTGAATTAATAATCGGTAATAATCAAGATCAAGTACACATTTAAATTTAATCTGCGGCACGAGCTTTAATTTAAACGTTAATGTCAAATAAATGTCTTTTAAATTAATGCGAATAAAAGTCTAAACGGAGTTTTAGACCACTGAAATATACAAAATCCCTCCACCCCCCCTCATGGCTACGGAAAGGGCCCAATTGTCTTAGTGGATAGGGCCCCCTGAACTGTAAATCCGCCTCTGGTTCTTTTGGAACAAAGTCTTCATATGTAGAATTTTTTGTGTTTTTCCCCTGACACATACAGATTTTGTATACCGTGTAGTTGATTTCTGTTTTATTAGTCAGAATAATTTCAAAACTCAGTATGATATAAAAAAAATATTGAAGTATATTTAATTTGTAGTTAATGTACAAATCTAATGACTTTTGCTTAACAATAGACTATAAGATTTTACTCGATTCTCCACAAGCTTAATTTATAACTAATGATGCGTTATTAATTATTGCTTAATGATTAATGCTTTAAATACAATCTTGAGTGCATCTCAAATTGTAATAATTTTGATGTAGATATAATACTTTTACCTTATTTAAATAAAAAGAAGTTAGGTGGGTGCGAAGTAATTTTTTTGGTATTTAAGAAAGAAAACTTGGAAGTTCTATTGCTCATTTTTCTGCAAAAAAAGTATTTATCTACTTGTTGTAACGTAATGAATCATTCAACTGAAAAAATAGCAAAAAGAAAAAGTAAGTGAAAATATAAACGAATTTTACAATAGATTCTTCCGATTCTGATGAACAATTTTGCGAAACTTCAGAAAATGTACTGATGGGTTATTTGAATACTATTAGCAAACAATTTTAATTAACTCAGGAGATTTGTTAGCGCTCAAACGACATGGTGGATGGAAATCCTCCACCGTCGCTGAAGAATATGTCGAAAATGAAGGTATGATTCTCACGTGATAAAACTTTTAAGCCACAGCACGCTATGATGATGTTAAAAATTGTCCTGTTCCAGTATGTTGCCGATTTATCTAAAATAGACCAGGTAATAGGGGATAACACTAATTCTAAGGCACTGTATACTTTTAGAAAAATTTTAAGCTGCACAATTATAGTCAAATAACTATAAATATACCCACTATATTACTAGATACGTAAATCAACTTTCCAATGAATGCATTCACCTGTATTACGATATGAGCGCACCTTTGAAGCACGATAATTCTTCAGTATGTTTTAGTATATACGATATGAAATAATTTGGATATTATAGTCTTTCTAACTTTTGATCTAAGATTATTTGGAGTCTTAAGATGGTGTTTTCTTTGACAACAATTCTCCTTCAGTGCAACTTTGGACGATGCTTGTAGTTCTGAAGGAACAAGTCGACCGAATTATCTGGTTATTGGTTAAGCAAGTGTAAGCAACTTTTGACGTTACCTGAGTATAAATTATCTAAATAAATTCGTTGTGTTGTAGAGTTTATAACAATAGAGCGATGTGAGAAATAAGTTTTTTGCAAGTTTTGTTATGAAACTAAAATGTATCATCGGAACCTTATAGAATAAATTCGACATAATCTGAAGTTAAATGGAAATGTAATTTTATCTATAAACGTCAAAAAATTTTTAGTTATAATCTCCCTAGAGCTTGAAAAATTTACGGAGAATAATTCAAACTCGCGGGAGATTCGGTACGAAAATTTTATACCAAAAATTATTTTAAAAAGAAAATACAATTTTTGACAGTTTAGGAGTTTATTTTGCTTCGATGTTTGGTGCCTTAATAAATTAAGGTGGCTAATGGCTATGACATGACTTTTTCTTGACGCTTTGATTGACAAGTTTCAAAGGCGTACCTAGTAAAATTTGTGATTAAATACAAAAAGAAAATGTCGCGTTTTGGAAAAGAAAGTCAAGAAGCAATGAAAGCTGAGGTAACAAACTTAATTCCGTCCAATACGAAGAAATCAAAGTCAATGATATGAAAACAATTTTTGGTCTTTTGTGAAGACAGAAATAATAATAATAATAATAAAAATAATCTACGCTTCTGTTATTCTGGCATCTGCACCTGACAGCTGTCAAGCCAGGGAAATTATCACTTATGAATTTTGAAGCTAGGTCATGTGACGGAAAATTCAGGTTGTCGTCATAGCAATCTATCAAAATCAAGGCATCTGATTAGCTTAAAACAACAGGTATAAAATTTCCAGTGTAATTTCATGCTCCTTCCCCCAAGGAGGAGACAAAAATTTCCGGAAATTATTTTAGTTGCTATGGTAACGATACAAAATAAAGGCTTTTAATTGGTCGAAAACGTTAGGTATGGAATTTTCTATAGAATTTGTAGGTAGTGGTCGAAATGAACATTAATTGCGTAAAAACAAATATAAATTATTCCTCTATTAAAACCCATTGTAGCGTAAAGTTTATTTTCCGATATATAAACTTTATGAAATTTTTTAAATTCTTAACCTAGATTTTCGCGATAGACCTGCAAACTTGTGTAGTTGATGTCTACTCTTACTGTACGTTATCCGTAAATATGCACTTCAAAAACAAGATTAGAGAGAATAAAATCGTTGCGACATCGACAGCACACCGGACAGATGTTGTCGCAGCTACTTCGCAATACGTGTGTACGTTTTTCTATAACATTGTTTACTGAAAATAATATAAAACGGTTAAATAAAGTATATACATTTATTATTAGCCATTAACAAAAAAACATACCCGTTTTATGGAGTATCGATTGAAGATTTAACATTCTTTGACAAATAGTCAGACTAGTTTTAAATTTGAGTGAAAATCTTGAGTGAAGTGGTAAAAAAATTTAATAAACTAAATTGATTCAAACAATCGTCCTACCAGTCAAACGACTTTAAATTTTTTTATTTAAATAAATGGGCGGTGTAGATATACAGGGTCAAAACTATTTGAGAAACTCCTACTCAAAAGACTAAAACCACTTATCGAAGAAAGAGAAATTATCCCTGATCACCAATTTGGATTTAGAAATAAGGACTCGACGATCGACCAAGTTCATAGAATTATAGAGAAATCATTAGAAGAGAAAACATTTGTGCTACTATCTTTTTTGATGTATCACAAGCGTTTGATAAGGTTTGGCATGAAGGCTTACTACATAAGCTCAAGCTTTTCCTTCCCAAACATTATACAGATATCCTTCATTCATATACATCGGAAAGATACTTTAGAATTAGGCAAGAAGAAGCCTATTTCGATCTTAAAGAAATTAAGGCTGGAGTCCTAGGACCTGTCCTATACTTACTGTACATATGTGATATTCCAGAGTTAGAAAGCAGTAGCATATCCACCTTCTAAGACGACACTGCCATTCTAGCAGTAGGAAAGCTATGAAGAAGCAACCCACAAGCTGCAAACAGCTGTCCGCCTTATCTGTGACTGTACGAAGAGATGGAAAATTAAATTTAATGAAACTAAATCACTCCACGTTTACAAACAAAATGATAGATTATATTCCAGTCAGAATAAACAATAACCTGATTCCATATTCGAACACAGCAGAATACTTAGGTATTACCTTAGATGCCAAACTCCGATGGAAAGAGCATGTTAAAAAGAAAAGAGAAGAACTTGGACTGAAATATAAAAAAATGTACTGGCTAATTGGAAGAAACTCCACTCTGTCTCTACATAATAAGCTTATGATTTATAAGCAGATACTTAAGCCTGTATGGACCTATGGTATCCAACTATGGGGATGCACCAAAGGAAGCAACTTAGCAATCATCCAAAGATTTCAAAACAAAGCACTGAGGAACATAGTAGATGCCCCTTGGTATATTCGCAATAGTGACCATCAAGAAATTAGCAAAAGTCATGAAGAAAGACTTCATCATCATGTCAATGTCGAGGCTATCCAGCTCTTTGACAATACAGGGTTAGAAAGAAGACTTAAGAGGATCAAACTCTTTGAGTTAGTTTAGTGTTTTGAGTGCAAAAGCAGAGCTTATGTGTGCACGTTAAAGTTTAGTGCAATCCATTCTACAGAACCTAAGGAACGCTGATGGGTATACCTTAGTTTTAAGTCTCAAACTCTATTAGAAATTGCTTTACACATTTGGAAAAAGCACAAAAAACTGAATTCGTCGACGTATTTTTTATTTTCCCGAAAATAATTTGACTAATAAAATTTAAAGTTCAAAATTTCAGTTTATCAGAATTTTTGTGCTTATAAAATATTAAATGAATAATGAATTTGACAAAAGTGGCACCATCTATATGTCATCGTTCGGACTTATTGAGTGACCAGGTAATTCCTCCTTCGAATAAAAAAAAATTAATTATTTTAAAATCGAGCAGTTTTATAACCTACCGCAAGATTACTCAAATCATTAATTTACTCTTCTAATTTTTTCAATTACGAAGTGTTAACAAATAAATTCAGTGAAATATTGAATTCAACTATTATCTGTGTAATCGGTAATGTTGAAATCTCCTCTAAAGTAAAGATAATTTCACAATTTGTCGTCTTTGTAATACTTTTCGTTCAAGTTCAATTTGAATTGGCTCCTAACTATCAAGTTAACTGTTTGCTGTAATCAAAATTTTATGTTGACAATTTTATATTTCATAACCTTCACTAAAATGCGATGGGATCACATTATTTGTTTAAATTTGAATAAATTAGCGCAGAACGAAATAAAATATCAAATGAATGCAGTAAATAGGTACTTGCACCTTATAAAAACACATTCTCGTGTTCTAGCTTTGATTAAATAATGCGGTTTAATTACATATTCCATTCGGTCAAAAATCTGTATTATATAATTTACAGGAAAATTAACTTAATTTGTTAAATTGATTGGTTTTAATTTTACAGACTTGCAGATAGAACAACTAAGTCACTAAGACAGCGAGTCTTAATTCACACATACATTTATTTTTGTATTATATCAAAACAAAATTGAAAATGTTTACTAAAATGGCTACTGGGATCCTTATGAACAAGGACACAATAGAATCACAAAAATCATCACTAACTCGTTGATGGAAATGGGAAGTTACGAAATGACACCAAAAAACAATTTCACAAAGCCCTTTAGCGTTCACCTGAGATGGAAGGTGAAGTAACAAACAACTATCGGGAAGGAACATTGGTTTGGTATACTGATTGGTCAAAAAACGCAAGTGGAACTGGAGCTAGAATATATGGTAACACCCAGATGCAATACAAACGCACCAAAAATGGAAATCGAATAAGGCATGTCACGGGACTAATAACCGGACATTGTCACCTTAGTGAACACCTACATAAAATGGGCATCTTTCAAGATGAACCCATATATAGATTATGCAATGAGGAGGATGAAACAGCCTCTCATATCATATTAGAGGGCCAGGCACTCACAGACTAGAGGTATAACATATTGTGGCCGGTAAACAAACAGGAAAACTTTCCAAAAGAAAATCTGGTGAAAAAGCTACTCACCCTGATAAAGGTAACAAACCTTTTCGCTTGAACATAACGATGTAACTGACATAGTACAATAAGTGTTAAGGCTGCAGTACTGAAGCATTTATAAACCTAAGTCAGATACATCGTCATAAGCAGGCGTCTGGTAGGAACCCTTTTAACTTTATTATCTTAGGGTTAATTATCAACGCTTAAAAGAAATGCTGTATAAAATGGGAGAATGAAACCAATCACCATCTCTCGTCGTTCTATAAGACGGCGGTTTGTCTTGCTGTATCCTATAAATACGCTGCTTATTTTCCAAATAAACTATGTACGTTTTTAGCCATACGAGATATACTACGTTATCTTTATGATATGTCAGTTGTAGTGATTAAAATCATTCACAAATTTTAATTCTAATAATGAAATAAATTAGGAAATTGATCTGTTTGCTTCCACACCCCAAGACTAATTTCTGCATGTCAGCTTCATCAGTTGGGCCTTCGAATCCAATAAATCAAATTACAAACACGGGTCAATACCTAGATTAGCTTAATACAAACTATGTAACCGTGCTTCCATATCAGCAAATCTAATGGCCTCCATGACCAATGCATTGGTCACCAATATTGGCGTAGTGGCGGTGCTGGCTTTGACTTTGGCTCCACATACTGGGCCAGCCACTGGCTCAATATCACGCTAAAACTTGGACCAGCATTCAGTTGCTATTTGTCATTTATCCATGTTTTAGTAGACATTTTATATTTGTAGTTTAAAACACTGCCTGGCTCATAGTGTGGAGGGGCCATAATAAATGAAGCCAAAAAGAGAGTTTTGACATTTTAACATAGCAAATATTACCAAATTGCATTGGGGGTTGCAAAGTTTGTGACTAATTGAGTGTGAAGTATGACGAATGAAGAATTTAGTTTTATTGATTCGACATCCCAAGACAAGTTTCTGTCTTTCAGCTCCATCAGTTAGGCTCTCGAATCCAATATTTTGATTTTTTTTTCGCTGGAAAAGCGATAAGAAGAATCTCTTTGATCAAAAATTGTACAACCCCCCGATACAAATTGGAAATTTTTAGAATATAAGCGTGAAAACATTTCTCTAATTTTCTTTAACAAGTATCCTATTTTAAACATATAATTATACATAAATGTATTAAAATTACAGTTGTTGCACATGTAAAATTTGGACATAAATAAAAAAAATTAATTTTAACGTAATATTGTCTAATTAAATTTAAATATACGCATTATAATAATTTATAATAGCAATAATTATATCTATTAGTCAAGTTGAGGTAGGTTAAGGAAGTATTGCGAAAAAGATGGGATTTGACTATATATAATAATTTGTCCGTTTGTCTGTTTTAGTAATTTGAATATAAAATGATAAGAAAAGGTCTGTCAGCAGAGGAGGGTTTAAGGTAGCACGCAGGGGCGAAGTCTCTCACCGTTAATCGTAGTTTTTGAATTTTTCTAATGTTTGTAAGAAATTAAATATGACTAGTCTTAAAGCCGCATAGTTTTTCTGAATTCATGAGAGGAGAGGAGATATAATGCAGGGATCTATCGGCCCGCAAAGAAGTATTCTCCTTTAGTTTATAGCTCGGGAGCCAGAGTGGGAAGGGTATAAATTAAAAAATAAAAACATCACTCCCCAGCAAGCAGTCCAGTTGTGGTTTTCATCACTGCTGTTCTGATATCTCTGTTACTCCTTACATTGTGATCGTGCACGCTGTTATTTGTGGTAAAATGTAGATTTCATTTGGAGTTGTTGGATGTATATTTATATATAAAGATGTACAAAGACTTGATATCCATTATTTTATTTGGGAGACACAGGTCTTCAGTAGGATGTAACCTAGGCAGATCAAAGAGTTTTTTTAATGCTCTGTTCTGCAAAACAATTAATGGATTGATCTTATTTTGGAATGTATTACTCCAGATAAGCGTCAGGTAGGTAAGATGGCTGTGGATTAAGGAATAATATATGGCCTTTGTTTGTTTGATTTTGAGGTATTGAGCTGCTTTTCCTAAGATACCAATTGCTGGAGCAATCTTCCTTGCTATTTCGGTTATGTGCCTTTCCTATGTCAATTTGTTGTCTATGTATAGTCCCAAATATTTTATGCAGTCTGCTCTTTTGAGTTGATTTATTCCAATTGAAACTGATATAATTAAATAAATAGACTTATCAATGTTGAGAGTTACTTTATAAAAACATAACCATTCTTTACAATTCAGATCCAATTCAATCTGCATTTTTAAAAGTTGCTGGTCTTTCCCAAAATATACAAGACAGGTGTCATCAGCATATAATTGTAATAGACCGTATAGAGGCAGGTTTGACAGAGAGTTGACATATATCAAAAACAGAGTTGGTCCTAAATTGTTCCTTGTGGGATGCCACACCTGATATCATCTAGGTTGCTGAAGAAATTATCGATTTCTACATATTGTGTACGTCCTTGTAAGTAATCTTTAAACCAAGCCAAAGGTGCACCTCTGAGGCCAATATTTTCCAGTACATTTACCACTATTTTATGATCAACTGTGTCAAAGGCTTTCTTTAAATCAAGAGATATAAATTTATTCTTTGCCACACCCTCATATAATCCATGTGGACTTGATTGATGATTGATGGGTGTCAATATGCAGAATTAACCAATTAGAACAAAGCTCGTCTCTTGGAAAGGCATTCGACTGACTAAGAAATCTCGACTCCCACATCATTTTTTTTATGTCTGCTGTTTAGCACTCGATTCGGTACAATACATTAAGACAGTTATAAATTCGATAACAAACACTTACAAATTTAAACTCAACAAATTATCATTTCCATCTATCGAGTAATCACAAAAGGAATTGCTTTGGATCATTCACAAAATCGAAAAATTGAAAAAAATTGATAAAGTTACACAAGAGTATATCTGTGACTTGGTACAAGAAGTGCGTTTTTAAGATAAATAAGTACAAAATAAGCCAAAGTACAAAATAAAGTATATTTTGACTATATACGTAGAACTGTTTATGGTTTCTACAGAGTGTCACGTTGGTAAACGGAGATATTTGAAAGTTAGGTAGAGATCACAAGGGATTCTAAATAACCCATATATAATGGGTCTCTTCGCTTCCATAACGAAGTTACAGGGTGTTTTATCAATTATGCATAATTATTCATTTGGCCAAAACTTTTGAATCACTTAGTATATTTTTCCATTATTGGCATACAGCTTACACTTCTCACGAATAATCTACTGAATTATTGAGATATGAAAATTCAGGTTCGGCTTTAGGAAAAAATGAAACCTAATAAAAATATCAAAAAAACACCCTGTATATCATAATTTTTATATTTCCATTTTAAATTTGAATAGAGGGGAAAAAACTCAATTGAAACAAGTTGTTGTTGTTATCCCGTCACCGATTCGAATTCGAAAATTTTGAAACTGAAAGTAAAATTTTAGAGAAAATTATTTTTTTATCCTTTAATATTCAAAATTGATTTATTTAAAGCGACAAATAAGTTTAAAATTTTCTTTTATCCTTTTTATAAGAAATGTATTATTTATTTGGAACAGTGGATATATTGAATGGCTAAAAATTAAATTTCATTCAACACATACACTTTGTTTCATTCTATAAGTAAACAAATTTAATATGAAATCTTGAAAATTATTTACTTCGGGTTTGTACATTCGTTATAATTAATTTATATTATGTAATCATTTGGAAAAGACAATAAGTAATTATATTATAGGGTTATGTATATAATTAAAGGAAAATACAATTCACTAATAAAAATATTAATAAAAGAATCTAAAGGTATGGAACGAATTCGCAAATATTATTGTTTCTCTTATACAAGGTGTCAAAAGGTAAGACTCATATTATGCAAAAATTCTTGAGATAAATTATTAAACATCCTCGATTCATACAGTGCGTGCGTAAAGTATGGAAACATGTTAGTATATTTGAAATAACCTGATTTACATCAACAAAATTTTGTATATTCATATTACACGAACTTATTTTTTGGTTTTGGCGATGATGACATATTTTTTCTGAGAAAAAGAATTTCCTGTGAACATTCTAACCTTTCAAATTTTTTTACATCGATTTCATATACAGTGTGCACCAAGTTTATCTTACATTTCACAAAAAAATTATTCTTGATAAAAAGCTCTGCATGACTTATTGATCCATAATCATGTAAAAAAAATTTAAAACATTATATGGAATATAGGGAAAACAAAAAGTAATGATTTGGACGGAGAAAAAAATACGTACAAACTGTAGTGGAGGGCAAAATGTTCATTGAAATTGTGAATAAGTAACAAAAAATTATGAACAATTGTAGATTATTGATATTCCCAGATAAAAAACACAATAAACAAGTATTATTCATTGTTGATAAATTGATAAAGAAGGTTATCAATAAATTGATTATAAATTTCAATGAACATTTTGCCTTCCACTACAGTTTGTACGTATTTTGCCCTCCGTCCAAATCATTACTTTTTGTTTTCCCTGTATTCCATAAAATAATATATATTCACACGTAAGTCAGATAGTTCAATTTACAGGGCGTTTAGAGTACGAAATACTTTGTGTTATTAAAAAATATTAGTCCCACTTCTTTTGCTTATATATATATATATGTAACCCTACGTTCCGGCACCAAAAACGACCTTATATAGACGTTGTGGCACCATATAAAACGTTGTGGCACCAATTTTTGGTGCCACAACGTTTTAAGTCATTTTTGGTAGCTTGAGCACCCCAGGATGCCCCACAGCAATTTTCAGGAAGGTGCCACTTGGACCATTTATATGTAAAAACCCGATTTTAGTTAATCCGTATAGTCCCCAGGGGTCACCCCGACTCGTCTATAGCATACTCTACGTACAAGTACCAGGACGCGACCGAAGCGTTGTGGCACCATGAACGAAAGTACGTTCAAGCACCTTTTAGTCGTGTTTTGTGAATGCGATGTAAAAATAAACAACTTGATATTTGCGGTTTAAGCTTAAGAGGTAAATCTTGCTTTTGGATTGCGATTCATGCTTTAATAGGTAGAATTATAATTTTTTAATCACTAAAAAATTTTCTCCACGGCCACTACTGAATGTAGTTATTCTGAAACTACTTATAATAACAGAAAAGAAACATTCTCGCTATTGAGATTGAAAGAAAATTCTGAAACATTTGTCTCTTATGTATTTTATACGTACTTCATTCTATCACTAGAGATACTCTTTATTCCATAATTGTTTAGAAAAATAAGGTTTGCCATGAATGTCGAATTAGTTGACGTCGTCTTAATATTGGTTTGTAAAAACTTTTAATTTATTAAAAAGGAGAAGAAAATCAAACGATTCAGATGTAGAATTTGCTACCGCAAAAATCCAAGCTTGAATATAAAAATACTACCTCCACAATGTTGAGAGATTGAGGTTTCATTTTAATATATTTAATTTCTACTTTCTGTGGTCGTGGAGAAAGTACAGTCTGTTACTCTGTTGGAATGAAGATCCGACACTCGTGGTTCCTCCACTTGTGTCGAATTCTCATTCCAACCTTGTTACAGAAGATACTATTATTTTTTATACTTTATGACATAAAGTCAGTCTACAAAATATCGTGCTTCTAAAAAAAAATAAGATTTGCATATGAAAGTCTTAAATGATATGTTTTTAAATTAAGAAAATGTGTAAAAGAATTAAAAAGTAATAAGGATTATGTATTATTTTACAGAAAAATTTTTAATAATCAAAAACCTTTTTTTATTTAAATGAAACAATTACTTATAATAATATCGATGCTATATCTTTAAAATTTTATTGTTTTTTTTACAAAAAAAACTTTAATTTTTTTTTATTAACTTCCTAAAAATATACAATCTGTCTTTTACAAAACAATAAGTACTTAAGCTTTAAATCAAAAATATTATAATATTAAAAAACAAATAATAATTCTAAATGTCAACTAGTTGGTTAATTAATAAGTTTTAATTTTTGTTCGCCACTCCATTGATTATAATTATTTACTTATTTAGATCCATTGAACCTTTTGAATTTTTTGTCCTAAATTAGTAATAAAAAAATTAAATTTATGTAAATATCCGCAATTTATAAATTTATGTATAAAAATTAGGTAATAATTTTAAAAAATTAGAAGCACTTTAAAGTAAAATTAAGTTTTTAAAAAATTGGATAATTAATAAAAAACAATTTTTGTCTAACGCCTCAACCTCCGAGGGGAATACTTCTTTTCAAAATAAAATTGAAATAATATATGGTGCCAAAAGGATATATATTTCAAGTTACTATATTATATAAACTTTGTGGCACCACGCAGGAAGGAACGTTTAGGCACCATTTAGAAGCGTTTTGTGAATTGCGTAAAAACTAAAAAATTGTTGAAAAATCTTTAGAAAAACTTGGTAGGTATTTTAAACGATTGCGGTGCAAGCTCTTTAATTAAAAATTAAATAGATAATAACATTTGGGCATTAAAAACCCCTCTTTTATCAAGAACCACTAAAAAAAAATCTTAATTTTACGAGAAAGTTATTCGTTATAAAAAAATCATGTTTGTCAAAAAAAATAAGATTCGTATATCACCATTTTAAGTTACATGTAGAAAATCAAGAAAATGTGTAAGACTATTAAAAAGTAGGTAACTAAGATTATTTAGTATTTTACTCAAAATGTTTATATAAGTAAGTTGTTGTCCAAACTACAAATTTTTACATCAAAAACCCTCAAATGGAACCTTTACTTACATCAATATCTACGGAATCTCTAAAATTTTATTTTTTTTGCAAAGAAAGCAATAACAAAATGAAATAATATAATTATTGTTCACTTATACTTGGAATATATTAAATAGTCCAATTTTGTTTAAACAATGTGGCTCATTTTAAAATATTAACAATTGTGCAATTTGTGTCAATTAATAAATAATTTCGATAATTTTTCTCATTTAATTAATTTCTTAGTACATTTGTGTTTTTACAAATGAACTAAAATTTGGATTTGCCAATCTTATTTGTCAATAAGACTAATTTTTATGTTTTAAAAATTGAAATTTAATTTTTAATTTGAAAATTTATATTTATATTTTATTTTAAATGATGCATACAATTTTTTTAATTCCTAAACATTTTGTGAATAATAATAAGTAATGGTAGTTTTCTATTGATACATTTTTACTTTTTAACACACCGTACAGGTATTCTAAGATTTGGATATTCTGATCTTATTTTATGAACTTTAGTAAGATTAGAATAAACTAAAATAATATTTTTTTCCACTTTTCGATTCCATTTGTGGATATACTGTATATTCTAACCTAGAGCAAGACAAATTAAAATTACTTAATAGAAATTATTAATTAAAAGGACAGATTCAACAGTTTACGAATGTTTAATAATATTTTTTATTAATTAAAAGTCTCATTATAAAATCGGAATAAATATTAAAATATGCATTGCAAGAGAAGGATATTGACCAACAGCTCGCACAAAATGTGATCTCGATTAAACTTGGCGTTTAAGTACTTGAATGGGTGTAGAAAACGATAAAAAAATCTTTGCTGCTCTAAAGTTTATGCTAACTGCACAATTTCGAAAATAAAATCGAAAACTTGGTTTTTCTTATATCTGGAAAAAAAAATAAAAATTTCTAAAAACTAATAGCACCAAAAGAGCGGAAAATTGTACTAAAAATTATATTATAAGTTATTTAAAAAAAAATTGTATTACTGTAAAAAATTATTAAAAATAAGAAAGCAAATTCGAAAACTCTACGCGCGCCGAGCCGTTGAATACAAATATTCATGCAAGGCGTTCGGAAAAATTAAAGTATCTTTGTCTAAAATGTACGCAAAGAAAAAAAGAAAGCATTTTAAAGAGGAAACTCTAAGATTTCTCAGGAATCCATTAATTTTTAATTTTTTTTTTGTTTTCTCATAGAAAATTTGACCGGTAGTTATAATTTCTAAAATTCTCACTGATTTTTATAAAAGTGAAGATATCTATTAATAGAGGCATAACAAAAAAATATACTTTTACTTTTGATTTAAATATAATTAAAATGATGAACATTATCTGGGTTTAGTAAAACTTTGTTTTAAAATTTTCATTTTTTTTACAATATTCATTCGACGCAAATTTTTATTTTCAAAATAGTGTTTATATAAATCAGAAATTATTTTTTTTTAATAAAGTTAAAAATAATTTAGAAATTGATTTCACGTGGTGCCATTAGTTTTTCGAATTTTTTTTCGAGATATAATGGAAAGACCAAATTTACGATTTTATTTTCGAAATTGTAAAGATTTTTTATCGTTTTCTGAACCGTTTCAAGTACTTAAATGCCAAGTTTCATCGATATCATATTTTGACGAGGTCAAACTGGGCTATTGGTTATTTGCTCGAATAAAAATGTACTGTTTGTATGTTACCTATATGTAGGATTAAAAGTTTTTTAACTTTTTGACTTTAGGTTTTTTCTATAGAAAATTTTGTCATACGCATTAATTTGTTAAAAAATATTTTTTCAGATTTTTCATTATTCTTGTCTAACGCCCCAACCTCCTTAAACGTTCGAGTCGAATATGTCTGTCCAAGATAAAATTGAAAAGTGTATTCTGAAATAATATATATGGTGCCAGACAGCATATACAGTCAAAACATATATACGGTGCCGGTAGAACCTCTTATCTCTCTACAATTCCGGGTTTGTATACGTCGATTTAGTTTTTGGTGCCAGTACGCAAGATTACCGGTATATATATATATATATATATATATATATATATATATATATATATATATATATATATATATATATATATATTATTAATTAATCTACCACATTTTATGAATGATTCTAATATTAAACCTAAAATGTACACGGATGATGCAACTCTGAGTAGAGCATTTGATGAACTTGAAACTCCTCAGCATATTTTAAATAAAGTTCTGTGTAAAGCACGATCCTGATTCAGCTCAAATGAGCTAATATTTAATGAACAAAAAACAGAAGCAATAGCTTTTGAAACAAGAAATTTGAACCATAAAGAAAGAACAGCTGTTAAATGTTTAGGGGTTTATGTTGACCAAAATTTATCCCTATTAGACCATGCCCAATCGTTTTTGAAACAAAAAAATTCTTAACAGTATGCAGCAAATAAATTGGACAAATTAAAAGTTCCGGAACGGAGGTGGGGGTAGCTAAATGTACAACTTGAGGGTTGGATATTGGTTTTTTACGATTTGTGGCTGAAATATGCATCCTATCGAAAAAAGTTTAATGCAAAATTTGTAGATAATTAAAAAATGTAAAACATTTGTATTCATTATTTTTCAACATAATCTCAAATTTATCGAGAAAAACGATAAAAACCGGTTTTTTTTCGTTTTTAATTTGTATCTCCCGCAAAAATAATGTTTCTTCTATGAAACTTGGTGAAAACGTTCTTCTTTATATTTTAAGTAAGCTATAATTTTTTCAAAGCAAAATATTTATTTTTCGATTTTATACGAATTTAAAATAAAAAAACGCCTAATTATACAGGGTGTTTCATAGGTAAATGAACATACGCTAACTGTGGATAAAGAACACCTAGACGAATAAGAAAAACCCATATTTAATATATCTAACTCGCTTTATTACCGAGTTACAGGTTGTTTTATCAATTTTGCTCATTTTTTTATCCCCCGTATTTTTGGATCCACCTTGTATATTTATTTGATATTTGGCAGGTTTGTTCTACTCAATTAGAACAATCAAGAGTCATAGTGACAAAAATTAAAATCCAGGTCCGGTTTCAAAAAAATTATCGAAATGAGTTTGTTCTTAAATAACCCCCTGTATATCAAAATATTATTATTCGAAATGAACGAAAAAAGTTGGATGGGAATACAAAGGTTTTGAGACTAAACATATCATTCTACTAGTAAAATTTTAAAAGCAAACATAAGAATTGCGAATTTTCATGGAATTCGATTATTGTTTAAACAATGCTTCGGTAATTTCAAAAACCTTAGGTTAATTGAATATAAATGACATTATATTACATGAAAATTAATCTTTTTCATCAATTTCAATGCTTATTTGCAATAAGAAATAAAAAATTGTCTAGATTAATTGAAAAATCGATTATCAAAAAGTCGTTTTTTTGTTTTCTGAATTTTTAATATTTTTCCATAAGAACAATATATTTTTTTCATACCATCTTAAAGTCGAGGTTTCAACGAAGAAAATAAGCACTGATAAAGTTAAAAAATTGAAAATTTGTTTGTAAACTTTTTCGATTGAAAATTAGGCTTTTTTTAATTTAAATTCGTATAAAATCGGAAAATGTTCAAATGTTTTAAAAATTTTGTACCTGATCACTAAGTCATGCAGAGCTTTTTATCAAGAATAATTTTTTTTGTGAAATGTAAGATAAACTTTTTCTCCATTTGTATAAAACTTTTTGGGACACACTGTATTTTAATATGAAAATAATGAAAATCAACTTACCAACCAATTTTCTTCGATTTTTTATTAAATAAAATTTGGTAACGTTCGATTCGAGAAAAAGCTAAGAAATTAAAAACCTGTCAAAGTGACATTTTAATGAAAGAAGTATAAAAATCGCTAATAAATAATAGGTAATTTTAAAAAATAACAAAACCTTTATGGAATCGGAAAAATTTGAACATCTTTGAAAATTTACTATTCCTCCCAATTTTTGAAAGTAGTATTCATCAATATTTATATATAAATTTATTAAACTCAGTATCAAATGGATATAGACGTCAAAATTACAAATACTTATGCGATTTTAAATAAAAACATAAAACATTGTGTCACCAAAGATATTAATAAATTTTTGTAATGAGTATATGGTGGGTTTTCCAATTAAATTTTAACTTTAAAAGATTTATGTTTTCAAAGAAGCATTCGCGGAGAATTTCCAGATTGCATATGCAGTCCTTAGAATTATCTTTTAAGTGCTTGACTAGTAAACATAACCTTGAATTATTCTAATTTAAAAAACAAAAGTAACGGTTTATATTTAACAATTAAAAAAAATGTTATTTATTATATTTTGACATATGTAATTGACACTTTATTATCCGACCCACACTCGAAATATTACCTTTAAAGAAACCTGAGCAACTAGCAAATTAGCACAGTCCAACATTAGACTGATTATTTTTTTCATCTGCCAAAATAGCCAGATTTTGTGATTTCAGCCAATAAGAGCTCTCACAATCCTGACCAATCATTGAGTTTTATACTCTTCTTTTGGTTTTTTTGATAAAACTCTGTTTACCTTTTTTGAATTGTCAAATATAAACATCTAACAACTTTTATTTAGTATTATCAATTAATATTATAATAAAATGTATTGCAAATCTATGTTAATACCCAAATTTATAGAAGTATCTGTAAACTAACCTGTTCATATTCGTTTATTTTAAATCGGTTTAACACACTTCTCACTTCTTAGAATTTTCACATAATCTGATTAATCAAAAATCAGCTGTCTTTCAATTCTGATTGGTATATCAGCGTGGTGTTTTCAACAACGTAACCATAGACAAAAGTTTGACAGTGTGAAAAAAACAATAGCAGCTGAAGATATCAAAATGAGTCGCTTCGGTGTTTCAAACGAAGTTATCAACTAAATATTGATGAAATTATACTCACAATTTATGACGTTCTGTGTGGAAATTAGATTTCTTCCTCTCATTCTACCGAATTTAAAATTGTTAACCTTTCACTTTGTACATGAAATAGTTTAATAAAATACCACTCGTGGTTGGATTTATCTTATAAGTCTGTCGATTTATTTCTAAACTCAACTGAGTTGCTGCGGACTCGTGGTGTTTCCAAGCAACTCAGTTTTTTTTTAGAAATAAATCAAAAATTCAATCACTTGTATTACTAGTGAAAATTGTACTTTGCATATATTTTTGCTTATTTTGAATTTGAATTTGTACAAAAGATTTTTTACAATCATTCACTTTGTATGTTTACATTATATTTTAAATATAATAAACATAAAAATATATCCATAAAAGTTTTTATTTTAATTTCGAAGAAAAACAATAAAAACTTAGTTATTTAGAAGTGGACTGCCCTACAAGACAGGTAAACAGGTAATTAACGATTTAAAAAAATACATATTTAATTATGTATAAAATATATTTGTTTCAGGAATAAAGTTTAAGGATTTTAGTTTTGGATTAAATTAATATCCTGTTTATCTAACTCGAGAGCAATGTGTTTAAAATTTGGTAATTATTAGGGGGTAAGTAGGATATTTGGATATACACATTTTTTGTTCTGGCTATCGAAGTTTTTTGGTTTTTGAAGATATTTGACAATAAAATTAACACTAGAAACTATTATAGAAGTTACGAAAACCCAAAGCAGTATGTGGATAGTCGGAAAATTTGGAAATAATTATTAGTAAATTAAAAAAAATAAATTAAATAAATTAAAAGTTCCAGAAGGGGGGTGGGGGCAGCTAAATATACTACTTGAGGGTTGGATATTGGTTTTTTAAGATTTTTGGCTGAAATATGCATCCTATCAAAAAAAGTTTAATACAGACATATAGACAATTAAAAAATGTATAACTTTTGCATTTATTATTTTTCAACAAAACCTCAAAATTATCGAGAAAAACGATAAAAACCGTTTTTTTCGTTTTTAATTTTTATCTTCCGCAAAAATAAATTCTTTTATGAAACTTGGTGAAAACGTTCTTCTTTGTGTTTTAAATGAGCTGTAATTTTTTCAAACCAAAATATTTATTTTTCGATTTTATACGATTTTAAATTAAAAAAAAAACCTAATTTTCAATCGAAAAAGTTCACAAACAAATTTTCAATTTTTTAACTTTATTAGTGCTTATTTTCTTCGTTTAAGATGGTATGAAAAAAAATATATTGTCCGTATGGAAAAATATTAAAAATGCAGAAAACAAAAAAGGTGTTCTTTATTCACAGTTAGCGTATGTTCATTTACCTATGAAACACCCTGTATAATTAGGCGTTTTTTTTATTTTAAATTCGTATAAAATCGAAAAATAAATATTTTCCTTTGAAAAAATTACAGCTTACTTAAAATATAAAGAAGAACGTTTTCACCAAGTTTCATAGAAAATACATTATTTTTGCGGGAGATAAAAATTAAAAACGGAAAAAAGGTTTTTATCGTTTTTCTCGATAAATTTGAGATTATGTTGAAAAATAATTAATACAAATGTTTTACATTTTTTAATTATCTACAATTTTTGCATTAAACTTTTTTCGATAGGATGCATATTTCAGCCACAAATCGTAAAACCAATATCCAACCCTCAAGTTGTATATTTAGCTACCTCCACCCCCGTTCCGGAACTTTTAATTTGTCCAATTTATTTGCTGCATACTGTTAAGAATTTTTTTTGTTTCAAAAACGATTGAGCATGGTTTAATCGGGATAGATTTTGGTCAATATAAACCCCTAAACATTTAACAGCTGTTATTTCTATATGGTTCAAGTTTCTTGTTTCAAAAGTTATTGCTTCTGTTTTTTGTTCATTAAATATTAGCTCATTTGAGGTGAATCAGTGCTTTACACAGAACTTTATTTAAAATATGCTGAGGAGTTTCAAGTTCATCAAATGCTCTACTCAGAGTTGCATTATCCGCTACATTTTAGTTTTAATATTAGAATCATTCATAAAAAGTGGTAGATTAATTAATAATATATATTAATATATATATATATATATATATATATATATATATATATATATATATATATATATATATATATATATATATATATATATATATATATAAGCAAAAGAAGTGGGACTAATATTTTTTAATAACACAAAGTATTTCGTACTTTAAACGCCCTCTAAATTAAACTATCTGACTTACGTGAATATGTATTAAATAAAACCAAATTATTTCAATGGTTGATGAGGAAAGTAACCCTTCAAATAATTTGACTTATTAAATCATTTATACTGGCTTTATTTAATTTATTTTTAAAATTATAATTATTCTTGTGGTAAACAAGAATAAAAAAGGGTTATGGATCGTCTAATTTTTGCAATTATTATTACGAAAGAGACGCAGAGCAAAGAGACAGTTAATAGTATATTACAAACCGAGGTGGAAAATATGTCATTACAGTCGAGCGTTAAAATGGTTAGCCGCGGAGCGAAAAAATTTAATAATGTACAAAATGTTTTAGTATAGTAGTCGGTGTATTTGACCCTTGTTACAATTTTCATCTCTCATCAAATTTAGTTTAAATTCAATCTCCGTTTATAATAAAAGATAAAACTAGTAAAATGTCTGATTCTGAGATCGAATTGATGAGTTGCCCTCCACCAGAACTAAAAGCAACTGCAGTAAAGATAAAAAAGATTTCATTTTAACCATAAACGAAATTTAAATCCATCGTTACTATCCAAAAATAAAATAACAATCATGTAAATGAAACAACCTTGGTTCTTTCTTCCCAAAGAAATTTCGTGTGTAAAAATCGAAAAGAAAGATCCTCAGATCAATTTTTTGAGATAGAAAAGGAATAGATAAAAGAAGAAGCTTTCGAAAAAGTATGCGGATTTACAGGATTTGAAAAATCGAAGGGTCAAGTTTTTGTGAGAGAGAAGAAGAAGAGGGTTTAGAAAAAAATTATGGAAAGGTGATCGCTTTTTGCAGGATTAGAAAAATCGGGAGGAAAGACCCTCGGTTCAATTATTTGTGAGATAGAAGGAATAAATAGAGGAAGAAGATTTAGAATAAAATTGTCGAAGAAGTATAGGCTTTTTGCAGGACTTGAAAAATCGAAACGAAACATGCTCGAATTAAATTTTTGTGAGAACGAATAAGAAGCTTTAAAAAAAAATTGTGGAAAAGGTGTTCGCATTTTGCAGAATTCGAAAAATCTAAAGAAAAAATCCTGGAATTGATTTTGTGTGTAAAAGAAAAAAAAATAGCTTGAGAGGAAAATTGTGAAAAATATGTGCGCTTTTTGCAGGATTTGAAAAATTGAAAGGAAACATTCGCTTATCAAATTTTTGTGAGAGAGAAGAAGAAAAAGCTTTAGAGAAAAATTGTGGAAGAGATATATGCTTTTTGCAGGATTTAGAAACTCAAAAAGAAACATCCTTGAATTAAATTTTTATGAGAAAGAAGAAATACAGAAGAAGAAGAAGAAGAGATATTAGAGGAAAATTGTGGAAGAGTATACGCTTTTTGCAGGATCGAAAAGAAACATTCTCGAATGAAGAAGAAGAAGAAAGTTTAGTGAAAAAATTTGGAAAAGGTGTGCGTTTTTTGCAGGATTAGAAAAATCGAAAGGAAACATTTTTGGATCTAATTTTAGTGAGAGAAATTGTGGAAAAGGTGCTTCGTTTTTTGCAGGATTTGAAAAACAAAAGGAAACATTCTCGGATCTAATTTTTGTGAGAGAAATTGTGGAAAAGGTGTTTGCTTTTGGCAGGATTTGAAAAAACAAAAGGAAACATCTTTGGATCCAATTTTTGTGAGAGAAATTGTGGAAAAGGTGTTTGTTTTTGCAGGATTTGAAAAAACAAAAGGAAATACTTTGGATCTAATTTTTTTGAGAGAAATTTTGGAAACGGTGTTTGATTTTGCAAGATTTGAAAAAACAAAAGGAAACATTCTCGGATCTAATTTTTGTGAGAGAAATTGTGGAAAAGGTGTTTTGCTTTTTGCATGATTTGAAAAAACAATAAAAAACATCTTTGGATCTATATTTTATGAGAGAAATTATGGAAAAGGTGTGTGCTTTTTGCAGGATTACAAAAAACAAAAGGAAATATCTTTGGATCTAATTTTTGTGAAAGAAATTGTGGAAAAGTTGTTTGCTTTTTGCAGGATTAGAAAAAACAAAAGGAAACATTTTGGATCTAATTTTTGTGAGAGAAATTGTGGAAGAGGTGTTTTGCTTTTTGCAGGATTTGAAAAAACAAAAGGAAACATCTTTGGATCTAATTTTTGTGAGAGAAATTGTGGAAAAGATGTTTGCTTTTTGCAGGATTTGAAAAAACAGAAGCAAACATCCTCAAATCAATTTTTTGTGAGAGAGACAGCATAAATGGAATAAGAAGAATCTTTATAGAAAAATTGTGGAAAAGGTGTGCGCTTTTGCAGAATTTGAAAAATCTAAAATTAAGATCTTCTGATCAATTTTTTGTGAGAGACAAGTAATAAATAGAAGAAGATGCTTTAGAGAAAAACTGTAGAAACGGTATGCGTTTTATGCAGGATTCGAAAAAATCGAAAGGAAATATCCTCGAATTTTTGTGAGAGAGAAGAAATATATAGAAGAAGAAGCTTTAGAGAAAAATTGTGAAAAGATGTGCTCTTTTTGCAGGATTTGATTATGTTTTATTTGAATGTATTTACCACCTTAATTAGCTCATTCAAATTAACATTTTTAAAAAAAAAATTAAAAATCTTTTTAACAAATTTAGTACCACTATGTTAACTAAATACAGTAAATAAAAAGGTGTTTCAAAATATAGTAACGTTTTTTATATATTTTAATGTACATTTTTTCAAATTATTTTTTAGATTCTCTTTCAATTTTTGAAAAGAATTTCTTCTCCGCACGCTTCTTCCTTATCTAGTAATTTTAAGATGAGACAAAAATTTTTACTGTGATTTTTTTTAAATAAATATGAAAATATAAAAATTCAACTTACTGTGCTATTATTTTTGGTAAGATTGATTATAATCTCAGCTTCTTCCCAAAGATAATCCATAATGACGGTCCAATTAAAAATATTAGCGCACTGTATCAAAAAAACAGTAAAAGTGTGCCAAAACACAAAAACAAAATCAACAAAATCTATTTAATGCAAGTGTCAGTGCTCCTACCAATAGATACTCACTATCACCTTGCAAACTTGAGAAACTGAAAGTACAACTATCAACGCCGGTACAGTCCGAATAACTTCTACAAATTTGCTAAAAATGTATGTTTAAAAGTAAGTATGCATTGTGACCCTCGGCCCCACCAATCGGGTTTAAAAATTTTACTTTAAGTTCAATTAGAACTTTAACCTAGATTGGTGGGGCAAAATTATGTCATTGATGCATCTAAGAATTCTGGTTTATGCAGTATCATATCATTTATTTGCGTTAATTGGATTATTTTAGTCGGAATGGAGGAAACTTTGTAGAATTTTTTAATAATAATTTCTAGAAATGGGATCGTTAAAAATTGTTTTAATATTTTATATCCTAGAAACCAATTTACTTAATTTGGCTAAATCTTTACATTTTGGGACAAAGAATATTCAAAAATAGAAATATCTACATAGAGTTTAGGGCTCATATTTTTACACAAACTGTTTCTTTTTATCTCAGGAAAACTATCTAAAATTTACGAACAAAATGATTTTATTATATTTTTCGAAAGTTTAGTGTTTGGGTTTTCGATAATTCCTTGATATAACTACAAGTGCGGATCCAAACCTGAATTTAGTGGCAACAGCAAATGAGAATGTAGTTTTAACATTAATATCTTGGAAAATTAGAAAACGAGTAAGGAATTTAATTTATCAGATTCGACATCCTAAGACCGGTTTCTGCCTTTCGGCTTCGTCAGTTAGGCTTTTCGAATCCAATAAATAAAATTCCAAACTCGTACAAGTCAGTAGCTATATCCGCTATAAGATAAAATTTTTAGATGTGCTGCCATCTATGATTAGAAGAGAGCACATCTAAAAATTAATATCTTGAACGTATTTTTTTTAAAACACCCCGACCTGATCGTTATCCATCCTAGTCTGTTGTTTTTTCAATGAAACTAAGTTTATTATTTCTTTTACGTTTTCTGGTGGTGTTTCTTAATATGTTTTTCTTATATTTCATCTCATTTTCCATCTACTTCTTCTATGAAGTCCTTGTCCTCTTCATCGTTATGGTTTTCTTGGCATGTTCTTTCCAGTGAGAAGATAACTGCTTTGGATGTTTTTAGGTATACTGACTAGTCCGTTTCCCACTTGTAGTATCTTTTGTAGATTTTATATTCCTGTTTTCAGTGGGTTAAGTTCCTTTAAATCTTCATTCCATTGCTCTTCTCTATCTTCTGAGGTCTTCGTTGACCAGTTGCTTTAGTCTGTTTAGTATTTTATCGGCTGGGTTTATGTACTAGGGTGAGCCGAAAAAACCTTTTTTTTTATTTCGTAGTTGTAATAGCGCGGAATACTTGCGAATCATATATCATTATAGACTAAAAAAAAAGAAAAAAAATTATCAAAATCGGTTGACATCTTCCCTAAAGTTTGACAAAATATGAAAAAACTTCATTTTTGCGATTATTTTTTTTAATTTTTGAATTAGATGTTTTCGTAATGTAATAGTTTATAAGGTCTTTAAATAGAGCCTAAAAACATTGTGTTTTAATTTGGTTTAAATCAGTTGATATCTTCCACTCGCGCATAAGCCCCAAAATATTGAAAATTTCACATTTTTAGCATTTTTGGTATCACAGGCACACAAAAAAAAGTGGAATGAACTTTACATGTGAGTATACTACTCTTATGGATTTTAAGCCGCTGAATCCTAATCTGGTCTCAGAATTTCCCCTGGACCCCCCAGTTTTCCCCTAGCCTAGGGCAAATGCGTAAAATCTTAGAAATTTCAGTATCTGTGAAAGCAATTTCGATTTACGCAAAACGATAATGTTTTCACGTATCTCGAGTCGCTTAGTTCTAATCTCACTGTAGAATTTCCCTAGAGTACCTTAGAATTCCACTAGCCTAGGGGAAAAAGTGTTAAGCTGAGCAAAACTTGTGATTTCTAGAAGGTTCTATTTTTGCGCAAGAAAGCTTATATATTTTCGTATTTTGAGTTCCTGAATTCATATCTGACGTACAAAATGTTCCACGGTACTTCAAATTTCCCTAGCCTAGGGAAAAACGTAGAAAATTGTGTAAGGAAGTTGTCGAAAATTTCTTAGGTAACTTTAAAAGCGACGACTATAAGAAAATAGTGAAAAACATGTTGCGAGAATTTCAAGAAAGTTCATTCCACTTTTTTTTTGTGTGCCTTGATACCGAAAATGCGTAAAAATGTGAAATTTTCAATATTTTGGCAAATTTTGGGGCTTATGCGCGATCGGAAGACATCAACTGATTTAAACCAAATTAAAACACAATATTTTTAGACTCTATTTGAAGACGTTACAAACATCTAATACAAAAATTAAAAAAAATAATCGTAAAAATGAAGTTTTTTCATATTTTGTCAAACTTAAGGGCCTGTGCGCGATCGGAAGATGTCAACCGATTTTGATAATTTTTTTTAGTCTATATGATTCTGAAGTTTTTCGCTCTATTACAACTTCGAAATAAAAAAAAAGGATTTTTTCGGCCCACCCTAGTATGTATATACAGTTCCTCATTACTCACCCCTAAACATATGTCATTAAAAAACATTTCCGAGAGATTTTTCAAATTTCAATTTTCTATATGTAGGGATAATTATCAGCCTTTTTAAAAAAGTTTAACTATTTTTACACAATATTCGATTTTGCGAATAAATTTACCTTTTTTGATCTCATATTCACCGATGTGTTTAATTGATTTACTAATTAATATACGTGTGTTAATTTCCTTTAATTATTGTCCACGGTAAAATCGAATGCATGCGAATCACTGTAATTTACCGATTCTATAATGCCAAGGACGTTATTGCTTAGTTAGAAAAATGGTTTTTCTATGTTTGTAAATATGAATAATTAATTAATAATAATAAAAATCGAGCCACCTTGTATGTTAAAAAAATCATAATCATCATCACTTTTCAATTTTTCAACTACAAGAATAAATTACGTACGAACATAAAATCCACCCAGGAGATGCCCAAAATTGTGGTAAAAGGAAAAAAAGGATGTGAAAAATTTACTCAAATTCTAAATTTTCTTTTTTGTTTTCGATGATTTCTTTTTTTTTGTTTCAGATATTAAAACTGATCACTATTGATCAACCATTAATTTAAGCCTGGTAAAGTCTTAAAACTAAATACTTATACACTACTTTTCTTCACTACAGGGTGTCCCAACTAAAATTTGCGCTCAAATATTTCGAGTTTGGTTCAAATTTTGAAAAAATGCCGAAACAGGTCAATTTCTACCTAGAGGCGGCTCAATTTTTATCGTAGTTTCAAACTTCTTTTTTCATCTCTCTAGTGCCCAGAACCACCCCTTGAAAAATCTTAAAAGGCAAGTGGTGTTAAGTGATATATCATTTTTAAGCTGCTTTCATTATCTAATGCAACCCCGTTCTTTTTTTTATTTTGAATGACTCTTTTTTGAGAAAACTGCTTAGATTATTATGAAAGAAAACAATAGTAGTTATTAGATGTGCTACCATCTATGGTAAGAAGAGAGTATTTACATTAATTTTTGACTGAATCTAGTCAAGATGTCACTCTCTTCTTTTTTATCCCTTTCAGAGATAAATACAAATTGAGTAAACCAGTAAGGAATTTTAATTTGTTAGATTCGAAATCCTAAGACCGGTTTCTGCCTTTCGGCTTCATCAGTCATCTAGTCAAGATGTCACTCTAAAAATGTTATCTTATAGCAGATATAGCTATTGACTTGTACGAGTTTGGAATTTTATTTATTGGATTCGAAAAGCCTAACTGATGAAGCCGAAAGGCAGAAACCGGTCTTAGGATGTCTAATCTAATAAATTAAAATTCCTTACTGGTTTACTCACTTTGTATTAATCCCTGAAAGGGATAAAAAAGAAGAGAGTGACATCTTGACTAGATTCAGTCAAAATTTAATGTCAATACTCACTTCTTACCATAGATGGTAGCACTAAAAATGTTATCTTATAGCAGATATAGCTATTGACTTGTACGAGTTTGGAATTTTATTTATTGGATTCGAAAAGCCTAACTGATGAAGCCGAAAGGCAGAAACCGGTCTTAGGATGTCGAATCTAATAAATTAAAATTCCATACTGGTTTACTCAATAGTAGTTATAAACAAACAATTTAATTTTAACGAATGTTCAGTTCAATTCAAGGTTTTTTAATTTAAATACCTTTGTATGAATTTTTTCCGATTTTTCGCAGAAAGTTTCCTCAATTTGACCCTCAAATGACCTCGACCCTGATCTGACGAGGTCAGGCGGGCCTCGGATTCGGATTCAGCGACCCCAAAAACTCCTAGTTACAGTAGTGAAGTTCTTGGCGCAGACAAAAATCTTTTTTTTTTGGCTATGTAATCTAAGCAGTTTTCTCAAAAAAGAGTCATTCAAAATAAAAAAAAGAACGGGGTTACATTAGATAAGGAAAGGAGCTTCAAAATGATGTGTCACTTAACACCCCTTGCCACTTAAGATTTTTCAAGGGGTGGTTCTGGGCGCTAGAGGGATGAAAAAAGAAGTTTGAAACTATGATAAAAATTGGGCCCCCTCTAGGTTAAAATTGACCTGTTTTGACATTTTTTCAAAATTTGAACAAATCTCGAAATATTTGGGTGCAAAGTTTAGTTGGGACACCCTGTATATAATATGCTCTGCTTTTAAACACACATCAATACACCAGTTCGAATGCCTTGGTCCTCTAGATGCTGATTGTACAGCAGTTGAAGGGAGGTGTATCCTGGCCTCATATTTGCCAGCACACCTTTTAATTTAATTCTTAACTATTGGGATGCCGAGGTCTCTATGTAGGTCACCGTTGCGTACGTACCAAGGGCCGTTTGTCATGTTATGCATCACTTTGTTCTGGGATATTTTGAAACAATCTCATAGCTCAATACCATGGTTTCAGAATTTGATTGTAGATAAGTATCTTGTTGTGCAATTACAACTTTGAATTCTTTCCAATAAGCCAACAATGCTGTCTATATTTTAATCCAAGTTCAGTTCTTTTCTTTTTTACATGCGCTTTCATCAAAAGTCTTGCCAAGATACTTAGGATTGTTATACCATATGGTACTAGGTTGTCACCAATATATGGACACCTTCAGCTTCACTAAATAACGATCTTTATTTGAGTCCAAGAATTTTCATTGTATCTCAATTGCCTCTATTAATATTAGACAAAATAATATCATCGTAACTGCAAATTCTACTCCGGTTTGTTGTTTAAACATGGTAACATAAGTTACCATATCGCAAATTATTATCATTAATTGAGTTCTATTCATTGAAACATTGTAAAGTAATATACAATGTTTTTCTCGAAAAATTTTGGTTTTAAAAATCAATAAATATTATTATGTAAAAACGAATTATGTGAAAAGGGAAAAAAAGTATTCAAAATAGGAAAAAGTGTTTGAAAAATTATACCGTATCCCAAAAACGGTGCCAAAAACTATAGACGTAAAAATATTTTTCCAAAACTTGATGCAAAAGTTGAGATAATTAAAAAGAGATATCCAACATCAATGAAGAATACCGGCAGAGGAAAATTGAAAGAGTAATTGAAATAAAAGAAGAATATATGAGAATTCGACCCTTCCTGTAAATACATGTAATTCATTTATTATTGATATGGACTATGATGGCGAAGATGAATATATTGAAGAAGGAATAATTGAAGATTTAATATAATACATAATAGAAAGTGGCAGTGAACGTAATGCATTTATTCTGAATTTTAAATTAATTAATTTTAGTTTAATTTTAACTAAAGTTGTAAAACCAGAATGATTAAGCCGCGACTTAAATTGTACCGTGCAACGAATTTCTATTTAAAGTAATACTTTAATTTAAGTATTCCTTAACAATAATATACCGAATAAAATATATAGGCACGGCAACTCCATTTTAAATTTCAATAATATTCGCCCCTTACCACTGCCCTTCAGGAGAAACCATGAAGGATACATCCCGGAGCCTTAAGCAGGATGGTTATTTATTCTTGGTAGGTTTTGTTTTGTTTTAAGAACTTAATTCCAGTTACAACTTTTTTATACCATATTGGCAAGTCTGCGAGCTATACGTCCTTATGATCCTTGCAAGCTGGTCCAGAACTTAATACCTTTAGAAAATGTTGACTGTGACCCAAATAATTATCTAAATAAGTAATTGCGATTATTAAAAATAAATTACATAATTCTTACGGGCTTGGAGTAATTTCTTTCCTCTTACCCCTCACGACCCTGGGTTTAAATAGGATACATGCACTATAACATATTAACGTCCTAACTCCTATAATCGCCTTTAATTATAAAATATTACCTACTCTGTTTGTTACATTATTAATTAACCATGAAATCTCGAACACCTCTCTGGTTGATGAAGCAATTTGATGACACTTTCAATTACTTCACTACGCTACTGGTTCAATTATAAAACAAATGAAAGTTTGCGAAATATAAAGCAAATTTTTGTATAAAGGAGCTAACCTTCGGTTCTATATCTGAGTCAGCAATTTTACCAAATTAGAAAGAAGAAATAATAATCTGTTACTAATCAAATCATAATCAACATCTATAGGTCCAAGTAATTTATCCTTAAAAACTATTTGTGCAATAAGCTCAAGACTGTTTCGACAAAATTACTATTAGTTTTTGCTTTTATTATATTACACACTAATTGGGTACATTTGCATGGGTGTATCAAACATTTTTTTACTTGAGAATATCGACACCTGATATGAATAACTTTGTAACTATATTTTGCTTAGTTTACAGGAGAGATTTTCGGCTCATATTTTTTATTGTACCTTTTTATTTTTTAAAAAATAAAGAAAAATATTAGTTCTACTTATAATTTTACAGTTCGTCATTGTCAATGGATCATCTTTTGTTAGAAAGTGTATTACGGAGCTGCACAATTTTTAAAAACGTATTTCATTGCAATTATATAGTGTAAAGCAGATCCCAGACTATCGCGAGCAATTGAGAATACCGATGATGTATAAGTAACTTGATAAGCTTGATCACAACTGAAGGGAACGAAATATTCAAGCTGTTACATGAAGAAAACTACTCATTTATGTCGCGTGAAGTTACTTACTAGCATATTGACTCTAATAAACTTCAAGACCTTGTAGATTTCTTTGTATCTTTGATTCCTCTGATCGTTACCATTATTATTTGTAGATAATTCATATCCTAAAAGATGGATCGGATTTTAAAGTATATTTTGACCAGCCAGGTCGCCAGGCTTAACTTGCTTAGATTTTTCTAAAATGAAATGGCATTACGAAAATTAGAAAATCTACAAATACAACGAGATAATCTGAAAATATCGAATAAATCAACACGGCAAACGATTCAAAAAATGAAAGAGGTCTTTGAAAATAGGCTTTATTGCTTTAAAAGTCTTACAAATGATACCAGAGATATTCTAAAATACAATATGAATAAAACATACAATTTAAGGGAAATAAAACATGTTCATTACTAGAGAGCGAGAAATAAGATATAAATAAAGATGCAATTATTATTTATATAAATTCAATAAACAATAAGTTTAAAGTTTATAGTAATTAAAATAAAGTGGTGATATGTGACTATTAAGTTGATTTTTATAACACGATAATGATCTAAGATGACTTGTTACCAAGTTCCGTCATTTCTATTAAAAAAAATAATAAAATTATTGTGCTGGAAAAAAATTGTTGTACTTTTGAATTTCTTGGCCTACTCAATGTTACTGGAAAAAATAAAAATTGATAAAAAATATTTCTTCTGGATAAAAAGCTTTCTAGTCTGTTCTTTGGGTCACTCAGCAGCGGCGTTTGTCATTGTTTTAATTGTTGTTTTATTTCGGGATCGTATCGATAGGACCATGACTCGTCACCAGTAATAATGATCTTTAAAAAAAATCCTGGATCAGTCTGGAGCTGTTCCTTTATCTCACGGCATGCTTCCACTCGACGTTGTTTTTCCTAGTCAGTCAGACGGCGAGACACAAATTTAGAGCGACTCTTCCCATTCCTAAATCTTGTTAAAATTCGCTGAAACAAGCTTCAAGACTATCCCGCCGTGTATTCAATCGTCCTTCTTCGGTCTTCAAGTTCATCAATTTTCTCGATGTTTTCGACTTTTCGGGCAGTTGATTTCCATTCCAAGCAAAGCCTTTGAAACAACAAGATAAGCTTTCGTAGTAGCCAAGCGAAGCTTTCCATACTAAATTTTCAAGCTTTTTTAAGCCAAGCTTTAAAACTTTTACAAGCTTTCAAGCTTTGGAGGATGATATTATCTTAATTTTCCTACAACGCCTCTGCGAACCATAATTTTTTAGAAGAAGACCCACCTAATGTTTATGTATTCTACTATAAAATGAATTTATTTGTTTGTTTGTCTTATCATAATGTTTTAACATTTTATACGTGATGCTTGAAGCGAGAATATCAACGTTTCGTCAATACTGTTTCTGTCAATTTTGTTGTCTAAGTAACTTGTCCATTTTTCTAGTTTATCTAATAATAAATTGATTCCTATTACCACTATTGGTAAAGCAAAGCAAAGCAAAGACTTTGATTTATATGAAATGTCAAAGTCAAAGGTTTCCAGATAGTTAAAAACTACAAAATCGTGTTGTAATGAATGACTTTTTTCGCATACCATGTCTGAAAATGAATCATATCAACCCTAAAAATCAGACCGAAAGTAATATTTCCGGGCCTAGGGCCGCAAAAATCAAAAAGAACACGATTTTCACTATCAACGCACCTTTGACTTTGACATTTCACATACCTTTTCATTAAACGTCAGTGTAGAATTAAGATAATTAAACTTTAAAATAAAAATACGATTTGATTCTGAATAATTGTGATTATGTGAATTAGTGAAAATGATTAGTGATTCAGGCAGTGATGAATAATTTACGAGTACTCCACCAGACTTGCAAGAAGAAGGTAGTAATGTTTCTCTAAATTTGTTACTTAACAAGACAACGCGCATTGGTACGAAAAGTCCTATGAATTGTTTAATAACTGGAAATAATATATAATAAATAAATTGGTACATTTTTATTACTTCAGTTGCTCATTAAATTCTATCCGTATTTATAAAATTAAAGATTTTTGTTATATTTTCCTATTTTTTGTTTTTTTTTTTGGTAGGCGAAAAAGAGTTGTGTGTCACACATACAGAAAACGCTTTAGCAGCCCAAGGCTATTAGCTGCATGAGCGAAGCGAAGCGAGGGCAGCTAATAGCTCTGCCCTTGTGACACAATATACTATAGCAGCTCAAGGAACGATAAACATTACTTTCGGTCTAATTTTTAATGTTGATATGATTCATTTTTACATATGGTAGGCGAAAAAAAAATGTATTTACTACTGTTACACAAGCACTCTTTTGTCACAGAATCTATACCAAAACTAAGAGATTTATAGATGTCGCAATTTCACTACATCCTCATTGTCAGTTTTATGATGCAAGATGATTCCAAAAGGTAAATATTAAGTTTTTGTTCATTAAAGGTCATCAAATCGGTGTTGAAGACAAAAACAAATATTAGTGTTTGTAAAAACATACAATCTCAATTTAGAATGTAGGAAAAAATATTGACTATTTACCTTAATAACTTTTTGAAGTACGCCATCTAAATACTTGTCTTATTTGCTACGATGGAATGGATCTAAATTAAATATTATAGTTTTTATATATTTAATTATTATATTTTTATAATAAACCATTCTGTGTGGTATTTTGAGGGTAATTACCCCAATATTACGCCATTAATAACCGCGAAATTTTTTTATTACTATCTGGTACATTGGTGTCAAGATCAAATTCCATCAAAAAACACTGACAATGATATATATTTCTAGATTTCTGTCAATGACACCATTAAATGAGCTTTTGGCGAAGATTATTACATCGACTACCCCTATTTTAACGGACGACGTATTTCGAATAACAAAACTGTGACTAGAACCAAAAATTGTTGTATATAAATTTTGAATTTGTTAAAAATTTTAGAATAATCTGGATAACAAAATCACTTTCTTTATATTAAAATGTTTTTTTTTTCGACCTCTACAAAAAATTACATTTTGCGTACTAAACTAATGTCCGAATGAAAAGTCAACTATTTTCGAAGGCAAGTACTTTTCGTCCTCAAATGACTCGCACCGTGCCGTATCCTAGTGCCTACAGCGGACGAAAAGTGTTTGCGGACGAAAAATGCTTGCCTTCAAAAATGGTCGATTTTTCTTTCGGAAATTAGTACGTTTTTGTAGAGGTCAACGAAAAAAAGTAATATGCGTCTCGGCGAAAAACTGTCTATTGTCTCGCCTGCTTGCTAGCCTCGGCTGTCAATTTGCAGACTCGACTATAATAGACAGTTTTTCGTCCTTGGCATATAAATAACTATTTAATATGATGTTTTATTATCCAGAAACAACATTTAAAAGAACAAACCACTACACAAATGAATTAATATTGCATTTCCCAATAAGATAATAAGGTCCAATTGAAGTTCCTTCGGAGGTACCTCAGGGATATCACATGGGGCCACTATTATTCAATATCTTAATGATGTTCCTAATGTTATCACTAGCAGTTTCTTTCTATTATTTGCTATTGATTTAAAGATGTTCAGAACAGTTCAATCCATGTCTGATCCTGAGGGTTTACAGTTTGATTTAAATAACTTTTCTAGGTGGTGTAATATTATTTTATTAAAACTGAAATTATAGCAAGTTGGATTATGCCGAACTGGATGTTTCGGGATGTCTCGGGATCTATTTATCGGATTTCGACGTTTTTTTAAATTGTGCGTCTTGAAAACTGCTTTCTATATATATTATAAAGTAACACTTTATAGTATCCCACACAGCACAGGATATTCCCAAAATATCCTCACAAGATACCTAAGTTCTTTTTGCAGAATATTCCTAAGCAAATATTCTGAGAACGATCATAGAATGTATTGGATATATTAAAATATTCTATGAATATTTATATATTATACTCCTAGTACATTAATATAGAATATTCTAAATACATTCTATGTACATACTAATTACCTTTTATTAAAAATAATATTGATGGATTTTTTATGTTGGTCATTTTCATATTTTCAACAATAAATAAATGTAAAAAAATAAGCGCGTTAATTTGAAACCTTAGGAAAAATCTATAAAAAATTTTGTAGTTGTAAAATCTAAGTCGTAATGTAAATCAAATGCGCAAGCTCAATACAGCATAGACATCTTGTAATATAAAGCTAACATGAATAAATTAATTCATATTTTTATTTATATATTCCTATACTAAAAAAATTTAATTAAAAGTTAAAACCAAAAATCAACTTATAAATACTATACGGCAACGTCACGCAACGTCGCTGTCACGTCACCCGTCACTCCCGTCAGTTTTGTGGTTAGGTGTTAGGTAGATCTGTGGGATTACCTATTAGTTTATTGCAGGGCTGTTAGTATAAGATATATACTAAGAACCCTGGTTTATTGAAAAAAAAGCCATGGATGGTAATGAAGGTAAGTCATGACATATTTTTTTAGTTGTAAAATTGGAGCCCTACCCCTACATTGACAATCACTTTTTACATAAATATGTTTTTTTGACAAATTATTATATTGGCGGGATTCTTTATAAAAATATATTTTTGACAGATTATATTGTGTATAGATCGTATGGATAATATTTAAATAATAAGTAACAACTTTAAAGAGTAAATATAGTAGTTTTTATGTTAAAATAGATAGTGTTGATGGCAAGAATGTGGACGAGAATGTGGATCAGTGACTACCCATCTACTATATATATTATTCGTAACTTAATAGAGAATTCTTATGAAAAACCATTTTGTCTAATTTTGGCTTTAATTTCCTATAACTAAAATGGTTCAATTTTATTACATATTGTCACTTTAATAAAAAAAATATTAATACTCAGGGATATATACTATCACAATCTGATGATTATGACCTGCCATACTTTTTATTTTTAGATAGTGTAAGAAAACAATTTGGGACATCCACAGAGTCAGACATGGAAGCTGCCATCAAACTATATGACTAGTGAAGAGCAACATGAATCAAACATAAGAAAATATTTATAATTTTTTTGGTCTATCCTCCTTTTATTTTACAAAATGCTATAAAAAAACCTAAAAGTATGGCATAGAATATTATAAAAACATTCTAATGGATGTCTCAGAACATTCTCAGCACATTCTAATGGATGTTCTCAGAACGTCCTCAGCACTAGATAATACCTTGGCCTTTGCCACATTCTAGGGATATGCAAATCAGAAATTAGTTTCTCTCTCTCTTTCCACTGGATTAAAACCACTTAGTTGTTAAAAAAGTTTTTTTATTGACGTTTCGGCTTTCTATATTTTTTTTGCAACCAAAAGAGGTAACTAATTAAAGGTTATGAAAAAGATGGATGAATTTTAACGGAGGATAATGAGTATTCAATTTTGCAATTTTATTTTTCGTATTTTGCATAAAAAACAATAAATTTTGAAAATAAGCATTCGAGACCAAGTAGATATTGTAGAAAATATAATTCTAAACAAATTTATTCCTATACATTTTTCGCCTTAGAGCCATACTTTCCGAGATATATAACAATATGAAGCGGGAGAAATAGCGTCCGGGGACTAGGTTTTTCGAAATCAGCGCATTTTTTACATAGAAAGCACTTGGTCCCCAAGTGTGGCAAGCCGACAATCAGATCGCCCTACTTTTGGAGCCAATTTGAGTGGACTAATGCCGATCAAAACAACTTGTATGCACATCTATGAATTTTTTTTTATATATTTCTGTAGTTGAAAAAAACCAATAGAGTAATGATTAGGTAAACTGTTCCTGTTTTTAAAGTCGTAGTGTTTCTTATGTTCTTTTTTATACGACAGATAATATACATTCCACTTAATCAACTAAAATCAACAATTTCCGTTCCAGTTTTTGAGTACTTATTTTTTATTGGTTTAAAATATTCAAATTAATTTGTTTTTATTGCAAAAGTAGATAAAATCTACGGTGTTCTAATGACGTTAAAATATCAAACGGCTATATGAACAATTAGTTCTTTTCGTTTATCTTTGTCTACTGTCACAATATATTTAAATTATGGCGAAGGCGCCGGAAATGGTTTGCTCCTAATAATTACAAAAAAAATCGTTGCAAAATATTATTTGATTTATGAACACTAAAAGATAGCAAATTTGTTTGCTTAAAAATCCTTGATAACTATAATTTTCGTGGTATTGCAAATTCATTGCAAAATAAATACATGATTTTTTTTTTACTAAAACAGTTGACGTAACACCTATAGAAATTAATTAATTTAGTTATTATTCATATTGAAAATTTATTATTTAAATTACATTTTCTTCTTACAATTATAAAAACATTTGCGTCAGTTCATGAAAACTACCTCAGAACGCGTGGTGGTCTCATCAAAAGCAAATTAAATTGATTATTTGAATAGCTTCCGTATACATATTTTATTTAAGAATATATTATAGTACAATAAATATATAAATAAATCAAATTTAGAATTTGGAACTCTCTCTCAAAATTCTACATCCATTATTTATTGGTTTTTTTTAAGAGATACCCATCCGCGAAAAGGCCTTTTGTTAATTTTGTCCACTACCTTCTATCTAGCCGTTGATGGGGGTGTCGATACATTGCGACCTATAAGATATATTATTGTGACCCCTTCTGCTGCCTATTCGCTAAGGATCTCTCAACGATTAGAGCATTTCCTACTGTCCTATTGCTTTCAAACAGTTCAGAATGTCGGTAGGCTTCAGATTAGGAAGATCTCCCTCTTCTATTTGATATTCTCCGAGGTATCGTACCCTTGGATTTTGCAGGGTTATGAATTCTGAGAGAATGTGGGTAGAGGTTTCTTCCTCATCCTGGCAAAATCTGCATTCTTCTTTCTCTACTAATCCGAGTTTACTTAGGTGCCTTCTCAACCGGCAGTGCCTTGTTAGGATACCCGTTAGTATTCTGAGTTTGTTTTTACTTTTACTGATGCAGTCGTCTGATCTCTTCTGGTTATAGTTTCCCAGTAGTTTCTTGGCCTACCTCATTCGTTGTAGTAGTATTTGGATCTTCTGTTAGATACTTCTTTTCCAGGTTCATCAAGTATTGTACTGGTGCTTATTCCGCAGAAGGGTTCAGGTCCCAGAAATTGTATTTCAGCCTCTTTTTTTGCGAGTACGTCTGCTATTTCATTACCCTCCACTCCAGTGTGTCCCGGAACCCATAGGAGGGTAACAGTGTTGTTCTTGCCTCTGTACCTTAGTTGACTCCTCTTCCTATCTTGCCTGCCATCTGTCCATCTTAGTCTTCCATCTCGTCCAAAGGTGGTATCCCGGCGATTAGTGCCATCGCCTGTGCTGACATGGTCCTATACATGCAGGCTACCCTCGTCTTTCCAATTGCATTATATGGAGCAGAATCGTGGACCTTGAAGGCTAGATACATTGCTAAATTGGACAGCTTTGAAATGTGGGTTTAGAGAATTCTCCTGAGAATTCCATGGACTGCTCGTAGAACCAATGTGTCAATACTAGAAGAACTACAAATAAAGGTAAGATTGTCAACCATAGTAAGACAACGAATTCTCAAGTTTTTTGGACATTTAGAAAAGCTAGTAATACAAGGGAAAATCGAAGGTATGGGACCTAATGGGCGATATCCGAAACGATGGATGGACCAAATAAAACACTTTTTGGGAAACTCGCTACAAGAAAACATGAGATGCATCCCAGACAGAGATAATTGGAGAAAAATCACAAATACCGTAACATAAATGACAAACATAAGATCACGACCAATGAACTAAACGACTAGAGAGAGATATTTCTGTGGTATCCGGGGCCCATTATATTTAGTAAGATTCTTGTCAACGCAGCCATCTACCTGTTGGCTTTCTTACACGTCTTCTTCACATGCTCCGACACGCGCCCACCAAGTACTTCACATTTGCAAACACGTGCGATATTGGCAACAGCGCCACTGTGATAAACGAATTTCAGCCTGACGACTCAAACTTCCATTTCCTATGAACACCTGAATCCGAATTCCAGCACGTACACGCATTCTTGAACGTAAGCAGGTGGGCGGGACTTAACAAAGGCGAGACTAAACGCTTAGAAGCGCGAATTAGCAAATTATTTTAACCAGACTAAACGCTTGGAAGCGCGAATTAGCAAATTATTTTAACCAGTGTGTCGTCAGCTGCGAAACCAAGCGGACTGCTTCGTTGTTAAACTACAACGTAATATTTTTTAAATTCAAGTGCGCTTTTAACCCTGAACCCTAAGACTTTTCCTTAATCGTAATTTTGATCTTGTGGAATGGCATTCTTTTTGAAGTTAATTTGATCGGTAAAAGCGTTCGAGGGAAAGAGGTAGACATCAGTGACTGTTTGGACTTTTTAAACAGATTTAGAAAAAAGGGATATGTGGACGCAGAAGCCTCCGCTAAAGAAATAGCTGCTGAACTTGGTCTCGAGCCTGTTTTTCCCGAAAAAAGGATTCGTAAACGATAACGTGTTTTTTTGTATGAGGAAGTGTAATCGTTATCTGAAGAAACCTTTGTGAGAGAAGTTTTTTATCCATTAGTGGATAATGCTTTGAACTCACTTAATAAGAGGTCAACTGCGTTGAAAGAACACCAACAAGTGTGAGGATATTTGGGTAAAGTTGCTCAACTTCCAAGGGGGGAGGGGCGATTAAAGCCTTGCCTCGGGCGCCTACAAACTACGCGACGGCCCTGGTGGTAGAATTGTGGAAGGATTTAATTTTTCATTGTGTGAATTGTAACATAAGTTAATAAAGAAAATAAAAATTAAATGTATGGCAAATTTACTGTCAAAATTAGACATTTACTTTAAGGCACTAGTGCTTTAAAGTGATCGTTTTAAGGCACTGGTAAATTTTACATTACTTCCACTATTTAAACATTATAGGCAAAAATAAATATGTAGCTATTTATTTAGCTTAAAACTTTTTTCCTGGTCTATATGTTTAATGAATCTAGAACGACATATTGAGATAATTGTGTACACAATAAATTATTAAATGATAATAATTGTTTGTTATTAATTAGAAAAACTCTTCCGCTAAGTAATTTAAAAGTAATTATTTTTTTGTTAAAAGTAAGTCGAACTTGTTCCGATAAATAAAAAATTACAGGAATAAAAAATATAATGACTTGCGAACGCAAAAAAATATTACAATTAAATATTAGTTTATTGACAGTCGATGTTTGTTTGTAAAATTTAAAAATAAATAAATTAAAATACCGTTTTGGTATTATGATGTGACAGATGTTTTTCATTAATTTGAAATAATTGTGTGTGGTACATTTTTTTTCGTATTTTTCTAAATATAATGGTTGTGTATTAATAACGCAAACTATCAATAAGTAATTACTAATTTTAATTTTGTTATGCAGCTTTAAAAATTTATTTACATACTTGTTGCGGGCATCTACGCATTTTGTCTTATTTTCCACTGGACCTTTGCACTAATGCGGGGTCGTCAGATGATTTTTTTTTTCTCAAAAGTGGACTAATTACTTACGCTGACCAGATCTTAAATCCTAACTTATCATTGCCCTTCTTCAACTGTATTATAGTTTTTTGCATTCTCTTGGTAAAAGATCACTTTTTGATTCCTAATTTGGGGGTCGTGGTTTAGCAATTTCTTCCTTTAAGCGCACAAATAACGCCATATTATATTCGCTGTTGATGTTTCCCCATTTCTAAAGGTAATCGATGAGTAGATATACAATGTTTGCATCAGTCCATCTTATGCGTCAGTGCAGTTCTCTACATATGTATCAGACCGATCCTGCCAAATCTCTATCCCCAAAAAAAGGACCCAAGAGCTTCCAAAAAGAAACGGTGGTCCTCCAAAAAGAAACCGTGGGTCGACAAAAGGATCCAATCAGACCAGTCTCAGACCAAAGACCGTGGTCCTCCAAAGTAAAGGAACCAATCGGCCCAAAGAGACCAAATATAAAAAGACTACTAACCGTATCCCTAAAATATCTTATCAATACTTTATCAACACACGAAATTCTGATTTTTCATTGTTTTAAAATTAAAAAAGAATCATAACTAAAACCATTGTAACTTGTGAAATTGCCATAAAGTTTTGATACGTATCGTTTGAAGGTTAGTATTTCATAAAAATTTTATGGCCCTAGGAAAAAATATCGCGAACAAAATATACTATGCATTTGATCCCCAAACAAAATATCCTCGTAAAAAAGTATCCCTATACATGATATCCCTGAACATAATATACCCCGCTACAAAATATCCCTGTCAAATTGATTGATATATCTTATTTTTATTACATTTGCAGTACTGTCATTTTCTCGTTTAGCTTCTTGTGTAGAACAATGCTTACTCTTATATTTATCACATCTCCAAATAAAATTTTTACATTCTTTATGAAGAGTATACAGAAATCCATCTGCATTTAACAAATTTTTTCCTTTCTGCCTTTTAATAAATTGCAAAGGCATTTTAAATGAATAAATAAATAAACAAAAACGAGAGATTCATAATCTAATTGACAGGGATATTTTGTACGGGGAGATATTATGTTCAGAGATATCATAGGGATATTTTTTTACGGGGATATTTTGTTTGGGGATCAAATGCACGGAATATTTTGTTGGGGATATTTTACTGGGGATATTTATGCCGGACACCAAATTTTATGTACTTGTCAATCTCATCCTACGAATTTGAGTGACCAGGTAAGACAAGTTTATTCATTTTATGAATAACTAAAAATGAGATCTCTCAATTAGTGATAAAAAGATTGATTTTCTGTTTCAGACTTTCATGTGAATATTAGGTAAAAACATAGTTGAACATACCTACATATGATCATATATTTTAAACCAGGAGAATTGTCATGTAAAGTTCTGAAGATATTTGAAAAAACCAAAGTTTCAAAAGCACATGCCCTAAAAATCTGTAAAACCTATTCATTTTGTTGGTGGATCCAGGGGTGGCTGAAGGGGCCGCAGTCACCATTTTAGGTCATGTTTTTTAATATATGCCATAGCCCCCCGACCCTCAATCCCACCTGGGTGGAAGACAGCCCCCCCTTGAAAATCGACTGGATCCGGCCATGATTCATTTACACCCTTTAGAGCATTTTATAATAGAGAAAAGTTAAAAATTAGACCAAGGTAAAGCTTTTTATAAGGTTTCATTTATGCATTTAAGATCTTAACTAACGAAATATTAATTTGAAAGGATACATTTTCATAAAATATTGCACTAAATTTTGAAGGCTGCAAGTCTACAGATTTGATATATTAATAACATAATGGTTAATTTTTTTACGGTCATCGATAGCTACAGCTAGTTAGAAGCCGTTGTTGCAATCGTTAGGATAAAATATTATTTATACCATGATTTCAACACTATTTATTGTAACAAATTTTGTGCAATATTCGTTTCGCTAATGTGGATTCCTTCGTTTGCTTTCAAAGTACCTCAACCATAAAAACGCTTCATCCAATATTAATATTTAAACTTTTACTCACTAGCACCTCGTCTAATGAGTATACAGAGTTAAAAACGCGTAAAAGCGAATGTTTTATTAATAAAATTTTAGTTTTATTCTTTTCTAAATTCTATTTATACAATGTATCTACGAAAAGTTGGAAGCATAAGGAAAATGTTTTTATTATTAATTTTAGAAAAAAAAGTTATTCTTCATAAAAAGCTCTGCATGATCTTATATCTGAAATACAATCATCAGATATAAAAAAATTTCAGTTGCATACGAGGTTCGTCATAAAAGATAAATTTTGCTCAGGAGAAGAAAAGTTGATCAAAATTGAAAGTTACATTCAGATATGCAATTACATCTATTTAGCATTTCAATCTCTTAATATTTTCTGGCATTCTTTAGAAATAATCCCATCCAAGTGATCAACATATGGAAAGGGGTTTGTAAATCAGCTGTTTTAAGTAACCCCACATAAGTCAGGAGATCTGATGGATTTAATTGCATATCTGAATGTAACTTTCAAATCTGATCAACTTTTCTTAATAACAATTTTCGATATGGTCAAAAATAAAGGTATTTTACTCTTGAGCAAAATTTATATTTTTTGACCAACCTCGGATGCGACTGAAAAAATTTGCGGTCGCACACGTGCGATTTGAAAAGGGGCGCCGAAATGAGAAAAAACATGAAAAAATAATTCGGTAAAATTTTTTATAGTCCAGTAAATTAAAGACAGAAAAACCCCAAACCTGGGCATCAAGTCTGTCCGTAGGTACATTTACTTCCGAAAATCTCAGCTACTTGGAATTTGTGGAAGGGTGGGAAAATGGCTCTAGAGTTCCCGAAAATCCGTTTTTCAACGATATCTGCCCCAATATGACACATTTTTGTTTACACAGAAAATGAAGAGCAGTTCCATTACCTACAAAAGTTGTCCCTATGATTTTTTTCGCTACACTAATATTTTTTGCAAAAACGGCGTTTCAAGAATTCGCAATTTTGAGAATCTGAAAGTAATATCCTTCCGTTTTTGTCTGAAGACAAAAGATAAGGCAATAATAATAACCAATTTTTTTCACACTTCCTTCTGTTAAAGTTTCATATCATTTTCCTTCTAGATTTTCCATCATTTCTTGTTGTTTTGTATCATTATAGTTAGTGCAAGGTGATTTTTAAATGAAAATAAAAATAGTTTGGGAGTGTTTTTTTACACCTCTTAATGTTACTCAGGAAATTATTTTTAAATCAAGCAAATCTTATTTAAGTCAAGTAAACATGACTTTTGCGTTACAGGAAAAAATTAATAACAACTTACACAGATTAAATATGTCAGCCAAAAATAATTTTCTATTCGCATGTATTTAGTATTGTTTTCGTTTATTTCTAAGCATAGTTCTTTCGCTTCTCTGTCCAGAAATATCACTAGTGTATAATATGTATAGGACTGCCCCTAATACACTTCCTTGTGGCACTTCTATCTTAATTTTTTTAATTTCAGAATATACTTCTTCCTCTTTAATCCTAAAGTATCCTTCTGATATATAAGATGTTAATAATTCTGAATACTGTTTTGGCAATAATCGATTCATTTTGTGTTTGAGTCCTTCATGCCAAACTCTATCGAAAGCTTGCGCCACATCAAGGAAGGCAGTAGAGCTTTTCTTCTTCTTTTTTCGATAATATTAGTTATTCTATGGAGTTGGTCTATAGTTGAATGGTTTTCTCTAAATACAAACTGGTGTGATGGAATAAGTTTCTTTTCTTCTTTTTAGTAATATAAAACTAAATACATGCGAATAGAAAATTATTTTTGGCTGGCATATTTAATCTGTGTAAGTTGTTATTAATTTTTTCCTGTAACGCAAAAGTCATGTTTACTTGACTTAAGTAAGATTTGCTTGATTTAAAAATAATTTCCTGAGTAACATTAAGAGGTGTAAAAAACACTCCCAAACTATTTTTATTTTTATTTAAAAATCACCTTGCACTAACTATAATGATACAAAACAACAATATTGAATTAAATGAAAACTTTGGTCTACATGCGCGTTGTCAAAGATTTAATTACAGTAATTATAAATTGTATATCTACAATAGTTGCCTAATTACTTATTACTTTTCTACATAGCTTTTATTTTCCGGAAACTAATTAATAATTAATAACAATGTATAATGTGATACGCCAGTGTGTTCCACTTTTATTTACCGTTATATGATACCACGAGTTAGTAATTTGAAAATTCTAATTATTTTTTAGAAATAAAAAAAGAATTTTTTTGTTACTGTGAGAAAAAAAATGTGTGCGTAGCTTACCTGAAGTAACAACCAAAGCTGTAAATGTTATCGATTTGTATATGACCAACAAACATTTCTAGGGCCTAGTTCGGCATCAGCCAACTTGCTATAATTTCAGTTTTAATAAATTAATATTACACCACCTAGAAAAGTGGAAACCCTCAGCATCAGACATGGATTGAACTGTTCTGAACATCTTTAAAGCAATGGCAAATAATAGGAAGAAACTGCTAGTGACAACATTAGGCAGGTCATTAAGATATTGAACAATAGTGGTCCCATGTGAGATCCCTGAGGTACCCCTGAAGGAACTTCAATTGGACATTATTATCTTATTGGGAATTGCAAACCTACAAAAGTTATTTAAATCAAACTGTAAACTCTCAGCATCAGACATGGATTGAAGAGTTCTGAACATCTTTAAATCATCGGCAAATAATAGAAAGGAACTGTTAGTGATAACATTAGGAAGATATAAATTTAGTTTTGTTAAAGCATTATTATTATTATTATTATTATTATTATTATTATTATTATTATTATTATTATTATTTTTTTCTTCAGTGTCAACGGCATCGACTACTCTGGTCATTAGCCTCGTGTTCTGTGTAGGCTTTGTTACTGTTTCCCAGCGCCACTTTAGGAACAGCACTGTTAATTAGAATCCAACAGTGAATGGTCGAGTGGAGAATCACACCTGGTATATGAAAATTAATTTCTAAATTTTTAATTAATTAAAAATCAGAAAATGATTTCTGCCGTCGGTGGGATTCGAACCCACAGCCCTTGGATTATGAGTCCAGTGCTCTACCACTGAGCCACCCACTCCCTATATTATTATTATTATTATTATTATTATTATTATTATTATTATTATTAATATGCATAATAAAAAATAAGGGACCTAGATCGGACCCCTGTGGGACTCCAGATGGTGTTGGATAAGATTCAGATGAATAAGCCTCTATATAAATAGAGAGAGAGAGAATATGCTTTGTTGTCAAAGAAAAATTACAAAAATTTTATAGACAAAGCGAATTTAAAACTAATCATAATAAAAATAAATTACTAGACAAAACAAAACACAAACAAATTATGAATAACAATTGCATTGGATATGCAATACCCGTCACTATAACTTGATGTTCAAATTAAAATTTGAATTTAATTTAATTAAATTTAATTATTGCTCCTATATGCTGCAACCCAAAAGTCTAAGGCACGTTATAGAATTCTGCCACTGTGTAAAATAGTCTTTCTTGAAGAAAAGCCCTAGTCGATCTTGCTGAACTTATATGAATTTATAGATTTTAAATGTATCGGAAGGTTATTATACAATTTTTTCGCATTGTAGGTAATAGAATTTTTTATTAGGTCAGAGGTGGGAATAGTTAAGTAAACATCAGTATCTAAATTTCTTGTAGGATATCTACGAGTTGGTCTTTCCGATAACTTTTGAATGTGCTTGCGAACTAAGCAGACCGATTCAAAGATAAATAGAGCAGGAAGAATTAGAATTTTGAAATTTTTAAAGTAATTTTCACAGTGTGTCCTTCTACTTAAATCAAATACATAACAAATTGCTCTTTTTTGTAATTTGAAAATAGATTCGAAGTGGTATAAGCTACAAGGACCCCAGAACGGCAAACTATAGCAAAGGTGAGATTCGAATAAGGAAAAGTAGGTTATTAATGCAGTAGTAGGGGTTAGCTCTTTAGAAACAGTTTTAATGGCAAAACATGCAGAAGATAATTTGTTTGCCAAGGTATCAATATGAGTGGACCATTTCAGGAATTTGTCTATATAAAGACCTAAAAACTGAATTGAGTATTCATTAGAATCGGATTATTGCTTAGAGTTATAGGCTGTAAAGTACCTCTGTAAGACATTGCTATGGTTTTACTGGTGTTGAAACAAAGCCCATTCGAGTCAGACGAGGACTTGATAGTTACTAGATCTTTGTTTATGCTAGATTGTAATGTCTGTATATCAGAACAGGTTACGTGTCATCGGCAAATAAAGTAATTCTTCCACTTATTTTTAAGTCTGTGATATCGTTAATGAATAATAAAAATAAAATTGTACCTAATACTGAACCTTGAGGTACTCCACTGCTAATTGGCATATTTGAAGAATCCTCACCATTAGCACGCATCTGTTGATTTCTATGTTCTAGGTAAGTTTTAAACCATTGCAAAGGAGAACCCCGTACGCCATAAATTTATAGTTTCTTCATTAAAATTTCATGATTACCTAACACAATCAAAGGCCTTTGCGAAGTCACAAAATACTGAAGCTGTGAAAAGTTTATCATCAAGTGAAGTATATATTTCATTAAGAACGGAAAACATTGAGTCACTAGTGCAATTTTTAGGTAGGAAACCATACTGATGAGGTGTTAGGATATTTTGTTTGGAGAGTTCTATTTTTTACATATGATTCAATCCATCTTAAGAGAACGCCGCTCACACCGACTTCGGCATGTCTAGGAAGTAGTATATTATGACTAATTTTGGTCAAAAGATTTGCTGAAGTCTGTGTAAATCGCGTCAACTTGAATTGTTTTATCCAGGTTGTCATGTAAAAAAATTCAGAGTAACAAAACAGATTAGACTCAAGAGAACAATTTTGGTATTATTGATATTTTGCTAATAGCTTTGCAAGTAATAAGCCGTGGTTGGCTATCAAACGCTTTAAAAAAGTCAGTGTATATGCAGAGGTAGATCTGCCTCTACAAAGAGGATGTTGTTCGCTAATTAAAATATTTTTGAAGGCCAATGATAGTTTTTTAGAAATCAAACATTCCAATATTTTTGGTAACTCTGGTTGATTGTAAATGCCTCTGTAGTTATTAACAAACTGTGTTTCCAGGAATTGCCCAAGTAGCATTATAGTGCCAGAAACTGATATCGCAACTCCGATTGGGTGGCTACTACGTAACAATCACTAAATCTACCCCTACACAGTAAGAAGAACTTCATTTTATTTTTGCCTAGTTTTAGTCAGTCAGTTTTAGTTCGCCGCTGGGAGCCACTTAATAGTTTTATATTATTTTGGTGCCACATCAAACCATATCACTTAAATACCACTTAGAAGTGGCAGTGATCTTAAAATGGGCGTGATAGTTTTAGTGTCGTTAAGTTAACAGTTATGTCAGGTTATATAGAGAAAAAGCAAGGAAAATGGAAGAAATAATATGCAGGACAGAAAACGAGCTACAAATCAAAAAGACATGCGCACTGAACAAAGTTTCGTGTTTAGTGTCGACCACCACACCACGTAGCTGCCACCAAGAAAGTGTTTCCCATTTTAGTCACCAACACGTTATAGAACCGTTTCTATTAAGTGGCAAAGACTTTAAAGTTTCTAATGTCGTGGCCGCCACGTTCCGTCCACGAAAAATGCTACTTGGAGAGGTTAATGTTATTAGATCGAAACATAACGAAAGACTAAAACAATTCGTAATTATTATGTTTCTCTGAGAAGTATTTCAATCTGCTACTACTTTTCTCTATTCAATTTTACAATTACAATCCATAATTCAACAAGTTTTTACAAGAATTATAATAAAAACTTACAAGCTGAGGATATGACGCAAAATCTAGTTAAACGAACAAATTTAAAAAATGTATAAAATCATTGGCTATTCTGCGGCAGACAAGAATAAGCAACGGCTTACCTAAAAGATAAGTATTTTCCAAGATAAGTAGGTTGATTATATAACCATCGCCTGAAAGAAACACTAGTTGATATTTCATGGCATAAACGAGAAAATAATCGACCCAAGGTCGTTGCAGAGTTCTTTCACTTTTGACACTGAATTTTCTTCTCCCAGTTTATATCTAGACCCGCTGCAATTTTTGCTACTGCATCCGGTCATTAAATGATACAAATAAGTAGAAATTAATTGCTTTCGAAAAACCAGAGTGTTTGTTTATTTTTTAATTTAATCTTTTATCGTATTTGATTATAAATTATTTATGTTCCATAAAAGATATTTAATAGAAATTGTAAATTTGTCCAAACGAAAAAAATAGTAGAGAAAATCAAGAAGATGATTTCTTTGATATCTATTCATGGGGTTAATGCGAGGTTTATAATAAATATATGAAAAAAGTACACCCAATAGAAGTGATGTCAATAAATTTCAGTGTTACAATAAATAATGTACAACTATAAACATGAAATTAAATACGTTGTTCTAACCCTAACCGAAAAAGATGCAAATGAGTCTTAAATTTCGATAGATGAGCTAAAGTGTATTGTAAATGGAATTCAGCTCTGCAACTGTGCCAAACTCCAATACAAAAATAACCCAACGTACCTATCCATTCAAAAATACTGCGCATCATATATGATGCCTCATGGCAGTGATAAAACTCTTCATAAAGACTCTATTTAGAAGAGAAAATGACACACTTAACTCCAACATCTAGAAGACGATCCAAGTGATCAAATCAGGCAATTATACGTTTCCATTATGGCGGCCCAACATATGCTGGCCAGATCTGGCCGGCACGGCAAAGCACCTGTAGCTGTTGACGGACCGGTGAAGGCCTTCATCAGGGCCAACAGTGACTTTTTAACGACGGCCCTTCGAAGGCCCAATCCCAGTAAACACAGGATATCCAATGGACATCCATCAAAAGTCCATAATTGGTCCATATAGGACATGTACCAGAAAAGGACGTCCAATGGAAGTCTAGTTGACGTCGTTCATGGACATACAATGGATAACCATTAATGTACATCCAATGGATATCCTTTTCCGGTCAATGTTCTTGTGGATCAATTATGGACCTCTGATGGACCAATTAACTTCGAAATAAATTTAACCAATTGGTAGCATTGTTACTGTTGGCATTCGTGGGAATAATTTCAACTTCACAACTGACAATTGAGAGGTTATTTATTTGGGTCCAAGTTCTAATGGATTTAGAATATATTCAATATTCAGTTCCATTTTCCATTGTTAATAAGTTCTTCAAAAAAGAAAAGAGATTTGTGTTTTGATCACCAGGTAAGAATGGAGAAAAACGTCGTACGAAAGAAGTACTTAAACAAAACCTATAAGAGAACTCGAAGAGAGATAAACTTATCTTCTACCAGTGACGCACAAATCCTTCCATCAAGTCCTGCTTTTGTTTAACCACCTGCTTCGAGCTTTCAGTCTGTTCCCAATATATGTGATTTCAATAATAGTAATTCTGGGGAAAGTACTAAAGATTGTGTGTTCAACAGAGTCAACAAATATCCTAAAAGTGGCAGTGTTCAGTCTCCATTCACAGAAAACGAGCTGCAACATAATAATAGTGAAGCTGGCTCATCGTCATCAGAAATGTACGTTTGTTTCAGTTTTATTTTTAAATTAATTATTTATTTTAGAATATTTTTATTTCATGTTCTGTGTTGTTTAAAACATTTTCATATTTGAATATACATTTTTATTCCGTAAATGGGTTCATACATTGAAAGTGGTGCTGATTGATCTATTTATATGTAGATTGTAGTAATAATGCTAGACGTCTGGGAAAATCTAATGCATTACATTATTTTTTGGATGGAAGGGCATTTCTCAAAAACTAGGAACTGAAGTATATAAGATGTCCATCACTGGTCCATGTAATGTCCATTTATAAGTCCAATAACCCTCCATCAGAAGTCCAGATAACATCCATGAAATGTCCATCGAAGATCCAATTATTGTCCATTTTGGTAAATTCATGTCCAAAATATGTCCATTAATGAGTCCAATAAACCTCCATCAGAGGTCCAGATAACATCCATGAAATATCCATCGAAGATCCAATTATTGTCCATTTTGGTACAATTCACGTCCAAAATATGTTCATATTAAATAAACATGGACATTCATTGGTGGCCAATGGATATCCATGTGATATCCACTGCACATACCTTGTCCATCAAGCGACATCCACTGGATGTACATATTGTACGTTTTGGATATACATTGGACATCCTTGTATTTACTGGGATGCCATACACTGGGCCATCATTATGTCGATGTAGCTTTGTCGTGGCCATCATATTGCCAGCAGGGCCAGTATTGGGCCAGAAGACGGCCAGAGATTTATTGTTTGCTGGGTTTTATCAGAAGAAGACTATGGCCGACAGATAGACTGGAATAAGGTGAAATATTCAATTAATTTAAATTATTGAATTTAATTTCAGTCCGAGGGTTGTCTTTGGACAATTTCTCACTAAATATATTTAATTACTTTTAAATAATAATAAAAAATACTACAGAATTTAATAATTCGTAAATTGTGTGTTTTGACATATTTCAAACCCTCGTGGTATAAAGATTTCTTAATTCCAATAAATTTCAGTTCACTTTCGCTGTTAAATAAGTATTAAAAAACCATTTCAAATAACTTATATCTCTACCATGTCAATTTAAATTTCCCAAAGGATATTTTCCTTGTAAAATGTACAGAAACATTTTACTACTAAGGCAAAGTGTATATTTAGAACCTCAAGGTATGCAACTAGAAATAAACGTTACTAGACTGGTTGCCTATACTTGAGACATCTTACACAATTTTTATAGAGCTTGATGCCTTGCTGTAACCATGATTTATATGTTAATTATAACGGTAATTTTTTTCCCTCGGCACTTAATTGCAAAGTGTATAATAATCACAAATACTTAACAAAGTATCTTAAAGTGGTCATGATAGACCTGAACGCATAATAAATATGGTGAAAGTGCAAAATAAGATAAAATGTAAAAACAATAGACAACAAATTGATAACCGCCGATAGAGATTTCTACTACTATAAGTTTTTTAAAGTTTTTAAAATCTACGTCCCTCAAGCTGGAATAGCAAAGGCAGCAGAATTAAAAATCAATACATGGAAAATTAAAGGCTAATTAAATGCCCTAAATGAAAATTTTCTGCTCCGCAAATTTTTGCAAAAATGACTTCTGGGCCCCGATGTTTGAAATATGTGAGTACAACTCGTCTGCGAGAATGTACCACGTGACCATCTCGAAATCGGTCAACGTTGCCAAATTTAAATTTAGACAGTTCAACAAAAAGTAGAGCAAAACATATATTTTAGTTCACTTGAAACCTTCGTACAAGAAGAAATAGAAGAAGTGATTAGGACAGACAGCCAAATTATTGGATTCAGACCAATTATAAGCTCTTTAGATCCGTTATGGAAATATTAATTCTTTTATTAAAAATAAAAAACATTTTTTAGAAAAATTATCAAAAATTAAAATGACAATTTTTCAAAGCAAAATATCTATTTTTCAGTTATACGAAGAAAAAGCCTAATTTTCAATCGAAAAAAAAGTTAGTTTATAATAATTAATAATTTAATTAAATAATAATTAATAATTAACAATATATATTGTTTAAAAAAAGTATAATAATTATATTTTTTTTAATATAAAATCGAAAATTCAATGTTTTGTCTTGGCAAAATTACAGGTTATTTAAAACACAAAAAAGAAATTTCCAAATGTTGCTGTCGATAAATAAGTCTCTTAATCTTAAGTTATAACATTAAAATTATAATTGAAATTGAAAATATAAAAAAATTACCGTTTCTTGATGTACTAATAAACATCAATAACAATTTGTTTTAAAACATCAGCCTTTAGAAGATAAAATACAAATACGGTAAAACCATGTTTTTCGTTTTTAATTTTTATCTCTTGCAAAAATAATTTTTTATGAAACCTCTGGTGAAAACGTTCTTTTTTGTGTATTAAAGTAGTACTTTTTTCAAAGCAAAATATTTAATTTTCAAATTTATACGAATTTAAATTAAGAACAAGCCTAATTTTCAATCGAAAAAGTTAGTTTATAAATTTTCAATTCGTGTACGAGAATGTACCACGTGATCACTCCTCACTCTCTCAGCGTCACAAACTCGGTATGTTTGAAACCAAGAGAAATCATCTACAAGTTCGCATAGAAGTGCTCTACTGGGTTGTACCAGTAGAGTTGAGTTTAGTAAGAGAGGAAACATGCGCAATAGTGCCGTGAAGGCGTTAAGTGCAGTGTTGCCGATGCCAATTTATCATATTCCCCAATATCCCAAGTCAAATTCCCAAAATTTGGGGACAAAAATCTGCTGATTCCCCAAAAATTCCCCTCAATAGGTTAAGTACCTTACCTTAGGATTATCTTCTTTGTTTTGACCTTTTATTAACCATTTATCCATATTTGCACAAAATCGTATCGTTATTTCGCGACAGAATACAAAATTAACTTATCTAAAGCAAAGCTAGCAAATTAGAAGCGTCTAAAACTAAGGGAATCACAGAAAGGTTTTCTCTATGTGTTCGCGTTCGCACCGCGCGGAGATAAACGAACTTATCCGATTATAATATGATTTATTATAACAAAGTAGGTACAATGGACAAATGATTTGCTGCTGTGCAAATGGTCTTGAGTTCTATGCCCAATCTGAACTGTTTTTTTATTTTAATTCCGCCTGATTATTTATTATATTGTTTAACGATATGATTTCAAAATCCCCGCATAATGCCAATTCCCAATAAATCCCCAATCATCTTGAGATTCCCCGCAGTTTGGCAACGCTGGTTAAGTGTCGAGACTGTCAAATTAAATTTAGTTTAATTACTATATCTTTGATATTAATAGTTTGCTATGTGATTTATAGTTTTCTGTTTAGGGTGTTTGTGTATATTTCGTTAGGACTCAATCATTAGCTGTTTATTTTGCTGATTTGCTTATTGTTGTTTGAAAATATTAATTAATATTTAAAATTAATAAAATCTATAAAATGAAAAAGTTCTATTTGAAAAACCAACACCAAATAAAAAATATATTAAAACTTACCAGACTGAATCTACAAAACTGGAAAAATATTGGTAAACACAAAAAAATATGTTTATATTGGCTGCGAACTTCACTAAACACTATTTGTTTTAGGAATAAATAAAATATTTATTGGAAAAGAGAATTTACAGATTTCTTTCCCTTAAAGTAGGGGAAACCAGGACTATTTTTATTGTACTAATTTCCGTGTATACAGATAAGCCATGTTAAGCCTAGATTAATGCCGATTTACCCTAAAACAAATTTCAAAAGGTCCTATTTATTATAATCCTAAACAGATTTGAATGTACTTTATTGCCAACATATTCAAAGATTTCCTATAATATACTTTTATGATCAATTCTGATGAAATTTCAGATATCAAAACAGGTAACCGAAAGTTCATACAAAAAAATACTCTTATATTATTATATTAAAAAGACTTTTATAACAGTTTTTTATTTAAAAACCTAAAATGCAACTATCTCATATCAAATTTTTTCAGTCGTATACGAGATTTGCCAAAAAATATGAAATTTACTCAGGAATAAGGTACCTTTATTTTTGAAATACCGGGTGTCCCAGAAGTTTCTGACCCATTTTAACTGCAAATATCTCGGAACTCAGAAACGATAGGAAGGTGCGGTTTTCACTGAACAGTTTCTTTTTTTATATAAAGTTTTTTTCAGTATAAATGTTTATTTAGTAAAATCTTATATAGGGTGTTTTAAAAAAGCGGTCTTTTTAAAATGAAAATAACGTCGATTTTTTTAACGACACACCCTATATATTTTTATTCTATCTGAAAGGTGAACTCTTTCCCTTTACGAAAATGTATAATGTTGAAGTTTAGATGAAAAATAAGTGAGTTATTTGATTTTTAAGGATAGGCAGTTACGTAGACATATACCATTAGATAATTAACAAATGAGCTCTGGATAAAATTATAAATTGAAAATGTATAAACTAATTTTTTCGATTGAAAATTAAGCTTTTTCTTAATTTAAATTCGTATAACTGAAAAATAAATGTTTTCCTTTGAAAAATTGTCATTTTAATTTTTGATAATTTTTCTGAAAAATGTTTTATATTTTGAATTAATATTTCCATAACGAATCTAAAGAGCTTATAATTGGTCTGAATCCAATAATTTGGCTGTCTGTCCTAATCACTTCTTCTATTTCTTCTTGTACGAAGGTTTCAAGTGAACTAAAATATATGTTTTGCTCTACTTTTTGTTGAACTGTCTAATTTTAAATTTGGCAACGTTGACCGATTTCGAGATGGTCACGTGGTACATTCTCGCAGACGAGTTGTACTCACACATTTCAAACATCGGGGCCCTGCAAGCTTTAACTTCCCACACAGCACAGGATATTCCCAGAATATCCTCACAAGATACCAATGTTCTTTTTGCAGAATATTCCTAAGCAAATATTCTGAGAACGATCATAGGTATTGGATATATTAAAATATTCTATGAATATTTATATATTATATTCCTAGTACATTAATATAGAATATTCTAAATACATTCTATGTACAGGGTGTCCCAAATTGGTGTGTTTTGCAGGGTATCTCGTAAGCTAGAAGAGATAGAAGAAAAGCAGTTAAGATGTTATGACTTCTTTTTTTGTTAAAGTAACGATATCCTAATTAAATCTTTAGTAACTCCCTGCAGTTGGAAGATACAGGGCGATTATTGAAAACTGTCGAAAACTACAAGGTACTATAATTTCTTAATTAAGAAAAATATAATAAAACGTTATAAAAACTTTTGATAGATATAATATTAAAGAGTTCAGTGGCGTACAGATTATTTTTTTTAGGGGGCTCACTAAGGAAATATAATGCAAACTTGTTTTTTTTAAATGGGACACCCTGTATATTTTGACGTTTTTCGTTTCCTTTTTTAATTCTCATTCACCTGATATGACATATTATATATCTATTTTCAATGGTTGGAGCTACAGTGCAAATAAACCATTTATGGATGTTATCAGGTGAAACACCTTAAAAAATTGAACACTCAGTAACGAAATTGAACATTTTATTATAAGGATACTGATGTGTGACAATTTTGTTTATCAAAATTATAATTAATAAAAAATAAAACCAGATTAAAAAAATAAAAACAATAAACTTATGAAACAACAAGAAACATTCTAACAACTAATCTACCTATAACTAATTTTATTAGAATGTGAAAATTACATTAAATGTTCAAAATGTCCTCCGTTTTGTTGTAGTAATAATTGACACCTTTTTCTTACTGATCTTACACAATTGAGTATGTGCACTGGCTTTATTTTTCTAAATGCGGCATGAATATTTTGTAATAAATCTTCCCTACTCTAGAAGTTAGTCTTGTAAATATTATTTTATGATTTTATTTTTGGTAATGCTGAATTGGTTGGAGATTATTTAAACGAAAAACTTTTTAATCGATGAAAACGGAGAGCATTTTGAACATTTAATGTAATTTTTACATTCTAATAAAATTAGTTATAGGTAGATTAGTTGTTACAATGTTTCTTGTTGTTTCATAAGTTTATTGTTTTTATTTTTGTAATCTGGTTTTATTTTTTATTAATTATAATTTTGATAAATAAAATTGTCACACATCAGTATCCTTATAATAAAATGTTAAATTTCGTTACTGAGTGTTTAATTTTTTAAGGGTGTTTCACCTGATAACATCCATAAATGGTTTATTTGCACTGTAGCTCCAACCATTGAAAATAGATATATAATATGTCATATCAGGTGAATGAGAATTAAAAAAGGAAACGAAAAACGTCAAAATATACAGGGTGTCCCATTTAAAAAAACATAAGTTTGCATTATATTTCCTTAGTGAGCCCCCTAAAAAAAATAATCTGTGCGCCACTGAACTCTTTAATATTATATCTATCAAAAGTTTTTATAACGTTTTTTTATATTTTTCTTAATTAAGAAGTTATAGTACCTTGTAGTTTTCGACAGGTTTTAATAATCGCCCTGTATCTTCCAACTGCAGGGAGTTACTAAAGATTTAATTGGGCTATCGTTACTTTAACAAAAAAAGAAGTCATAACATCTTAACTGCTTTTCTTCTATCTCTTCTAGTTTACGAGATACCCTGCAAAACACACCAATTTGGGACACCCTGTACATACTAATTATCTTTTATTAAAAATAATATTGATTGATTTTTTTATGTTGGTCATTTTCATATTTTCAACAATAAATAAGTGTAAAAACATAAGCGCGTTAATACACTAATTGCGATTTTCAGGCTCGATTACCAAGTTACGGGGTGTTTTATCAATTTTGGTAATTTCTTTTAGTCGCTGTATATTCGCAACCACACTGTATATTTCTATGAAATTTGGCATGAATATTCTCCTTTACAAGGTCAATCAATACCGTAGTAAGAAAATTCAAAATCCATTTCCGTCTTTAAAAAAAGATATCAAAATCATTTTGCTTTAGAACAACACCCTGTATATGGAATTTTAAAAAATGAATAACATATTCGAAAAGAGGGGAAAAACTAATTAGGATTAAATATTTTATTTAAATGCACATCCCATTTTACTACCAAAATTTTAACATCAAACTTAAAATTTATAGGATTTTTTTATACGTTTCTATTGATATTTTCATCATTTATTATTACTTTTTATTAAAAACTTAATTTATTGTTTTATTAATAACTTAATTCATTTTTAAAATTTAAAAAATAGGTTTATTAATAAATTTTAAAAACTATATTTGTTTTAATTGCCTTTTTTTAACAAAGTTTTTTGGATCTTTTTATTATACATATGTAAATATGCTAATGTCAAATAATAATACCAAGTGGGCTTTGAAATATTAAGAGCTGACAGCAAAGTGACATTGTGCTTCATTTTTAGTCGAAAAATATTATTGCGTTAAAATCGTGTTCATTATTGTATTTCTTTCGTTTTTATTGTTCTTGTCGTTTGATTTTATTGTCCTTAGTTCTCGTTTAACAATTATGCCTTACAAATTTAAACTTGAGGAATATGCCGATATAGAGAATATGTAAGATCGAAGAATTCCTTCTCATGCAACATTTTCATCAGTTTTTGGTTATCTTCGTGAAAATGGAAAATTTCCTACAGCAGCACCCCACACAGCACAATCACCTTCCTAGAATGTACGTAGAATATTGAAAAATTATATTTGAATATTCTATGAATATACTAATTTCTGATAAGCATATCCCTAGAATGTGGCAAAGGCCAGGGTCTTATCAAAAGCTGAGGACGTTCTGAGAACATCCATTAGAATGTGCTGAGAATGTTCTGAGACATCCATTAGAATGTGCTGAGAATGTTCTGAGACATCCATTAGAATGTTTTTATAATATTCTATGCCATACTTTTAGGTACTTTTATAGCATTTTGTAAAATAAAAGGAGGATAGACCAAAAAAAATTATAAATATTTTCTTATGTTTTATTCTTAAAACTTAAGTTATAAAAAACGTTTTAGAACTTCAAATTTTTTATGCATGTTGCTCTTCGCTAGCCAGATAGTTTGATGGCAGCTTCCATGTGGATGTTCCAAATTGTTTTCTTACACTATCTAAAAATAAAAAGTAAGGCATGTCATAATCATCAGATTGTGACAGTATATGAGACTCCCAGAGTATTAATATTTTATCGAACCATTTCCAATATATTTTTGTATAATCCCGCCAATATAATAATTTGTCAAAAAAACATGTTTATGTAAAAAGTGATTGTCAATGTAGGGGTAGGGCTCCAATTTTACAACTAAAAACATATGCCATGACTTACCTTCATTACTTTCCATGGCTTTTTTTTTCAATAAACCAGGGTTCTTAGTATATATCTTATACTAAGAGCCCTGCAATAAACTAATAGGTAAACCTAACACCTAACCACAAAACTGACGGGTGACGTGACAACGACGTTGCCGTATAGTATTTATGATAAGTTGATTTTTGGTTTTAACTTTTAATTAAATGTTTATTGTAACTCTTGTCACTGAAAATTAATGTACAAACCTAATTAAATATATTACAAGATGACAATGCTGTATTGAGCTGGCGCATTTGATTTACATTACGACTTAGATTTTACAACTACAAAATTTTTCATAGATTTTTCCTAAGATTTCAAATTAACGCGCTTATTTTTTGATACTTATTTATTGTTGAAAATATGAAAATGACTAACATAAAAAAATCCATCAATATTATTTTTAATAAAAGATAATTAGTATGTACATAGAATGTATTTAGAATATTCTATATTAATGTACTAGGAATATAATATATAAATATTCATAGAATATTTTAATATATCCAATACATTCTATGATCGTTCTCAGAATATTTGCTTAGGAATATTTTGCAAAAAGAACATTGGTATCTTGTGAGGATATTCTGGGAATATCCTGTGCTGCCATCCTGAAAGTTCTGGTAGTAAAATGGGATGTGCATTTAAATAAAATATTTAATCCTAATTAAGCAAAATGATTTTGATAACTTTTTTTTAAAGACGGGCCTGGATTTTTAATTTTCTTACTACGGTATTGATTGTCCTTGTAAAGGAGAATATTCATGCTAAATTTCATAGAAACATACAGTGTGGTTCCGAATATACAGCGACGAAAAGAAATGACCAAAATTGATAAAACACCCCGTACCAACTACTCCTTGGGCTATATGCCCCAACAGGTATTGAATTACAGAAGTCCAGACGCGGTTGGTACCATCGGTATCATGAAAGTGGCGAGTGTGGCGTTTAATGAAGCCTTGCAAACGACAGACTCTATATGAAGATTGAATGTCAGACCGGTGTCGAGGATGATTCCAAGATCAACAATGGATGAGACACTATCTAATGAAGCATCATCGACTTTATAGACATTTTTGGTATTGTAGGGAGATCTTGTAAAGTGAATCGTCGCACATTTGCTCACATTCAGAGACAAACGATTAATTTTGCACCAATCGGTGAAACGATCCAAATCTGATTGTAAGGCAGAATTATCACTGGTTTTTGTAGTAAAGAACTTTACGTCGTCTGCGAATAAAAGGTAATCTTGGGGAACGCCGGAAGTTACTGATATATCACAAGAGACCGAATTAAGAATCAAAACACGCTGAGAGCGGTCTGTTAAGTAAGAGTTTAGCAATTTCAGAAGTTGCCAGAGATGCCAATTTGAGAAAGTTTCCTGAGTAACAACTTGTGACAGACACTATCCAAAGCTTTGGACAGGTCAGTGTAGAGAGCATTTGATGACCTGCCTCCATTGATGAAATTAGGTAATCCTGGTATATAGCAAGATTAGTAGCTGTTGACCTACCCCTAAAAAACCCATGCTGGTGAGCAGAAATGTAATTTTGAAATGTGGAAAATAATTCATCAGTCAGAATGGACTCAAATAGTTTCGGTATACTGGAAATCAAAGAGATCCCTCTATAATGTTTAATGTAGGATTTGTCGCCCTTCTTATAAATTGGAATTAAGTTGGAGAATTTCCAGACTGTGGGAAATATTCCGCTGTTGAAGGATTTTTGAAAAATTAGACTCAGCTGTAAAGAGAGCGAGCTACAACAACTCTTTAGCAGTGATGGTGGTGAAATAGTTTCTGTCCTTCCTAAATAATGTATATCTGTTGTCAAAAAATTCAAAACTGTGGAAGTTGTCATTAAGCCAAGTTTCACTTAACATTACTATGTCATAGTCGCAGGAATGGGTGCTAGTTAACATTTCAGCTGATTTAGTTCGTAAACCTCTCATGTTTTGAGAATATAGGGTGGTTTGGTCGTGGAGAAGAGGAGTTTTGGAAGGGTTTAAAACGGCGGAACAACAAAATTTGACTCTTTAGTTAAATTAGCTTCACCGTAGTTGGAATCGGTTTGTGGATTAGAATTCAAAGAGTTTCTATGCTGTAATATGCGATGTATAAGTCGAAAAAGTTCAGTTTTATGAAAAAAATTGAGCAACCCATTCTTATTTACAACTCTAGATGGAATAAAGTGTGAATGTTAATGTTTTACTACTCCCAAGGTAAAATATTTTGGTCCAAAATATTTCATTTCTTTGAACAAAGTTGATGTCTACTTCCGGAAGTAACCCGAAGTTGAAAATATTTTCATTAAATAGAGCGTACTGACAAAGCCAATTTTCAAATTTCAAATGTCTATACTTCTCTATATATGGCTAATAGGCCAACTACGTGACACACCAGGTATGTAGTTGTAGTATTTTTTTGGTTCATTCATTAGACATTTCAGCCTCGTGTGCATTTTTGCATATAGGTCACTTTGTTGACCCACATGCATTGTAGTACGTTGCAACATTTTTCTTCGTAAAACGGGTCCGATCGGAAAATGCTTCGCTATTGAATTATCACTTAAAGAATTTCTACTGCACTTTAATTGCACGGTACTCGAGAAATTGGGAAATAATTGTTATCTTCGGTTATACGGCTATTAAAAAGTAAAGTTCTGTATTTCTTCAGTTTATCTTGAGTGGCCGTTTACGGTTTTCTGTATAATGCTCTGATCGTTGTTTGTGTTCAAAGAAATAAGGTAGGGATTTAATATTTATATTATATTAAATAATTTATTTCACTAATACCTTCAGAAATATTAATACTTTTATGGAAAATTATGTGTTTGTGATTATATGAATATATCTTACAAAAATTGAAAATAACTTTTCTCCACTAGTGTACGCAAAGTAACTACTTTGCGTATTGATTTACCTGCGCGAAGTAGCATTTTCCCGCACACTTGCACTTTCCCGCATACTTGCAGCACATGCTTATTTTAAAGCAAAATTACCATATTATAGACGCGGTTTTTCTTATATTTTATATTTTTTTTAGTAATGTACGTATATTACAATTGTACTTTATGCAAAAATACTTGATTTTTTTTATATTTAAACAAAATAAGAGCCAAATTAAATAATGCATATTTAGGTATAGTCACAGATTAGAGAGTTACGATTGCCGCTTTCTGTGACCTTGGACCTTTAAATTGGAGTGCACCCATGTTCTGAAAAGAACATCCCGGGTACAGTGTTGCCTTTTCATTCATCATTCATCAATTGCCATTAGAGTCAGAAATAAGAAATATATTTATAAAATATTGTGTTTTTGCTGTCATAGTGTTCTGAAAGATAATATTTTTGGCATAAATAAACATTAGAAACTTAAGATCAAAGTAAATTGTTAATACAACGATTTCATGAACTGGCAAATGCACTAGTATGCAAGCCATAACCAAAGAAAGAAGAAGAAGAATAATTTCATGAATGTGTCAAAAGATCGCAGACTGCTGACCAGTGTTACCGTTTGGGTAGAAATTTCCCCCTTGGGTGAAAATTTTGACTCTGGTGGCAATTTTGGGTGGATTCAATATTTTTTGGGAATTTGGTCCCATAATGACATTTTTGCTAGTTAATTTTGTTTGTTCTTTTTAATAAGTAGATAATATTTATAAGTATTACGAAAAAAAGGTCTGCGTCACTTGGAAATCCATAATCAAGCAATAAAATTGTAAAATACACAAATTTCCAATATATTTGCATTGGTTTATATATATTATTTATTGAATAAGTGCAATGATTTATACTTTTTGTCAATTCATATTTTGCTTTATATGTATATTGGTTTTTAAAAGTATTTTAGAAATTTCCGATATATTATTAATAGAATAACTTAGGTACACACTGTATATTAATAATTTAATTAATTTATTATGTAATGTTTTTGTTTGGCTTATTGCTTAATTTTACACTTTTGATTCGGCAACATTGCTGCTGACAGCCTTCAAAGTGGGTTTTAAATTGGCGTGCAACTCTATCTCTATCTGTGGTATAGTTTTCATCAACTTTGACTTGTTACAATATTTTTATGTCAAATGCGGTTTGTTCACTTAGCAACCAAAATACATTGTCATACAACGCTTTCATGTCAGTTCAGTGTCAGTGATATTTTCAGTCGCATTAAAAAAATGGACACTGAATGAAGGCTTCCAGAAGATGTCCTATAGTTATTTCACTCGTAGAAAAAATATTGTTCCAAATGAAATTAAATAAATAAATAAAATTAAATTAAATATTCAAAAAAAATAAATATTCAGCTACTTATAATAAAAAAACAAATATTTTTCTTATGTTATAATTAGGGTTTGAATGCAAAACATAAAATGTGACAGTTATATTTTTGAAATATTGTAAAAGTAGTTCGTCTAACAGCTTTGCACACTGATTAGGAAAACTACTATTTTCAATTCGTATTAATTTAGTAATTTTGATATTATTCTGGATTATCATATTACTATGATGAATTTTCCTTATAAAAATTATATACCGGGTGTCTCAAGTTATCGTATACAGGCAATATCTCGCTTATTTGACAAGGTAATTAAAAAATAAAAAAAAACTGCTTTGAATGGCATTAAAGTACCTCCCTAATGACTTATAAAAAAAAATTATTTTCAAATGGCAGCTCCTGTATATTGTCATTGAAAATTGCGTGTCATTATACAGGATGACCCACGACTATTCCCTCGTTCTCTTGTGCCTAAACGGTACGAGATAACAGCTTAATTTTTTTGGTGACATATGTAAATTGATAACATTTATTTGTTTAAATTATTTGCAATTATACAGGGTGATCCAGAAAATTGTAATTCATCAAAGTTATGTTTTTTAAATGCAACACCCTGTATTTTATGACATTTTTAGATTTTACGTTAAAAACTAAGTCAACTTTATTCAACGTTCCCTATATCTATCACTTACCAATTTTGAGAAAATTGTGATTTTATTAAAAATATTCTATTTAAATAAGAATTAAAAACTTTTAAGGTTTTCATTTGCACTATGTAGGATTTCGATATTTTGCACATGGTGTTTAGGAAAAGGATTCTAATTTTTTATTTTTAAAACCGCAAAAACTCATTTAACTTAAATGGACCACCCTGTATTTTTTTATCCTATGTGAAATACCTTTTCATTTTCTATCAAAACCTATTAGTAATGCATATGTATTAAATTAAGGATTAAAAAGTTATTAGGATTTGTCTCTTAAATTGGGAAATTGGGACCTTTGGTTTATCAACTAAGTTGAAAACTATCGTCGACCACTCAACCAAAACACAATTTTAACACACTCTACGCGCGTTTCGCCAACTATGTTGGCATCATCAGGAGTTGGTGATAGACTGTCTACACACGGTGAGTCACGGTAAACGCGACAATCCATTTTGGCTAATCGGTTAATATTTTGAGAATTTTGTTTATTCATGGTTATGTGGGTTGATAAATGCTACATTTTAAAATTATTTTGAATTATACAGGTTGTCCCAAAAAAGTGTTTCGTATCAAAATTGTATTATTTCTTATGGAAGACCCTATATTTTGTTGCATTTATAGACTATATGATAAAAATAAGATAAACTTTCTCAAGTATTCCCTATACCTGGCTTTTTACTTTTCGAGATATTTTGATATTTCTAAAAATGGAAGAAAACCAATAACTTGGAGACCTATGGAATCAGCCAAATCCAATTTTAACTGAAAAAAATTAGACTAATAATTGAAAGCAATAATGTATTTAGAATTGTTTAAAATTATACAGGGCGTCCAAAACGGGCGATTCTTGAATGATGTATTCAAACGACAATATCATTCTTATTTTAAATAGGACACCCTATATTTTATAATCCTATTATCTAGCAAATTCCATTACCTTTTAAAAATTATAAAGGTCTACTATGCCTAAATCAATTAATAATTTATTTTTGTTAAATTTTACATTATTTTTTCACCGTATTGCCTAAATTTAACACCCTGGATTTTATCAACCGACATATCCATGAATAAACAAAATTTTCAAAATATTAACCGTGGCGTCTACCGTGACTCATCACACTGTATAGTACAATACAAAATAACAGTAAAAGTTTTTAATGATTGTAACTGTAGTATGTTACTTTTAATTTATAGTAATAAATGTTTTGTGAATTGTATTGCCGAAATTTTAGAAAAATTGTACATATCGTCATATGTAAAAAAATTGTAAGCAATTTTTTATTAATCGGTAACTCCCCCAAAACAGAACGCCTATGGCGTTGTTAAGGAAGCTTCGCCGTTGCTAAGTGTGATATTTTCATAGTGTTCAGGGTCTACCAGAATATGTGACCTGCTATATGCTGAATCATCTCTCATTTCTGATGGCACTTTCTGCACTTGTCCGACTCGATATTCCTCTCTTTAATAACTTACTTTTTATAGTTGTCAGTGTTGATTATCTGATCATGATCCCTTGAAGAAGGCGATATCAATTCTGGATGGTCCGACAGGTGTTCAGAATAATCGCCTTCTGCATTTCTATATACGAGTAGGCCTTCATGAAAATCATGAAGACTGTCTGGAATAAGGCCAGTTGAAGACATAATCATAGGGATGATTTAGTCATCTTCTAAGTACCACATTTATTGAATTTCTATAGCTAATTCTGTATACTTTCTTCTCTTGGTGCTTATCCATGCTATTATTGTTATTAGGCACATCAATATTTCATCGACTACCAGAACATATGACCTGTTATATGCTGAATCGTCTCTGATTTCTGATGACACTTTCTGCACTTGTCCTACTCCACATTCCTCTCTTTAATAACTTACTTTTTATAGTTATCAGTGTTGATTATCTGATCATGATCCCTTGAAGAGGGCGATATCAATTGTGGTTGGTCTGACAGGTGTTCAGAATAACCGCTTTCTGCATTTAGATTTACATGTTTTGTTGCAGACGTAGCTTGTGAAGCTCATGAAGAGTGTTTGGAATAAGGCCAGTTGAAGACATAATCACCATTTTACTCTCCGCCAAATTATGAAGAAAAAAAAACACTGCAAATAAATAACTAGCTGTTAGGCATCTAAATCTGTACTAATCTTCAAAAGCTATTAAATTGTAATAAAAAAAATTAGATTAGATTACAATGATACCGTATTTTTAACAGAGTTTTAATAGTTTCCTAATTGGGATTTTAAAAGTGTTTTAATTTACAGGATATCCGAATACTTTGGTTTGATTGTCTTTTTTACGATATGTACATAATAATGTTTAATTAGTATATACCTTAAATCAAATATAAAAGTAGTGAACTGTCTACTATTTAGTTGTTAAAAAAAAGTGCCCACCTTCACACCCGGTTGAATCAGGTCTGTTACTTATTTTAAATAGTTTGTAATTTTTTACTATAAAATTATCATTTGGTTTGGTGGAAAAAACTGAAACCCTTGAAAAATTTTAAAATCATTCTAAGCATTTAGTTTTAGTCTGATTTTTGTGAAGTTTTCAGGAAATTCTAATAATTACAAAACTTAGGGTAGATACCTCTTAATTTTTTTTATAAACCTTCTAAAAGTATTTATTTTGTCAATTTTAAATGGAAAATCACAAAAAGAAAGTTCGGCGCCATTCTGTATTAAATCTATGAAGATTTGCTCATATTTTTTTTTAATAAATATCAAGTAGTTTTTAAATAATATGCTTTTCCGCAAATCGATAGGAAATTTTGACATTCCAAACAAAATTTCTTAAAGAAAAGGTCAAGATTTCCTACCACGTTGTTTATAAGGAATTAATTTTATATTTTGAAAATCTCAATGCATTGCAGAATACATTTTCAATTTAGTTTGTTATATTTACAGTTATTTGACAGTTAGTACAATTATTGAACATTGGAGGAACATTATTAGAACTATGAGAAACATTTTGAAAGAAATGCGGGGTAGTAGGGCTATTTTGTTGAACATTTTGTACCGTGAAAATTTTATTTGCCACCTCAGCCTTATTGTTATGAGATTCTTCAATATATCCTTCAGCAACGTTTGATGACTTCCATCCGCCATGCCTCTTTAAACTAAATATGTCGGCACCAGAGTCAGCCAATATTGTTGCAGAAGACCGACGAAAGCCGTGACCAAGTTCAAATAAGTAGCTACTATTTTAGACATTTTTCTAAATTGATGTATTCCTACCACTTGCCTACAACCCTTTCCGCTTTGATATTTAAAGATAAATCGGTCACTGTTGATATTTTCTGGTCTTAACGAAACATACTTTCCATAAACATTCAAGTACATCTGATTAACTACAAATGATCTTGGTTTGTTGGTCTTCGAATCAGGTATGCTAATTAAAATTTTATATTCTAGGTCTTCTATATCGTGTAGAGTCATTCGGACTAACTCATCCATTCTACAAGCCCCAGAAATACCAAATATTAAAACCACCTAATTTATAATTCTTTTAAAATAAGCACTTTATTTTGTTCTTTATGGAAAATATTTAATTCTTGAATACTGGTTCATTTTGTTACTCCAGTATGTCCAGCGATCAACCCCTATTAATCGCGACCTGTCTATCCATCAAGTTTCGAGATTTGAGAACTGGTGTTATATATATATATATATATATATATATATATATATATATATATATATATATTTCTTTTTGTTTTATGAATGTTTCTCTCGCTTTGGCGCGTTTAGATGAGATACTTTTTAATTTGTGTTGCTATGTAAAATTTTCGGATTGTAAATTCGTCTAAATTTATGGTGCAGTGCCGGCGGTTTACGGGTTCAATTTTAATAAATTATTATTTGTATTACATTCATTAAAAATAAATTATTTCTAATTATAATACAAGTCTTAGATTTAGAATGCATGACTTTAAAAATATATGTTTTTATGTTGATATTCTATAATTCTAACCATACAAAAATTATTGTAACTGTCTTTCTTGTCTTTCATATTTATAATTCTTTTGAAATAAGCACTTTGTTTTTTATGGAAAATTTTTAATTCTTGAATATTCCTGAATGTAATCCAGATAAAACGATGATAGTGGTACATTGTGTTTTTCATATGTGAAATTAATCCAGGCAGCAGAGTGACGTCATTTTCACGTCAAATCAAGTACGTCGAAATGACCAAATTATCTACGTGAAAGCGACGTCAATATGACGCCAATATGTCACAGCGAAATCACGTCATTCAGTGACGTGATCTACACGTCTACTAGTTACGAGGTAACATTTCGTTCTAAATCACTATTTATTACCTAACTGTCCCTAGTGACAACTGATGACTGTATATTACTTATTCGGTATACATAGTCACAGGTTGCTATACTCAAATAGCGATTTGAGAATTTGCCTTCACCTTTTCACACTTTCTTTATTCGATCATCAGGACACTTTCACATTTAGCTAATCAAGTTTGGCATCAGCAACAAATTATGAAACTATAAAGTCAATCACTTTCTGACGATTCCAACTTGGTTATCAAAACAGTTCAAAAGATTTAATAGTTAAAATATTTTATTTCATAGAAAAATAACTTTGTTGTTTTTAAAAAGAAATAAACAGTTATTTTCAACTTTGAATGAAAACTTATTCTAAAATACAATAGGTACATGTAAATTTTTTTTGTAAGAGCATATGTCCTATTCCTTTTTCATCTTTCTCTGCACTATTGGAAAATAAGCGTTTGTGTGGAATTATTTTTCGTTTTCTAGGCAGAGGTTCGTTATCATCACTAGGAAAGTCAGAAGTTAATTCAGCTTTTTTATCTTCTGCAAAGCGTTATTATAATCTCCTTAAATCAAAACAAATAATTAAAATATGCCATCTCTGGATATTTATACAAATTCCAAATGAGTTCGAAATTAACTTAGAAGAAAACATTCACCTTATATTTAAATTATTGTGATATTCAAGAGAAAATTATTGTGAAAATTTGAAACATGCAAAAATGATGTCGGGTTTCTAGAAATCTCAAACTAAAATTAAGTAACTATTTTAATCTAAAATGTATTATATTTATAGATTACCTTCTTCAAAAAACGACTTCACTACCCCAAGTTTCATTTGGGGATTCTCCTTTCTTTATTGACTTGAAGTGGTCACCAAACTTCAGCCTTACGAGGCGAGGTGACGCTGCGCATAAATTTAAATATAATAGCAAACACGATTTTCTTCAAAACATAAAACCAAACCGCGATAATTGCAAATAATACATTCTTAATAAATAATTTTCTCTCTGTTTAATATCCAGAGATAAGAGTATTTGAAGTACCAAGCCACTATAAACTACAGAAAAAAATATTAATATTTCAATTCCATTTTCGAAACTATCTTCTTCATCAATTTAATAATCGAACTGTATATTTATTTGTCCGCAATGTTCTTTTTTTTTGCATATTTCACCAGGTATATATTTCTTCGAATCTCTTGACTTTGGTAAACATAATTCCTTTATACTCAATGAGTTTTCTACCGAAATAAATCAATATGGTTGGTACAGAAGTCATGTCTAAATGACGTCGAATGATGTTTATCAAATACGTGTTCGAAACACGTCAAAATGACGTGAATTATTCGTCGATTCTTGACGACGACCAAATGTCACCTATTATCCACGTCGATTCGACGAGAATTGACGTCAGTCTGGGAAATGACGTATACTTTGAACTCACCCAATAAGGAATTTACTTGGTAATTGTTTGGTGTGAATATAAAAATATGAAATATAAAGACATATGTCATTTTATTCAGAATGAAAATAAGGAAGGTCAAAATATATGTGAAGCCCTCTGTAAAGACGCTATACAAAAATAGTTGAAATCAAATTAGGCATAACAAAACTTCACAAAATCGTTTGACTGAAAAAAATTATTCTTATTAGAATAAAAAATACATGATTCATATAGCCACCACCTTCTCAATGAAGTTGAAAACCTTCTTTTTAACGACTTTTGTTGATTTGGATCCAGAATCGGGATGAATCTTAAGGAACATTCTCTGTATGAATTCCGTAGTTGTGTTTTATATTCAAAATGAAATATAAGGCAATGGCCAGTTTCAATGTTGTCAAGCACTTTTCGTAACCATTATCGTTTATATTAGTCTTTTCAAGATATACAAAATAAAGTGTCGTAGCTGGTTTCTGATCTAGAAAATATTGATAGCATTAGTGATACAACATTTGTTATGGACACTAAAATAACATACAATTGAATACTCACCTACTTCAAAAATTGTTGGAGTAAGACGTAGTTCTTCTCTTTCTATGGCAACTATATCCTGGAAGAAAAAATAAACTACATAATTTACAAGCAAACATAATATTAAAAGAATAAGTAGGTACTTAACTTCGATTTCTGGTCGACTCACACCACAAAACTACTTGGAATACAAATAAATATTACTTAGGTTTTAGGGAGAAAAACAATATTACTGCGTTCCAATCTCGCGTAACTCTCAACTAAGTTGCCTAACTCTGAGACAGCGAGTTCTAAAAATAGAAATCCAATAGTCTAGGTGGTGGGGTGTTCACATAACTAAACCTGTGCAATTTCATTCCCAGAATGAATTCTGTAAACCAGTAATTTTCACAATGTATTTTCACGTTGGCGATATTTTTCACATACATTATTCTGCGAATAATTTTAGAATAAGGCATATATAAAGTAAAATGTAGGTCACATAGTATATTTTGTGAAAATTACCATACTTATCAAGTTTTTTACAACCATTTTTTAGAGTGGGTAAAACATTTGAGCGTTTCCAAATATTTTACTTTGCCGGCCCCTCACCAAGGGAAAGTATTGTGAATGCGCTAAAAAAAAATTGAGATAACAACGGATATATCCATTTTGAGGTCCCCTGAGACGATTTAAACGATTTTCAGATGGAAGTCTGTCTGTGTGTCTGTCTGTCTATGTGTCTGTCTGTATGTCTGTCTGTATTCTTCCACGATAGCGTCCGCACGCTTAATCCGATTGAGCTGAAATTTGGTATATTGGTTTCGGGTGATCGGGGATTGAACCCATTTTGGTTGAAATCGCCCCACCAGGGGGCGCAGGAGCCCTATGTACATCGCGAAAAAAATACAAGACTTAAATATTTTATTCGATATTTAGGTGCCTCACTGGCTTGTAAATACATCCTGAAATTTGCATTCCTTAATTTTCAACCTAACCTAAAAAAAATATTTTTTTAACTAAAAAATCGCAACCCCGATTGAGCTGAAATTTGGTATGTGGGTATCGGAACATCGCGGAATGAATCCGTTTGTTTTTGGTTGAAATCGCCCCACCCAATCGCGCATTACAAAAAAAAATAAAAGACCTAAAGTTTTTATTTTGTAATTAGGTGCCTTATTGGCTTGTAAATACATCCTGAAATTTTCATTCCTTAATTTTAAAACTAAGCAATGGAAAAAAAATTTAAAATTTAAAATCCAAATGACAGAAGAAGAAGTAAACAAAATTCCTAAACTAAAAAATTGTTTTACTTTTTTTTTGACATGTGAAATGTTTTTCCTTTTATAATATTTCAAATGTCATTTTTACTTTAAAAAAATTCGAAACGAATTTTATTTTGGGATACCAAATATCTTTTGATTTGAACTTTAAAAAATTTGAACACCAAATTAATTTTTTTAAGTGCCGGGACAGTCTTGTGGCGACACAACAAATTTTTTACCACTTTTGCGATATGAAGAAGAATAACTTCAACATGTCTTTTTTTAATTATCTATTTATTCCACAAAATTACAATAGTGAATAAAGAGGTCCATATACATATAAGAAATAGTGTTGGTCCTAATATAGATCCTTGTGACAACCCGCATTGAACATCAGCAAAACTTTACCGATTTTCCGTTTTGAAGTATGACTGCGGCATTTTTTTGAAAAATATTTCCTTGGCAGTATATTTGCTCTTAAAAAAACAGTTTTTTATGAATACATGAAAATATAAGAACAAAAATCACTAGAACAATATTTAAATAAAACAGCAATGCGATGTCAACTTAACCTAACTTAATGACACTTAAGTATAAAAAATGAAAGGTAATTCATAAAACAATAACACCAACCTTAAAAAAACAATGAGTTCAAAACGCAGCAATTTGAACAAATATTTACTGTGAAGTAAGATTTTTTGAGTGTTACTTAATATTAAGGAAGTATGCGTTTAAGATTTAAATTTAATGAATATTCACGTGCATTTATGAAATTTAAAATCAATTTCGCATGATTAGTTTTATTGTTAAATATTGTAAAGTCATTGATGACGTACAACTATTTTTGTTTTTTAAAAGACTAGTTATATATCATAGTTTGGAAGAAATAAACAAAATGATTATGATTTTATACATGGTGTCCCAGATGTCTGATAAAGTTAGATATCTCCGTTATATTACTTATATCTCACTTTTTTATAGCGCACTGTATAATGTTCTGTGCAATATATGGGTTTTCAATGTTAAAACGTCATATACTTTGTTTGTCACTTTGACATCGATAAAAAAGGTGCATCCTTTTTTATCACGATAAAAACTTATCTTCCTAAATATCTACTAAGCGGACGTCACTTTATTTGTCAAATTTATTTATAATTTCATAGCAATTAAGAGTAAGAGTTTTCAAAACTGCAAAAAATATCTGTGAAATTTTTGAATTTTAATACATTCTTAGTGTTTATTACTGTTTGTTTACAAAAGAACATAGAAACCCAAGAAGAAAATATTAAAATAAGTACACCAATCCAACCAATCTATAATAATTGTATTTTTAGTAAAAATGTTTTTAATTAATTGTTCTGTTAATTATTAATTGTTCAATAAATTAAAGTTTTTGTTTTTTATTCTTATATATTCTGTCGTTAATTTATCTTATCAAAAAACTCGCGAACTTTTCTTTTATGGATAAAAAAAGCTGTTGTGTTTTCACTGTTGACAAAATTATCAAAATAAAAAAAATTATTAAAAATAATATATCATAACTTGTAGGCAAAATTTCACGTTTTTGGATAATTTCGTTATCGCATGAGGAGGCGTTGTATTTTTGTGTATTTTTTTTAATCATTTTAAACCAAATTCGATAGTTTAAAATATTTAAGACTAATTTAATGTTTGTTTTTTAGGTAAAATTCAATCTTTTCTAAATGGCTACCTTCAATGGCAGTATAAATGCTGGATCCGAAAAATACCCTTTATACGACTTACTTTTTATAGATCTCGCAGGTAAAATATGTCACTTGTTTGGATGTTCACTGAAATTTTATGATTTCCAAATGATGTTTTTCAAAATATTACAGAATAATTTGTAATAAAAACTATGCAAACATGTTATTGAGTGGTTATATTTTAATTATTTGCACATTTAAACTGGATTTACTCATTTGTGATCTTAACCATTTGCTATAGCAAAAAAAGCAATGTTCCCTGTTTTTGATTTTTTACCCCCCACTCCATATAGGGTTTCCAAAAAAAAAGTACATGAGTTTTGTAGGAAATTAAATTTCCCACAAATTTTATCCTGATTCTTGTTTTTCTAGAATAGGCCATAACTGAATTACAGCGATCTAAAGTTAGAAGTTTGACAAATTTCCGGAAAATGCGATTTTTTCTTTTTTTTAAAAAGTTCATATCTCCGTATCTACCTGTCCTAGAAGCAAAATTTAAAACGTAAATTATTGGAAATTTAATTCTCTACAACATTGCGTAGAACTCTTTTCTAGCTAAAATGCACTTAAACGAAGATATAAGCGACAATCTGAAGAAATTACAGATTTTTTTCGGTTTTTCCAATATGGCGGCGGGCGCGGAGGGGGAGGAATTGTGCATTTTGCATTTTAAACACTCACTAACCATCCTAGACAATATATCAGAAATTTAGAACTACTGGACCGTTTGTAATCCCCTCTTTTCCCTGGATTATATATGATATACAGTGTATAAAGTCCGCATCATATGGGATTTTTTTTTCCTAATTGCTCTAGATAAATTTTAACTGCATCATTTTTGCCTTGAAAAATGATAACAAATGCCATGTAAATGGTTAATCACGTGAATTTGACAATTTTTCCTTAAAATTGAAAAAAATAACTTATTTTCCTAAATGGATATATGGATATCAATCAACCGTTGAAATTCCAGGGCCTTATTTATTATTATTTTTTTTAGGTTTTATTGATCCTGTAAAAACAACACCCTGTAAAGGGAGTTGAACAAATTTTCTTTCTGTCACGTCAAAGCGGATGATATTAACCGAAATTAAAAAAATGCTGTTTGGCATAGAAAAAACTATTACTTTTGAAAACAGTGCAAATGTATGTATTTCTACTGTGGCTAATACAGCTACATCGGAAAAAACATTTATTTAAAATAAAATCGTTGGGAAAGTATCTCTTACTCGATTGAAAGAATGATGTTACAGGTCCTAACTTAGTGTTTTAACGTTTTAATTGGTTTTGTAAAAACGATATCATGTCAATTTTGCTCAAGTACTTAGTATTAGCCATCCTCCAATTTCCCTCAAGTAGTAGTATTAGCCATTCTCCAAGGTGACAGGGTAATTTCGGTTAATACCATCAAAGAAAATTTATTCAACTCGCTTTACAGTGTGTTGTTTTTACAGGATCAATAAAAACTAAAAAAATAAATAAATACCACCCTGGAATTTCAACGGTTGATTGAATAATACTTTATATCGAGTAAAATGAACTGATGATGAAAAATGATGATGTGCTATCGATGTAGTGTCGCATCAGTCATAAGAAGAATGTGAATCCATTAAAATTATATCATTTTTCAAAGTTTTATTTTTTTCTGCAGAAAACAAAAAGTTCCGCGTTCAATTTTTTTAACTGTTGCTTAGTATCATCATTAAACTTTAAAGTGAGAAAAATAAAAATAGTCTGGTTTGGCTTACAGGGTGTTGTTTTTAAAAAACCAATAAAAATCTAAAAAAGTATGGACCTGAAATTAAAATTTTTTAAAAACATATTTTATTGAGCCAAGGGAGCATACTCAGTGTGCCAAATTTCATTTGTCTGAGACTTATACTTTTGGATATACTTAACGTAGAATAATTCACATATTTTCAAATATCACCCTGTATATCCGTCAAAACCGCAACAAAGCATTTTTTAATACCAGATATGAAATGGCCTCGGTCCATAGTACTTATCGTTTGACTATGTACAGTTCGTCGTGGGACACCCTGTATAATATAGCCAGATCATCTGCGAAAGTCATACATTTGGGAATAATTTTCCGTTTCCATTGATTTTTTCAGTACCCATTTAGAATTAATTAATTTCCATTATTTTTTGTATGGCCTAGATTTTTTATATATTTATTTTTTTTATCTTTTTAGATAGTAGAACAAATTCATGGTTCTTGATCACGAATCCAGGACCCGTCTTAACCCTAATAGGTCTCTGGTTATATTTTGTACTTAAACTAGGTCCAGAATGGATGAAAGATAAAAAACCTTATGAATTACGAACAGTCCTAATATTTTATAATTTTTTACAAGTGTTAATTAGCACTTACTTATTTATTAGAGTAAGTATTTAGTAATGGTGTAGTTTATTTCAAATTATCATTATGCTTATATTAACAGACGGTCGTTTTTACCGATTTTTAAGTTATACACGCCAATATCATAAAAACGAAGTATCAATTCAAAAAAAAGTATTCTTGATGTTTTCTTGGTACATCTTTAGTCATGATAATACTGTTTAAATCATAATTTTATCGTTAAGATTAAGCGAGATAATTAAAAAAAGTTACATGGTGTCACGAGGTTCCTAGCAGTCCTCGACAACGCGATTCATAAAGAGACCGATTTAACCCTTATACACATACAAGTGAAATTTAAACAATATATTGTACTTTTCCCAAAAGGTAATCAGGCCTGTCGAATATTACAGCTATGTGCTCATTGTACTGGATATACAGTGCGGATCATAGCCCTATTTTACTGAGGAAAAAGACATTTGGAGAGACTTTATTAATAGAAAAGAATTTATAACAATATAAAAATAGGGTAGATATTACCTACAGTGCGGATCATAAGTGTTACCCCCCTATCTAACTCGTTACTGGACTCTTGTTAGGAAAATCGCCGAGACAGGTCGACTTTTGATTTATACAGTGTACATTTTTGTATGAATAGTTTACCCCCAATTTCATCCCTTACTGGAGGGGAGCAACCCTTTCGAAAAATTTAAATAGCATGGGGTGGCGAGTGATAGCTCATTTGAAAGGAGGTTTTATTCTCCATTCAACCGTGCAAAAAATTTATATACATATTTTCTCCAATTACGTACATTATGTACATTTGGATCTGCAAATGAATTTAACCCAATTTCCTTAAAAGACATTGGAGCAGGGGCTTAAAAAAGCTTAACTCCAAATTGTCGGGCACCAGTCTCACCGGGAAACGCCGCCATCTTGAAAAAGGGGTACATTTTTTTTTTGCAAAAAATTTTAAATTTGCTTTATTACGTAATGAGTTATTTTCAAACAGGAAGGCAACTAAACTACAATTACAGTTACAATAAATGTTCAAAATGTTCCCCGTTGACCTCCTGACAAAAATAAAGTCTATTTTTAGTTTCAGCTTTGACGTTTTGCAAAAAAAAAATTAAAAAAATAAAATAAAAAAAAAATAAAAAAATTAAAAAAAACACGGTTGAATAGAGAATAAAACCCCCTTTCAAATGAGCTATCACTCACCACCCCATGCTATTAAAATTTTTCGAAAGGGTTGCTCCCCTCCAGTAAGGGATGAAATTAGGGGTAAACTATTCATACAAAAATGTACATTGTAGAAATCAAAAGTCGACTTGTCTCAGCGATTTTCCTAACAAGAGTCCAGTAACGAGTTAAATAGGGGGGGGGGGGGTAACTCTTACGATCCTCACCCTATTACTCAACACGTAATGAAGCAAATTTAAAATTTTTTGCACGGTTGAATGGGGAGTAAACCCCCCTTCAAATGAACTATCACTCACCACCCCATGCTATTTAAATTTTTCGAAAGGGTTGCTCCCCTCCAGTAAGGGATGAAATTAGGGGTAAACTATTCATACAAAAATGTACATTGTAGAAATCAAAAGTCTCGGCGATTTTCCTATTAAGAGTCCAGTAACGAGTTAGATAGGGGGGGTAACACTTATGATCCGCACTGTAGGTAATATCTACCTTATTTTTATATTGTTATAAATTCTTTTCTACTAATAAAGTCTCTCCAAATGTCTTTTTTCTCAGTAAAATAGGGCTATACCTAATTTTATTTAAGTTGTAGTTGGGTAGACTTATTGGCATATTAGGGGGAGGCCATTGACAAAAATAAAATCTACTAAAATGGATTTGACATTTTATTAAATTACAGTTTTATACGCTCTTCTCTTTTCATTTTAAAAATATTTTTCTCACTTCAATTCCCCTGGTAGCGCAGTGAAATTAGAATTTTATATGGATGTAAGAGCTAAGTCATTTTTTTTTAATTTTTTCGAATTTATACATAAAGAGAAGCTTGTAAAAAAATTGTCAATAAATTTGGGCTGGAGCTTCGCGAGATTTGTGCCAAAAACGGCATTTTTGGTAAATAGATTGCTTCACTATTTTTTAAATATCTCGGGCTTTAAGAGTCGTGGAAAAAAATTAAAAAATTAAAATGACCGTGATGAAGTAGAGTGTATCGATCCATATAGTAGGATTTTTTTAAAAATGCATCCTATAACCTCAAAAAACGAATTCGCGCTCATTATATACATATTTTCTCCAATTACGTACATTATGTACATTTGGATCTGCAAATGAATTTAACCCAATTTCCTTAAAAGACATTGGAGCAGGGGCTTAAAAAAGCTTAACTCCAAATTGTCGGGCACCAGTCTCACCGGGAAACGCCGCCATCTTGAAAAAGGGGTACATTTTTTGTATTTTTTCGATAACTCTGCTCTGCGTCATTTTACGTGAATGGCACATAGACGTTTATTGTCGCTTTTTTGAAGCCCTACAAAAAAGGTCCTATGAACTTTTCACCTATTGTCAACCGTTGTCGAGATTTTGGGAAAAATATTAAAAAAATATAGGCATTGATACGTATTTCCGCTTATAGCTCTTTTCCGATCATTCGTATCGAAAAATAATCTATTACGGAACTTGTAGAGTATATAAACACCTACAATTTGGTTTTTTTTTTCGATCTGATAAAAATTGCGGCTTCTAGCGCCCCGCAAAGTTTGCAAGTACACGCAAAATGCATTTACACGGCCCGGTCGGACCGCTCGGTGCGTCACGGCGGCGCAACGCTGCTGTATATATGTATACGTCCCTATTGCAGCGCTCGTGGTGGCACTAATATTTTTTCAAACGCAAAGCTATTAAATAAAGAAAAATCTTGTAAAATAATACTGTAAATATATGTAATAATATATTGTTTTCTTGTGAAAGAAAATAGTCGGGGAGATTACGATAAGTAGGACCCCAAAATTTGGCCGTGTATTCTTCATATTGAGGCAAAAATAGTAACTTTTTTGATGAATAAACAAATTGCGTTTAGACCTTTTTTCAAAAGATACAAGGACTTTTATAAAAAATTATTCAGACTGTTTTAGCTTTACCCAGAATGCACCGCGTGGAGGTACAGTCTATTAGCATTCCTTTTGTGTGTGTGTGTGTATGTGTGTGTATGTGTGTGTGTGTGTGCGCGTGTGTGTGCGTGTGTGCGTGTGTGCATGTGTGCGTGCGTGTTTGTGTATTTATTTTTTCAAAACAAAAAATTACAGTGTTTTGAACTGTAGTTTATACAGTTCTACAACAAAAAATTCGAGTGGAAAAATTCATAAAAAAAATTTTGCGTGTACTTACAAACTTTGCGGGGCGCTAGAAGCCGCAATTTTTATCAGATCGAAAAAACAAAAAAACCAAATTGTAGGTGTTTTCATACTCTACAAGTTTCGTAATAGATTATTTTTCGATACGAATGATCGGAAAAGAGCTATAAGCGGAAATGCGTATCAATGCCTATATTTTTTTAATATTTTTCCCAAAATCTCGACAACGGTTGACAATAGGTGAAAAGTTCATAGAACCTTTTTTGTAGGGCTTTAAAAAAGCGACAACAAATGTCTATATGCCATTCGCGTAGAATAACGCAGAGCAGAGTTATTGAAAAAATACAAAAAATGTACCCCTTTTTCAAGATGGCGGCGTTTCCCGGTGAGACTGGTGCCCGACAATTTGGAGTTAAGCTTTGTTAAGCCCCTGCTCCAATGTCTTTTAAGGAAATCGGGTTAAATTCATTTGTAAATCTAGGGCTTATTTTTGGACATAATGACTGGACTACAATTTTTAAGAAAATTCGAGGATTCATTGGTTATTTATTGCCAATTCATTAAAAAAAAATAATGTGCGCGAATTCGTTTTTTGAGGTTATGATGCATTTTTTAAAAATACTACTATACGGATCGATACTCTACTTCATCACGGTCATTTTATTTTTTTTTTATTTTTCAACGACTCTTAGAGCCGGAGATATTAAAAAAATAGTGAAGCAATCCACTCGAAAAATACTAAAAATGCCGTTTGTGACAAATTTTTTATAAGGTTCTCTTTGTGTATAAAAACGAAAAAATTAAAAAAAATTGACTTAGCTCTTACATCCATTTTCAGAATAATTTCGTCTAATTTCACTCAGCTATGCGCATTCTGGAATTTAATAGTTCCGGAAGAATACATTCAAAATAAAATAAATTTTGCCCAGAGAACGAAAAAAATGGCGTCAACACAAAATAAAATTACATGCAAAAAGTTCTTATATATTTTTAAAAACAATATTTGGATTGGCGAAACTTTCCAACCTTCTCTCTGGAATTACACAACGCCCGACAGATCAGCAAGCGTGTGCAATAATCCAATGTTGCCAATTTACACTGTAACTAGAAATAATCGTTTTAAATAGGCTGGATGACGTTGAGCGGCGCTTTTTCCAGCGGCATATATAATTTTGGGGGGATTCCTTCTCATTTAAAATTGGTTGATTATTTTAAAAAACTTTGCTTAACAATTATTTAGGTATTTGTGTATAGCAGACTGCTACAGAGAGAAAAAAAAATATTTGATCAAAAAACATCTTATAAACCCACATTTTGAAGAATATTTATTTTTTCTCTCTGTAGCAGTCTCAAGTATTAATTTTTACATCTACTGGTGAAATATTGTATCCATGCATGTACTATTAACGACATAAGAAGTAATCAAAATTTTTGGTGAAGGCGTATGCGTCCTGTATGCTCTTAATAAAAGGCCGAAACGTCGGCAATTTTTAATTAAGAAGTTTGATTTACTGTCCGAAACCTCCAAAACGACCATCCGTTAATTGTTAACGCAAGTACGCTAGTTTCGCAACAATGCTTACATTGTTTAAGTTAAAAAAACTGCTGAAAAAACAGTTATTTATTTTTTAGGCTGGACAAGTTGGCTGGTTCAGAAAATACAGTTGGACATGTGAACCTGTAGATTTTTCTAACACTGATCATGCTATAGAGGTAAATACCCTTCAAAAATCGTTATTAGATTAGTAAGGGGCTGATGTACTTATGTAGCCTCTCCACTTCGACCTTTGCAGATATATTGTGTGTGCCCTCATGCATGTTTATTTTAATCAGAAGAATAGAAAAAGCACAAAAAAAAACATATGCCACGTGCATGTTAATTGTATTAAAAATGGTGCACAGAACCAATTTATTTCACTAAAAAAGTTTGGTAAAACAGAAATTAAAACAACAAGTCCTGCCAAATATAAAATGTTGACAATTTTCTTTTTTTTTAGATAGCAAGTTTATGCTACTTGTACTTTTTGGCCAAATTAACCGAACTGTTAGACACTGTGTTTTTTATACTGAGAAAAAAGGACCGCCAAGTGACTTTCCTTCATGTGTACCATCATGCCGTAATGCCGATGGTATCTTGGGGATGTACAAAATATTTTCCTGGAGGACACGGAACCTTTATAGGATTTTTAAATTCATTTATCCACATAATTATGTATACTTATTATACATTGGCTGCAGTAGGTCCAAGTGTTCACAAATATTTGTGGTGGAAGAAGTATATCACCACCTTGCAATTGGTAAGATATGTTTTTAGAAATATTTGTATTAAACATATACAGGCTACATTGGTATCAGGTGCCTTGTGCATCTACACCGATGGGTCTAAAACAAATGAGGGGGTCAGGCTGTGGAATTTATTCCAGATCCCTGAATCTCAATATAAAATGGGCAATGGGTTCTAATGCCAGTGTAGCTCAAACAGAGCTCACTGCTATCTCCATCGCCGCAAAAGAGACTACCAGAAGAAACATTACTGGTAATATTTACATCCCTACGGACAGCAGACAGGCACTACTAGCTCTGAATAGACCGCGCATTACATCAGGTCTAGAACTAGAATGTTACCAGGCCCTGAACGAATCTTGCAACAACAACGGGGTCACTTTAGCTTGGATCAAATGCCATGGAAAATCAAAAGCTGACTCGTCAGCTAAAAAAGCAGCCTCCCAAAAACTTTTGGGATCTGGCACTTTCATAGGCTTATCGGCATTAGCTGTTAGCTGTGGCGGACCTAGTGCAGTATTCTGAGCTTATTTTTACTTTTACTGACGCAGTTGTCAGATCTCTTCTGGTTATAGTTTCCCAGTAGTGTCTTGGCCTGGTCATTCCTTGTAGTCCTATCAAGTATTGGGATCTTTTGTTATTTACTTCTTTTTCAAGTTCATCAATTATTGTACTGGTGCTTATTCCGCAGAAGGGTTCCCTCCAGTGTGTCCCGGAACCAATAAGAGTTCTTGTCTAGTTCGCTTAGCTTCTCTAGGCACTCCCAAATCATCTACAAAGCTGTAATAAAACTTTGTAATTTTCCGACGATGGAGACTTGCCCGGACGATCCTTTTGCAAGAAACCTCTTAGTGAACCTACATCTTATCGACTAATAAATCTACTGTCGATCATGTCACAAATTTTCGAAAAATTCAACCAGTGATATGCAGATCATCACAGGATTATACCATAATGAACAGAAAGTATATGCAGGAGTATTTTTTCTTCTTTAGTTATAGTAGAATACCCAACTACTCATCTCTAGTGATAATCTGTTACAAAAACCTTTTCCTTGTTGCTTTTGAATCAACTATTGGCAGAGTGAAAAATCGCCTTTCATTCTTTCCTCATGTCTTAAAATCGTACGAAAACGGCTTGTTGAGACACTCCCAATGATTATGCAAGCTTCTTTTCTGCTAATGCCTTTAATTCCTGCTCCTCGAATTTTTTCGATTGTTCAGAGCTCCAATTGGAGCAGCATCACCATAAACTTCAACAAGCATTCGCTATGCTTCAGCTGCACTTTTATTTCAATTTTTGATTATTTCTACGAATAGTGTTTTATACTGTACTTTAATTTTTAGATCCAGTTTTGTTGCATCTTCATCCACAACAGCCAACTATTTTTCAACGACTGCGGTTATCCACAATGGACAGCGTATCTTACTGTTCCGAATAGTGTCTTCTTCTACCAATTATTTCGGCAGTTTTATAAGCAGGCTTATACGGTATCAAGAAAAACGGCTTATAAGAAAAAGACTGATGATAATTCTTTTAAAAATTTAAATAATGATAATGATTCATCTCATAAGTTAGCCAATGGAATAAATAAAGTTGTACTAAACGGAAAAATTAAATAAATTGCCAGTAAAACATCACACAAGTTTTTTTGTTTTAGTGAATGGTGATTTTTTGTAAGGTTAAATACCACACTGTACTTTCATGTTAGTTAAAATAGACTTTTTTAGACCCTGAATGTAGATTACTATCACAAGAAGTAATGGCTAATTCAAAATCACTTATTATATATTCTGGGTATAATGAACTATTTACTACTTTGAACTGTTTACTTTAAAGAATAGAATTATGGATGGCGCAATTCCTCCTAGCCAATTTTAAGCTAGCAAACGAAGTGGACTGTATTTTTTGTTTATAACTGGAAGCTTACGTCTTACATTTCAAAGCTTGTAGGGATGATTAAATAAAAAGCACCACAAATTTAATATTACTTTCTAAGAATGTGCCTACGTACTACACAGATTGTCTTTTGAAATAAGTTGATTTCACTTTTTAGAACATTTTGGAAGTGATTTGTTTGTATCACGGCATTTTGGTCGTAGTAGAGTAAGATTACTATTAACATTAACTAAAATTATAAAGCTTTGACCGAACGCATAATTTTTAATGCTAGGCTTGTCTGTTGTTTCACTCACTTCAGTGGCGTCGTGTATATATTTTTGTTTCATTATTTTACTGAATTTTTATTTATTTATTTGGTTTCGCGTGCCAGTGGCGGCATTTATGTTGAATTTTCAACAAATGCTACTTTTGGGTTCGAAATGGAGCATAATGAAACCAGCGGAGAAGTAACCAAAAAAATATTCTATTTAATTTTTTTAAAAATTTCACCGTTTTTTGAGTTAGTTTGCCTGAAAAAAAAATTACTCGGAAGGTTTACCAACACCTAAAAATACATATTCTTTGATTCATCCTTCCTTATCCATTACTATCCAAAATAGCTTAGCTCTGAACCTTCAGAGTCTCAATAATATATTACTAGATCACGATAAATTCCCAGCAAACATACATAAAATATTGAACTATAAAGATCTAATCTATGTTCCTATGCTCTCTTTTTTTTGGTTATTTTCTAAAAAAAACTAATCAAAAAACATGGAATTTTTAGAAAAAATTAAACTAATTTTTGAAAAAGTGAGAATATACAGGGTTCTGGAACAGTGGCGGGGTGTTCCATATCTCTATTTAGGAAACAGATATGAATACAATTTTCTATACGCTTATTGATCGAGCTCGACAAAATAAAAGAAATTTCAGTCACACAGGATGTTCAATTTTTTCTGGGCTGGTCCCAACCTTGTTTTTTAAATGGCAACCTGTATTTTTTATCACTTTTTCGGTTTCTACATGAAAAATAAAAGCTTCTTTAAGTATGTTTATTTAGAATGTGTGGCAAGTTGTTTTTCATACCCTGTATATCACAGGTCGATTTCAGATACACCCAGTGGCGGTTCTAGAAATTAAGGGCGGGGGGGGCACATACAAGTTTTTTTAATGATCTGATTCTATGCTTAATATTGCCAAATCGTTCAAGATTTGTTCACCTATTGTGGATCTAAGATAGGTTTTTATATATTTTAATCTACTAAAAGTGCGTTCAGCAGTTACACTATTAGTGCCTATTAGTGAAGTGAAATTAGAATTTTATATGGATGTAAGAGCTAAGTCAATTTTTTTAATTTTTTCGATTTTATACATAAAGAGAAGCTTGTAAATTTTTTTTAATAAATTTGGGCTGGAGCTTCGCGGCATTTTTGGTATTTTTCGAGTGGATAGCTTCACTATTTTTTAAATATCTCCGGCTCTAAGAGTCAAACCTCAAAAAACGAATTCGCGCACATTATTTTTTTTTACTGAATTGGCAATAAATAACCAAAGAATCCCCGAATTTTCTTAAAAATTGGAAAAAATATGTATTTTTATGTCGGGAAGACATGGTAAAAATTAAAAAAAAATGTATTTGTCCAGAGTAGTAAAGCAAAACACGTACTGCGACCGAGAAAGGGTGGGGGTGGGCTAAAAGGGGGTCGGAGGCCCTAACGGTAGCTGTGAAGCCCTATATGTGAAGACAGGTGCCTAGAAAAGTTAGGTTAGTGTTCAGATCTAACCTAACTGCATTGACAGCTGACAGGACCCCCCCGAGAGGCTGAAAGGCCCCCCAAAATCGACATTTTTCGAAAAAAAAAATTGAATTGATCGCAATTTTTGAAAAAACAATAGTAGAGAAAAAATTTTTATCTTAAAAAGAAGGATTTTGTGTGTACTTTTGTCTAAGAAAATCCAACATTTTATTTCTTTATTTAAAGTGAACAACTTAGGGAATAATAAAAAAAAATTCGATTTTCATTTTTTATATTGATTTATATTGATTCGTTCCCTCACAAAAATCTTACTTTAGAACCTGAAATATTTGTTTTATTTTTTTAAACATTTTTTGGGCTGAAATACAGTTTTTCTAAGAGAATCAAGCATAAATATAGTGATAAAAAAATTGGAAAAAAATGAAAATCGAATTTTAATTTTTTTATTATTCCATAAATTGGCCACTTTAAATAAATAAATAAAGTGTTGGATTTTCTTAGACAAAACTACACACAAAATCCTTCTTTTTAAGATAAAATTCTTTTCTCTACTAATGTTTTTCCAAAAATGGCGGCAAATTCAATTTTTTTTCGAAAAATGGCGATTTTGGCTGGACAAATAAATTTTTTTAAAAATTTTTACCATGTCTTTCCGACATAAAAATACATATTTTCTCCAATTTTTAGGAAAACTCGAGGATTCTTTGGTTATTTATTGCCAATTCAGTAAAAAAAATGTGCGCGAATTTGAATTAGCTGTTACATCCATTTTCAGAATATTTTCGTCTACTTTCACGCAACTATATGGTGATAAATATTCGGTACAATATTTCTTCAGTTGTTACACTAATTTCATTATCTTTAAAGTTCTCTAAATAATAAACTAAAAGACTGGTATTCAACAATTACATCACTAGTTATAAAATCGAAGGGGCGCCAAAAACGACATTTTGTAAAGGGCGGGGGGGGGGGCATACTGCCCCCCTTTGCCCCCCGTGGCGCCGCCGCTGGATACACCATTTGAGAAAGTCACCAATGTACAATATTTGACCAAAAATAAATTTTAATGGGACTTGGCTTAACACTTTCATCGGCACTGGGAAGTAAAATTACCACCAATGTCGAGTGTTCTACTTTAATATATACCTCGGGAGCCAGAGAATATTTCTCGAGTTGATAAAATAGAAACATGCATTCACTAAGATGTAATCGAAGCGACTAATCGCTCGGCCACCCGACCAAATCATAGTTTAACTGGTATTTGCGTCCTCGGCAACGTAGCGGCATCCTTTGCGGCACTCTCAAAGGATGCCGCTACGTTAGAAGTTTTTTTGGTAGCAACAAAGGCGTCGCTTTAAAGCTGTTAAATTGGGGCTACTATATGTATTGCACGAACTATACCTAAGTTCAAAATAAATATCAGAAATGTGTGTTGTTGTGTGTGAGGTAGTATTTAAAATTTGACAGCGAAAGCTAACCGTTAGTGAATTTGTGCTCAAAAATACGTGCTAAAAACTTTATTATATGCGGCATATAAAAAAGATAGAAGTGAACATTTCCGTAAATAAAAATAAGGATTAAAGTTACGCGTTTGTCAGTAAATTTGACATTTTTAGGTGGGAAGCAATATTCCCAGCGCCCATACTACCATAGTTATATATATATATATATATATATATATATATATATATATATATATATACCGGGAATAATGTTTTTGAAAAAGAGTAGCGTTGTATTGTAAAGTATTGTTTATTTTTGTTTTATTTTCAGTATTATGTGGAACTTACTATTTAATGATATGGCTATAGTAAATACTTACATTTTAAGAAATGTAGATAAAAACAATAGAATGGATCATCTGTCATTTAGATTGAATTTAGCAAGACAACTTATCAATGGCTATTCAAACAGGAATATACACTGTTAAGAAAAATGTAGTTGGGGTAATTCTTAAAAAACCGAACTGTATATGTTTCCATTAATGTTTCGACGTGAAATGTCAAAATAATGTTATTTTATTCACAGGAATTTCGTCGAATATTAAAAAAAAACTTGTCACGCTAAAACTCTTGAAAACCGTCAATATATTTTTAAAATAAACATACATACAGTATCTTTTATTTTTTTCATATAGAAACCGAAAAGTGATAAAAAATACGGGTTGCCATTTAAAAAGACAAAGTTGGGAACCGCCTAGGAAAAATTGAACATCCTGTGTGACTGATTTTTTTTTTATTTTGTCGAGCTCCATCAATAATGTAACATTATAGAAAATTGTATTCCTATCCGTTTCCTAAATACAGATACCCATGGAACATCGCGCCACTGTTGAAGGACCCTGTACATTAGACCTTTATAGTCGAATGAGAATGAAAAAACAGCAAAGGATTACCGCCAATAGAACAAATTCTCATGAATCTGGACATTTTTGAGCATTTTAAAGTCGAAAACACCGTACACTGTCCATATACATAAAAATAAAATAATATTTTGGCTATTAGGACCACTGTGCAAAGATTCAATAACCAACTTAGCTGGATATCATTATAGGGGAGAATGGCGTATAATTATTAATTATGAGTTTAATATGAATTTACATTTTAATTTCTATAACGCATATTAGATTTGAATTACTAATTAAAATTTTGTCTTAAATTAATTTAACTAAACTGTGGGGTGTGAGGTTACACTCATAAGAGGCGACAATGGAAGTGTGGTTATAGTTTTTACATTTTCAATTGCAGAAACAAAATTCTCAGATGTGCAGACAGGTTACTTTGGCGGCTTGTAGATGTGCCGACAAGTGGCTTTGTCGGTATTAGCGGCATGTAGATGTGCCGACAAGTGGCTTTGTCGGTATTAGCTTGTATAAAGCGGGATCATTTTGTTCTGCAATTAAAGTAGGAAGTAGGAAGTTAGACAAATATTGTCTTCAGTAGTGAGGGCTAGGAAAATATTCATACAGTGATACACTGTGCTTGTGTTCGTACTTGATTTTTGATTTAGTGAATAGTAGGTGGTAGGTGATTCGTGGCGTTAGTTTATTTCAATTAATATTATTCTTGGCTTCCGTGTATATACATACTTTTTTTTATTTTAAAACATTGTTACAGTGTACTTCTTATTTATTTATTCGGTGTCAATTTCAATATGTTTCGTCCTTGGGAAAATACAGTTTTTTTTAAGTGGATCTAAAGAATCCGAACGATCACTAAATGATATTCCAATGGATTATGTGGTATCAGGTTGTAGTCCCAAAGATTTCTGGCATCAAAAAGCGGCCGCGAGGTATTGCGCCTTCCGCCCTATTTTTGTGTATTTAACCCCATAGAATTAATTTGGGGACAACTTAAAAAAAGAATAAGGCGTCATAACGTGTTTCCCAAATTTGATGGGTTGATAGCAAATTTGGTAAAAGAAGAAATTAACAAAATTTCAGCTGATGATTGGCAGAAAAAAATCAAACATGTCATCAAAGAAGAAAATTCTTATATAACGAGTTCGACCAAATTTATTATCAATGTTGATGACAGTGATTCCGATGGTGAGGGTTGAGATAGGGTAGGTAAGCTTAATTAATTTATAATATTTATGACTTTATTCACCGTCTTTTTAATTTTAGAATTAAAATTTGAGACAAAATTTTAATTAGCAACGTTTCTGAATCTCACAAGAGATCAGAAAATGAAGCTATAGGCCAGGTGGAGTGGTCAACCTGTATTCAAATCTAATATGCGTTATAGAAATTAAAATGTAAATTCATATTAAAGAAAGTTAATCAATATAGAAATTTTACGCAAATTACCCCTAACGATCTCCAGTAACTTGGTTATTGAATCTTTGCACAGTGGTCCTAATAGACAAAATATCATTTTATTTTTATGTATATGGACAGTGTACGGTGTTTTCGACATTAAAATAATCAAAAATGTCCAGATCAATCAGTATTTCTTCTATTGGCGGTATCCTTTGCTGTTTTTATAGCGTTTTTTCTTTCTCATAAAGCGGTGGGTTCTACTATACCAATATGTACATATAATATGAACCTAAAAATTTAGGGACTACGAAACCCCTGCATACACTTGTTTTATAGTAAGTATATTACAACTTCCTCTTAATAAAAAAAATTATTTTTGCAACAGTGCAACGAGATTCATGTGACTCACACTTCGGAAACCACTGCTTTATAATAATCCATGTATTAAGAAATAAATAATTATACTTGTTTCTATCTAGTTATTTTTTAATTTTTTTTTTACCCGACGTTGGTAATACGCAATATTTTCTCACATTTCACTCACAATTTTTTATGATAGATACAAATTAATTCATCCGGTTCACAGCGAAAGTATCTCTCTCTAATGTGAATTTCTATTTCTAATTCCGTGTACTTTATTTAATTTTAACGTTCTCTTTTCAATTTTTTTTTTGAGGTTACGATTCGCACTTCACAAAAACCGTAACGCTTCATAACGTTCGCGGTTTAATGCAATATGTTAGATAATTTTGATTGAATAAATATTTCTGATGTCATTCATTGTCAAGAGTACTAACTGTATCAATAGCAAAGTTTTTTCTGCAAATGTTTTTGCCCAAAAAAGTTAATTAGATGTAGATCATTAAAAGAGAAAGTGGTTAACACTTCTCACTGCTGGATTTAACTGTTTATATACATTTATATCCTTCCCAAAAGTGCTATGTATAATTTTAAGGCGTTAACCTTTGGGTAGAAGTATTCTAAGATTTTCTTAGAACCTTATAAGAGGCAATTATTCCATCTTCATTCTTCAATATTTTTCTCAATTAATCCATCTTCGATGTTTCCTACTTCAATATTTTTATCTTCGCTGCCGTTGTCCACATCTGTAATTACTTTAATCACCTTTTCAATCGAAATTTAATTTACAGCACTATTTCTCAAATTCCGTTGTCTTGAGGACATTCGTACAAGACTCATGAAAGTACCTAGACGTCAACGTTCATTCATTCATGTTCTGCTTTTGTAGATCTTTTATCGGGAATCTTAATGACATTTTCAGGCTGTAAATTCAAACCAGTTTTAGAATATTTCTCATTCCATATTTTTATGGTATTTCATATTACAATCTTCAACTTTCTTACCACTCAATTTTAAACAATCACTATCCTATTATACTTTGCCCATTATCAATTGCAGAACAAAATGATCCCGCTTTATACAAGCCACCAATGCCGACAAAGCCACTTGTCGGCATATCTACAAGCCGCCAAAGCCGATCAAAGCAACTTGTCTGCACATCTGGGAATTTTGTTTCTGCAATTGAGAATGGAAAAACTATAATCACTTCCTCCACAATGCAGTATAACTAATCGAGTTCCTGTATTATGTGGCATATTTGGTATACAGTAATATAATTTGATTTCTTCTTTACTGTTATGCATATTCACTATTCTTGTGCTTTCAGTATTTAATTTCCTTTGCTTATTCAGCTGAAGGGATTCTATCGTTTTTATAACTATCATCTTCAGTGTTTTACGTATCTATTGTTTTACGTATTCCGATATCAAAACGCTTTTCTTTGGTGTTAATTTCAGTTCATACAAACTTTCTTTTTGTCATGCCATTCCGAAAAAAACATAACCTTATTTTAAACAAAAATGATGTTGCAATTGTATTAAGTTGAACGAAAAGAATTAGACCCAAAAAAAATGTAAACAACGTAACTTTTAACAGTTGTTCCAAGTGGCCTCCATTTTGCTCAATACATTTTCGTGCTCGTGAAGTCAGATTTGTAATTGAGTTTCTAATCATAGCTTGGTCATTTCTCAGTTCCCCGCATGCGTCCTCAATTCTCCGTAGAAGGTCCTCTCTAGTCTTTATTACAGTAGAGTTAACTTTTGATTTTCAATAATCAATAATCGATTGGATTAAAATCGGGCCCCTTTGCAGGCCAGTTGTGAGGTCCTCCTCTGCCTATTCTATTGAGCAAAATGGAGGCCACTTTGAACAACTGTTATAAGTTACGTTGTTTACATTTTCTTGTTTCTAATTCTTTTCTTTATTTGTTGCAACATTATTTTTGTTTATAATAACTTATGCTTTTTTCGGAATGGGCATTTTTATTAAAGAAAAATTTCACGTAAATAAATTATTTTGTTGTCGGTAAAAGAAAGCAAAGTTTATTTATAGCTAACTTTATTTTTATTTTTGATGTCATAATATGCACACAGCAAAAATTCCAAAAATATTTAAAACATATATTGGAATAAAAATTAATAATAAATAACAACATTATTCGGAATATATTACACCAGGATAGCGCCCTATTAATCAACAGCAACCAAAAATGTAACGGGTACAAGAAACTCGAAATTACTGAACAACACCGAAAAAGCTACATAGCATCTGAATTAGTCCAAAAGTAAAAGTTTTTCTCAACTGTATGTAATTTAGAGTAAGAAGTAAAAACGTTCTGTGAGATAAAAAGTTAGTAACATTATTATTTCATTTGTCAATAAACATTGAGTGAAAAAGTGGGTAAATAATAGTATATTTGAATATTGCAGTAAAGAATGATTTTTTTAATAGTTTAGTTGTCTTTGAATTCTGCAGTTTTTTCAGTGTAGAACGTATTTCTGGTTTCCGTTACCAATTTTGTTAATTACGAATATTTTCACAACAATATATAACGTTAGGGTAACTAATTTAAAATAAAATTATATAACTTTTAAAAATCTGAAATTCAAAAAAAAACCAATAACATTTCCATAATAGAATATATATCGATAAAACGTCTTAAAACATATTGGGATAAACAATATTTATGAACAAATAAATAAAGTTAAATAAGAATAAACATTAGACGAAAGAAAAACAAACAAATAATCACATTTTCTTTAAATATTTGGAAAAATTAAAATATTTTTTTAACTATTTATATCTTAACGCTTATTGCCAATAAATTTAAATAATAATGAAGATGCATTGACAATACACCAATTTACGTTTAAACTAATATTGAATAAAAAGTAGCAATTAGTAGATATCACCCTTTTATTAAAACTACGATAACCAATTGTTACTTTTTATTTTCATTCAACTGGAATAGTTATGACCACAATCTTATATCTAAAATTGTGACCAGAATTTTGTATTAAACGTTTCTTAACAGCATTTTATTTGAATCACGAAATACAAGATGCATTAAAAAATACAGATTTAAAATAAAATCTAAGATTTGAAAAATAAATATCTGCTACTTAAGACTCTTGTACAACTCTACATACAAGGTGGTTCATATTTACTTGCCAGAATATCTTAAAAATTCCTAAAAGGAGTGAAATCTGACTCGGAAAAACCAGCAGAAAACTCTAAGAAACAACAATTTTCAGTAATGATTTCGTAAATTTAAATGTTGAAGATTTAATAGACCAATTGTTGAAGACACTTGCACAACAGGTATCAGTGAATACATTGAGCTTTTTTACTGAAGTTTTGATTTGTGTTCATTTTAAATGACTGACATTTAAGAAGGGAAGAAAGAAGCTCAGAGAAAGACGAGTGACAGAAGGGACACAGAACGGATCTGATTACTGTTAAAAGTTATTATTCTGTTTTTTTTTTCGAAAATAAAGAATTAAGAAACGGATTTCTTAAAAAATTTCCTTCTAATGTACCAAAATATTCCTAGAGTGTTCCAATAACAGTTAATGTTTTTAAAACATTCTAAAACATTATGACATTGGTCCTTGGACTATTCTAAAAAATTTCTATGAAGATAATAAGTTACTTTCCGTTTATTGGAGACATTCTGTAAATTTAGTCCACCTTGTACAATCCTTAAATACATAACAAACAAGAAGTAATAAATATAATTTATAAAAAATTATTAAATCTAGTGGGCTTTCACTTTCTCCGTCCCATTAATTGCATGACCGTTTGTTGTCATGCCGACGGAGTCGGTTACAGTGGCAACGGATTTAGCATTTTTGGAGTAGGCTTTCCTGTAGAAGTCGCTGAAGAGGTACAGGAAGATCACTACGTTGCCAACGAAGAAGAACGTCAAAGCCTTGGGCAGTTTGCAGTCTATGGCGATTATGAAGACTAGGTAGGCCAACATGATGCAGAACTGGCTCTAAAAATAATAACAAAACATAAATTACAAATTATAAAATTAGAAATAAAACGAGTAAGTGCGTAAAGAAATCACAGGATGTTATGTAGATACAAATTGTGGATAATTAAAATTTATGTACTATGTAAACTATTTACATTTATATATAGAAAAAACAACAAAAAATCAATATTTTATTTATCCTTAATAAAGCCCAGTTATTTATTTAGAAAAGTAATAAATCATACAGGGTGAGTCAAGAGGAACTGTACATACTTATACCATAAGCAGAGTCACCTTAGGGGATTACCAAATGACCATTAAAAAAGTCTTCTGTTTTTCTTTAATAATGTACAGAGCGATATATGGATTTGGACCAAAATAATGTTTGGTCGTATCTTTTCAATGATTAAGTCGATTTGTCTTATTTTTTGGTAAAGTGTGTATTGGTATCTAGCAACTAACTGACATATTCAAAACGAAAAATTTCCAGGGCCGACTTCGCGAAAATTTGTTGAATTACTCTAATTCCAATAATTCACCCTGTACATGATTTCTCTAAAATGTGATATGATTTCTCCAGAGGACATAAATAGACAGTTAAACCTGGATATTTGAAATTTTTGTTACACTTGCCTTACATATTTAATTAAAGGTTCATTTTAAAGTCAAATTGAAAATTGGCGATAATGAAATATCTTACTATATACTAATGTTTAGTAATTATAAAGAAATCTTTAAAATAAACAATAATGACACACACTATATTCCAGTATAGTAAATACCAGAATTTGAATCAATTTACAGGGCCGGATGTAAAAATCTGGCATATCTGGTTCATGTCAAAAATTCACCCTGTATGTAACTTTTTCCACCCGCAATGAACTGAAATTAGATTGAAAATGTTTGCATTAATCTAGTTTTGTCATTTGTTTCAGCGAAAATCATGTGTAATTATTTTAAGAAATGTTTTTTAACAATGCGGAACAAAGTAAAAAACAATTTAATAAATATTACGATTTTAAAAGATGTTCAAAATGAAATCCATTTGCCTCAATACATTTTTCTTGGCGAATGTTTAAATGTGTAATGGACTTTCTTATTGTCAATGGGTTATTTCTGATATGTAATAAATACATAGGTACTGCAGCAGGCTGTGACAATTGGAGATGATCGTGGTTGAAATTGTTTGCGTAATTTGACATTAGATCTTAGTTTCTTTAAGTGTTTTAATAATTAATAAGTCAATTACGTTCGGTATTCATAGGGTGTTTTAATTTTTTTGTTCAAAAATACCAAATCAGATTAGATTAGAAACCGATGGATAGGACGAGCAGGTCCTATTTCATGGGGACCAAGATCCCCAGACTATAATCCAGTTGATTATCACATTTGGGGGCATTTAAAACAGCTGGTCATTTTGAACAACTTTTAAAATCGTAATGTTTATTAAATTGTTTTTTACTTTGTTCCGCATAGTTAAAACTGTTTTGTTTTTGGTTATTGTTATTTATTTTATTTCTTAATTTATGAATAAATATTTCTTGGGGTTGTTAATTTCATTTCGATTAAAATAATTACTAAAACTAGGTTAATGCAAACATTTTCAATCTAATTTCAGTCCATTGCGGGTGGAAAAAGTTACATACAGGGTGAATTTGTGACATGAACCAAATATGCCATATTTTTAAATCCGGCCCTGTAAATTGATTCAAATTCTGCTATTTTTCATATTGGAATACAATGTGTGTCGTTATTGTTTATTTTAAAGATTTCTTTATAATTACTAAATATTATTATACAATAACCAAACATTATTTTGGTCCAACTCCATAAATCGCTCTGTACATTATTAAAGAAAAACAGAAGACATTTTTTATTGGTCATTTGGTAATCCCCAAAGGTGCCTCTGCTTATGGTAGAAGTATGTACAGTTCCTGTATATGGAACTTCTAACAATTGATTTTAAACAAGCAACATTTTCTAAAATATCAAGATTTTGTCGCTTATTATTGAAGCTATTAGGCCTAGAAAGTTTTTGTCGGGCAACTTTTTGTCTCAAAATACAAATTTTCGTTAAACTATTCAACATGGCAAAATACTTGCTGTGTGTATGTGTCCCATACAAATTTCTACCTACACACATGTTATAATGTATTTATAGAAATAAAACTTTTAAAGAACACTGTGGTTTTTTACTAATTCTAATAAAAAAGACCAATGCTAGATGATATACTCTAACTAACGGAGTACGACAAAAATAAATTATACGCTATCGAATGTTTTAATTATCCTGTTAATTAAAAATACGTACCAGTTGAATCCAGGTCATGTATTTCTTCCACCACAAGTACTTTTGGTATTTTGGACCCAATGCAGCCAAAAAATAGTAAAAGTACATCACAACGTGGACCAGCGAATTTAGAAATCCAATAACTAGACCTTGTTCGCCTAAAATTATAAATATTGTTATTAAAAAAACTGTTCTTTTAAGAGCAAATGTACTGTCAAGGAAATATTTTTCAAAAAAATGCCGAAGAAGCTGAATAGTCGTTGTTTTGGTTTTGGTTGTTTTGGTGCAGTTCCAAACTTAGTAGAGAGCACCCTGTAGTTGTCTCTGTTCCAGTTTAAATAAGTTTAAACTAGCAATATTTGCTGTGGACTGTATTTCTTGATTATTTGTGGTGTGTTGTTGACTTGTATCGAAAGAATGCGTTGTTAATTTTTAAACTTCTATTAACAACGAACTTTGTAACAAGATTTAACAATAACAGAAAGTTAACAACTGGTTTGTAAACGTTGGACAATTGCTCAGTAAAATTGGTTGTTCATTAGTATGAAAGAATTTGCTTGTTAATAATAAGTGAAGTGGCCTTGTTAGCCTATAACGAAGGGTAAACCGCGAGTTAAATTTTTGTACACTAATGGCTAGTAATAGCTAGTAATGGCTAGTAATGGCTCCTCACTATTGGCTAGTAATGGCCGGTAATGGCTCACTAATGGCTACTAATGGCTAGTAATGCTACTAATGGCCGAGTAATGGCTACTAATGGCTAGTAATGGCTAAGTAATGGCTACTAATGGACGAGGTCTGTACGCCAAAATGCAACTTTTATGTGGACGCGAATGTCTGATCTTCAATTAAGAAGAGTAAGAGTGACAAATATCTGTGTGTCAAAAACTTTGTGGATTTAAACCGGCAAACATTGCCAAAAGTCTGTTTACCTACATATCTTTTCTTTAAGTTGTACGTAGTATAGAGCTCGAATATGGAAAGTTTCAGAAACACGAAAGACATTTCACTAATCGGACATAGATGGCGCTAATTACAATCGAATTATAGGTGATATACGAAAACAAGTTAAATACGTAGTACGGTAACAGTAGTGGGGAATATCCAGAATTGATCATATATTTTAAAACACAACAAAAATTTATAGCGCTTTAGAAAAAAGTTAAGTAGTCTCACTAGTTACTATAAAGCATTTAAGTAGGTATAGAGAACATTTTTAATTTTCCTATTAAAACTACTGATGACTCCGATCTCCCCTACATCCAAATAATTAGTAGTTATGTCAGCAATGAAATGTGTAAAAAAACCATCATTTTAATTACAGTTTATACCTAGAATCTGAAATATTAAATAAAGAAAGTTAAAGTTTAAGCTACTCATACTATAATTTTTAATTGCATATTCATGAATTAAAATTGTAGATTATGTTTTTAAAATGTTACTAACTGGAACGTTATACGAAATTTCTAAACAGAAATAAATTTATTGTTGGTAAAATTAGAAGTTGGGTGATGAAGAAAACGGATGTACGAGGTGGTATTGATATCTAGTAGATATTAAAAGAAAGTTGAATTTTGTACATAACATGATTTTTAAAGATCGACATATTATTCTGATATTTACGTTTAAGCCCAATTGCTATAACAAAGACTGAAATTTTTTCTATAAACGTGTCTTTTACTTGTATAGAAGTACCTAATAGCCCAGTTGTCAGACACTTTGACCTCGTACAAAATGTGATACTTGTGGCACTTAAGTACTTGAAATGGTGTAGAAAATAATAAAAAAATCTTTGCTGCTTTAAAGTGTATGCTAAGTTCACAATTTCGAAAGCAAAATCAAAAATTATAATATAATTTTTAGTAAAATTTTTCGCTGTTTCACGTGGTGCTATTAGTTTTTTGATTTTTTTTTGAGATGTAATGAAAAAACTACATACACTTTAGAGTAGCAAATATTTTTTTATCGTTTTCTACACCCTTTAAGTACTTAAGTGCCAAGTTTCATCGATATCACATTATGTGCGGGCTATTGGTCAATATCATTCTCTGACAACTGGGCTATAAATGCTGATCAAAACAGAGTGACAACTTTCAATGCATTTTTTATTTTGAAGAAGACTGAAGGATATGGGTTTTTGACCATATTGTACTGTGGTCTAGAAACCCCATAAACATTTCATTATCATTATTGTTCATAACTTTTTTTTGCAAGAACTATTTAAAAGGCATACTTACATTCTAAATAAAAATCAGATACAATTAAAATAATCAGCTTCTATTTTTTTTAAAATAATTTGTCACCAAAAAACAAACATTTACTTACCGGGCAAGAATTTTAAATATCCCCATGAGAAGAACATCGTTATCGCATGATGATAAACGTGCAAAAATGTGACTTGAGACTGTTTCTTCCTGAGTACGAAGAAGACCGTATCCAACAGTTCAACTATTTTTGAGAAAAAGTACCACCAAGCTGAGTTATATACCTGAAAATAAAAAAATTAAATAAATTTCAAATTGTATGAATATTAGATCAGTATTAATAATATATCTAAATGGTAACCCTTGTTGAGAAATCAACATAAGTCTACCGCTGTGGCCAAAAGTGGCAATCGAAATAAATAAAATGTTCAATCAAATATTTTACTACGGCGTAATTCTTTGAGTCTCGCCGCGGGCTATAAATCATCTTCGCTTCAGACTTCAATAAAACCGACCCGCAAGGATATTATATTTCACATAAAAAACTCAAACATAGAAACGTTCAAAACTATTGCGTCATTAACCACCACCTACGCGAAACAAAAAAAGCAATACATTACAAATTTTATAAAAGATAAAGAAAGTATATTTACTATTTCTTGAAGTTCCACATTGTTCGAAGGGTTATTACAGCTCCGAGTCAGCAATTGTATGGGCTTCGGTACAAAAAATGCTTGCGAACAAAGCCAAAGACTAAATAAAACTTGATAAGCATTGTAAACTATCATAACTAATTTGAGGTCCATTGGTTTCTTGTGCTTCATAATATTTGGTCCTATTTTGAGTACGAAGATGAGGTAGGTTAAAAGTATCGCCACTACAGGTACTGGGGATTTCATAAACAGCCATGAGTCTACCGTTGGATCTGAAAGAAATATATTCATATAATAAAAGGGTTTTTACGAAATTTAAGAAGACAAATGTATGATTAAGAATCATTATATACATGGAAGGAAAAAAATTCAAAATATTTTTTAGAGTTTGATTTTATTTTAAAAAATCAAATTAAATTCTTATAAACAAATTGTTTTGTTTGTTAATTTATAAAAACTGGCTTTTAGCAGTCACGATTTTCGATTTTGATCGCAGAACATTTTATTTAATACCCCATCTAAGCTTCTATTTATTATTTTCAATTTTATTTCATATTTCTCTAATAAAAAGTGATCAAACTATCAATAAATAAATATTATTGTTTCATGTTATCATTCATGAAGTAAAACTGACTGATTCTATACCCTAGTAAGTTAACAATATCAAATTGTTGAATGAAGAAAAATCTTGGCAAAGGAAGTCAGGACAAAAGTATTGAGAAACATCTTGACACAAAAATAAAGTGATAGGCAACTACCAGAGACCATGATCATCAAGAAAGTTCAGAACACTTTAAAGACGTCAATTGTAAACTATATGAAAGTATGAAGAATGCAAACAAAAGTATGGATAACCAAAGTAATACTACAAACAATAAATAGATAAATAAATAATAGAAATAATTGTTTTGGTAATGAAACTAACACTAACAATCATTATTGGGACTACTCGAGTAACTGAAGGTTAAGAAAAAGCTACAAATAACTATTATGAAGGAATAATTAAAGAGAAACTGTTGAGGATCAGTGCGCCTACTGCTTTTTCCATTGAAACAATTGCACCAAAAGATATAGTTGATATAACATGTAAAACTGATTCACTACAAGTTACCTCATCACTCCATTATTGACGATACTAATAATATTTTTTCTTTTATATATAATACCTTAATTAATAAAGACATTTTTATGACTTTTGTTATTGCAAAACATGCATATCAACAAAACCTTTTACGTAAATAGAATAAAGATCATTGACTTCACGAAAGCGAATTTCGTTATTTACAAATAGTTTATTTAGTTATTTCAAATATATGCCAAATTGATTGACTCGATAAAATTTTGAGATGGTGTTAAGTAAACTAACTATAAACCAGTTGAGAATACTCAAAACACCATAAAAATGAAAGCAGTTGATAGTAATTGACAGAAAGACAATCAACTTATAAGCGATGGTCAGAATATCAAATTAAATGACATTTGATGATGGATTATTAATGAATTTTATCATTTAATTATTATTGTGTTATATATTAATAGAAGATGAAATAGCAATTAGTTAATAATAATAAAAATTACTGTATTCAAAGTAGAATTTATAAATTAACCGGGCAGACAGGAATTAGGGATCAAAATATGACATTAAAGAGGTTTCTTTTCATACCTGAAATATGGCTAACGATGATTTAACATTCTAATGACAATATTAAGCAAATAACAATAATAATTATTAGTCTCATGAGTAAGACATTGCAAATAATATTAGTAAATATACAAGGGGAGTCCCAGAAGAAGCCGACCAATAAAAAACACAAAAAATTTAGAAAAAGATATCTTTATTTCTCTACATAGCTTCCTTTTGGCTCGATAAACTTTTCCCGATGTTCAATAGCTTCGATACTCTGTTTATAGTCAAAATATCAATTAACCGCAAACTCCATCTCTTTTTTGTTGGTAAATCTTTTACCATCGAGCCACTTTTTCAAGTTTGGAAACTGAAAATAGTCCGAAGGGGCTAAATCTGGTGAATGGGGTGCATGAGGAAGCATTTCGAACTTTATTTCATTGATTTTGGCCTTCGAGATAACCCATGTGTAAACTGGTGCGTTGTCAAACTTCCTTTCTCTCTCTTAAACGATGCAATAAGTTTTGAAGAAAATGATAAAAAGCACATCCCAAAAAACTGATGGCAGGACCTTTCCTGTAGGTGTAAGTGCCTTCGCCTACTTTGGAGCACATCCTTCCCATTCAATCTATTATTTTGACCAGGCAAGAACAACAATGTTACCCTCCTATGGGTTCCGGGACACACTGGAGTGGAGGGTAATGAAATAGCAGACGTACTCGCAAAAAAGGGGCTGAAACACCATTTCTGGGACCTTAACCCTTCTGCGGAATAAGCACCAGTATAATACTTGATGAACTTGGAAAAGAAGTAAATAAGAAAAGATCCCAATACTGGATAGGACTACAAGGAATGAGGCAGGCCAAGACACTACTGGGAAACTATAACCAGAAGAGATCTGACGACTACGTCAGTAAAAGTAAAAATAAGCTCAGAATACTAACGGGTATCCTAACAGTGCACTGCCGGCTGAGAGGCCACCTAAAAAAACTCGCATTAGTAGACAAAGAAGAATGCAGATTCTGCGAGGAAGAGGAGGAAACCTCTATCCACATTCTCTCAGAATGCATTACCCTGCAAAATCCAAGGGTACGATACCTCGGAGAATATCAAATAGAAGAGGAAGATCTACCTAACCTGAAGCCTACCGATATCCTGAACTTTTTGAAAGCAATAGGACTGGAGGAACTGCTCTAATCGTTGAGACATCCTTAACGACTGGGCAGCAGTAGGGGGCACAATAGATCTTATAGGTCGCAGTGTATCGACACCCCCATCACAGATAAATAGACAGATGAGGAAGCATTTCGAACTTTATCTCATTGATTTTGGCCGTCGTGATAACCCATGTGTAAACTGGTGCGTTATCAAACTTTCTTTTTCGCCAAATGCAGCAGTTTTTTCTTGATTTCATCTCTTAAACGACGCAATAAGTTTTGAAGAAAATGATAAAAGGCACATCCCAAAAAACTGATGGCAGGACCTTTCCTGTAGATGTAAGTGCCTTCGCCTACTTTGGAGCACATTCCTCCCGTTCAATCTATTATTTTGACCGTTCCTTCATCTCAGGTGTGAAGTGATTAATCCATATTTTGCTTTATTGATGTGAAACTTCGCGTCATTCTATTGAAGCATCCTCACGGCGCTGTTCTTGTTCCATCGTTAGTAAACTTGTTAATGTCCAAAAATATGTGATCTACAGTATTTTTTGAAATTCCCACCAAGTCTGCTAGTACTCGGACTCTCAGTCGATGGTTATCCAATACCATTTTGTGGATATTATTCACCATTTTATTCACTCATTTACTCATATTCATCTAGGCTGCTCCTACGGTCTTGTTTAGAGAAGCAGGTCAAAGGAAAATCTAGCTCCGTTTTGATATTTATTGAGCTGACGCCTTCCAAACGAAAGTATTGTAAGACATAGCGGTTACGAATTTAATCCATGTTTACAAATTCACTAGTGATGGCTGCCAAACAAACACTGAACAACATAACGACGTCAAAGGTTTGTAAGGTTGGTATTTTCTACCTCAATCGTTTTTTTCAAACAACAATCACTATGTTTACATCAGGTCGAATATTTCTGGGACTACCCTCGTATTTCATATAGTGGATGATTCTAGCAATTAAATAATTCAAAGAAAGTGAACATAATCTAAAACCTTCTGAATACGTTATCCCTGCTACCCCTGCTAGCGGCGACCCCGCATAGATCGCGGATGAGTGTGCTGGTGACGGACTCTTAAGGTGATCCAAATATACGTTTTAATAAGATATGGTATAAGTGGCAATGGCCAGCAGAGAGAGAGAGAGAGAGAGAGAGAGAGAGAGAGAGAGAGAGAGAGAGAGAGAGAGAGAGTGTGTGGTTGGCACATAAAAATATATATGCTTATAATATGATACCGTGTAGATACAGAATACACGATGCCAATGACTATGCAACGTCAACAGTAAAATTCATCAACATTCAAGAACATGACAAATTCTTTAGTTTTCTGTGCTATTTTTCCAACTGTTTTTATCATTAGTTCTCACTGTTTCAATCGCGAAATCAATGGGCGAATATTCTTCAAAGAAAATAAATAAAAACTACTTTTAGTGGCCATTAAAATCGTTCGACTAATCTACTTTTTGAGTCTGTTAATCAATTAGTTACATCTTGTATTATTAAATCAAAAATCGTTTGCCCAAGGACCACATAACTACATCGTAGAAACATAAAAAGAATAATTTTGCCTATAGGTAGCCGTTATTATAATGAACTGGAATATATTCTGATCTGATATGGAAGTAACGGATTTGTGTAAAATTTAAATTGGGCTTTAGGATTTTTATCTATTTCTGCAGATAATTATATTTGATGTTCGTAATTGGCATACGTATCACTAAGTACATCTAACACCTGTAAAAACATAACACTAATTGGTGAGACAGTGTTTAATTAAAGGTCAAATAAACATATGAATCAAAAATTGAGAATTAAACGAACAAAATAGAAACGCAATCTTACATTCGAATCAACGGCGGCCCCAAGTGGGGGCAGTAGGGGCAGTTTGAACAACTGTTTTTAAATTAAATTTATTGCCAATCCTAATTTTTTCGGATAATTTTGGAATATTAGGGATTTTTACTATATTTGAATGAAGCATGGGGGGATTTAAATTTTGTTCTTTATTTTTGATGCCTCGGTAAAGTTTACGATTTATAAATTTACTTGGGTAGTTGTTCTTAATCAAGACAGATCAATTATTAATTATTATTATTATTTTTAATTGATTTTAAATATAATATTCATGTCATTATTATGGAAAAACAATAATAAATTAAAAAATAGTTGAATTGTTGGGTTCTAGATATCCGAATTATAATTAAGTAATAGAAACAAAATTTTTTTTTTCAACAGAAAAATTTAAAATATTTAGTTTAGTCTGAAAAAAAAATACAATTGTTAACATACCTCTGGATTGTGCAAATTCACTATAATTTTCTACCATTAAATGCATTATCGACGTCATCTTAACCTGAAACAAAAAAAAATAAAAATAATCAAATTATTTTCTTTGCGATATTTTTAAATTAAAAGATTAAACAAAAAAATAAAAATAATCAAGTTACTTTCTTCGCGTTCTATAGATAATATTTTAAAAGTGCAAATACTCTGTCACTCCTGTCACTCAATAAGTATTCATTTCAACGCTTCTCCAACATTTCGATGCCTTTTATAGGCTTCCGTTTCGGCAATTACTTCTTCATTTGAGCCAAATCTCTTTCCCTGGAGTCTGGCGGGTGAGAAAGTAATTGAAAGTGCAATTCGTGCAATATTACCTTTGTTACGATCGATTTCTGTCACAGTGTATTGTCTTAGTGAAATAGCACTTTTCTGTACTTCATTTGAATCATTTTTTCGCAATTTCTTCCTTCAAGCGCACTGATTTTGCCATATAATATTCGCTATTGATGGTTCTTCTTTTTTCACTCCTTGCCCACTCAGCTGACAGCTGGATTTGACTCTAAAGTGTAGTGAATGATTCAAGTTTTGATTTTCTTTCTTTTCATTGCCTTTAAACAGCTTCAAACAGCTCTCTGATTCACTATGAGGAAACACTGTACCCACTTCGAACAGAGCTTTCTCATAGATGCAAAATGGTGAATACATGACCTCCTGATGTCTTTAAGGTATCAAATATCTCACGCAACTTTAATGTGCGATCGGCCAAAACTATTTTATGGACTTTTTTTATGTTTTCTGGAACACAGCGTTCAGCATAATGTTTGTACGGTCGCGTTTAAAATTAGCAGACAATTTGGTTTGATGGAATAGAGTCCGAATTACACTAGTTAGTACTTCTTAAAATTGAGATGGATTTATCAATACTGGCACCATCTACGTGTGATGCTACGAACTTATTGAGCGAACAGGTAATGTCTGGAATCATTTCCAAAAATAAAGCATCCAAAAAACGAGAATTTTAAGCTCAATTATTGTGTACCATGCTAGTCCATAAACCTTATATTAAGAAAGCTGCATTAGTTTGAAAGCAGTTAGGTTATAAATCGTAAAATATCGAATATTGCTGAAAGGAGAATTGATAAAACGCTTCCCTTAACCCTGCAAAGGGTACGCCCATGTACTGAGACCACAGATATTTTTATTATTCACATTTGTCAAGAAAGAAATTATTTTTTTAAGCAAACTAATAACTATTGTACAAATTATTGCCCAATTACCGGTAAATATATTTGCAGACTTGCAAATTATTCTTGCTGAATAATTTGTAAGTGCAAGTTTCACTGACATTTTATGCTGACAGAGAATCTTGATTTGATAATTATTTGTAAATAGGAAATTATTTTTATACAATAACTTAAATAAAACTTAGAACAAAGGTATGATATACAGGGTGAATTCTATAATGATTCTTATCGATAGAAATCTGTAAGATTAATTTTACTTCTGCGGTTGAAAATATAATTAAATGACAGAGCAACGTAATAATTGGCCCACAGGAAAAAATGTTGATCATAAAGATATTTTGTTTTTGTTTTATCAGTCTAGATAGAGTTAAAGATTTTTTTATCGTTTTCTACACCCTTTAAAGTGCCTAAGAGCCTAGTTTTAGCGATATCACATTTTATGAGAGGTCAAAGTCTGCGCAATAGGTCGATAGATAAGTTAACGCTACCACCATCTATCAGCAAATCTAATAAGTTACTAGTTACTTTTCCTAAACTAAAATTTGTACACTTGTAGAAAAAATATTTAGGAATTAAACTATGAAACAGCAATTTACGATAATAAAAATTCTTTTATACATTTATGTTCAAGTGACATAAAAGCAACACTTTTAGTCTTGTTCTAATGCGGCCAAGAGTTTGAGATATGTTTATAGAAAGGACTTTACTGATTCGCACATTGCATTGAATAAATAATGAAAATCCATTACTCTAAAGAATGTTATTAATTTAATTATGGACTTGGGTACATAGAACTAAAAACCTTAATTTTCTATTGACTAAAATGTTTGTCACGTTTTTCTTATTTCAATGTCAATCAATCGTCAAAAGCAGAATCTCTGACATACCTTTAGTTGTTCATTAAATTTAGCGAAAGTATTTATGTACATTCAAAAGTACGAAAATTTTCTCTTCAAAACGGAAATCGACTAAATGTTTACCTTCTAGTAATTTATTATTAGTAATTACACATCATTCAAATGTAAAATAAAGAAATTTAGAACAAAATTTATCCAAAATCTCGTAACCAGGATGGAAGTGATCCAAAGAATAAACTATTTTTTCTTTAGTAAAACTATAAAGATTTTAATTAATGAATTCACATACAAATTGAACTTTCAAACGAGCAAATATGAAAAAGAAACATAAAAAATATCAGTACCAATAAAAAAAAGGGAACCGCGAAAAAATAAAAAATAAAATAGATTATATCAGGAAAACGGTTAAAGGAGTTATGAAGAAGTGAATAAAATCTATAAAGAATAAAAAATATGGGCATTGGTGTGCTTATAAAGACTGCAGTAGTTAGGGCATGTCGTAAGAAAGAAAGACAAAAGAAAAAATGTAGAAGAAACCCACCCACATAAGTAAGAATAAAAAACAAGATGAAGGGGTGGTGAAGCATAAGAAAGAAAAATGTATCAATCGCGCTAACTACGGGGTAATGATGTTACTGAACAAATTTACTCAGAGTTTTCAAGATATCATTCATTTTTTGAATGGCCTTTTCTAAATTTAAGTCAGTGCATGCAATAAAAGTATCATCTGCAAATAGCTTGATAAAGTCGCATTTTATGAATAGTTCTATATCGTTAATGTATAATATAAATAGCAGTGGACCAAGTATTCCTTGCGGAACTCCTGTATCATTTCCCATTTCAGAAGATGTTTGAGAAAGAAAAATGTATCAATCGCACTAACTACAAGGTAATGATGTTACTGAACATGATCCTAAATATTGACAGTACTTATAAAATACGAAACAAATCTGCATCTAAACTTTCTCTTCCTTGATTTCAAGCGCTTTAATTATATCAAGAAAAATGGTAGTAAAAACATGAAAAACTTATATCAGCAGTAAAATTAATTATACGAAAATAACGATGGAATGCGCAAGTATGATAACAATGACACGAGCTTGGATGAGAGAGTAAAACATCTTGCGTTTAAAAATTTGGGATTGTGGTGGCTTTGAATGATAATTTTTTACGAAATTTACAAAAACTGCTATTAAACAGTAAATGTTATTGTAAATTAGTGGTTTCCATTGAAAAACAAAACCATCTGAAGATAACCAATATAATATCAATACAAAAGTATCCTACCAACTGTATTCTCATTTGTTTGCCCAACAAATGCTCAAAAACAAGAACGAGTAGCCCTAGAGAAAGACATCTCCGCGAATATAAGACCTTCATGTGCAAGCAGACGTGCTCACAATCCAAGAATGTAATTAAATTTTCTAAGCGAAGCCCCTAACTATACATTATAGAGGAAATTCCACTTAACGAAAGAGAACCGCCAACTGGCGAGATAACAAAACAAACCCCATTTTCTCTCTATCTTTCCAGATTTAGAAAATCACTACACGATAGCCTAGGCCTTAGTTAGAACCATTGCTGTAACGTCCGCTCCACACATGGGAGCCTTCGTTGGCGCTAACGTTGGCTCATGTTCGCTGTATTATTCTGTAAACTCCGTAAGAGCCAACGAACATGCCTGACCAAGAAATTTCTGTGGGTGCGACTGCCGTAGTGATAAAACTGGTTCTGCTTGATAAAACCCCAAAAATTCCAGCACCTTTTCATTATCCCATACCGTTTGAGACATTTTTAAAAACCTTAAATTAACTTCACCATATGAACAATAGTTTCACACTGAAATGAGAGCGGCCTACATGCGCGAATGTGTGGTCAGCAACACGAATATTGGGGCCAAGCCCTTTGATGACGACAACAGACAGCCAACTTCCAACGTTGGCGCGAGTCATAAAAATATGGGCGCTAACGTTAGCTCCAACGCTATTTTGTCAGTAAACATACAGTGAAAACCTAATGATATGACTAGTAAGCAGTAGGGGTCGACATTCAGTCTACCGCAGTTGGCAGTAAATCAGCCAGTTCTCGATAGGTTTGCTCATAGAGAGATTGCAGTTAGTTAGTTGGATCCATTATACTAATAATGAGTTGATGCGACATTTAGTCTACCACATTTGTGATCGTTGCAGTTGGCAGTAAATCAGTAAATCAGCCAGGTATAGTCGGCACAGACATCCGTCAGAATGGAAATTAATTTTCTTCCCCATTTTAATAATTTAATTAGTAAAGAGAAAGGTGGACTTAAAAAATCAACAGCTAATCTAATAAAAATTGTTATTTTTTTTTTTCGTTAATTTCATAATTTCTTTCGTTCGACCGTACGAATTAATTTTATAAAAGAAATTCAGAACTGATTAACAAAACTAACATCTAAGTAGTTTATAATTGTGGCTTATTAAAGATTTTTTGGTTATTTTCACGGTCGACGTACGAATTGGAATTAAAACATAAGAACTGAATCGAAAAAATACGAAATGATAATACAGTTAAAAAAAAATTGTAGGTCATTGCATTAATTTATTTAATAGAATATTTATTCATACATTCGAGTTGATGATATTCTCAAACTGACCCAGCAAGATATATTTTTTAATTCAAATTTCTCGTAGAATGTTAGTTTATATTTAAATAGTGAAGATGTGCTACAGCGAGTACCACAAAGGTTTCATTTCTGCTTTTAAAAAATGCTGTTCACCTACAAAGTCGATTTTTTTTTGGTTGAGGCTATTTGAAGTTTTGGATCATGTATCATATTTAGTTTAACTTAAATTTTAAATTTTTTTCCATTGCTTAGTTTTAAAATTAAGGAATGAAAATTTTAGGATGTATTTACAAGCCAATAAGGCACCAAATACCAAATAACGCCATAACGTCTTTTTTTTTTGTAATGTACATAGGGCTACTGCCCCCCTGGTGGGGCGATTTTAACCAAAAACAAACGGTTTCACTCCGCGATGATCCGATATCGTCTCCTGCAAGGCAGAGTATCGTAAGCACCAACTTTTCAGGAGGAAAAAACCTTGTAAAAAGAGAAATGAATGTTCAATAATAGGGCTCCTGCGCCCCCTGGTGGGGCGATTTCAGCCAAAAACTACTGAGTTCAACTCCCGATCACCCGAAACGGACGGACGGACGGACAGACTTCAATCTGGAAATCGTTTTAATCGTCTCAGGGGATCTCAAAATGGATATATTCGTCTTTATCTCATTTTTTTTTAGCGCGTTAACAATACTTTCCATTGGCGAGGGGCCGGGAAAGTAATATGAAAATTTAGTATATAGTACGCAACTAGAGAAAACTTATATTCAACTTTAAAAAAATGAGTTATTTCGTACTTTTTCGGGTCAACATACTTTGCAATATTTAAAAAGCCAAAACCTATTATTATATTAAACATTTTACAGTAACGTTTTGTGTTTTGTTATGGTTGTACACTGTTGCCACACTGTAAACCAATTATTCCTAGTACTCTTTTCAATTACCTAGTTAATCTTGTTTTCTATAAAATATCTCTGTCTCTCTCTGTATCAACTCAATTAATCAAAATGATTATGTTTCTTCTCTGGATTAAAATTATTTCGCAAATCAAAATAAACAATATCTTGAAATTTTTGAATACCATTTCAATATACGTACTTATAGGGAGCATGCGCATGCGCACTTCTGCAAAAACCTAGCAGTTCGCGTCACTGTGTGAGCAAAACCTAGCAGATGGAGTCGCTGCGAGAGAATATAAAATTAAGTCTCTGTATCAACTCAATTAATCAAAATGATTTTGTTTCTTCTATGGATTAAAATCATAATAAACATCTTGAATAATATCTTGAAATTTTTGAATACCAATTCAATATACATACTTATAGGAAGCATGTGTCGCTGTGTGAGCAAAACCTAGCAGCTGTCTGAACAAAACTTAGCAGCTGCCTGAGCAAAACCTAGCTCTGGCATCGCTACGAGGGAATATTTTCTTTGTACACATCTCCACTCATTAGTTTTGTGTCATATTGTATTTTGGCAGATGTTTTTAAAACGACAGTCAATTGTTATGTGAAACTTTTTTCTCGAACCACTTTTTCTTGAGTTGGCGCGAGTGATAACTCAAAAAATGTTCTTCCAATTTACTTTAATGTTTCTGCAACTTTGAGGTAGTCCTGCTTAGTTGTTATAACGTTTCAAACACCTTCAGTGGCACCAAAATATATAATTATTAAGTGGTTCACAGCGGTTAACTTTAGGTGACTACAACTAAGCAAAAATAAAAAGAAGTTATTCTTACTGCATAGGGGTAGATTTAGTGATTATTACGTAATCGCCACCCAATCGAAGTTGCGATATCAGTTTCTGTCACTATAATGCTACTTGGGAGAAGATACTGAATACGTATGAGCGAAAAATTAAAAAAAAAAGTAGTGCAACAATAACTATTATTTCTAAAGTGAAAAGTATTTTCAGAAATTTAAAAGGATGAGTCACTAAAGGGGATTTTTGTGAGGATCAGAGAACTTTCCTACAATTAATTGACAGCCTAATACTCTTAAATAATGTAGATTGTAAATAAGTGAAATGTCAAAATAAAAAAAAGTGTTCGGTAAATTAAATTTTTTTACTCGAAGTTGTTACCGAATTTTATTCATTATCTCGCAAAATTAAGAAAATATCAATTAATTTTTTTTTTCAAATTTCTACATAAACCATAATGACTTCTGTATTACAGAGTTATTTAACATTCTAGACATGCTAAGTATATTATTTATTGCATGAAGAAAGTGAAAATCAGGCATTTAGGAGAAAGTACACTTTGTTCGAAATATTGTTAAATTGTTTTACGATTACCTCCTGTATGTATATTACCGCAAATTTTATTATAAAAAAGAAGATACTTAATTCGCTATAATTGTAATTGCACGAACATCGTTAATGGGATTGACAACGCAATGATCATCAAATTGACAATCTGTTAATAGAAAAACTTATTTTATAGTCGTTTAATGAAATTTACTTTATAGTCCAGTAAATTAACGCCACAAAAACTCCAAACCTGGGCATCAAGTATGTCCGTTAAAATTTATTTTTAAATTGCAGGTATTCACAGGTAGGTACATTTCCCTCCGAAAATCTCAGCTATGTGGAATTTGTGGAAGTGTGGGAAAATGGCTCTAGAGTTCCCGAAAATCCGTTTTTCGACGATATCTAGAGCATTTTTATTTAGACAAAAAATGAAGAGCAGTTCATTACCTACAAAAGTTGTCTCTATGATTTTTTCGCTACACTAATATTTTTGGCAAAAACGGCCTTTCAAAAATTCGCAATTTTCAGAATCTGCGAATGTTGTCGGCTGCACTCTCTCTCAACAGCATTATATTATTTTATGAACATTACATTATTTTCTAATAATCAGATTTTTTCCTACTCGGCATCAGACTATTCCCAACTCATCCCAACTGGCTCATTATTGGGGGGGACGATCCCCCCTACACCCCCCATAGCGACAATCCTGAGTTCTGGTAAAAGTAACAAAAAACTAATCGCTAGGGGAGGCTACATAATTATAAACTTTTGATTTGATTTTTTTTTATTTAAACTCAATTCTGACAATCTGAAAATTGATAAAGAAAAACAAAAATCGTATTATTACGATTTTTACCAAAAAAATTGTACATTTCTAAAAGTTTTTTAAATATAACCGAAAATCTGTTAGTATTACGTAAAAATTGATATGAACTAATTTTATGGCCTTGAGCTAATAGAGAGATGGCATCCAAAACCAAAAAAATTGGTCGGCTGTCGTATAATATTGAAAATGTACATAGATTTTGTCATTTTATCACCAAAAATTTGCGTTTTCAGATATTTAAATAATGTTAAAGTTGGTTTATTATAAGAGTTATCTTTTTAAAAATAAGGGATTTAAAAGATTAAATTTAATACGATGTTGATATTACCTTTTTTTTTGATGAACCTGTGATCATAAAAATTAACTGAGTTATTGTAAAAAAACCAATAACATTTTTTCTATGTATACAGGGTGGTCCTTAAGTAATTGTACATAGAAGTATGCTAGATTCCTCACTTTAAAATATTACGCTTTGAACCAACTTGCTCCAATAAAATGTTGCTAATAAGGAATATACAGGGTGTTAAAGGTTAAATTTTAAGATTTATTTTTTGCAATAACTTTAGCGTTTTTGGATATTTATACATAAAAATTTGGAACTGGGGGTTTTTGGGCACAAGAAATCAGAATCTGGAACCTACTTCGATGTAATTTGTAGAGGGCGCTAGTTATGCCACATTTGTGGCATAAATGTGCGATAAACTTTTTTGCTCTTTAAGTTAGCGCTATTTTTGTAAAACAATATTAAATCCACGTTATTTTAGTAAAAAAAGGCATACTCGTTATTAACCTTAAGACTTGACGGTTTACGAGATAATCGCATTTTAGGGATCAGCTGCATGGTCCTGACACCATTCTTGCTGATTCTTATGTAAAATGTTCTCCTGAATCTGAATATGACCTCAGTTTCCCCCCATCACCCACTGTTTTTTTTTTCATCCCTCCAAATTATCGAAAAGCGATAAAAATAGGTGGGGGGGGCACCACTTGAAAACGGTGAGTGATGGGGGAAAACTAAGGTCATATTCGGATTCAGGAGGTCATTTTACATAAGAATCAGCAAGGATGGTGTCAGGGCCAGAAAAAATTTTTTTTTGCCTACCAGTGTAATCATGCAGCTGATCCCTAAAATGCGATTATTTTAGTAGAAAAAAGCATACTTGTTATTAACTATAAAACTTAACGGTTTACGAGATAATCGCATTTTAGGGATCAGCTGCATGATGACGCTGGTCGGCAAAAAAATTAAATTTATTTTTTTGCCCCTGACACCATTCTTGCTGATTCTTATGTAGAATGACCTCCTGAATCCGACCTCAGTTTTCCCCCATCACCCACCTTTTTTTTTCATTCCTCCAAATTATGAAAAAGTGATAAAAATAGGTGAGGGCCACCCCCCGAAAACGGTGGGTGATGGGGGAAAACTGAGGTCATATTCGGATTCAGGAGGTCATTTTACATAAGAATCAGCAAGAATGGTGTCAGGGCCCACCAGTGTAATCAGTAAGCTGATCCTTTAAATGCCAGTATCTCGTAAACCGTTAAGTTTTAAGGTTAATAACGAGTATGCGTTTTTTCTACTAAAATAACGTGAATTTAATATTCTTTTACAAAAATAGCGCTAATTTAAAGAGCAAAAAAGTTTATTGCACATGTATGCCACAAATGTGGCATAACTAGCGCCCTCTACAAATTACATCGAAGTAGGTACCAGATTGTGATTTCTCGTGCCCAAAAACCCCCAGTTCCAAATTTTTATGTATAAATATCCAAAAACGCTAAAGTTATTGCAAAAAATAAATCTAAAAATTTAATCTTTAACACTCTGTATATCCCTTATTAGCAACATTTTATTAGAGCAAGTTGGATCATATCGTAATATTTTAAAGTGAGGAATCTACCATACTTCTATGTACAATCACTTAAGGACTACCCTGTATATAGGAAAAAAGGTAGATAGTAAGTAGACGTGCCGATAGTGAAAGGAATTCTGTACATCTGCTCTTTCATACATCGAGATTATCGTCGTAATAAAAATTAATAAGTAAATAAAGGTTAGATTTTTATCGGTAAAATTCAGATACAATTAATTTATATAATTTTGTATAATTAACTAAATAACAAAATAATATTCCAAGATTCAATTTTCAATTATTTTTATGACAAGGGGTGGTTTTTAAGAGTGGAAAATTTCGCAATAAATAAAGATTTTAATACTCAGTAAATGAGATTTCAATTCAGTAATGTATTATTCAAATGATTAAAGTTTGTTGAAACCAATTTTTTCAATGATTCTGCTTTAAGGGGGTGGTTTTTAAGGGTTGAAATTTCACAGTCAACCAAAAAATATATCATAAACATTAAACAAACTGTTTCTGTAATGTTAATATACGATTTCATATTTCAGAAATATAAAAAATGATTTTTTTATAATTTTCGATCTAAGGGGTGGTTGTTAAAAGGGTTGAAAAATTAATTAAAATCATAAATCATGCATATTTAATTTATTTAATTAAACGAGATTACTTACGCCAGAATGCTTAAATCTGCATTTTTTACCATTTTTAACAAAAGGGGTGGATTTCACCCCTAAAATGCAAAAAGCGCAAGTCGAGCACATATCATTTTTGAAGTTGAGGGTAAAATAATTTACTCAATCCCAAATTTTCGTGCAAATCGATGGAAGTTCACCAAAATCGGAGGTAATAGTTGATTTTTACTCACTGTAGTAAGCCAAAAAAAAGTTACGGGCAAAAAATACATTTTTTTTAGAAATGTACCATTTTTGTGGTGAAAATCGTAATTTTCTACGCCCTATAATTCGGGAGGGGTTTATTTTCATGAAAAATTGTATTTAACATTAATTCATTAAGAAAGGATAATTTATATATTGCGCAAGTTTTTTTTCTTTTTTTCCCTCACTTTTTGAATGAAAATAGTAGAAAATTGAAAATTGATGTATTTAAATATGAGTTTAAGTTTACTTACCCTTTTGGTTTTGAAGACCTTATAGAAGTTATAATCAGAAAGTAAAAACTAAACATCCTTCCATCCTTTTTTGTTTTATACTATTTTTGGCTATTCTTCATATATCAAAAAATCGATAATTTTATGTAAATCGTTAGTTATCAATAAAAAATATTTTTATAGGAGAATAAGACGTCTATAGGGCTATTCATTATTTTAAAATTCCTACTCCATGATCTCGTACACCGATCGGTGCAGATATGACCGACATTTTTTGATTTTATACTCATAAAAAAGAAGAAAAAATCTTGCTCTTTAAAAATGCTCCAACTCAAGTTGTTTTTAAATAATTTTGTGTAGCTACTCAATAGAGTGCCAATACATATTTTAACTTTTGATAAAAACGCATTTTTTTATTATTACAAATAAATTTAAATATAACGATTTTGTACAAATTTATAAAAAGTCGCTGTTACCCTGTATATATATTTTTCAAAATATGATTGAGTGTCTTTTAAAGAAAAAATAAGTTAATTGTAATTAATATTAGAAACTAAATTCAAAATAATAATAAACCTCTATAGTAATTAAATTAATAATCATTAAACAAACTTAATTCTCTTCTAGACTTACCTATCAACTTAATCCTAGTTCCAAACGAAAAAAAAAGATGGAGAACCGGAATTTAAAAAGGGGCTCGAAGGACCAAAAAATCCACGCACCTCAGAAAACCACGCACTGCCCGGACCGCTGATGCATTCGCACTGACTTGACTTGATAAATTTCTTCTTCGGCTGGCAAACGACACTTGTCTGCTGTTTCTGCTTTCACTACTTGCTGCCGTACATTAGAAAACGGAATACAATAGGTACATCTACAAGTATAGCCGGTTACGTTCTTGCCGAAATTGTGTCAAATCCAAACTCACTCAAAACTTGGTCAGTAGAATTTGGAATGTGTTAAAAAAAATTAAGAAAGTAATTTTTGACTGGTACGGATGTTCTTTTTGATCAAAATAAATGGTTAAACTAGAGAATAGGTTTTCTTGCAGACACATTAAGTACCTCCTTAGCGAAGTTTCCAGGGTGGGGATTAGGACAATAGGTAATTTTTTTTTAAGTATTTAGATAATTATAATAACAATATGATGTTACGGTAAGTGTTAGATTAGGTTTTTGGTTAGATTTGCATTTTGGGAATTTGTTTTTGTTTTTGCTAATGTGTTTGGTAACAATGTTGTAATTAAAGTGTTCAAGGATTAGGAGGATAGTGACATAATTGATTATTTTTTTTTGCAAATCACAGTAGAGTTATTTGACGTAGATATTAGGAAAAAAACATATTTTTTTTGAGTTAAAATGATCTAAAAATATATTTTTATATTAGTTTGTTACGTATAAAAATCGATTTGAGACTTTTGCAAACATTTAGATTTTTTTTATTTTATAAAAGTTATGTCAAAATCGACTTTTGCTAATAAGGCATACCGTAACCAAAATGGCCTGTTATCGCCACAAGCTTTATTCAAGCATAAGTCGGTAGATTTTCCAATGGCAAAAAGTTCTACAGTTACACGGTGGTTAAACTAAGATTTTTAAGGTATAAATGGAACTAGAATCTACAAAAAAAATTCAACAAAATTAAAATTTGGTTTAAGCAGAATGAATTTTGCATAAGAAACAAAATTTCGATTTATAAATATGATCTATATTTTTACCTATTTAAAGTTAAATATTTTTTCTTTAGGACACCATATGATATGTCATGCTTCGACCAATTTAGTATGGACCCTTTCCGGTGCACCTAATGATGATTACAATGAAACAATACTATTTATTTAAAACTTCGTTTCTCTGTATCATTTTCTCGTGTTTTAACACAGAGTTAATTTTTATGTAGGGGTCTGTCTGCGACTTTAAAAAAATATTAATATGTGGATGTGGAGAGGGACAATATGCCTTAAATTTGGAGTGAAGTAGATCTCCAAGTAGATGATGTTTTAGCTGCCCAAATATAGGATGCAGCCATCTTCCAATAGTGGAACTAATGTCTTTAAATTCTGCGTTCAGTCCAAGTTGTTGTATTTTGCGCCACCTAAATAACTTTCTTTATGAGAAAACTTCATTTTAAACGTTTATATTATAAGCCTATAGATTATTGTTGATAACAATGCTATATCAATGGTTATTTCTGATAGTAAGCTTACTTATATTTTATCTTTATCTAACTCAGCACTTTATTACCCTCAGGCAAACTATTGGCCCCCTCGTAGATACATGAATTCAGCACTTAGTGACTTAATACTATCCCTTTCATTCTTGTTAATTTGAATCCGAGTTGTTGGAAAACGTATGGGATTATGAATAATATTTATAAAAAAAATATTAGTTGCCAATGCACTCTTACAATTAAAATCAATTTTAACTAACGTATCGTACTTTTCTTGCTTGCTTAATTTTAACGGGACGGGACCTACAGCTTATCGTGGGCTCCAAACCACGGTCCTCAATCACCTTAAACTCAGGACTATGCCTTTGTCATGCAGGTGATCTACCGACAAGTGTGTAAATGTGCCACCAACCTCTATCAGTTCCACGAGATATCCGATATCATCCGGCCTGTTTACCGGCGTGAATGAAACTGCCTATGACACAAATACCTTTTTGCACTTGCCAAAGTCTTATCTGACTTTTAATTCCACTTGAGTTTCGCAGGGATCGAACCTACGAACCGAACACTGGCCTAGTATAAAGACCGAGGCTTTAACCAACTAGGCCACGGTGTCCGGTTACTTTTCTTATTAATAACGATTAAAAAGATTTATTAAACCAGGTAACAGTGCTCAGTTCATGAATCTACGTTTATTGCCTTCAAGGGACGGCTGGGACGGTGCTCAGTTCAAGTCTACCCCTGAATTTCAACCACAAAAACCTATCGTTTGAGGTTAAAGTTGTCTGATACTTAGCCATTTGTTGGACACATATTTATCTACGTATGTTTTGTCACAGATAATCTTACGTCAGACTTCCGGGTGCTGGTTCAGCAACAAGTTCAATTTTAGGGTCCTTCGAAAAACAGCTGCTTCGTAGGGCGATGTAAGACGATCTCTTGTTGGACATAGTTGTCCTGCAGCCGCCCCTCTTGAGCTTGGCGGTTGAGGTCGGCGTTGGCTGGTGTCGCCGTTTGTTTTTGATAAAGTTCTTGTCTATCCTATTTCAGAATTTCTCTGGGTCTGTCTCATCTCCCTGATAACACTGTTCCAACTCCTGATTGTATTCAGTGGGGTATGCCTTTCGAATTTGTTGTCTCATACCGACACACAAATTTTAATTTATTTGGACTCATTTCGTTCGATAAAATTTCTATCAAAGATTTTTAATTCGAGAAACAACTTATTCGCTTCGTTATGTTTACATTTCAATCGTATGATTGTGAAACGTGTGAATCGACAGATTTATTTGGAAATTTGGATCAAACCTGTTCTTCATCTCATTTTGGTTGATCAGTTCAAAGGTAGGTATATAGGATTGGAGAAAGTAAAGAGTTATAAAAAAACGGTGGGTTCATATAGTTGAAGTATCGAAGAATGCGAATATACTTTCATCCACGTGGGTGTAAGTAAATTGCACCAAGTAAATTTATACGACTTCTAACATAAAACCAAATTTACAGTTATTTAAAAGTATAATCGTATAAAAATTGGACTGTTAATGTCCTAGAACAAATTCTTTGTGTCAAGCCATGCAAATTGATGTTCGTAACTTATGTCTTTAAACGCACCCTTTCCAAAATACAGGGTGTTAAAGTTTAAAAATATAAATAGTTTATTTTAAATCTTTTTTAAGTGTTGCTATTCAAATCAACCTTTACGAGTATTATTAGGTCATTTCGCTAAAATTAATAGTAAATCTCCAGATTCTTCTAATTTTGGTGATATTCTAGAAGATTTTGATTAGTAAATTATCGTATCTGCTAATTCTTCATAATTAACTAACACTTAAACGAAAATTAAGTCAAATAATGAAGTTCTGAACAGATTTATTTATTTTAGTATTAAGAGGCTGCAAAATAAACTTTTTTATTATAAACACGTCATTATTTAGCAAACGAGTAAGGAATTTAATTTATCAGATTCGACATCCTAAGACCGGTTTATGCCTTTCAGCTTCGTCAGTTAGGCTTTTCGAATCCAATAAATAAAATTCCAAACTCGTACAAGTCAATAGCTATATCCGCTCTTCTAATCATAGATGGTAACCTAAACCTAGCCTAAAAACGTCATTATTTATTGGATGAATTAGTTGATATTCATTTAATTTATGGGGAAGTCACCGAAATGCAAGATTGGCGGAAAGAATGTATTCAAGTTCCCTCATAGATATAGTGTACACGTATTTTCAACTTTTCTAGCATTGATAGAAGCAAAATTCAACAGAAAATGTGTGGATTGATTTATGAACATAATTATAATATAATATATAATAATAAACATCAATTTGATAATGCAATCATAATAAGAATTGCTGAATTAACTAATGTAAATACATTTTCCATCTATTGAGTAATCACAAAAGGAGTTGATTTGGATCATTCTCAAAATCGAAAACGTGTAAAGAAAAATTGAAAAAAAGGTATGAAAGAGTATATACGTAGAACGGTTTATGGTTTATATAAGGAAAACAGAGTTTATTTGGTGTTGATGGTAGGTAAACTATGCCAAAACTACTCAAAGATGGCGGCCGTTTCCGGTGACGTCACTGCTGGTGAGTGGTAGCGGTGACGTCAGTGGTAGCGGTGGTCCCGGTGACGTCAGTGGTAGCGGTCAGTGGTCCCGGTCAGTGCCGGTGACGTCAGTAGTAGCCGTGACGTCTACGCATCGCAAAATAAAGGTCATAAAATGATTATGATCGTCATTGATTGCTTCTCAAAATTTTTATGGACATACCCATTGAAAACAAAAACGGGTAAAGAAATAACTGCAGCATTTGACCACATCTTGACACATACCAAACGATACCCGAAAAATTTACAAACCGATCAAGGAACTGAATTTTACAATGCAAACTTTCAAAATTTAATGAAAAAATATGGTATTAATCACTACAATACGTTTAGTGTTAAAAAGGCATCCATGGCAGAAAGAGTAATACGAACTTTGAAGGAGAAATTGTATAAGTACTTCAGTTTAAATGGAACCTACAAATGGACTGATGTCTTACCTACGTTTACCAAAGAGTACAATAATACGAAACATAGTAAGACTCGATTGAAACCGAAAAATATTAACAAAAGAAATGAAAAGGAAATTCTAAGGAAAAGATATTCGTACTTGAAAATCGCAGGCCCTCGAAAACTGCAAGTAGGTGACGTGGTGCGCATCAGCAAAGCAAAACACGTGTTTGAAAAGGGTTACACACCAAATTGGACGACTGAACACTTTAAAATTATCAAAGTCAAAATAACCAATCCCATTACTTACTTGCTGGAAGACATGCGCGGTCAGCCGATTAGTGGGGCATTTTACGAGGAAGAATTACAAAAAGTTGAAAATCCCAACATTTATCTTGTTGAAAAGTGCTCAGACAAAAAGGTCGCAAACTACATGTCAAATGGTTGGGATTCGATGATACGCACAACAGTTGGATAGATAAGGTTGACGAAGTATAAACATTTAAATAACCAAACGAATTGTGGGTATCGGCCAGTTGTGAAAAAATGGGATTACCATCATCATCTTCTTCAAAGTGTTCAGAGAACATCGATGATAAGAATTATGTAGAAATTGATACATCTACGCCCTTGCTAAAAAAGGGTAATCAAATTAAATAAAACAAAAATTCAAATTCATGACCCCCCCTCTACGCCAATAAACTAAAATCACGCCTGCGCAACTTTGAATTCAAAGCTTCAGTAACAGCAGAGTCTTAAATCTTTCCAATTCGATGTATTACATCAGCTAAAAACATAGCTTTGAAAGTGTGAGAGCCAAAACAATGCATTTCTTATCTTATGTATAGAATTGATAAAGTTCAATAGGCAGAATTACGCAATAGATAAAATTCACAGACATAGTACAGTTAAGTAATTGGCCAAAATTAGTCAATTACGTCACAACTTAAATATGCCCTAAAACCTGAGCTGAAAACATTTAGTGGCTTTTTTAAGTCAATCGTCTTCTACAACTCAACAATGGTAACATACCAGTCTGCAACTACGACTCAGGATGGCAAGACGCCGAATCAATTTTTAAACAAACCATCACACCCTCTGTGAATGATTGCTACTATTTTTGCTTTTTGTATCATAACTTCGATACAATTTCAATAAGTATTCAATTTAAAATAAACCTGAGCAACCGTGAAACAAATTTTAATGTAAAATAGTGATGAAAATTGTGTATGGAAACAGGATATTTGTTAAAGTTGTATTTTTACAAGAAATTAATATAAGGTTTTACGAAGTGTAGCGTCTTATTCATCAACAAAACCAAGAAATACAATCCACTAGCAATTATTAGCTATCTTAAACATACTTAAGGTAGAATAGAAACATCTATAGGGTGTTTACTCCAAATATTGGAACAGCAGTATATACAGGGTGTTTATACCGTTCCATTTCATATGGCATATGTTCTTTACAAACGTATGTTAAGTAGCACGCCATTGCATATTTAGGATTAACAAATGATCATGTTTGAAATCTTATTGTTATATTAGTTGCTGTCACATTATCTCATTTTAACGAAAATTTCGCTTGGTCTATTAATGCATAACGCCACCCAATTTATGATAATTCGATTGCCTTTACATTATATTTTTTAACGTATGTTAAAAAATAATATAGCACGCCAATGCCGATCAAAGCAACTTGTCGGCACATTTGGGAATTTTGTTTTTACATGTCTGCAATTGAAAATGGATAGACTATATCGACACAGGTTTCTTTATAAAAAATGTTTCGTCAATAGAAAGGTAATAGTTAATAGTTTCCATTTCTAGTAAAAGAACATTGATTTATAAATAGTATATCCTGTAACAAGGTCGCTCGCGTTCGGGATCACAGATGTCGAATTTTCATTCCAACAGAGTAGCAGACTATACTTTCTCCACGGCCACAGAAAGTAGGAATTAAATAATGTTAAATGAAACCTCTCAACGTTGTGTAGTATTTTTATATTCAAACTTGGATTTTTGTGGTAGCAAATTTTGAGTTATGTTATCGGCATATTTTTTTATTTCTGGAGGAGTATTTTCAAATTCTACATCTGAATCGTGTGATTTTATTCTCCTTTTTAATAAATTAAAAGTTTTTACAAACCAATATTAAGACCACGGCAATTAATACTGACAGTTAATTTGGCATTCATGGCAAACCTTATTTTTTTACACAATTACGGAATGAACATTCTGTCTCTAGAGTAAGAATGAAATACGTATAAAATACATAAGTGCCAAGTTTTTCAGAATTTTCAAGAGCGAGAATGTTTCTTTTCTGTTATTATAAGTGGTTTCAGAATAACTACATTCAGTAGTTGCCGTGGAGAAAAGTATGTTAACACATTAGTAAACTTAAATATTGGGAGAATTTACGCACGTACTCATATCTGTAAAGCAGGTTACGATGTTAATGAAACTTGTCGAAGAAACCATACTTGGCCTACCGATATTCACTCTCTCATCTCTTCAGATACTTGGCCCAGACCTTGAGGAACACGGAAACAAAAATTGCCGTTTTTTAAGAGTATCGACACACCTTTTCGTGACATTTTCACTAGGTGAAGATTTATTGATAGTTGAAAACGCGTAAAAGTAAGTGAATGATTGTTAACTTAATGATATTTATGTTATTACTTCCCTTTTTAAATTGCTTTTCAATAATCAAGGTAATTAATCATGATTTAACTATACATTATGTTTCATTATCGTTTAAATGTTTAAATGGGAAAAACTTGTGTTTTTAAAAGGGCAATAACTGTTCTGATTAGCGCCCACTCAGCCAGAAATAAGGGCATTCAGTAACAATCTTGTCCTAGATAAAAGAACCTTCTCTTTTATGTGCCCCATCAACACAGCACTCAAGATGCTATCCTTATCCTCCATAGACGTAACCAGCCAACAAGCCACCTCAATCATCTTCCTAGATGTGCAGAAAGCACGCTGGTTTTCTTCGAAAGCTTGAAGCCATCAACCTCCCAATCACCATCATCAAACTCCTACGCTCCTACCTCACGAAGAGAACAATAAGAGTTAAAGTGGGAAGACACACCACTGAACCCTTCACTCCAATATCTGTAGTCCCTCAAGGATCAATTCTAGCCCTTTTTTGTATCTGCTCTCTACATAAGATTCGCCTATTCCCAGCTACCCTCTTCAATACTTTCCGCTCTATGCTGATGATACTGCTCTATTCGTGTCATCCCCTACAACCTGAATTCTCAACACCTGCACTCGGCTTTCTAAATTTCTTTATTTTACAATCTTCAAAAAATGGCTATTCCCACAGAAAGCAATAATGTTGAAGAAGCCAGTTTTTGAGATTTGTCAGCAAAATATGCCAAAAGGACTTCTTCACTTTGGTCGTAAAAAGTGAAAAATCTCGAGCGAGAGTGGCAGTGATTAAAAAGTGAGGAAAAGAAAAAAAACCTGAGCAATCGATAAATTATCCTTTTTTAATGAATTAATGTTAAATACAATTTTTCATGAAAATAAACCCCTCCCGAGTTTAGGGCGTAGAAAATTACGATTTTTTAATTTCATGTGTTTTTTTAATGGCAGATGAGAGTGTTAATTTTTGGCCGAGACCGCCAGCGATGAAAAAACAGGGACCTCCAGGTTTTCATTTCAACCTATGCTGTCTAAGAGAACCAATACATATTCTTATTCTACACATCAGAATGTAAACAATGGACAATTCGGCGTATCCACTACACCTAACAAGGGATGTCATTTTGTTTCTGGCATTTAGCAGCTAATTTGGTGGTTAATGACCAGTAATCGTTATTTAATTAAAGTATCAGAGTCTGACAGTGTGTTGTTAATCCTTTGTAATATACTTTTCTCCCTAAATATTTTATAATTATTTTCCTCATTAAATTTACTGTAAATTTTAGGGGTTAACTCCGTCGGAACTGGTAATTGTCGCTGTCTATGAAAGGGATATTATTAGTTTTGAGTTTTTACTCGTAAAATTTGCATAAACGTGATAATTGCAATCCGTCCCTTCTGTTAGATGTAATTTATTTATTATTGATTTTAGTATACTGGGTGGCCCAGCAAGTAAGAACAGTCATAACTTTTGAACGAGCACTTCGATTTTTTTTATATTTGGAACAGAAATATTAGACAAAATTTCCAGTTATGCCATTCAATATGGCCGATTTCCGGTTTATCAGATATACACAAATTTCTAAATGGTACATATACAGGGTGAGTCACGGTAGATGCGACCGTCCATCGTGGCTAAACGGTTAATATTTTGAAAATTTACTTTATTACATTTTAAAATTATTTTGAATTATATAGGTTGTCCCAAAAAAGTGTGGCGTATGAAAGCTATATTATTTCTTATGGAAGACCCTATATTTATAGATTATAGGTTAAAAATAAGATAAAGTATTCTCTATACCTAAGCTTTTTAGTTTTCGAGATTTTGATATTTCTACAAATGGAAGCAGTTTCAAGAAAACGAGCTAGATAAGGTAAATGAAGATTCCAGTTCAGATGAAGAAGATTCGACCAAAACTCTATTTGCATCTTTTGCACTAAACTTTATTCCGAGTTCAAGACAGAAGATGGTTGGAGAAGGTGTCAGCATTGCCAAAGTTGGGCGCATGACGCCTGTGCAGGTATAAATGCTGATAACGATGACGACTTTGTTTGCGACTTCTGCCGCAACTAAAAAGGTGTATTTTATATAATATATTTTTAAACAAAACGGTTTATCTGTTTTATTTTGATTTATTTAAGAAATTAAATTAAATCCTCGTTGTTTCTTATGTAGGAATACCTAACCCATTTTACCCGACTGGTAGGCCAAAACGGGCTACTTTGCAATTTTTTTATTGATATCCTGTTTGGTTTTTTTATTTAAGATAGTTGGAGGAACTATGTTAATGATTACTGATACTAGAGGGAAAACATTTTTGCCTGTATCGGTTTATTTAAGAAAGTTACGGCGCTTGAAACACTAGGTAGCCCGTTTTGGCCAACTCTCCCCTAGATATTAATGATCACCCGGTCACTATTTATAGTACATCGCGTTTTTATTATTACTACTAACTGCTTCTTTAACTGCCTTTAAAAAATGGGGGGTCGCGATTAAACTTGGTTTTTAAGATAACCCATAGAAATAAATCCATTGGAGACATGGTGTACCATCGGATGTGATCATTCAGTTTTATTCAAATCTATTATTTATACACGGTGGGGCAAACTTCTGACTCGAAGGATTACGTCGTTGTGGTAAGAGATAAAACTTTCAAATTTTGTGTGAGCTGGTACAGTTACTGAGTGCACATTTTGAAAATACTTTCCATTATATAGGGTGTTCCAAAAACTCGTGGCAGTACAAATTTACATTTTTTAAATGAAACATATATATTTTGTTGCTTGCTTGCTTAATTTTAACGTCTCCTTTTTGCAACTAAGGCTAATCTGGACGTGACCTACAGCTTATCGTGTGCTCCGAACCACATCCTCAATCACCTTAAACCCAGGAGTGCCTTTGTCATGCAGGTGATCTACCGACTAACAAGTGTGTAAACGTGCCACCAACCTCTATCGGTTCCACGAGATATCCAATCTCATCCGGCCTGTTTACCGGCGTGAATGAAACTGCGTATGACACAAATACCTTTTTGCACTTGCCAAAGTCTTATCTGACTTTTAATTCCACTTGAGTTTCGCAGGGATCGAACCTACGACCGAACAGTGTCCTAGTATAAAGGCCGAGGCCTTAACCAACTAGGCCACGGTGTTCGGTATATATATTTTGTTTAAGAATCCAAAAGATCTCACCGAGAGCGGGGGGTGTGACACCGAGAGCGGGGGGTGTGACACCCCCCAAACTTTTGTGCCGAGTCGACTTTTTCGTCTGAGAAGGCATTTTTATGCCGTAGTCATCATGCTCGAGAAATATGACTGGGAAGTCGGCTAGTCGTATTGTACAGTCGGCAAATTTTCCTTGATGAGTCGGCATTTTCAACATGACTAACCCCCCCAAACTTATGAGGCTCGATGATACGCCCCTGATTATATGGGTGTTTCAAAAAGATATGGCCAATTATTAGCAAAATGACGCCTTATTTAACACTCTGTGAAACAGTAAATCAAAATAAATCAACAGGCGTTTGTATTCAAATGGCATTCCCATATCGTTGTTCTAGCTCAAACAAAATTTGAATGTTGTATCTCTTACCACAACGATGTCAGATGTTATAAGTTTGCCCCACCATGTATATTGAGTTAAAATTGTTGCTTATAAGAACAAGCATCATCTTGCTTCATTGTAGAAGGATTCACCGATTTTTTACTGCCTTATTGCATTAGTTCTTTTTTATTCGAATATGTCAAAAAACGTCAAATTCGATACAGTACACAATAACAAGAAGAAGCACTTTTCGGCCTAGGACTTTTTTCGTACTTTTTCGGACGGTGAACTGTGAACTGCCCGGAAAAGTAAAATATAGGTATTTTGCTTATCTTTTCCTTTTAGCTTTAAATTAATAGTTGTGTTCAATAAGATTTGGTATATTTTATTATCGGAATAACATATTTACTTGCTGTGCGTGTTTTTTAAAAGAAACCAAGTGATATTTGTAGGTTATGTTAAAATGTCAAAATAGTTACAATTTTTGTTTGACATTTGACATTTCTTACACTTGTGTTCTATTCCTTTTTAGTCTAGTCTTACACTGACAGAACCGGTCAGCTATTCGCATCCTTCAAATTCAATAAAGAAGTTCTAATAACACTGGTTTAGTTTATCATAACTCCAAACTTTGTGTTTATAAATTCTACATGCTATTTTGCTTCGACTAACGTCTCAGCCGGCAAACTCCATAATCGTCCTAAAAAGTAACACTTCTCGTTCTTGCATAAACTACTATTAATTACTAAGTTTTCATTTTTCTTGTTCTTCTTTCAATATTGCAAAACTGTGTTACTGAATATTTCTAAATCCTTTCTAGTTGGCACATGTCAAATGTTTAACTGTTCGGGTAGTTGGAAATGTCTTGTAAGATTGAGCAATACTGTTTTAATTAACGAAAGTTTTATAAGAACAACCTTATTAATTTATCAGAGTTCTAGCTAGAATCCCGGAAATCTTACGACAAGAATAGAATTTTCAAACTGGTATACCCAAAAGTAGAATTCTAAACAAAAATTATTTTTATATATTCAGACTTAAAGTTAAAAATTAAATTGAAAGTTTAAAATGTTGTCAATCATCTTAAGAAAAAAAAATTAATTATTTTACAGATGGCAAACTACTTCTTCACAGTCTTCAAACATGCGGTATGAATATGGATTTTTATTGTTGTCCACGTATTAATTTTATAGTTTCTACTTTTGAAAAGCTATTTGTCTGAAAGAAGAACAAAATATTCTAAAATATTATAATAGGTATTTATGGTATATAATATCTAGTTATCGAGGACAGGACTTGATATCTGGATGGAAGATAGACCCGCAAATTACTATAGAGTAGAGACCGCGCTTTGACAAGTGTGGCAGAGGAAAATCACCGATGCCACTGATAATATAAAGAAAAGCACTAATAATTGGTTTCTGTAGTTACAAGAAAGATTAAGGGAGGTCTATGTCCAACAGTGGACGAAAATAAGACCAGTTATATATAAATAATTCATGTATTTTTCACTCTTTTTTGATATTTTGACGTTGACTGTCAGTGTTTCATTATAATTAGTGAACGTCATTGCTGCTTTGTAATATCGATTTTACAAAACATATCAACGAAAATATGCACCCAAGGCAACAAAAAATTTATTTCCGGAGTAATCCAGACCCTCGTCGTAGAATTAGCGGGCGTTATGGGTATAACGCCCGCTCATTATGCCCTAGGGCATTATGATTGTATTTGTAGCAACCGTATCCAAGGTAAAATAAACAAATAATATACAAGTGAGAAATAAAAATTTTAATGTTTGTTATTTCATTACAATTTGTTCAGTCTAGAAGAGCATTCTAAACCGGTTTATTTTGTTATATATTTCTACTTTATATTGTTTGCAATTTGTGGTTATAAAATCATTTTTATTTATGTTTTTTTACTGGAAACTATTACGTTTATATTAATAGTTTTGAACGATAAATCGTGTCTTATATAGATCATTTCAATAGAAGCTATCGATAAGAAACAAATAGAGTTCAAGGTAACCGAATTCTCCTATCCTAGTTTTAATTACAAAACAATTGAAATGGGCCGAAACTAATTTAAATACCAATTGTTTAACTGCATAATTAGATAATCAACTTAAACTTATCATTATTCTAAATTATGGAATTTAATCAAGGTGCATTTGAATTCAAAGGTCGCTAAATAAAAACAACGATTTTAGAAAATGAAGAAATCCGATTGTTTTTTCATCTTAATTGGAATTTTCATTTGAATTGGTCACATTTCTTATTTACAACTTGCTCATTACTCCGTGGGCCAGCGGCTAGCCGTTGAACCGTCAGACTGGTCCATGGAGTAATAAGATGGTAATTACTCACTTCATCTTGGTAAAAGGATAAAAAATAAAAAGATTTCAAAATAATTTCATCCGGTAATTTAGAGGGACGGTGAGGTTGAAGTTTTTTTGGTAGCAACAAAGGCGCCGCTTTAAAGCTGTTAAATTGGGGCTACTATATGCATTACACGAACTATACCTGGTGTGTACTATATATGAATCATCAAAAACTATTTTTTTTGGACTTTTATACACCACTAACTGCAAATAAATCAAACCAAATATACTTCAATTATTTAATTTTTTTAATTTTGATATACGTTCTATAATAAAATTCGCCAAACAGAAACATCATGAACACATTTTGACCAGCAAAAATAAATGCTAAGAATCTGTTGAGGTTGCATGTCGGAAATAAAGCAATATTTCCAAAAACTAGGAAAAACCACACGAATTGTACCTGAAACAAAAATGTAATATTAGTAAAATAAACCTGCACAATTGTTATATGGTGTAGTTACACTTTTTCTACAAATTATTATCGGTCTATAAAGGCTAGTTTATTTATATTAAGAATAAGTAGCAGTTCGTGATTTTTTGACGAAAATGGTTCCCAGAAGGTGTAGAAAACTGAGAAGGTGTAAGGAATTATTGAGTTGTTGGTTGTTGGATTAGGTCCACCTCATAAATAAGGAAAAAAATGTGGATTAATTTGTCAAGAACATTTTGGTCACGTGTCGCAACTATGACCTTTTACTGTACTAGTATACTAGTCATTTAAAAGATTTTTGACGGTTGACCAAGAAGAAGAATTATTATAAGATCCATAACTTTATTTTATTTTACAGAATAAACAAAAATTGCAGAATTCTTGTTACTAAAGCTGCTGCTGCTTGAAACGTGCGATAAACTAAATTCATTCAGAAACAGGGTAAAAATAGAATGGAAATCAAAACTAGTTCCTTTGAATATCAAAAATTATTGTACAAGGCACATTTCTCCACAAACATAATTGAACTTTACTTCTTGAATTAAACTTTATAGATTAGATTGAATATTTGAAGCTCAACATTACCAGCTGCATTTGAGTCAAAGATCTCTTAAATACGAAGCTATTTCTCCAGCTGCTATCAATTGATGTCAGTAAGTAGTAAGTAAACATGACAACATGTACGGCGGTATTTAAGAGTACTATCCATTGACCACTACCCCCTCCACCGTAGTATTTGTATCCAATCCACACGAGGACCATCATGGCGGAGTGGTGATAGAGATGCAGAAAGCTGATTTGTCTGTAGCTTTTTCGGAGTAGGAAAAACAACTAAAAAGAAAGGAAAATATGATTTCAATCAAAATACAATCTAAAGCAACTAAATAAAAAAATCTTACCGTATCTCCTATATCAAATATTTTCAGGTACATATACATTCTTGTAACATAAACTATTTCCAAGGCCTCTGGAGTAGTACTATAATCAACATTTTCACAAAACAGATTTTTCATTCGGAGCATACCCATAGCACACTAAAAATAAATAATTAGACAGTTTTATCTTGTCAAAAACAGGATGACTTAACAACAATTTGACACCCAAATGCTTGAAAATTATTATCAATTTTAAAAACTTATATAAAATTAAGACTTTATACATTGAGTTTTTCACTGTGTGGACACATGGTGTATTTTAACATATATTCAAAAGTCTCATAAGAGCCATATTCTTATCAGCTCAAGCATCCCCCTTTGTGTAATTCCCTATATTTCACTTAAAAGAGTGCTTTTGCCACATAAGATTTCAGCACTTCATGAAAGGTGTAGGATAAGTTCATATATGGCTTAACAACTCATGTGATGTTGCGCCGCTTTTGTTTTCTAAATCCATTTAACAAGGTGGATCAGTCCCCAGCCTCGTTTCATCATTGTGCTTGTTGATTTGCCGCCATTCCATCCGGGCTCTTGTTTTCTTCTTCCATCTTGTACCTCCTGTCCTTTTTAAGTCCACTTCTTTTTCCTGCTGCCTGCCTTTGTTACTACTTCTGGTGCTTGTCTCCATATATGTCCCGGCCACTTCATTATTTGAGCTTTAGTTCGTTCTGCTTCTATATTCCTGCACTTCGATCTTCAGTGGACCCAGAATTGTTCTTAATATATTTCGTTCATTTCTCCTTAACTTATCTTCTTCTATTTTCGTCATAGTGATAATTTCTGCTGCATACATTGTTAAAGGTCTTATTATTATTCTGTATATGTTCATCTTAGTTTTTTAGTCAATATTTTGCTTTTAATAGATTTTTATTAGCATGGTACGCTGGTTTGTTTCAATTATTGTTTCTTTAATCTCCGTTCTTCTTCCCCTTTATTGTTTCTTGTGTCCTGTTTTTCCAAATCTCATTATTTTAGTTTTTTAACGTTAATTTTTAATCTCAACTTCATCTCTTGTTCTTCCTTTTCTTTGTCATCTGCATATGCGATCAATTGACTTCCTGTTGTTTTCAGATTTCCCTTTTGAATCTTTGTTAAAACGAATTCTATAGCCAGATTGAACAACGCAGCTAACAGTGAGTCTTACACCTTTATTTAAATGTGCTACCATCTATGGTAAGAAGAGAGTATTGTGATGGTAGCACATCTAAAAAATGTTATCTTATAGCGGATATAGCTATTGACTTGTACGAGTTTGGAATTTTTATTTATTGGATTCGAAAAGCCTAACTGATGAAGTCGAAAGACAGAAACCGGTCTTAGGATGTCGAATCTAATAAATTAAAATTCCTTACTGGTTTACTCACCTTTATTTAAGTTTATAGATGCCATGCAATACCTTGTCAAATGACTTGGTAACATCGATGGAACATTATATATTATTAAAATTACATTATACAAAAATCTACCACCAAATTCTACTGTGCATTTGTTCCGGGCAGATTTTTTATGTACAAACCTGAAGTATTTTAATTACTTTTATTTGAGAAGCTTAAAGAGTATTTGTCAAAGTTTTATTGAATAAAGGAGTGATAAATAGATAATTTACCGACCAATAGTTTCAATCAATGGCCCTTATATAAACCAGCTATTTTGCTTGTTTTATAACAAATAATAATAATCATTAATACCTTTATTTAAATTAGAAGCAGCTTGCATTTTTTTTTTGTTTCAATGAATTAAACCGAAAATTACTAAAAAATAGATATAAATTAGTGAAGAAGGCGTAAGATATGGCAGGTAATGACGAATTTTTTTATTGTTTAAACCGAAAATTACTAAAAACTAGATATATATTAATGAAGCGAACAAATTCTTTAATTTATAGTTTTATATTATATAAAAATGTGACATCTATTTATAAAAATAATTTATGCAGGATATTAATAATCCGATTGACGCATTTGAACATTTTGTGTAAGCAATAACATAATGTTGGGTTTTTCCAAATAATCTCTATAAAAAATCCATTTTCGTTTATTTTAAGATTTTTTCTTTGCTATTTCAAGTAAATACTCGTAATTTTCTTTGAAGCTGTTGAACGACTTTGTAGTTAATTATAATCGATTTTTGAACGAACTATATAGTTAGTGATTTGACAGATGCAGCAATCAAATTATCCTACCAAAAACCAAAAGAGAGGCCCAAAAATGATTATCCAAAACCAAAAATAGACAGTTAAAAGTTGTCACCAATCCTATTAGTGCACCACTCCAAAATGCTACTTTTTAAAGAGCAAGTTTTCTACCAAATTTGATAAAAATGTTTAAAGTCTATTTTAATTAATTAATATTTTTTTTTTAATTTTAATATAAAAGCCTTTAAATTGTATTAATTCACAAGACCTCTCAGGTATGGTTGGAATATTACAATACCCTGTAAAACAGACATTATTATACACAAAAGTAACAGTAAAACCAGATAATACTGTAGGAAAAAGTTTACTATATATCAAAAATCCTATAGTACGGCATACCGTAACCAAAATGGTCTGTTATCGCCACAAGCTTTATTAAAGCATAAGTCGATAGATTTACACAAATACAATAACATTTTTCCATGGCAAAAAGTTCTACAGTTACACGTCAGTTGTTGATTTATTATTATTAAATATGTAAAAACATTTTTTACCACACGCAGCTACACGAAATTACAGTATGCCGTACTATGTTGATTGCTTAGTCACCTACATAGGACAGTAGAGGCAATATATCAAATAAAGGATCAATCAGCATAAAAATACAGCAGAAAATAGCCGTTTTGATTTTTAAAATTATTTTCTTTATGTATCATTGACTTTTAACCTCTGTTCAAGTATATTTTAATTATTCTAGGTAAGATGCTTTTATATTTTTAAAAGAAAAAATATAAATATAATGTATTCTTAACAACACCTCATTAAATAAAAAGTTTTATGAATAACGTTAATTAAACAAAAGAATGACACTAGTTTTTTTAATATTTTCCATTGTTAATCGAGTATAAATTAAAAATTTCTTCTATTAGAAAGATCCAAGGACAATTAAGGGTTTCAGAGTAAACTGCAGTGAAATTTCAAATTAAAATGATAATTATTGATTTAAGTGTGCCAAATTTAGATATTTCAATAAAACAGTAAAATACTAACCTTAACAAAAAGATAAGCATTCAATATTATTTGTAGTATATTATAAACAATCATCGCATTTTTAACGTCGAACGGTTTTCGTTTCTCCATTAACTGAATACCCAGTTTTTTGAAAAAATATACGTATAAGGCCATTGCGCCAATGAGACAAAATGGAGATGCCACAAATATGTTGCCATAGGTCCTAGTATCTGAAATAAAAGAAGTTAAGTATCGCGTTTAAGTTGACATTTACAAAACGATTTACTTTAGAAACGTCGAAAATTCAAAACTTTCATTGGGGGTTGGGAGATATTCGAAGATGAATGCGAAAAAATACGACTTTTTTCGGTAATTTTTCAGGTTTTTGTTAATAACAATATGAAGCGGGAGGAATGGCGTCCGGGGACTAGGTTTTTCGAAACTTTATTAAAGAAATCCTTAAATAAAGTATTATAAATGTCATCCATTGGTTTAGGAGAGTTATTGCAACTGTCCTCCTACTCATACTTTATTTTGACAATTAGCCTACCAATACTTAATTCTGACAATGACATGGCATATATCATGGTATCCTGAATCGTACTCCTAAGTTCAAGAACAATAATATCCATAATTTAAAGGTTTTAAAAAATTCAATGATCTCCCTTTATCTATACGCGAATCAACCACAATAAACTGTTTTAAAATTAAACTTTATTAAAAACATTCAATTTAATTAAGATTTTACTAATTTCATTACTTGATGTTTTTAATGTATATATATTATTTTGTCTATATTATTTTGCACTTGTCACCGAACAAATTGTTCGGTATCTGAATTCGATCTGTGTGTATGTGTGTATGTGTATTGATTCTTTGTCTTTGTGAATTTTAAAATTCTGACTTCAGATTTTGTTAGAGCATCAAAAAGTAAGCTTAAAGGGTTTGAAGTACCACTTCGGGAACTCCTTCAAAATGGGGTCCAAAATATGAAAATTTTGAAGTTTAAAATGACATTGAATTTAAAGTAGACGCCTAGTGAATGACTATTTTGCCACAGTCTGCAGGGTGTGTCACGAAGGTGACTCATTAGCCATATATAGAGAACTATAGATATTTGAAATTTGAAAATTGGATTACGGGGCTTTGTCAGTATGATCTATTCAATGAAAATATTTTCAATTTCCGGTTACTTCCGGTTATACCGGAAGTAGACATCAACTTTGTTATTTCAAATGGCATGTACCATTTTTCTTTTTATTTTTGGATTCAGCATCAAATTTTGAACAAAAAATTATCAATATACCACAGGTCAAGTTTAAAAGTTTCCGAGATATTTGAGTTTTTTGTAAAATTTTTTGAAAAACACGCATTTACTTTAATTTCCGTATCTGGCTTAGTTTATAA